>OX402011.1:11071765-11754596 GCA_947859395.1 Eupithecia insigniata
CTTAGGTAGTCGGAGGCACCCACCCCATATACCTAGGGTACAATTAGTAACAAAGGCCTACGACTACCTAAGTATCAAAAGAAAATGCTATGGACAATAGGTGAACGCTTGTTTAAGACTTTTATGTAGTCGGGTTTAAGTTTTTAACTATATTTTTTTTAATAGCTTAGCTCGTGTCAATGATTTTTATCTGTCCCTCAATTGCAGAAAATTAAAGTAGGTACCTATCTATCTTGCTCTTGGTATTTATTTATTCTACTTTATGTATATTATTATTGTTAAATTTTATTATGAGAAATTAAAGTTGTATACACCCTTGCCTTTCTTAAATTGTAAATTTTCTATACATCCAAAGGTTGCCTGGAAGAAATCACTTCTAAGCGATAAGGCCGCCCATTGTACTTGTTTACATCTATATTTTTATATATCTATCTTTGTGGTGTACAATAAAGAGTTTTTAATTGTAGCTTAGAAATGAAATCAACTGTCCCCTACCCCTCCATACAACTATTTCAAGGTTTCCACTCACTCAAACTGTGTCTTCCTTCGACACTTTCATGGCCCTAGACGCACATGTCAAGTGCACCACCCCTTGGCGGGCAGTGAAAGCGTTAATACTTGTTTGGAATGGGCAGATGTAGTTGATGGATGGATGGATGGATGGATGGATGGATGGATGGATGTCTCAATACCCCGGTGGTGCTTAACGATTCTCAAACTATTAGCAAAAAGGTGACCCGACTACATAAAAGTCTTAAACAAGCGTTCACCTATTGTCCATAGCATTTTCTTTTGATACTTAGGTAGTCGGAGGCACCCACCCCATATACCTAGGGTACAATTAGTAACAAAGGCCTACGACTACCTAAGTATCAAAAGAAAATGCTATGGACAATAGGTGAACGCTTGTTTAAGACTTTTATGTAGTCGGGTTTAAGTTTTTAACTATATTTTTTTTAATAGCTTAGCTCGTGTCAATGATTTTTATCTGTCCCTCAATTGCAGAAAATTAAAGTAGGTACCTATCTATCTTGCTCTTGGTATTTATTTATTCTACTTTATGTATATTATTATTGTTAAATTTTATTATGAGAAATTAAAGTTGTATACACCCTTGCCTTTCTTAAATTGTAAATTTTCTATACATCCAAAGGTTGCCTGGAAGAAATCACTTCTAAGCGATAAGGCCGCCCATTGTACTTGTTTACATCTATATTTTTATATATCTATCTTTGTGGTGTACAATAAAGAGTTTTTAATTGTAGCTTAGAAATGAAATCAACTGTCCCCTACCCCTCCATACAACTATTTCAAGGTTTCCACTCACTCAAACTGTGTCTTCCTTCGACACTTTCATGGCCCTAGACGCACATGTCAAGTGCACCACCCCTTGGCGGGCAGTGAAAGCGTTAATACTTGTTTGGAATGGGCAGATGTAGTTGATGGATGGATGGATGGATGGATGGATGGATGGATGGATGGATGGATGGATGGATGGATGGATGGATGGATGGATGGATGGATGGATGGATGGATGGATGGATGGATAGATGGATGGATGGATGGATGGATGGATGGATGGATGGATGGATGGATGGATGGATGGATGGATGGATGGATGGATGGACAATAGGTGAACGCTTGTTTAAGACTTTTATGTAGTCGGGTTTAAGTTTTTAACTATATTTTTTTTAATAGCTTAGCTCGTGTCAATGATTTTTATCTGTCCCTCAATTGCAGAAAATTAAAGTAGGTACCTATCTATCTTGCTCTTGGTATTTATTTATTCTACTTTATGTATATTATTATTGTTAAATTTTATTATGAGAAATTAAAGTTGCATACACCCTTGCCTTTCTTAAATTGTAAATTTTCTATACATCCAAAGGTTGCCTGGAAGAAATCACTTCTAAGCGATAAGGCCGCCCATTGTACTTGTTTACATCTATATTTTTATTTATCTATCTTTGTGGTGTACAATAAAGAGTTTTTAATTCTAGCTTAGAAATGAAATCAACTGTCCCCTACCCCTCCATACAACTATTTCAAGGTTTCCACTCACTCAAACTGTGTCTTCCTTCGACACTTTCATGGCCCTAGACGCACATGTCAAGTGCACCACCCCTTGGCGGGCAGTGAAAGCGTTAATACTTGTTTGGAATGGGCAGATGTAGTTGATGATGGATGGATGGATGGATGGATGGATGGATGGATGGATGGATGGATGGATGGATGGATGGATGGATGGATGGATGGATGGATGGATGGATGGATGGATGGATGGATGGATGGATGGATGGATGGATGGATGGATGTCTCAATACCCCGGTGGTGCTTAACGATTCTCAAACTATTAGCAAAAAGGTGACCCGACTACATAAAAGTCTTAAACAAGCGTTCACCTATTGTCCATAGCATTTTCTTTTGATACTTAGGTAGTCGGAGGCACCCACCCCATATACCTAGGGTACAATTAGAAACAAAGGCCTCCGACTACCTAAGTATCAAAAGAAACTATCAAACGAAGACAATAGGTGAACGCTTGTTTAAGACTTTTATGTAGTCGGGTTTAAGTTTTTAACTATATTTTTTTTAATAGCTTAGCTCGTGTCAATGATTTTTATCTGTCCCTCAATTGCAGAAAATTAAAGAAGGTACCTATCTATCTTGCTCTTGGTATTTATTTATTCTACTTTATGTATATTATTATTGTTAAATTTTATTATGAGAAATTAAAGTTGTATACACCCTTGCCTTTCTTAAATTGTAAATTTTCTATACATCCAAAGGTTGCCTGGAAGAAATCACTACTAAGCGATAAGGCCGCCCATTGTACTTGTTTACATCTATATTTTTATTTATCTATCTTTGTGGTGTACAATAAAGAGTTTTTAATTGTAGCTTAGAAATGAAATCAACTGTCCCCTACCCCTCCATACAACTATTTCAAGGTTTCCACTCACTCAAACTGTGTCTTCCTTCGACACTTTCATGGCCCTAGACGCACATGTCAAGTGCACCACCCCTTGGCGGGCAGTGAAAGCGTTAATACTTGTTTGGAATGGGCAGATGTAGTTGATGGATGGATGGATGGATGGATGGATGGATGGATGGATGGATGGATGGATGGATGGATGGATGGATGGATGGATGGATGGATGGATGGATGGATGGATGGATGGATGGATGGATGGATGGATGGATGGATGGATGGATGGATGGATGGATGGATGGATGGATGGATGGATGGATGGATTGATGGATGGATGGATGGATGGATGGACGGATGGACGGACGGACGGACGGACGGACGGACGGATGGACGGATGGATGGATGGATGGATGGATGGATGGATGGATGGATGGATGGATGGACAATAGGTGAACGCTTGTTTAAGACTTTTATGTAGTCGGGTTTAAGTTTTTAACTATATTTTTTTTAATAGCTTAGCTCGTGTCAATGATTTTTATCTGTCCCTCAATTGCAGAAAATTAAAGTAGGTACCTATCTATCTTGCTCTTGGTATTTATTTATTCTACTTTATGTATATTATTATTGTTAAATTTTATTATGAGAAATTAAAGTTGTATACACCCTTGCCTTTCTTAAATTGTAAATTTTCTATACATCCAAAGGTTGCCTGGAAGAAATCACTTCTAAGCGATAAGGCCGCCCATTGTACTTGTTTACATCTATATTTTTATTTATCTATCTTTGTGGTGTACAAAAAAGAGTTTTTAATTGTAGCTTAGAAATGAAATCAACTGTCCCCTACCCCTCCATACAACTATTTCAAGGTTTCCACTCACTCAAACTGTGTCTTCCTTCGACACTTTCATGGCCCTAGACGCACATGTCAAGTGCACCACCCCTTGGCGGGCAGCGAAAGCGTTAATACTTGTTTGGAATGGGCAGATGTAGTTGATGATGGATGGATGGATGGATGGATGGATGGATGGATGGATGGATGGATGGATGGATGGATGGATGGATGGATGGATGTCTCAATACCCCGGTGCTGCTTAACGATTCTCAAACTATTAGCAAAAAGGTGACCCGACTACATAAAAGTCTTAAACAAGCGTTCACCTATTGTCCATAGCATTTTCTTTTGATACTTAGGTAGTCGGAGGCACCCACCCCATATACCTAGGGTACAATTAGTAACAAAGGCCTGCGACTACTTAAGTATCAAAAGAAAATGCTATGGACAATAGGTGAACGCTTGTTTAAGACTTTTATGTAGTCGGGTTTAAGTTTTTAACTATATTTTTTTTAATAGCTTAGCTCGTGTCAATGATTTTTATCTGTCCCTCAATTGCAGAAAATTAAAGTAGGTACCTATCTATCTTGCTCTTGGTTTTTATTTATTCTACTTTATGTATATTATTATTGTTAAATTTTATTATGAGAAATTAAAGTTGTATACACCCTTGCCTTTCTTAAATTGTAAATTTTCTATACATCCAAAGGTTGCCTGGAAGAAATCACTTCTAAGCGATAAGGCCGCCCATTGTACTTGTTTACATCTATATTTTTATATATCTATCTTTGTGGTGTACAATAAAGAGTTTTTAATTGTAGCTTAGAAATGAAATCAACTGTCCCCTACCCCTCCATACAACTATTTCAAGGTTTCCACTCACTCAAACTGTGTCTTCCTTCGACACTTTCATGGCCCTAGACGCACATGTCAAGTGCACCACCCCTTGGCGGGCAGTGAAAGCGTTAATACTTGTTTGGAATGGGCAGATGTAGTTGATGGATGGATGGATGGATGGATGGATGGATGGATGGATGGATGGATGGATGGATGGATGGATGGATGGATGGATGGACAATAGGTGAACGCTTGTTTAAGACTTTTATAAAGTCGGGTTTAAGTTTTAACTATATTTTTTTTAATAGCTTAGCTCGTGTCAATGATTTTTATCTGTCCCTCAATTGCAGAAAATTAAAGTAGGTACCTATCTATCTTGCTCTTGGTATTTATTTATTCTACTTTATGTATATTATTATTGTTAAATTTTATTATGAGAAATTAAAGTTGTATACACCCTTGCCTTTCTTAAATTGTAAATTTTCTATACATCCAAAGGTTGCCTGGAAGAAATCACTTCTAAGCGATAAGGCCGCCCATTGTACTTGTTTACATCTATATTTTTATTTATCTATCTTTGTGGTGTACAATAAAGAGTTTTTAATTGTAGCTTAGAAATGAAATCAACTGTCCCCTACCCCTCCATACAACTATTTCAAGGTTTCCACTCACTCAAACTGTGTCTTCCTTCGACACTTTCATGGCCCTAGACGCACATGTCAAGTGCACCACCCCTTGGCGGGCAGTGAAAGCGTTAATACTTGTTTGGAATGGGCAGATGTAGTTGATGATGGATGGATGGATGGATGGATGGATGGATGGATGGATGGATGGATGGATGGATGGATGGATGGATGGATGGATGGACAATAGGTGAACGCTTGTTTAAGACTTTTATGTAGTCGGGTTTAAGTTTTTAACTATATTTTTTCTAATAGCTTAGCTCGTGTCAATGATTTTTATCTGTCCCTCAATTGCAGAAAATTAAAGTAGGTACCTATCTATCTTGCTCTTGGTATTTATTTATTCTACTTTATGTATATTATTATTGTTAAATTTTATTATGAGAAATTAAAGTTGTATACACCCTTGCCTTTCTTAAATTGTAAATTTTCTATACATCCAAAGGTTGCCTGGAAGAAATCACTTCTAAGCGATAAGGCCGCCCATTGTACTTGTTTACATCTATATTTTTATTTATCTATCTTTGTGGTGTACAATAAAGAGTTTTTAATTGTAGCTTAGAAATGAAATCAACTGTCCCCTACCCCTCCATACAACTATTTCAAGGTTTCCACTCACTCAAACTGTGTCTTCCTTCGACACTTTCATGGCCCTAGACGCACATGTCAAGTGCACCACCCCTTGGCGGGCAGTGAAAGCGTTAATACTTGTTTGGAATGGGCAGATGTAGTTGATGATGGATGGATGGATGGATGGATGGAAGGATGGATGGATGGATGGATGGATGGATGGATGGATGGATGGATGGATGGATGGATGGATGGATGGATGGATGGATGGATGGATGGATGGATGGATGGATGGATGTCTCAATACCCCGGTGGTGCTTAACGATTCTCAAACTATTAGCAAAAAGGTGACCCGACTACATAAAAGTCTTAAACAAGCGTTCACCTATTGTCCATAGCATTTTCTTTTATACTTAGGTAGTCGGAGGCACCCACCCCATATACCTAGGGTACAATTAGTAACAAAGGCCTCCGACTACCTAAGTATCAAAAGAAAATGCTATGGACAATAGGTGAACGCTTGTTTAAGACTTTTATGTAGTCGGGTTTAAGTTTTTAACTATATTTTTTTTAATAGCTTAGCTCGTGTCAATGATTTTTATCTGTCCCTCAATTGCAGAAAATTAAAGTAGGTACCTATCTATCTTGCTCTTGGTATTTATTTATTCTACTTTATGTATATTATTGTTAAATTTTATTATGAGAAATTAAAGTTGTATACACCCTTGCCTTTCTTAAATTGTAAATTTTCTATACATCCAAAGGTTGCCTGGAAGAAATCACTTCTAAGCGATAAGGCCGCCCATTGTACTTGTTTACATCTATATTTTTATTTATCTATCTTTGTGGTGTACAATAAAGAGTTTTTAATTGTAGCTTAGAAATGAAATCAACTGTCCCCTACCCCTCCATACAACTATTTCAAGGTTTCCACTCACTCAAACTGTGTCTTCCTTCGACACTTTCATGGCCCTAGACGCACATGTCAAGTGCACCACCCCTTGGCGGGCAGTGAAAGCGTTAATACTTGTTTGGAATGGGCAGATGTAGTTGATGATGGATGGATGGATGGATGGATGGATGGATGGATGGATGGATGGATGGATGGATGGATGGATGGATGGATGGATGGACAATAGGTGAACGCTTGTTTAAGACTTTTATGTAGTCGGGTTTAAGTTTTTAACTATATTTTTTTTAATAGCTTAGCTCGTGTCAATGATTTTTATCTGTCCCTCAATTGCAGAAAATTAAAGTAGGTACCTATCTATCTTGCTCTTGGTATTTATTTATTCTACTTTATGTATATTATTATTGTTAAATTTTATTATGAGAAATTAAAGTTGTATACAACCTTGCCTTTCTTAAATTGTAAATTTTCTATACATCCAAAGGTTGCCTGGAAGAAATCACTTCTAAGCGATAAGGCCGCCCATTGTACTTGTTTACATCTATATTTTTATATATCTATCTTTGTGGTGTACAATAAAGAGTTTTTAATTGTAGCTTAGAAATGAAATCAACTGTCCCTCCATACAACTATTTCAAGGTTTCCACTCACTCAAACTGTGTCTTCCTTCGACACTTTCATGGCCCTAGACGCACATGTCAAGTGCACCACCCCTTGGCGGGCAGTGAAAGCGTTAATACTTGTTTGGAATGGGCAGATGTAGTTGATAGATGGATGGATGGATGGATGGATGGATGGATGGATGGATGGATGGATGGATGGATGGACAATAGGTGAACGCTTGTTTAAGACTTTTATGTAGTCGGGTTTAAGTTTTTAACTATATTTTTTTTAATAGCTTAGCTCGTGTCAATGATTTTTATCTGTCCCTCAATTGCAGAAAATTAAAGTAGGTACCTATCTATCTTGCTCTTGGTATTTATTTATTCTACTTTATGTATATTATTATTGTTAAATTTTATTATGAGAAATTAAAGTTGTATACACCCTTGCCTTTCTTAAATTGTAAATTTTCTATACATCCAAAGGTTGCCTGGAAGAAATCACTTCTAAGCGATAAGGCCGCCCATTGTACTTGTTTACATCTATATTTTTATATATCTATCTTTGTGGTGTACAATAAAGAGTTTTTAATTGTAGCTTAGAAATGAAATCAACTGTCCCCTACCCCTCCATACAACTATTTCAAGGTTTCCACTCACTCAAACTGTGTCTTCCTTCGACACTTTCATGGCCCTAGACGCACATGTCAAGTGCACCACCCATCGGCGGGCAGTGAAAGCGTTAATACTTGTTTGGAATGGGCAGATGTAGTTGATAGATGGATGGATGGATGGATGGATGGATGGATGGATGGATGGATGGACAATAGGTGAACGCTTGTTTAAGACTTTTATGTAGTCGGGTTTAAGTTTTTAACTATATTTTTTTTAATAGCTTAGCTCGTGTCAATGATTTTTATCTGTCCCTCAATTGCAGAAAATTAAAGTAGGTACCTATCTATCTTTAAATTTTATTATGAGAAATTAAAGTTGTATACACCCTTGCCTTTCTTAAATTGTAAATTTTCTATACATCCAAAGGTTGCCTGGAAGAAATCACTTCTAAGCGATAAGGCCGCCCATTGTACTTGTTTACATCTATATTTTTATTTATCTATCTTTGTGGTGTACAATAAAGAGTTTTTAATTGTAGCTTAGAAATGAAATCAACTGTCCCCTACCCCTCCATACAACTATTTCAAGGTTTCCACTCACTCAAACTGTGTCTTCCTTCGACACTTTCATGGCCCTAGACGCACATGTCAAGTGCACCACCCCTTGGCGGGCAGTGAAAGCGTTAATACTTGTTTGGAATGGGCAGATGTAGTTGATGGATGGATGGATGGATGGATGGATGGATGGATGGATGGATGGATGGATGGATGGATGGATGGAAGGAAAGATAGATGGATGGATGGATGGACGGACGGACGGACGGATGAATGTCTCAATTCCCCGGTGGTTATAGGCTATATGGTGTCCGACAAAATTGAGGGTCTTAAGAGATAGCTGGGTCTAAATTACACCTGGAACACTTCGATAGCGCGATACAATTTTGCAAGAGATGACATCTAGTTACAGTTCGAGTCTAATTTAGTTTGATGTGATGAGTGAAGGATGACACACCCGTTGCCATGGAGACCTCTTGTGTACAGCTATTGGCATGGAAACTATTTATATTTATAGTTACCATGGCAACAGGTCATCCAGGGATGGGCAAATGATAAAAAGTATCGATATTTCGATATTTTTGCTCATCAAAATTGTGCAGGCAAGCAGTGGAGCATTTGCCTTTGTATACGCCTTAAGCATTATAGGAAAGAGCTCAAATAGACTAGTGCAAACTCAGTCAAAAATTCAACCTGGATGGATGGATGGATGGATGGATGGACAATAGGTGAACGCTTGTTTAAGACTTTTATGTAGTCGGATTTAAGTTTTTAACTCGCTTAGCCTGACATGCATGCGTTATCATTGGGTCTCATAACCTCAATTTGATATATAAGCATAAGTATCTACCTACAGTTTTTAAGCCATAATTACATAGGTAGATGTAATTATGGCTTAAAAACTGTAGGTGATTTTAATTTGGATGTTATTTTAATTTGGACGGAAATGTACTGAATCGCTCAAACAAACCAATGACACGTCCAATTAGCTCAAGATGGTGATGTCTGGAGGGAATGGGAGAGGCAGTAATAGTTCAGGGCTACTGCAGGGCAGCTTGTGGCGAGCTGTTGGTGAGTAGCGACACCACGGGTATACCGAGTGCTCCCGGGGAAGTTCCTGGTTCTCGTCTCCGCTTGTGGAGTGGTATCCCAAGAGAACCAGATCCATCTCTTGCTTGCCTTCATTGGCCGGTCTGAGTGGAGTCGCCAGAGATGCATCTTAGGATGTAGACTCGGGGGTGGAAGTGTATAATAGCGTAATAACGAGGAAATCCGCTCACGTGTCTTTGTCATGGTGAAATCGGGGCCGCACCTCTCGACACCCCTTAGTCGTTTGCACCGATGTTGTTCCATTACCGGCATTTACGCCAACAGTTTGAGGAACCCATCCAGCATTCGGCAAGCCACCGTCTGCCGCTTGTAACAGTATTGAGAGAATGTTTATGGCAGGCGTCCATAGTCTCCCCCATAGCCCAATTACCCAGTCCATCCATTCATCACAACAACATGTTTTTTTTTTGTTAATTTCATTTTCCTTTGCAATAGTATCTACACCTGGCGGATATCATCTTCGGCTGTATCATATTGTGCAACCAAGGATAATACCCGCTATGTATAGCTCTCGCCTTTAGATTAATTCTCATAAAGGGCCTTTGTGCTGTTGGCTTTGGCCCCACACATCTCCCAAAGGTCCCGTGATAATGGAAATGAGAAACAGAGTATCATAATAAGCAGTATGGGGGTGTTGATTCAGCGACCATCGTCCCGATAGTCGGCGTGCCTCGATACACATATCAAGAGACTCTAGCTAGGAATTTGGATCCAAGGCCAGATCCAGAAAGGACCAGGCGCGTTTCGTCCGGATGTTCCTCTCTCTGCAGCCCTAGACACCAGCCGCTTGAGCCTAGCTTCGCAGCCGGTGATCTACCGTTTTGATATTTTTTTTTACTGAAAGTAAAGTTTTATAATATTTTATTGTATTCTGTAGTAAAAAATGTATTTAGAACGAGATTTTAAATAAAGAAATATATTTTATAACAAGATTATATTATAAGAAATGTCATAATAATAATTAATAATAGAAATAGCACAAATAATAATGGTAAGATGATGCAAACTACAAAACGGTTGCTTCAGTCGTCATTTGATCAAGGTCGATTCTCGTTTCGTTGTTTTATAAATAAACTGAATTACCTCCTAGTATTATAAACTTGTTTATTGTAGCGTTTAAAATGGATGGCGTGAACAGATGGAATAGATTCACTACAACTGAATGCCTGGAAGAGATAGCTCTTAGCGATAAGGTTGCCCATTGTTATTATTTACCTACATTAGGTAGGTTAGGGTTAAATGTTGCTGGGATGGAAAATTTGTGATAATAAATAAATATGGAATCTACACAGCATTATCAAGCCCCAAGCTAAGCAGAGCTTGTGTTATGGGTACGAGATTGATATAGGTACTTAATACAATATGTTACATAGATAGATATTTATTTTACATCGAAAATATCCAGAACACCCGGAACAATATTTGAGGATTTGCAGATCGTACAAACATTTGCCCCAAAGCGGGAATAGAACCCAGGACCTCTTACATCACAGGGGGCAAGCTCCTGCGTTGCAGGCGGATCTTCGCCCACCGCGCCACATCGGCCGTCAATTCTGGATACATATCAGTATCTTGTACAGTATCTTCCTATTTGAGTAAGTGAGTCAACCTATTACTAGGCAATATGCAGTTAGATCAACTGTTTCAATTAGTTATAATGTGTTTCTATTGTTTCATTGTAATTTTCTTTGTTAATAAAAATAATATGATTGTTATCAAAAAATCAAAAATTCTATTTCCTTAGTGTTTACACCGTTTTTTTAGTTTTAAGCGTCTTCATGGATCATAGCCCTGAGTCCGTTTGAGGAAATTTATCAAGACGTGATCGTGATGTCTCATTTTTGTATGGGATTTGCGTAGTTCCCTGTCGGAACAATAGAGGCGCTGCTGGACCAAAACCCATATCATACAAAAAGGAGACGTCTCGAATCTCGATACTATATCGTTAAAGGGACTCAGGGCTAAGACTAATGATAAAAAAATTGTTCAGGGTTCAGCGGGCTTACAAACATTGTATATTAAGATAATTTCTAATATACATAAATAATAGATTCTGGCCTTACTTTGCGGAAATCCATTGCATAATATTAGAATGACAAACTGGCTCGAGGAGCTCGGAGAGGAAACATCACTGGCTGGACTCTGTCGGTGTTGCTGTGCTGACCAATCTGAATGTCAAGGTCGAGTATTGTGGTGTCCTGAAGATGTCTCGTGGAGAGACGAAACTAGTAGACAACTTTGATGAATACTATCAGAGAAGGTTATACGCGGAATTGTTACTAAATATTTTTTCATTCTAATATTATGATTTCTAATCTCTAATACTCTACCATTTAGTTCCGGGTGGTCTTTTAGGCAGACTGCCAATGCATTTAATTTTAATAAATGGTGAAAATTTAAGCCAAACAGAATTCCTGTTAGAGTAACAGCATTATTTTTGCAACATTGTTCTGATTCTGGCTATTCTAGTAATAGGAAGTGGAGATGTATGACGCTCCGGTGACTCTATATCTTCAAAAAACTTATTACAATGACTGCTAGCCGTTGCCCGCGGTTTCACCCGCGTTAAATTCGTAAACCGTATAAGCCGTGAATCTCCCGACAACTAGGACAAAAAGTATGTACTTATGTTACTCTCCATCCTATCAACTAAGTCTATGCTAAAAATCAAGTCAATTGGTTGCTTGGTTAGGGCGTGAAGGAAGGACAAACAAACACACTTTCGCATGTATAATATTAGTTAGGATTACCTTCTGTCCATAGCTTTGCACGCATTTTCTGGGAGGAAAATTTGTTGTAGTAGGTATGTATCATTTGTTATTATAGACATACATCTATGCAAAATTTCATCCCAATCTCCTTAGTTGTTAGGGGTGTAATAAATTTATTCATCCAAACTTTCTGTAAAATCTGAAATCTGCCTTTTTGAGATGCGAATACGAGTGGATGGCCAAATATAAAAACATAGTGTCATATTTTTTGAAAAATCAATCGCTTCGGCTTCCAATCAACGTAGATAAGAGATTTAAAAAATCTAAATAAGCAATGCTATGCCAATTTGCGTTTCTAAGATTCGCCATGCTTTCTGCAATTTTAATTGTTTCTGTAAGTATTGAGTTGTTTTGTAACCTTGACCATAACCTCTTACGTAAACTTAGATATGTAAGATCCGTGGTCAATGCTTTGGTTACGCATTCTTACATCGGTACGTTAACTACCTAATAACTATTATATATATAGTAAAGATTTTGACGTTTCTATTGGAATCTTGGGTACAGAGCTGATGAATTAATTATTGAATAAATGGCCGAGGATCTCAAGAGGCGCAAATATGCAGGTCTCGACAGAGCCTACGCATTTGCTCCCCTTGGAGTCGAGACCCTAGGTCCGTGGGGTACCGAGGCTCTCCGGGTTTTCAAAAAATTATCTGAGCGCCTGGTCGAAGCGACGCGTGACCCGAGAGCTGGTGAGTATCTGGCGCAGCGCATTAGCATTGCCATACAGCGGGGCAATGCAGCCAGCGTCTTGGGGACGCTTCCGACTGGTATTGATATGGACCAGTTGAGCTATCTGTAGATTGTTTGCAACAGTCTGCAGTTAGCTCAATTGTTTCAATTGTAAATACTAGTTTAATTTCTTTATATTATTTGATTGTTATTTTCTTTGTCAATTGAATAAATTAATATTAATATTATAAATGTGAAAGTTTGTATGGATGGATGTATGGATATTTGTTACTCTTTCACGCAAAAACTACTGAACCGATTAGGCTGAAATTTGGTATGGGTATAGTTTGGGACATGGAATAACATATAGGTTATTTTATACCGATAAAACGCGGGCGAAGGCGCAGGCAGCAGCTAGTATCATTTTTTTTATGTTTTTTGTTCTTTTTCGCGTAAGATAAACTATTTTATTAAACTTAAAAACAAAAAAAAATTCTGGAATATGAAAATTGTTTCCAGGTTATAGAAAAACATCTAATTATGTTAAAAAGCCCACAAACCTTTCATTACCCTGGTTGCCTTGGCCATCCACTCCACATACATAAAGGGCTGCGACTTGACCTGATCTACCAGCCTCTGGCCATCCACTCCACATGCATAAAGGGCTACCACTTGACCTGATCTCCCAGCCACTGGCTATCAACTCTATATTGTTGTATAAAGGGCTGCCACATGAGCTGCTCTACCAGCCACTGGCCATCCACTCTACATTGTTGTATAAAGGGCTGCCACATGAGCTGCTCTACCAGCCACTGGCCATCCACTCTACATTGTTATATAAAGGGCTGCCACATGAGCTGCTCTACCAGCCACTGGCCATCCACTCTACATTGTTGTATAAAGGGCTGCCACATGAGCTGCTCTACCAGCCTCTGGCCATCCACTCTACATTGCTGTATAAAGGGCTGCCACATGAGCTGCTCTACCAGCCACTGGCCATCCACTCTACATTGTTGTATAAAGGGCTGCCACATGAGCTGGTCTACCAGCCTCTGGCCATCCACTCTACATTATTGTATAAAGGGCTGCCACATGAGCTGATCTACCAGCCTCTGGCCATCCACTCTACATTATTGTATAAAGGGCTGCTAAATGAGCCGGTCTGCTAGCCACTGGCCATCCACTGTACATTATTGCATAAAAGGCTGCCAGATGAGCTGATATGCCACCCACTTACACATAATCATTATTGTTTTGGCTGTTTGCCAGAGGTGGCGTCTGCTCTTCATATCTCTGGACCACTTTATGTCAGATTAGGTAGAGCCATGGTTAAGGGATTTTGGGTACTATGTTTACCACAAACATTATACTGAACAAAGGTTTTTGCTATTATAGTGCGTAAGGCTCACACTACGGGTAATTTCTAAGGCGCTTGAGTCCGAAGGAAGTCCCAGAGTTTTAACTCCGACTCCTAAGTCACTTGACCTCGTGGCACAATTAGTAGCACATCCCGTACTGGGGGAGGGTTGCGGGTTCAAGTCCCGTCGAAGACGTATTATTTTTGGGAACTCATCTCTCATTAAATTTCTTGGAGATTATACTGAACTATCAGCTATTCTATAAAGACCGCTTTCCCACTACCACGCCCACTGTAAATTCAGGCCAAAGTTGTTTTTAAGGTTAGTTTCAAATAAAGCTTATGTAAAGAAAGATTATTGAATGTTGGGGGTATTTACTATCAATACCAATTTAGAGAATAAAGACCTGGCGTTTTCACATACGTGTCCGTGATGATGGGCAGAACCTGCAGTTCAAGTAATATAAGTGAATAACCCTGATTGATTTTAACTACCTGTGTGGAGTGGAAAAATAATGGGAAGACATTCGCCCATTATGAGACAAAACAAAACAAAATAAAACCAGCCAACTGCGAGTTGACTCGCACACGGAAGGTTCTTTACCATCGTATATCACTATCGCAAAAGGAACACGAAAAAACTTTGTTTTTTTATTGAAAGAAATTAAATAGCCACATGCGGTTACCCATCCAAGTACAGATCGCGCCCGACGTTGCTTAATTTCGGTGATCGGTACTCAACTTGGTATGGACTTTAGATCCTTTAATTATTATATATCTTTTATTTATATTAATTATTCATTTCATACAGCGGCAATAATTACACATCCTGCCATAATTTCAACTGTCTACTTATTAGTTTTACGGTTCACGAGATACACTCTTGACAAAAGTATTGCAAAAATTGAGAAAAAAATCTAGTTGTTTGTATGGCGGCCCCCTTTAATTTTAATATTTATTTTGTATTTAATATTTTATGTTACATCTGTATGCTGCACATTCTGTGAAAATTTCAACTACCTACCTCTTACGGTTCATGAGATACAGCCCGCTGAATGACGGACGGGCAGACAGCGGAGGCTTAGTAATAGCACAGGTAATAGTGTGGTAATAGGGTGCTGTTTTCACCCTTCGGATACGAAACTCTAAAAATATTGTAGTATCATTCGGCAAAAAAATTTAAAGAGAGAACTCCACTGTGAATGAAAGCGGGCTAACTACGAACCTAGTTTGTGTTGGAAGAACACCCACGTTTCATACCTTAACGAGAGACTTCTTCTGAATGAAGAAGTTGTTCTTATGAATTCGACTTAACGAGAGACTTCTTCTGAATGAAGAAGTTGTTCTTATGATTTTGACTATTTCCATGATCTGTATGTATTATTTTATAATCTCTGTTTCCCTGTTTACAAAATAAAAAAGTCAAACAAGGGCAAGAAATGTAGATGGCTCACTAAAGGACTTAAGAGGTCCAGTTCGAATAAAAGGAACCTCTATTTAAAACTAATAAAGTCATGCTCAAATAAAAAAATACATGAGAGTGCATACTACAACTATTGCAAACTATTAAAAAAGTGTATTTACAAATCACAGCAGCTACAGAACATGAAATTAATAAATAATAGCAGTAATGTATGCAAAGCTGCATGGGAAGTAATTACTGACAATATAGGTGATATAGAGCCTTTAAAACAAATAGACAGTATCATTATCAATAACTTGACATATAATGACCCGCATGACATTAGTGAATTATTTAATAAATATTTTATAGACATTACGAATTCAAATCAATTTAATTTTAAATCATCTGACATATCTAATTCCATTGACGACTCTAACTTATCTTCTATTTTTCTGTATCCAACTGACCCAGTTGAGATTTTTAAAGTTATCAGGAGTCTGAAGAATACAAATTCTGTAGGCATAGACGGACTAAGTACTAGAATTATTAAACTCAGTGCTAACTATATTTGTGAAAAACTTAGTTATTTGATAAACAGGTCCTTTGAAGAAGGTGAATTTCCTAGTAAACTAAAGGTTTCCATTGTTAAGCCACTTTTTAAAAAAGGTGACAAACTTAATATGGATAATTACCGCCCTATAACTCTTATACCTATAATGTCAAAAATTTTTGAGAAAACAATGTTAAGCCGGCTTCAGAGTTTTGTTACAAATAAAAATATACTAAAACCCGAGCAATTTGGATTTCGAAAAAACAGCTCTACCTCTCTTGCATGTTTCAACGTCATCAAATTAATAATGGACGCTGTAAATGATAATGTACCTGTGATTGCTCTGCTACTAGACATGTCTAAAGCCTTCGATTTTGTTGATCATAAATTGTTGCTCTACAAACTGAATAACTATGGCATTAGAGGTAGAGCTAATGAATGGCTTCAAAGCTATCTAAATGATCGTCAGCAATGTGTTGAAGTAGCGAAAGTTTACAAGGGAAACAAGAATACTGTGCGGTCTAGCTTCAAATACAATAGATTTGGAGTACCACAGGGTAGTATTTTAGGACCATTCTTATTTCTTATATACATTAATGACATTCCTAATATAACTAACCATAATACAATTTTATTTGCTGACGATACCACAATTATTATAAAGGGAGAAAATAAGATAACATTTGAAAATGAAATTAATATGACATTATCTAATACAATTGAATGGCTGAATAAAAATAATTTGAAAATCAATTTAACAAAGACAAACATCATACAGTTTGGAACATACAGAAGCGAAAAGGTGAATGTTGCTATTAAATATAACAATACTGGGATTACTGAAGTGGATTCAGCAAAGTTCTTAGGTATTTGGCTCGATCAGCATTGCAACTGGAAAGCACACGTCAAGCATGTATGTGACAAACTGGACAGATTTGTTTTTGCCATAAAAAGTCTGAGACTACGTGTCTCTATAGATGCCGCGATCAAAGCATACCACGGGTATGTTTCGTCAACCCTGGCGTACGGACTGATCTTGTGGGGAAATTCAACCGATATACAAAATGCATTCATTGTCCAAAAAAAGTGCGTCCGAGCTATCTGTGGCGCTTGGAATACGGATAGCTGCAAACCCCTATTTAAGAAATATAATATACTTCCGTTGCCCTGCATGTACATAAGAGATATTTGCTTGTTTGTGAAACAATATCCTCACTACTTTAAGACTCATGCAGATGTGATGGAGAGACACACGAGACATAAAGACAGGCTCTATGTTCCAAAATATAGAGTAGAACTTGTTAATCGGAATGTATATCATCAGGCAATACGCATTTATAATAAGTTACCCAGTGAATTTAAAACTATGACATATAATTTATTTAAAATTAAACTGAAAAGGTGGTTGATGGATAGATGTTTTTATGACATGAAGGAATATTTTAATAACAAAACTATAAAATAGGTATTTAAACATAAGTAACAAGTTTTTTATCCTTTTAGTTTTTTTTTCTGTTTTGTTATCTGTCTTTTATTGTTTATTCTTACATTTCTGATAAATTTTAATAAGCGTAACATTATAATAATTTTGCACGCCCTGACGAGGCAGAATGTATTGGAGCTATTATTTTATTATTAAGAACTATTGTACCGACATTCCTGCAAATAAATGATTTATGATTATGATTATGATTCGTGAAACTACGAATGTTTTCATAGATTGTTAACTAACAGCGAGTGCAAATGACTCACCAAACATTCCGCAAATGACACTAACACGTGATGTTTTTGTTCTGTTTTACTTGTTTGTAAACAGGGGGTGTGTCTACTGCGTAGTTAGTTGAATACGTATATAAAATACCTTCATAATATAGTGTCTATGTAATAGAAATAATGGTGATAGCTAACCTATGACTATGATTAGTTTTAGGGTTCTTTAGGAGCGTCATCGTAGACAGGTTCCGGCTAATTTGTGGCATCGTCGTCGTTTAGGCTATACGTTCATTCAACAGTCAGATTGGACGTATACGGGATAATAAATAGATATATTTTTTTATTTCAGGTAGCAAAACCGTCCATTTACGAGTAGAACACAAAGTAAAACAAAATAAAATTGAAAATAGGCACTGTATGTGCAGATCACAGATTTAGTAAAAAAAAACAATAGCAGACCTATTGTTTTTTTTTTACTAAATCTGTGTTACAGATTAATCAAGGAAATAGATTTATTTATTGTTAATGATGAAGGTTCCTTAGCAAGTAATGCAAAAAATATATAATATATATGGTTTTCTCAAGTTCCCTCTGATTACTATATACATATAGATATTATACAAACTGGCGCAGAAGAATATATCGAAAAATATAGAGCCAACCTAAAGCTATGCGTTTCTACACATTTTTAGGTAAACACGGACAGTTCCATCGTCAAAACTTCCCTTATCAATTTATTTTATCGTATACCAATACTTTCATCTGGAATAAGATTCTACCCTAAATAATAGATCTGCCCCGCTAGCACGGGCTTTTCGTTTCTACTCTACCTAGACTAGAGAAGACAGTTTCTTGTCTTCATAATCTTTCTCTTGCCCGAATATGCCATTTCGAGTAACAAACCCTAGAAAAGAGTTTCTTCGTAGAGAAGCGCTTTCTATAGCAACGGAAACGAAACCACAGAAAAAATATAAATCCTGTAAAAAGTTCGTTCTTTGCGTTTCATTACCAAGATAATCAACATAAACCAGCCGTATCGCTTAAAAGAATACTGAGACCGTAAAACGAAACGTTTTTTGATTACAACATAATGTCACATTATTGTATTTATCAATGTCAATTACAATGATTTGAAGGGTAATTTCTTTCGTTAAAAGATGTATTTTTCTTATATTGGACGAAAGAAATACCGAAATCTTTTCACAAAATTTTTCTATGAAATACTGTCTCTGGCAAAAGCGGCAAATGAAGATTATTGACCTCATAGCTTAAACAATACAGAATAAAGGAGATTAATTTGGTTTTGGAGCAAACAAACAAACAAATTATTCTCCGATTTTTATGTAGCATTTGCTCATAATGACTGCGGGGCCATTAACTAGACACAAAAACCCCAAAAATCAAAGAGTATTATAATAATATAACTAAACATCCAAATAATGAGAGATGCGAGGGCATAAAGACCTTGTGTAGGTCTGGAGAGGTGTAGACAATTTTAGAAGAAATGTTTCTATTCTCAAATGTCAAGAAACGAGTAAATTGATCGCCATATTCGCATCGGTAGACTCATCTCTAGGGTAGAATGGAAAACATTTCTACCGCTTATTCTTCCGAACGCCGTGTTCTCGAACGAAGAAAACTTTCTACTGTCTACACCTAAATGTCATTTTTACGTCATTTTTTATCTATTCTACCTAGACAAGAAAGCCTGTGCTAGCCCCACTGGTATAGCATACCTGACATCTTTAAGAATAAACAGTTTTACAATGATTATGATTAGGTACGGAACCCAAGACAGCAAATCATAAATCGACACGCTATTCCGTTTTTTCCTTTATCGAGAAACTGTAAACACGTTCAAGGTCGGCATGGAGCGACTGCATTGACAATGTGTTCTAATTTCCTATTTTTTAATAAATTATCTGGCAGCAACCCAACAAACTTATCTAGATTTAAAATGAGAGGTCAAGAGCAAGACCGGCAGTGAAAAGAGCCAAGATATAAACTAAGTGTGCTTTGTAACCCTTTTCCGGATAATCAAACTATTTCTTTAAAAAATAAAATATTCATGTAAACTACTAACCGTGGGGTCGCGGCGTACGAATATCGACCCCTCCAACTCAACCCGTGGATGTCGTAAAAGCCGACTAAGGGAACCTACCAGAGGAAGGGCAGCACCTTCCTTCTGAGTATTTTTAAACACCAACACTGCGATCACCAATCCGCCTGCTAAGCGTGGTGATTATGGCAAATCCCCCCCTACATGGGAGACCATCCACTCGATGGACCGACGACATCGTAGCGGTCGCAGGGAGTCGATGGATGGAGGCGGCTCAGGACCGCTATTTGTGGCGTCGTACGGGGGAGGCCTATGTCCAGCAGTGGACGTGTATGGGCTGATAATGATGATGATGAAAGTAGTTTCATCAACATCATTATCTTGGAGCCTGGGTGAAACTCAGTTTAACCTACCTAGTGCGAAGGTCAGAGCTCTGCTTAGGTACATCTAAATTCTATATAGACAACAAGTCAGTGGCATTAGAGATTTTCATTACAAAGTAGCAAATATATACAATACAATACACATTTTCTTTTTTAATAAAGTTATAATTATGCAGGATAATCCACACTATAGAGTAAAATAGCCAAACAATAATTAATAGAGTCTAAAAACATCAATTTCCTGTTTTGTACAAAACTTCCATTCTCCAAAACAATCAACTTCCGGTATCCCTCCGGTTTCATAACACACATGTTTTGTTTTCAACGAAAACACCATAACATTACATAGAACCACCGAAGTGAGTCAAATATGTAAATACACGTCTCGTCACGGTTTAATAGTGCTCGGCGAAAGTGAAGGGGGATTCTGCGCAGGTGTAAAAATATAAAAATCTACTTCTGCGCATCAAGGTCAGTGCTATTAAACCGTGACGCGACCTGTACTTATTAATTAGGTATCTATACAACGAAAACATTAGATTTTTAAAGATAAGAGAAGTAAAATAGCAGTAATTCCTACCGCTCAAACAAATACCTAAAGGTAATTGATAAAAAAAGACCTATATTATTTAAACTTATACATATATAATAGTGGTAATAAAATTAACTACTCCTAAAACAAGAAGTTTCAGCTAGTGTAAAGAAAAAAATTCTAAATCTACAGAACTTCCTCCGTGAGCAATATTTAGTAGAATATTTCATTATTTTAGTATTTTTAGGCCTCAAAGGAAAAACTGAACACCTATAGGATCACTTTGTTGTCCGTCTGTCAACACTCTTTTCTCAGGAACGCTGGAAAGCCCTTCTTGAAAACTGTGTCGCAATCGCACCTTCCCGCTTTGAATAGATAGAATTTTCTTAAACTACACCTACTCAGAAAGTTGCCTATTCCTTTTCCAAACATAGGATAAAAAGTAAGTTATTGCAGGCGTATAGGAATCCGGCAGGAAGAACTTCATTTCTGACGCGTTTTAGCGGGAGGGAAAAGTGAATAAAAAACCATTTCTAACGTGTTTTTTTTTCCGAGAAGATCGGCCGGTAGCTATGGTTATTTTCATTATAAGTCAAACGACAAAAAGTTTTTACGCCAAGTCCGCTTATGCCTCTTCCGTTTTCGAAAAAAGAATCCAAGAGTGGCGCGGGAAGTTCTTCTAAATTTGAATTTGGTATAGGTAATTTTATTAATTCTACAGAATGTCATCGAGTGATAGTGAAAGTTTTATGACACTGCCAGAAATAAAAGATTTATTCTGCTTTTTATTTTCCTCGAAGGTGTAGTATATAGCACTATGTACTCGGCAGAAAATGCGATTCCTACCTCGTTTGTTTTGAGGCCCTCGGCTGCGCCTCGAGTATCAAATAACACACTCGATAGGAATTGGGCACTTTCTCGCCTAGGTGTACAATGTACTATTTTTTCATTCTGTATTTTTTCTATGCTGTATTAGTATTGTAATATATAAGTACTTTATGTAACATAGTGTGCCCCTATTCACAAATAATGTAAGTTTCTGCTTAGCATTATCAACTACCTAGACTACATAGATAGAATTTACACAGTAAGGTATCTTGTAACTAGGTACATGATGTATGTAGGCAGATGCCCGCGCCTTCGCCCGCGTTTTAGCGGAATAAAAAATAGTCTATATGTTATTCCAGGTCCCAAACTAAATCTATACCAAATTTCAGCCTTTTTGCGTTTTTGCATGGAAGAGTAACAAATATCCATACAACAATCGATCCTTACAAACATTGACAATTATAATTTTAGTAGGATTGACAATTATCAAATTAGTAGGATAG
This sequence comes from Eupithecia insigniata, assembly GCA_947859395.1. Lineage (NCBI taxonomy): Eukaryota > Metazoa > Arthropoda > Insecta > Lepidoptera > Geometridae > Eupithecia > Eupithecia insigniata. Next base: position 11,094,187 of record OX402011.1, read on the forward strand.
GATAACCTACGCGAAAAATGTAGGTAGATAGGTAATTAGCTAGTAGATAGAAAAAATTGGTAAAAAAACACAGTTAGCTTAGCCTGACTGAGGTCATGAAGGTTATCTTGCGAATATTATAAGTACCTATGTTTTTAAGGTACACAATTTTATGCAAGGGCTTTAACAACAACACGCAAATGTGATCGTTAATTATATTTGATCTAAAAGGCAATGTGCCATGTGGGCAGGATATGGATTAGGTACAGTCATGAGCACATTGACTTTGCTTTATATTATCGATCTCTCGATTACTAGGGACAAGTTCACTTACGCAATCTTGTGCGTTGCAAGATAAGGCTCTGAAATAAAGTAAATGGAATTTCTTAACACAAAATGGAGTCAATATTAAACCTGCTCTACAATCTAAGTCAAATATTCCTTGATTCCTATAGGTGCTCTACCTTCAATTTAATTTTCACATAATTAACAAAAACAATGTAGGGAGTACCCTATATTTTTTTTGTTAATTATTTCTTTTCATCTCTAGCTAAAATGTTTTTTAGACCATTCCCTTAATTTACATTAGCTGAGGAAGCTGAAGAATTTAGAAAATCAGTCGAAAGTCGTAATATTATTTACGAACAGTTTTGTAGTTGCCAGTACCTGCCTACTTCTTTATTCGACGAGTGTACGCACGGTCAAGGTCTTCGTTCATAAACGGAAATATGGGCGAGAATAATTTTATTTTTCTGTTTTATGCGCCTCATTCTAATGTTATGGGATTTTTTTGGGGCGACGCTAATTAACCTGAATCATACAGTCACATACTCTGGCCGCGTGGTGCTGGCTTTGTTTGCACCATCCTAAGCCTTCCTGAGTAAGGGTGTCGTAAGAGGAGAATGAGGAATATTCAGAAGGAGGCGGGCAGCAGCGCTTCGTCCAGGACAATTCTTCCACCGAGCTACGATCCCACCCGCATGCCCAGCGTGGGGATAATGGGCATTCATCATCATATCAGTTCATACACGTCCACTGCTGGACACAGGCCTCCCCCATACGACGCCACAAATAGCTACTAATAGATAATGGGCATCACCCCCCATATAATAAAAGTCAATAAGGCGCTTATCAGGCAGAGTCCTGCGTTCAGCGTACTCGTAAAAACGAAATCGAAGTTTCTGATAATTTTTCATGCAAACGCTAATCTTATGCAAGCGACATAAGAGTTGGTTTTGCGCGAAAACATAAAGAAACTTCGATTTTCCTTTTCCTAGTAGGCCCCCAGTATAGGCAGTAGATGATAATGTCACATAGGTATTAAAACAGGGATAAACAAAAGTATGTATATCATCAATATAACTAGAATTCTAATGATTTTGTTATAATATCCCAAAAATTTACATTATATAGTCCCGTATTCAGGGGAAGGTCGCGGGTTCAAGTCCCACCGGAGTTGTAAATTTTTGTGATATTATTTAATTTCTTTGAGATTACCCCAAGTGCGGGCTTATCACTATAATAACAAAATCTTTAGAATTCAGCAACATCGATACCTCTCGTCAAACGATCTAAATGTAACTTTACTTTAGGCTTGAGGCGTATTTATCGTCACTGATAAAAGTCACAGATATAGAAAATTGGCGGTATGTACAGTGACAGAAACTAAATATATCTGTGACACAGGTAGTGCCAGTGTCACGAGTGCACGATATTATTTATATCGTTGTTATTTTATTAGGTACCTACGCAATAAATTACTCAGCTAGATAATATCGCTTCTATATTCTCTCTTTGATAATATCACTTAGTCAGAATGAGACCCACCTAGTATTTTATACTTGGAAATTTGAAATGTATACCGTAATGTAACAAAGTTGGCGAAGAATACTGTTTAAATTTAGGCGGTTAATCAACATGCTACTGCTACGTAGTCATCGCTACAATAAATATATTATTCAATCAGTAAAAACAATGAATCTGTACGTGATTGGTAGAAATACTAGCTAGTATTTTATCACAGGTATTTGACACAGATATTTTGAAGTCACAGTAACGTAAGTCACAGGTATCGGATTTTGCCTAGTATAACCCAAGACTTCTTTACTTTGAGCAGGATTGTATAACTTCAATGTTTCCCCTGTAGGTGGAGCTAAAGACGCTATAGTCCGTGAGTAATTTTCAACGGTACTTCCTCCGTGGCGCAGTTGGTTAGCGCAGTCCCATATTCAGGGGAAGGTCGCGGGTTCAATTCCCGCTAGAATTCTTATTTTTTAAATATGTATTTCCTGATGAAATCAGGGTCATTGTAATGAGTGGCATAGATGTCTATAACACACAGGCTTTACAAGCTTAGTATATAGATATCTAAGGTTAGCAAATTCAATCAATGCATACATTGACTTAAATTACCTAACTATTAGTTAAATTAAGGCTGCGCGCAAACAGATACTGTTGCGGCAACTGGCAACTTTTTGCATCTTAAATGCACAGCTTATGAAGAAGTTTGTATGTAAACAGTTGCTTGTTGCCGCAACAGTTGCTCTGTTTGCGCGCAGCCCTAATTGAACCTTAATTTAATTGCGTCCAAATCACAACTCCTTTGCATTATAATGAAATGAAATGTCCGTAATACCAACATAAAGGTTTTTGGCTGGAAAACAGCGCTGAGCGGCAACCGTTCAGCACATGCTGAGCCAACACCTATTCCGGCAGAGGGTCATGGGGGCAAAAATCGTTCTGACGCCCTGATACAAACTTTTTCATAAGCTGTGCATTTATGGTACAGCTTAAGAAGAAGTTTGTATGTAAACAGTTGCCAGTTACCGCAACAGTTGCTCTGTTTGCGCGCAGCCTTATAAAATTGTTTGATTTTGGAATTGTTTTGTTTGTGTTTCCATGCAATAAATAAACTTCATTTCATTTCATTATTATCTAATTTAATTTATAATAGAATAGAATATCATTTATTTCGCACATTAGGTATATACAAAACAAAAAAAAAGATAGGTCATGGAAGTTTTTATGCTATACTACAAAAATGATGGGCGTTAGATCGAGTTTTGCCCCCATGCCCCTGTGCCGAAATAGGTGTTGGCTCAGCATGTGCTGAACGGTTGCCGCTCAGCGCTGTTTTCCAGACAAAACCTTTATGTTGGTGTTACGGACATTTCATTTTATTATTATGCAGAGGAGTTGGACACAATACCATGGGTAGCAGCCAGCACTGACAACCTATGAGAGAGCGCTCTCTTTTGAGCTCTAGCTTCTAGCGCAGCTGGCTATCAGCAGAGGGTCTTTCTCTAGGAGTTGTGGTTTTTGTCTTTCATCTTCTTCCTTCTCAACAGGATACAACGGATATAACCACTGCTGAACTGCACTACCTACCCCAAGGTCCAACAGGAGTCGTACCTCGGAGCGCCACATCGGTCGTCGATGAATACTCTTATCCTACTAATATTATAAATATCAAAGTTTGTGAGTATAGATGTTTATTCCTCTTTCACGCAAAAACTTGACTGATTGGGCTAAAATTTGGTATGGGTATAGTTTGGGATCTGGAATACAACATATAAACAATTTTTTATCCCGAAAAAACGCGGCGAAGGCGCGGGCAGCAGCATAAATATAATTATAGATAAGTTCGTAATTATGTATTTCAGGATTTTCAAGGGATTATCGAATTATAGAAGTTTCTAGGATCTTGTTATGGTTTCTTATGTTGTTCTTATGTATGCCAGTCGTCATGGGTTTTTATCAAATGCTTAAAAGGCGTGTTGTTATTCTACAATTGTATTCGGCCTTGAATTCTTAAGTTGTTTTTATGAAAGAAAATTACAATTTCAAAGTGACATCGGGTGAATATAGAAGAATTAAACAATATCTATCTATAGTACCTACTACATAGGTGCGTACTTGATGGACTTACTAGATACTTAAAGATGAGTCATAATTTTGGCACATTTTATTTTTGTCCACGGATGTCTGCAGTGGCCAATGCGATGCTTTGGTCTTTGCATCCAAAATAAACAATTGAAACAAAATGAGCGTGCAAATATACCTTGTTCAATGTGTGCGAACCCATGTCTATGCATATGCATCAGCATACAAACAAGATGAATAAAACTTTTTCAACACACTTGCTCATAAAGTGGCTCTATGGTCACCGCAATTAGGCACATAATGACACTGTGTCTTTTTCATTGCTATAACTCACTAGTGAGTTATAGATTTTTTTTCATTGGTTGTGTTGCTTTGTTTTTAAAAAAGGTTTTATTAAAAAAAAAATCGTGCTCATAGCACAAATAAATTAATGTTCCTATTGCTTGCGCATTTCACGCAACTTCTTATTGAAATAGATAATTTTAACTCGTACGTATTTAATAAATAAAACTTTCACTCAAATATAACTTTTGTTTTCTCTGTGATAAAAGAAAACTTTAAATTCCCCATTTTGTACGTGGCAGAATAGGCGAAAACCCTATGCGCGGAAAATAAAAAAAAAAAACATCATCCCTTTAGTCTGTGGCCGATCGCAATGCGCGCGCATAGGAAAACTGATTAATTTTTCCCGCCGTAGCGAAACATTTTTCACAACTCGTTTTCACTGAGTTTTTATTGTTACTTTATTCACAAGTGTATTGAAAAACGTTGTATGATACACGTGTGTATTGATGATTACCGTCCTCGGCTCTCTTAAGACCCTCGCCTACGGCTCGGGTCTCAATGGGGCGCCTCGGCGGTAATCACCAATGTTACACACTAGTACCATAACGTACTATTTCTGATGCTGTCATCATCAGCAAATGTTTCTTTCATCTTGTTTTGAAGTTTTTGTCAAGCCTGTCTTTACCCTTTCCACAGTTGTTGGTCTCACTCCTCTTTTAATTTCATACTTGGGTACGATACAAAAATATTCATTACAAAATATTTTATTGCACCTAAACTTCCCTATATATTATATATACTTTTTTACAGTAAATAAATAATAATAATTACATAAGAGGTAAGAACAATGGCCGGACTTATCGATTAGAAGCGATGTCTTCGTTCCTGATTTCAGTTATGGCGCATGAAACTGAAAATTTGGAAAGCTCAAAACTCACACCATGGTCAACATCCAGTTGTAAATGACTTTTATGTTCCTGCATCGTACTGACCACCGAGTTCAGTTGACGATATAGATAAGTGATGTGACGTGATGAAAACTTCCTCAAGTTTCTTATAAGGCAGTTTTCCAATAATTTTCTTGGCTACCTACTATATCAAATAGGTACATATAAGATTAATTCCTATACAAAAAACAACAATGCAGACAGACCAAGGTCACAGTCGAAAAACAAGAAGACGTTTCGCGACACTTCTTACGCAATAAATTGACGCGTTTTCATTATTTTCGTTAATTAATAAGGCAAGATCAGAAATGTGGAGCCTAAAAATGTCTTGAACTATGTTGCCATCAAAGAAATTGCTGACTAAACCCTTTTTTTTTATCTACAGAGTCTTGCCTTATTAAGTAACGAAAATAATGAAAATGTGTAAATTTATTGCGTAAATGTATTTTATCTCTCTCTTTTAAGGGATTTACGTAGTGCACTCTCCGCACAATCGAGTCGATACTAACGTCAACCGGACTCGAGGCTGAGATCTGTGTGTAGGACCTATACCTATTGATTGTTTTTATTTACAAACAAGAAAAAATAGGTACGTCCTCATCGTAAGCCACTTTTCTGACAATTTTGTCACGTAATATAGATCAGACCAGGGATCAGACCTAAGCCCAAAGGATTGCACAAAGGACAAAAACTTCCTCAAGTTTTCCAATAATTTTCTTGGCTATCTACTAAATCAAAGATAAGATTATTTCGTAAAAAATAAACAACAAATGCAGACAGACCAAGGTCAATGTCGAAAAACAAGACGTTTCGCGACTTTTTTATAACACGGGAGATAAAATCCGTTACGCAATAAGTTGACGCGTTTTCATTATTTTTGTAATTAATTAGGCGAGATTCAGTTGATTTTACAAAAAAATACGCGTTTGGTCAGCAATTTTTTTGTGGCAACATAGTTTAAGAAAATTTTTAGCTCTACATTTCCCATTGCTACTAAACGTTCTAAATTTGAAACTCTGTATTGATTGTTTTCAACAGATTGGTCGAACTATTAAGGTTTTAATGTTATGTTGGTATGAAGTGTTCTATTTTTGAACTCTATTAATTGTTTTCAACAGATTGCTTACCACATTCTGACAACATGGCCATCTGCCAATTCGTCAACATTTTACAACAATTTAATAACAATAACGCCGATGATTGGTAATAAAAAATATGAGGCGTTGTTTCTTCAACAAAAGATAACGCATTGTGTTTACCTTTTTTATCAGAAGTAGAAAGGAGGTAGATACTTTTATGGATTTAGTCATACTGAGATTACGATTTATATGGCCTTTGTTCCATTTACCTACAAAATTGATTAAGGGAATGAGGGTAAGCCTAAACAAAAAGAGGTTAGAACTAGCCCTTTTCAAACACACTTGACTGTTTATGGAAACTTGCTAAACCATGGACTTAGGACTTAACTAAAACAGTAATATGTAGAGTCAAGGCAGAGTTAATTGTTAAATGGCCCTAGCTCTATAACTTTAAGGTCTTTAATCGATTAAGTAAGTTCTTAATTTCATCCTTATCATCATGCCATGTGGTGCTATGCCACAGATAAGAAACAGTTCTAATATTTTGCTAACTACGCATATACCTCGCGAGATTACATTTACACGTGTGCGTGTGTGTGTAATGTTCGATAACAATGTCAGTGTGTGCGTGGTCAAAGATTATGTAATGTGATTGAGTAGGTATGGCAGTTCGTAACTTTACTACCATTACTAAACTAAAACTGTAAACAATGAACACTGTATACTTACCTACTTTCATAATAATTATGGTGTTTTTCCATGGATTATGCTAAAGCTAAGTTAGTGCATAAGAAAAAAATATATTAACCTACCTCCTGTCACTAGAAAATGTTCTGAAATGGCTCTACCATAGTACTCTAATAGGTAAATAAGTAGCAAACGAAACACGATAAATCACCGATTATCTTTTATAATATTAAGGAGTAAATTCTTATCATTAAAATAATTTAAAATATCCATTACCTAACCCGAAGTTTGCAATGTGAGGTAAACAAGAATAACTCAAATAACAGAAATATCTCAACAAAACACGTGTTTCTTATAAAACATATTGATCCACGCGCAAAGCTCCACGTTTTTATTTGGAAAAGTTTCAAATTAACTCAAACACGTTGAAATTAAACGGGTCATTTATCTTATATCGAAGTTACATCAAAAATAAAAAAAACATAGGTAGTATACCTACTGAGGTAATATACCTAAAAGCAAGTCTAATCTAAAAAATAAAAATGGCTACACTATGTAGGCGAGTACAACATTTTCTATGATTGTTGTGATGAAACGCTTCCATGTGTGAGTATGTTTACATCGCCGCGCAGCTGTGTGAGTATTTAGCTACTAGCGTATTTATTTTAGGAACCACTGACACCCGGCTCAGTCTTTCTTGTCTTCCCGAGCGACCAACAGTGTCAGTGATTTGTGATATTGAATTTAATTTTCTACAAAACAAGTTGCAAAATGTCGGCGTCACCGATCGCAAGAGCGGCCACGTTAAGCCAAAGCATTCCTACAAGAAGGGTCCTCATCTCGGATCCATCACAGATGCCTGATGTGTACTCCAGTACACCTGGTGGCACCCTGTACTCCACCACACCAGGAGGTAATAAGGTCAATTGGCTTAAATTGAACAATATATTCGACCTCAATAGGTAATAATCTCTGTAGGTTTATAGAGATAAGCGGACATAAATTCGTTTTAATAAACACATGGCTTTATATAAGTACATATTGAATATTTGTGCTAATAGACAGTTTTTTTTTAAGTTCTTGCAGTTAAGATTTTTCTTCTTTTATAATTCCAAATAAATTAACATTAAACACTTATAACGTTACCGAAAAACAGTTTCATTCCTATAGGAACTATTTCATTGGAAACGCATGGCTCTACATTTTACTTCCTGAATGAAAAATGTTACCAACAATACAAAAAATAAAACGCTAAAAAAGGTAGTATCTTATTTTCGTAATCAACAGTAGGTAAGGTTTTATAAACAAGTTTTAGCCGGCATACGGCAGAAAAGGAATGAGGCAAGGCGCATGACAACCAGCACGCATGTGTAAAGACGCACAAAGTAAATATTGACATTTTCGCGTAGCAACAAAGTGCGTCGAATACCAACGAGGTGCTCCAACTTCAAATCCTCGGAATACAGACTTCTTTTGGTTTTCAAATCCAAAAAGCTTCGTTAGTCAAAAACAAAATTATTTAGTTACAGCAAACGTTTCTAATATAGGTATAGTTGAGATATTATGTTCCTTTATGGTTTCTAAGGAGCAAATAAAGTTGAAAATCTCGTTGAAAAGTCACGTTGAACAAAGATAAGTACCTATTAAACAAAAACCAACCGACTTAGGTAAGCTGACAAAATATTTATGTTATCCGACTTAGCCTTGCCTAGTTCTAATGTACCTACCAACACCTGTATACTAAATCGAAAACAAAAATAAACGATCACTTACAGGTAATCATCAATTGCTTAGAAATTATCTATGGGAACATAAGAAGTATCTCAGACAAATATTAACAAACAGATAGATTCACAAATAAAACCTACTACGAACTAAATCAATATAAGTATAACCACAGACGAGTAGTAGGTATAACTGACCTCTTTTAGGACTCTACCATGCAATTACCATAGAGTGTAAGTACTACGCATACGATCTCCTTTTACAATTAAACTCCTTACTTTTCAGTTTTGAAATACGTATGGGATGTAGAATATGATAAGCCTCTTCTGTGTACCCATCGTGTACAAAAGGAGTTTTCTTTTTACATTAGTTGTAGTAGATTGCCCGTGCGTAAATTGTATGTTGTAAATCGCCGAGAAGACTAGAATGATTGTCTTCTAGTTTCTCCGAACTATATTTAGCAGTGACAATGACCTCGCGAGCACTTGTTTTGTTTTCATTCCCCGAACTTGCTCAGTAAGAGCAACATTGAGCAAATAGAGCAATTATTGTAGATTTAGCAGAATGTGTGGATCTAGCTTGAAAATAATGTATTTATTAGCAGTGCTCATCTAAAGATATTTTACGTTGCTTTGTCTCGTTAAAAACCCGTAGCATATTAAATACTTTTTCCTCTAGAAATTTTGTGCTTTACTTATAAAACAAAGTACCTACACAAGGGATACGTAGGAAAAATTAAGATTTAAAATAAGATCTTAAAATTCAATTAAATTAGCTAAACCACACCACACATTAGCTTTAGATTTGATAAAATAGAATCTTTTAAATTTACCCAAAAATACCGAAAATTTCAAGAGGACAGGCAGTTTTTCAATCTGCATTGGGACAGTACAGACTTTTAATCTTTAATGGGAATATACAAAAATATAAAGTAAGAATACTATAATAAGGATAATAATAATCCCAAGCTAAGCTGAGCATTGTATTATGGGTACTAGAATAACTGATATCTATGTATATCTTAGCCTAATTGATAATACAATACATTATATAAATTTTTTGTACATAGAAAATACCCAAAAAACCCAATACATTACATTAGGCACATTATCTGCAGATCGTACAAACATTTGTCCCAAGTCGGGAATCATAATATGAGCTGATCTCACAGAAAAATCTAGATATTTCACACGCCGTCATATTTATAAATATTAGCATACCTAAAGAATACAAGCTCAACTCAACAATACTCAGAGTTATCGGCAGTTAGCGATTAGATTAGCATAAATAAATACATTATATCGTGTTAACTTTGCATGTGTGAGTGACACACACGCATAAAGTCTCCTTGAGTTATATAATACACCGCATGGTTCATACTGGTTATGGTTCTCGCCATGCTTTATCGATTTTGATAGTGAAGGAGCCGGGCAAGACTTTTTCAACTCATTGATGCGGGTAGGTAGAAAGCAGGGTTCGGATGGAAGTCTCCAACTTTTTCGCTTGGATTATTATTTCTATTGTTATCTGATTATTCTATTATTATTGGATTATTATTTTTATTATTAAGTATATTTATATTTGGTAGGTATGTGTAATAGATTTCCCAAAATACAACTACGGATAAAATAAACAAGGAATACTTACCAAAACAACAATCTTTTACGTTTTAGCATAATTTTAGCTACCGTGCTATAGAGGGATGTCTAATATATAATATGCAGCTAGGTGTATATACCTCGACCTAGCTAAGTTTGCACCTCGCGTCGATTGCGCCGTATTCCAGCGAGGTGCAAACTTAGCTTGGTCGAGTTTATATAGGTACACATTGGCAAATTGAATCGTTTGTATAAATAGGTGAAGGTTATTTAAAACACGTTTTTGCTCTACTTTCATTATAAGTACCGGTAAAGAGTGGAACGAACTTCCTGCTTATGTATTTCCAGTAGAGTACAATCTAGGAGTCTTCAAATCCCGAGTGAATAAGTTCCGGAAGGAACTTTTCTTAGACCACATCTTCACTTTGCCAAGTGAGATGGTGGTCAAACGCTTTACCATTATCAATAATAAAAAAAACAGAGATTAGGTGTAGTTCGCCTAAAGTGACCTTGGTTTGAGCAAAAACAATAATGTATTAAACTCCGCAGGAAAAATGGTTTTCGCCATGCTTAATGAATTTATTATCAAAGTAGGCCAACGATAATATGATTTCATGGTTTAGGTAAGTGTGTGGGGTAAAAACACCAGTAGACATTTACCATGGTTGGTAAGTACATATGTACATATATTAAATACAATTTAGAAAACAGGTTTTAGTATTTATGTATATAGGTATTGTATATTTTCACACATTTTATACTATTGTAATGAATATCTTTAAAATTGCTATCAAATAATATTAAACCGTCTGTTTTTCCCGTAGAGTACAATCAAGTCTTCAAGTTCCGAGTGAATAAGTTCCTTCTGTGAAAACGTGTTCCATCTTAGGCCACATCTTCACTTTCTCAAGTGGTCAAACGCTTTACAATTACCAAGAAAAAAACAAATTAGGACTTATGTTTACAATTGATACGATTGAGCCAAATGCAGACTGTTGCAAAGAATCTACAGGTCGCTCAATAGTAACGTAATTTATTAATATTAATTACTTAAATCTGTACACACAACACAAGCTCTACTTAGTTTGGGGCTTTATAAAATTGTAGTTTGAAAAATTGTAGTATTATGTTGTTCTTTGCACATATTCAAAAAAATACATTACATAGGTTGAATTTTTATTTTCTCGGAACATCTGGTTTATTTACTGGTTAAAATCAGAATTAAAATCATATATTCTACGTTGTATTCGGCTGGCAGATAAATTACCCAGAAACAATTTAATAAGTAACAGGTGACAATAGCTAACAATAACCGGTAATTGTGCAATAAACAAAAACGTGTTTTGCTAGAAATAACTAAAGTATTTAGGCTAACGAGTGGGATTATATTGGAAACTTGCCTGAGCGAACGTATACAATACAAACATTACAAACTAGAATGCTAGAAGATATGTTTGGACCATTATCTTTATTACGAGTAATGAGTTTTTACTCTATGAACGTTAGTACAATGTTATTGTTTACATTTTGTTATAGAACGGTTAGGTATGAGTTTTGGTCAAGGTTTTGATTAAAATAATTCTAGGTCTATGGTTTCGATGGATTTTGGAATGGAATTACAGAAGGTGCTTTCAGTGTAGGTACCTACAGAAGTATTTTGAAGGATTTCAGTACCAACCTTGGTACCAACCTAATAGCAAACATAGAAATACTGAAGTAGAATTACCTAATTTGTGGTAATACGAAATTTAGTGGCCTGCCTTGTTCTGTAAAGGTACTAGATTAGATACATATGTACGTATTCAATAGCAGAGACCTAAAGAATAGAAAGTAAATTGGATGTCCTTTGTTTTAGTTTAACCTGGAGGATTCTCTGGCTATTAGGCAACACGCAATGGTTCGAAGGCCGTGCCCATACTATTCTCGGTTACTTAAAATCAGTTGTAGAGTCATCAAACCTATCCTTGAAATCAGTTTCACCACAAAACCATATAGCCAACTTTAAAAAAATCATCATAGTCATAGTTTAGTTATGATATACCTACTTATACATATGTATGTACGTATGTAGGTTCTATATTATTATGTACATGTGTGATGGTAACGTTTGTCTCAGGTTTACTCTTTTCCAACGAAAAACGAAGATTCGATCGAAGGTTCGCGTAATTCCTACTGACACTAGACCCAATCCGAAATCACGATTAACCACACTGTAAGCTAGTGCTGGGGATTTGGTAACTGCTCTTGAATTTATGACAAGCGATGTAAATTAGTTCTTAGATAAAAGACAAGATAAACCATACCAGTTAAAATAACAATATGCCTCTCCTCTTTCCAGGTACTAGAATAGTCTACGAGCGGTCCTTCATGATGTCTCTCAGCAAGTCGCCGATTTCGCAGACGCCTCCAAAATGCGCGCTGCCGGCGGCCATGTTGAAGAACCCATCGGGACCTGTCAATGTGTTACCAACGCAAAAAGCTAGGTCAAACTCGATCTCCTTCGATGAAAGTCAGGAGACTTTCAGTATGGATCTCTAAGAAGTACCTATGGATTTTTCTGCGCCACGGAGCCTTCAGTTAATTTACTTACGCCAGGTGGGGTAGCGAAGTGGTCACTTACATTATTTATGTAGCCGTGTATTATGTGGCTGGATCAATGAAAAAAGAAAACCCCTTTGTTACACGGAAGAGCCATATCGCAGAGCATAAAAACTTATTATTCCATAGCGAGGTCATTTTGACCATGTTTTGTGGTAAATACTCTATGGTTTTAATTTTTATACTGTTTTGATCAGTAGGGCAATTCTGGCAGTATTATCTACTCGATAAGTATAGAAAGAAGTGTCAATAAAACGAGTGTTTACTTCGTAGCACACAAGCGTAGGTATTCTCAAAAGCTGCAGGTTGACATTTATCGAGGGCTTTTTTTGTAAATATGCTCGATAAGTCACACTAGATTGCAGTTTTTGGCGGGTCTCGTTATTTATCACATGATATTTTATCCCGTGATACTGCATATCACTCGATAAAATTTCGATTGATACGCAGAATTGGCCTCCTGGTCTAAAATCAAGCAGTATATGGGATTTGGTAAAGCCGCCATGTTGTGTAGCAAACCCTCAGAGAGCAAACCTATTCACGCAAATTTTATAGTAAAGGCGTCTCCATAGACTAGATCTTTGGGCTGGATACATAAATGGTAGCAGCCTGACGTAACATGAAGGTTTTATTTCCAGGAGCGGAGAAATCCATGAACATATTGTGTAATATTAGGTTTTAGTTTGGGGTGACTATCACTAAGTTATACCTATTGAAAACATTGTAGAATGAAATATTTTATGGGATTATTCCCGTTGTCTACCACTGAGTTATCCCCACTAGTTTTTTTTATAAAAACGTGCCATTTTCCCCTATTGGAAGATGACATATTTTTTATAAAATATTTTTTTTATAAATTCAAGTTATCTGGTTAGATCTAATTAGCAAATAGGTACAGTGGTTTTAATACCGGCATTTTTTGTTTATGAAAACAAAGAAACATTTTTGTCATAATTTAGCGAAAATGTACAGTGGGCTATTTTTGCTAAATTATGTCAAAGTTTAGTAGGAAAGGGGGATACCTCTGACGCGCACTGTACCTACTCCTAAAAAATCACATCATACATTGTTATTATTTGTATTTTATAGGAGACACAGTGTTGGTATAGTCACCCCATTATTCAAGTGAGTCGATAAAGACCTACTATTGAATTTTAGTTCGACGTGACTGAGGAGGTGCGTTGTAAACGCGGTCCCTTGCTTAAAAAATACATAAAAATAATAAACTATATAAACTCAAATAAAAATCATAAAATGAAAAATCTAAAACTTAAATCAATTATTAATGGAATGGTTTGCGATGAATGTTATCGTTACTTAAAACTAAGCAAGGGATTTTGTAAATATATTTTTAAGATTTGTATTTTAAGCGTTTAACGCACATTAGGTGCATAGTATTTTATGCACAGCCATTTTTCTGAAGGAATCAGTTTTTAAATTCTTTCACCACTGGCTTTGCTAGAAAGAAATCTCAAGCTTTAGGATATTTCAATTTATATTATTCTGAAATATTTGAACTATGTTTGGTCACATATAATTATTGTTAAGCTTTATAATATATGTGAAACGTGCGAGTACCTACCTTTTAAAAAGTGTATTAGACACAAATTATAATATTAAGAGGTTTTAACTTTAAGCAAGCATCGGTGATTTTGTCTTCTTTGTTTTCTCTCTCCGTAGTAAAATTTCACGAGCGATAATAATAAGAAATATCATAGCATACGAGTATATTAGTTAATTTTGTATGAATAATGAATTTTAGCCTCATGTTGGATAGAGACCTTTTTCATGATTGCTTATTTTGTAAATAAGCAAGTTCATGTAATGGGTTGCTCAAATACTTTTGAATGTTATAAGATTGTTCTAGTTGTTCCAAAGCATTTACTGTTATTGTCAGCCATTTTATTTCTATTTCTGTTATACCTACTAAACTGTCCTTAATAAAGAATTCCATAAAGTACGTTTTTAAACTAGTCGGCACAATTTCTAGGTCCTACTGGAATAGAACCTTGAATTACCGAAAGGGAAATAGAATTAAACGTTAAATTAAGATTATTTCTTTCCATTTCGCCCTAGAAAGATAACCTACGCCTCAGAGGCGACGCGTAAAATGTATTTTGATGTATCTTTTTATCCGACGTGTATGTTAACATGTTCTATTCAACCAACTCAGTAGTCGGTCTACTCTATCCTGAGAAGACTATTTCTATGCGGTAAATGCCTATCATACTTTGGCAGTTGCAACGTCACACGAGAGACGTTCAGAATAACCCTTATGAAGAGTTATGCGCTCGAGAGGCGTATGCTGATCTGTGTAACTTTTAGCGTCAGATAACAAATAAGATTTATTGGTATAAATGTATTTCTAATTATTTTTATCTTGATATGGTTATCTTTCTAGGGTTAATATCTGAGTGAATAGCAGTGTTTATGTAGTATGTATGCTGCTTTGATATTAGAACTTTGACTGCCAGTATATTGAAGTAATAAAAAAGTACAAAAATGTTGATATTTATTTTATTTTATCACCCAATAGGGAATACAATCCCACTAGATAATTTTACAAACAAATAAGTAAACATAGCAGACATTACCCTAATAATTGTACAATCAAAGTAACAGTGAGCATTCAAATAATCTTTTGACCTCCCCATTCCTCAAACAATAGTGGCGCGCCTTAATTACCCACAACACCCCTTTGGGGTCATCGACCTTTGCATTATTACCTACCTACTGCAGAATCTTAGCATGCGTGCATTGGACATGCAAATAAAACTACACTCAACTGTAAAGATATAAAGCTGAAAATCAATGTGATGGATTACCCCTCACCCTCGCCCCATAGTAGAGAATGGTGACGTGACGTCATAATCAGTCTGGGCTTAATCACTGCGATGTATTTGTTCTTGCCTTAATAGGATCTGGCTGATACACTTGCATGAACATTGTGAATTCATTGATTATTCGAAGATTATTCTAATGGTTCTCAAGAGTTGCCATTGTTTAGTGAGAGGTGACATTTGATGAGAAGAACAGGGCATGAGGGCATGGTTTTGTAAGAGGTATGAATAATAATATAGGGAATGAAATATTTGATGTGAAAGACGGGCATGAGGGCATGGCTTTCTAAGAGGTATGCATAATATAATATAGGGAATGAAACATTTGATGCGAAAGACAGGGCATGAGGGCATGGCTTTGTAAGAGGTATGAATAATAATCTAGGGAATGAAACATTTGATGTGAAAGACGGGCATGAGGGCATGGCTTTGTAAGAGGTATGCATAATATAATATAGGGAATGAAACATTTGATGCGAAAGACAGGGCATGAGGGCATGGCTTTGTAAGAGGTATGAATAATAATCTAGGGAATGAAACATTTAATGTGAAAGACGGGCATGAGGGCATGGTTTTGTAAGAGGTATGCATAATATAATATAGGGAATGAAACATTTGATGCGAAAGACAGGGCATGAGGGCATGGCTTTGTAAGAGGTATGAATAATAATCTAGGGAATGAAACATTTGATGTGAAAGACGGGCATGAGGGCATGGCTTTGTAAGAGTTATGCATAATATAATATACGGAATGAAACATTTGATGTGAAAGACGGGCATGAGGGCATGGCTTTGTAAGAGGTATGCATAATATAATATAGGGAATGAAACATTTGATGCGAAAGACAGGGCATGAGGGCATGCATGGCTTTGTAAGAGGTATGAATAATATAATATAGGGGATGAAACATTTGATGCGAAAGACAGCGCATGAGGGCATAGCTTTGTAAGAGGTATGAATGATAATATACGGAATGAAACATTTGATGCGAAAGACAGGGCATGAAGGTATGGCTTTGTAAGAGGTATGAACAATATAATATAGGGGATGAAACATTTGATGCGAAAGACAGGGCATGAGGACATGGCTTTGTTAGAGGTAATATAGGGAATGAAAACGGTATTGGAAATTATAAACCTTTTGAAATTCTTGTGGTTATTTATACACACAAGTCATTTTATAACGGCTCTAGCTGACCCGCCCGCGATTTCATTCGCGTGAACTTTAGTAATACCCCAAGTAATATTGGTTTCCATGTAGGTAAACTAAAAACAAAATCTCGGCCTCGTAGCTCTTCTAGTTCCTGAGATTTCGTGATATGCCAGTGAGTCGCCTAACTTTCACGCCACATCATTGACCTTTAGGGTGTAAATTTCAAAAAACCCTGAAACACGTGTCTGTTTCTTTCTAAGCTACAAATTTTGACAGGCCAACAGTTACGGTTCTGAAGTTGTTATGTAAAAATTACCTTTGATTCCATTATAACTACCTTAAAATACAAATTTCCAAAAAGGCGTTCTTAGCTTAGTGCCTACGTCCTAAAAGGAACCTCCATGAGAAATTTCAGCTTCGTAGTTCTTGTAGTTTCAGAGATTTCTTAATGTGTCACAGAATTTTCTCTTTTTTAAATATAGATATTTAGTTACGTACCATTTGAGTTTTCACCCCTACAATATTTCATTTTACTATATATATTGCACAGCATTTATTATATTTATTGCACAGCTTATTCACAGTGACACAGTGACATCAGTTTATCCGTGATCATGGCACATCAAACTGTGCCGAAATATTGGAGGGCTCAAAACCCTAACTAAATCATGGTAAATATTCCGTTATAAATGAATATAGGTAGCGTACCCACGGGTTCGCGTGCGTTGTTTGTATGGAAAGGGTAATAATTAACCCATGGGTAATGCTTTATGGGATAAAAAGAAACCCATGTTTTATGACAGGTCTAGTGTTGTTTATATTTTTCCAAAATTTCAATCGGTTCCGTGCAGTAGCTTTAGCGTGAAAACGTAACACGTCCATCATATTTATGACGACGGCTACCTCTGGTGGCTACTCGGTACAAAAACATTCCCGATGGCCACCAGTGGTATCGGTACACGATAAATAATTTCTTGATTATTTTATTGATTATTTAAAGTAAGTTGGAAAATTATTTAAATAATTACCAAGTACCTTTAAATAATTTTCAGTTTGTTTTGTATAATTTTAATCGTAGGTTTCACTAGTTTCATTTTAGATTTTAGTGTCTTCTAGACTTGTGATAAATCTTCGACCACATTGTCACTTACCAACAAATTGTGTTCGAATATATTCGTTTTATCGTCATAATGAAACGAAAAAAAACTTGCATCGGTCTTGCAACCCATGGTCTTACGATTGAGTTTGGCTTCAATGAGTTTCTGTATCAAAAATATTATATCTGAAAGCCTCAATGAAAGGATCTCTTCTTAAACACCGCGAAAATTTCTTTTTGTCGTCGCTTCCAACAAAAGCGCACAATTTCAAAGGAAAGTGATGAACATCGGGAAAATTCTCGGCTCCATTGTTTACTTTGCGATAACCTGAAGCAAGGAGTCTGGAAGTCTTGCTTTTGTAGATTTTCAATCAAAATATTATTATAGCGGTCGACATTTTAAGCTCTGTATGTACAGTATAACATTTCGAACGCCAAGACGTGGTCAAACTGGCAAAACTGGCGTTTACAAGTATCACGGTAAAAAATAAATTGTATGAGAGCCCGAGCTATCCTACACGTGGTGAAACTGGAAAACCTTTTTTTTTATTAGCCTGAGCGTAATGCTCTCGCATATCGTACTGCCACGGGGAGACAGTACGATTATGTGGGACTTTAACCCTCAGGGTGTTCCGTTCTGCCGCTTTTGGTGGGAACACGGGAACGTTTTCTCTTCCGCGAACCCACCGCGGCTGCCCGAGGCCCCCTTGTGACGGGTCTATTGGCCCCGCCGCCTGCCACACGGTCACAGAGGATAGGGAGAGCGGCCTTCGCAATATCGACATTCCTCCTCCCCTGTGACCCCACCGCGTCCGCCATCAAACGGTGGCGGCCCCGCCAAGGCCGCGGGAGAGCGGCGCACCTCTATACCGGCACTCCTCTCCCGCCGCGGCCTCCACCTATCTGCGGCCATGCCGCCCATATGGCACAGCCGCCCGCCTCAGTTGAGTCTCCTTAGAGGGCAAAACCCAGAGGAGCGGTCCGTCTCGGGGCCGGCCGTGTCGCCGTCTGCGTTGGCACGGCCCCATGGGTTCCTCTTAGCTTCATCGCGGGTCACCAGGCCGCGATTACTAAGCCCCCCTAGAAACTGGAAAACCTAAAAAATCGATAAAAATTACTTTTCTAATAATCTATGAAAGCAATGCAGCACGGCAATCGTCCGTGGCCCGGGCGAGGTCGTCGATAATGTGTTTAGGAAGCCCTATATCTCGTAGTGGACTAAGCTAATGTTGACTCTATGCGGGGTTGCCAGTACAATACTGGCAACCCCCGCTTAGATACTTAACTTCGAAGATTTACAGATTTTTGAGCCATCTTCCGAGCGATCCATGTCTGGCAATTATTTTGCTTGATGGTTGTTGTTTTGATTTCCGTAGTGAATCTGTTCACGGAATGAGACTGACTAGGTATAACCTGCGTAATTTAAGAATAAATAAATCATGCTGGACAATTCACATCATCATTTGCCCTCAGCTAAGTAGATCTTGTGTTATGGGTACTAGATGACTGATATACCTACATAATGTAATACATGCTTAGATATTTCTTATTATACATAGAACATCCAAAACACCCGGGAACAAATATTTGCAGATCGTACAAACATTTGTCCCAAGGCGCGATTCGAACCCGCAACCTCCTGCGTCGCAAGCGGATCTTCGCCTGCCACGCCACATCGGCCGTCAAAGTCCAAGTTCAAATTCGATCTGAGCGGAACAGTATGACAGTTGAAGTAATAAAAGTTGTCATGTACAGAAAAACTGCACAAGACGATGGGGAATAAGTGATTCTTTCTTATGGGTGATCGTATGGGTTGGTGCGAGATTCAAATTATTTAGTGTTTTTAAATTTTTTCTGCGTTTTACAAAGAATAAAATTAACGGAAAAGTAATTTGGCGCAAATCGTGAACTATTTTCCATGAACCAATCATAAAACCAACTTCAATATAATTTTATTTTAGGAGCATTTGGGAAAATGTTGATTTTTAACCCAATATCTCTTATTTTCTCAAACGCTCCAAAACTACCAATGAGCCGAAGTTCGTTTTTTCATAAGAAAATAGGAAATGGTTTACAATTTGCGCCATCTTACTTTTCCGCTACATTTATTCCTTGAAGCAAGCAGAATAAATTAAAAATTACAAAAAAAATCTGAATCTCGCGGCAACCCGTGACGAACCACCTTAATCCCATTCTTTAATGTCTAAATGCTATATCTACCAAATAATATTTTCCTCTGATGTATCAGCTCATTTCAGATGACTAAATCCCTGCATAAAATAATTACTAAACTTCTAGCTTTAAGTTCATTAAGAAAGTAGACTACGTTGACTCAATAAATTAACTTTTTTTTAACATGAGTTAACTTCGAAGCATAATACCTACTTCGAAGTTAACTCATTGTTACAAATTCAAACAGTTGCTAACTGCAGACTTTTGAAAACAATCTAGAGGTAGCTCAACTGACCTATTGTTAATGGCCATTATTGAAAAACATGACCAATAGATATTGCAGATTGTAATAAGATACTCTCTGACTTTGCGACTAGGCAACGTCTCACATATGACGTTGGGAATACTTTTCGTGAGACGTTGCGACTGAGAACGTCTCACGTGAGACGTTCGGAATAACCTTATATAATTCGACCCTTAGGTAGGTTAGGTACCAACTCTAGTTTGTAAAATGCCTAAGGTAATTTATACTTGAGATAATGTTGGCTTAATTTTAAATGATTGTAATTTCTTTTTTAGCTAACTTAAATTTATATTCTAGCGTTAAAATATTTAGGTTCATGAAATATATGGTAAGTATAAAGAATAAAACGCGCAAAATCTTTTCAAAGATTCAGCTCTACCAAGGGAATTAATATTTTCGTCATATCTTATTTTAACAGTCGCATAAAAATACGCCTGAAGAATTTGATGGAGTGAAACAAATCGAGATATGTTTCGATCTACGATAACGACGATGGGTTTTACGATTTTCTGTTTAGATGTTTTCTGACCTTAAACTGAACAGACGTTTCATCGAACTCACTCAACGTAAGTTTACAAGAGTGCATACATACTTCTTGCAGATATTATTTGTAGTAACTACATTACTGGAACAAAATATATTAAAATTGTTTTACGGTGATAATTTAATATCGTCAAAGCTGTCAAAACCATAGAGCTAGATTTTTTTTAATTTTCAAAACTGTTGCTACTTGCGCTGCTGCTAAAATCACACTAACATAATAAATACGAATGTTTGGATGGATGTTTGTTACATGTTCACGTCATAACTACAAAACGGATGGGGCTGAAATTTTACTTTCAGGTAATTTTAGGCCGACTGGACTTTATCCCATAAAACAACTCCCATAGGATAAAAATCCCTTTTAAACATTTCTAAAAATGATAATACACGTCCACTGCTGGACATACGACGCCACAAATAGCGGTCCTGATCCGCCTCCATCCTTTGACTGCCTGCGAACGCTACAATGATGTGGTCGGTCCATCGAGTGGATGGTCTATTCTATGCAAATAAGTACTAAGCCCATGGTGATAAAAAAATATTTCTATACAATATAGTGAAATAATTTTCAAAATCGGTCCATAAATGGCGGAGATATCGCGTAAAATACATACAAAAAATAACATACAGACGAATTGAGAACCTCCTTTTGAAGTCGGTTAAGAATAAATGCCCTATCGCTTGTCTTTTAGTTCTAAATGGTTCCATCCGGAGGTAGACTTTGTGACCTGGTAAGAATTTCTCTTTAAAAGAATACTCTCGAAACAACAGCCTTTAACGACCGTGATGAGCACTCCAGTTTTAACGACTTAAGGGCTGTACCTACTTACACTTCACACACATTACACCGTTTTGATTGCGTGGGAGGCATCTTCAAAGGGATTCGAAGGACGCTAAATCGTCCTTCACAGTTTCTCTTAATCTATCTCCAAAACAAGTAACAAACTTTTGAAATACATAAAGTCAATGATGGTAAATTATATATAACTAAAAGTTATTTTTAATTTTCTAACACATTTTAATAATGAATAGTTTTTTTTTAAATACTAGGTAACTTTATTGACAAAGAACATAACAAATAAATAATATAAACAAATTAAACTGGTATTTACAATTGAAACAATTAAGTTAACTGCAGACTGTTGCAAACAATCTACAGATAGCTCAACTGGTCCATATCAATACCAGTCGGAAGCGTCCCCAAGACGCTGGCTGCATTGCCCCGCGCTGTACGGCAATGCTAATGCGCTGCGCCAGAAATAAATAAATAAATATAATTAATAAATAAATTTCATTATTAAAATTTGTTATACATTTCACTCTTAACACTAATATCTAATATTATGAATGTGAAAGTTTGGATATATGGATGGATGTTTGTTACCTCTTCACGCCAAATACTGAAATTTTCCATAAAGGTAATTCTAGGCCTGGAACATAGGCTCCTTTTTATTCCGTAAATCAGTTCCCATGGCAAAGAAATCACCTTTAAACGTTTCTAAAGAATTCAAAAAAAAAACGAAAACACTAGTTTTACAATAAAGAGTTCATTAAAAGTTCACTGAGGGTCAGCTACATTTGAAATTCTTGTGTAGCATATGCGGTTTTACAATGCTCACTAAGTTAAGGCGGTTGTATGCCTCAAACTAGCATCGCTATCTTTTCATTCTTATATTTACTGTAACCAAATGACATTTTCAAATATCCAATGTACAGTTTGTGATACCTATCTTAAGCTTTTTTGTAATCCTTCTGAAATAGTTGACTTTTTTTTGTAATAGCTTGAGAATCGTTAATCTCACATAAGTTTAATAAACGGTTTCGGAAAGAACAAACAAAGCCTTTGTAACGATACCACACACGAGCATATTTACTAACATTGTGATTTTACGACCCTTACTTAGACCCCCGCTATCTCGTAAGACCACCATTTTTATCTGACGTCACATAGCCTATAACCATCGAGCTATTAAGACAAATCATACGACACCTCATTTGTTGAAATCGGATCAGTAGTTTCACCGCTACGTGGGAACAAAAAATCGGCTACATACATACATAGTGTGTCAAACTCATAACCCCCGGCCTTCGGTAGTAGGGTAAGAATATCGTCTAGAAGCCGACTGTTTAATCATTCCTTTATTACGCCCAAAAATAAAAAAGCCATGTGTAAGTAAAAGTTAAATACCTGCTAGACTTACACCTTATACAAATATACGTCTGCGTGCCTGTCAGGCATTACTTACACGCCAGCTCTAACTATTATTACCTACTAAGTACTGTTGTGTGAAACACTCGTAATAAATTAATGTCTAGACATCATAGCGTCCCAAGGCGCCTTCGAAGGTAAAGGTTTGTTCGTGATTGTTCTTTCGTTCCCAAACCTTCGTCATCATCATCATCAGCCCACACACGTGATGACGTAGCGCTGAGATCGATTATCGCCTCCTTGTTGAAGCAGAATTTGTTTGAAAGAATTATTGATTTTATTTGTGAAATTGTTTCTTTTCTTTGTTGTGATTGAATAAGTTGTTCTTCTTTTATGTTCGGATATATAGATCGTTCGATATTCAGAAATGTTTCTTTACCTAAACACACGTCCACTGCTAGGAATAGGCCTCCCCCATGCGACAAAAAATTTACCATTGATCATCAACTCGTTGGATGGTCCCGTTGACGATATTGTAATGGTCGCCTGGAGTACCACACGAAAGAAGGCGGGACCACTATTTGTGGCGTCGTATGGGGAAGGCCTACCAAACCTTACTACGCCTTACTTTAAAAAGACTTATGTAGTCGGGTTTTAGTTTTTATAATACCAGGAAACAGATACGTCGTCTCATTCGCCGACGGCGATGAAGACATAAGCAAGTGACCCCCACGTGACCATCGTGTCTCGGAAGACTATACCATATATTATTATACCATTGTGGTGGTCTTTGCCCAATTCGCGATACATGCGGCAGACACGATGTTTCAGCAAAAAAAAAAACTTGAATGAATTTAAGTTAATCATTTCAGACCAGACGCGCATTACTGAAGCGGTGTTTCCATTTATTACCATTATGGTAAGGCTGTTTTGCATAGACCCCAAAACTGGCCGTATCTGGTTTCCACGTGTATATCCAAAGCATATAAAGTCCCCCAAATTGCGGGGATGTTGTTACGTAATAATGCGACTTGGAGAGCCCACAGGAATAATCGAATTTAGAATTCCGCAGTGTCTTTATGCAGGCAGTCTATTGAATTACTTTTGAAAATAATCCGACTCAGGAATGTTTTGTAAAAATAACTATTATTTTCTTAGTGTCCATTTTTCCAGCGTCGCCTTTTAGCAGTCAGCCTTGCCAGCTCTGATATCTACTGTTATCGTAAAATATAACTTTGCCTATTAACGATTGGGTTTGAAAACGACGCAAAAAAGTACGTAGACCGATGAATCAGCTCATCGAATCTCCATGATTCGATGGCAGGTCAAAAAGCAACTCATCTGGTCTACCTACATAGGATGGTACCTACCAAGATTTGTTTCAGCCACCAGTCAACCGAAATCCGACAGGCTCAGATAATTTGATTTGGACCCTCTGCGCTGCCAAGCTCCGCATTCACTTACTGTTGCAGTCGGGGCTTCGGTACATTGAATTACAGCTAAGCCCGCGGTGGATCACTTTTTTGAATTTGTATTTATCTATAGCTAGTGTCTGTTATCCGTTATGTTAAGATAAACCTTTGCGAGTTTTATAGACTACTAAAAATGTTTACCGCCCAACGAAGTGGGCACGGGTCAGCTAGTTATACAATAAATAACTACGACATTGATGTCAATTCAGATGTCATCAAACCTAAACTAAACTAATTCGACAGCACTAAAAATATATAATTATAAGTACATACATAAATTGTACTTATAATTATGTAAATATTACGTATATTATTTAAATATAAGAGTATTTATCGCGTTTATTCACCTACTAGCAACCCGCCCCGGGAAGTAGAGCATATGATTATGATACTATACCCATTCTGGGTATATTAGTAAGCTATCCTTAAATAATAGGTGTATGTCATTACGTACTTTTTGTAGATCTATAAAAGAGTAATATCCCGCCTTGAATTGTTTTGTTATATCTCAAAGCAGCGTTTTCAATGAAAGCTCCTAGACATCTTGACTTTTTTCGACACTTCCAACAATTATCGTTAGGTATACCTATTTCCCACCAATTTACACAAAAACTTGACAAATTATGTACCTAAACCTTCGAATGAATCCATTCTACCGATTGATTACCACATGAAAATCTGTTTAGTAGTTTTTGAAAGACACGGCAGAGGACTTTGTTTTATAATAAATTTGTGATTATTCCTGACGTTGCAACAGGTTTATACACTGTCACGGGATAACTAAATTAAATAAATGCGATAAATATCTGTTAAATTGTAGGTACACGTCGCGTCATTGTTTAATAGCGCTCGACTAAAGTGGAGGGGGGTTCGGCGCAGGTATAAAACAGTGTAAAAATCTAGAAATAGACTTCTGCGCATCAAGGTCAGATCAAGGTCAGCGCTATTAAAACGTGAGGCGACCTGTACCTAATAATTATGAGCTCCGAATGCGTAAGTATAAAAATATTTACAAAAAAATCTTGCCGTCCCTTTCTTAACGATAGAAATAAAAAGAATAGCATATTTTTGATGTTTTAATCACAACAAGTTACGTATGTCGCATGCCGGAAATACTCTGGGCGAAAGCCATCACAGACTGGGTTCCTAACGGATGAGAACCGCGTGGAAGGCCCGGAAGCCAGAGATGGAAAGATGAACTACAACGAGTGGCCACAACTGGTCAACAATTCATAATAATGGAAGGTGGAAAGGGATGCGTTTGCCCTGCTATGGGATCATCCTCCCTCCTCCCATCGTTGTCTCCATTGCTGAGGGTCGTGATCCATTGAACACTGCGTAATCTTTTTCTTGATTATGGCCAACTGTTCTTATCTTTGGCAACATGAAGCGCATTGTGAAGCTTGGTGTTCAGTGTAGAGCGGATTTGATCCGACCATTTGAGAGGACTACGACCTCTCCGAGAAGCGAAGCGTCCGCGGTTGCACTTGATCGCTAGTGTGATTTCGTTTGTATTTTTGGATTGACAGTGCGATCATACAGGCTTAGGTAGACAACGGTAAATTTTATAACACATATGTATAAATTAAATAGGTAAATAGTTAAATACATAGTCATTAGACACCCTAAATACTTGGTAAGTACACAATCTATTCATGGCTATTTGGTCAGTTTGAATGGTGACGGCACAGTTCCCGAAAAGGGTAAATCTACCCATGTCATTCGAACTGTCCCTAATTAGATAAAAGATAAAAAAAGATAAAGATAACATTTATTTATTTACCCACAAAATTAAATCACAAGAACAACAAATAAACAGTCTAAAATTAACATAGGCGACATATAGACATAGAATTCTATTAACTAACAATTATTAAAAAAAGGGGGTAAAAAGGGTCCCTATCTGTTCATTGCTGCGTAAATTGTAAGGGCCACTGGCTACTTGACGAACTGCAGGTCAGAGTTGCCAGTGAGAATAATACGAAATACTTTGTACTTTTTGAGCTGCATTTGCTACTGTGCTTTTGTTTTTATTCTGTTTCGCTTTTATAAAGTACTAAACAAATATGCAACCAGTAGTTCCTACGCTGATTTATCTATAGAATATTAAAATCAATAATAAAATATCTTACATCAATTCGGCATGAGGAACTATTTGCCTTTTTTTGTAGTTTGACAAGAAATTTAATAATTTGTGTACAAGCACTGGCTGTGAGATGACGTAAAATCATCATCATATCAGTCCATACACGTCCACAGCTGGACATAGGTCCCCCATACGACGACGCCACAAATAGCGGTCCTGAGGCGCCTCCATCAATCGACTCCCTGCGACCGCTACGATGTCATCGGTCCATCGAGTGGATGGTCTCCCATGTAGGGGGAGTTTTGCCATAATCACCACGCTTGGTAATCGCAGTGTTGGTATTGAAAAATACTCATAAAGAAGCTGCCCTTCTTCTGGTAGGTCACCTTAGTCGGCTTTTACGCCATCCACGGGTTGACTTGGAGGGGTCGATATTCGTACGCCGCGGCCCCTCGGTCAAGAGTATACCTAGTTACAATAGCCCCGTAGGATTTGTCACTATGTGGTAATTACGTAGTAGCATGGCAACCCTAGTGAACCGTGGCACAATGTTGGCTTGACAAAGGATGGCAAGCTTTGACGGGCACTGGTACGGCACTGACCGCAAATGACTCTAACTCTACCTACATTGAAGCTCGTCGCTTTATTGCTCGTTATGTCGATAGTATAATGGTTCTCCATATCAGTGACATAATGAAATTTGTTTTAATAATTGTGTCGAGTAAAGTTATCATTACTTATAAAGATAAATCTCTGTTAACAACGCAAATTACACTAAAAGAATAGAAACAATTTAGAATTAGTAGGTACTTACAATTAAAACACTTAAGCTAAATGTAGACTGTTGTATATAATCTCGCGGTACCTCAATTTATATGTAGGTACAAAGTACGGTCAAAGTCTGGAATGGTTGAACATTGTAAATTTCCAAAAGCTTTTATACTCCTCTTTTAGGAAGGTACCTACTAACAATAAAATACACACATGCTTAGACTAAAAATCTCTATTAAGTAGGTTGAAAGAGTAGAAAGTTTATTTTTTAGGTTGGCAGGCAGAAAATGCCGTTATTGGTATAATGCCCCTGCAACATTCGTGGTGAGAAACTGTGGGTCCAAATAACAATACACCACATTTTTGTAGGTAATTTTTTTTACTTCTGTGCAATTCAAAGTATTTAATATAACAAACCGGATTCTAAGATATAACTGAAACTAAATTTTATTTGATTAACGACATGAGAGAGAACAGAAATCTTTCTACGTACGTGACCGCCAGTGGATTCTTTTTCATCACTTCACATCAGAACTAATAAACAATCTCTGTATCTGTGTCTTTTGTCAGACAGACAACTCATTTTCTCAAGTTTTTCCGGGAAAGAATCAATCTCTTTTTCTCAGAAGAAATAATGAGTTGCTTATATTTTATTCAATAAGGTCACATTTAAATTAAATCTCGGAATCTGAGCTCGTTAGGTGACATCTCGACACAGGTCAGGTCTTAATTAAAATTAATAACCTATAAGTAATTCCTTGATTTAAGGGGAAGGGTTTGTTTACGGCCGTCTGTCGGGGTGTAGGGAGGTGAATGTGGCAGGTAAAGCGACCGAATGATTGCTAGTTTAGCCGAATTCGCCGATAATTTCTAGCTAATATTCGTTTGATCAAAAAAGTTTCTAATAAATAAAAACGCATAATTCTTTATTTAAAACAAGAGAAACCTTTAAAAAATTAATTAATATTATTCGTACATGTTGCAAGTCAATTCAGGTGCATGGATGTATGTACATTTCTGTATCAAAAGCCTAGTAGGTACTTATCTAAGAAGGAAATGAAGAAAATACCTGAAGATGAAATTGCAAAACGAGTCACAAAACAAGCAAATCCACTAAAAGTCGGTTGCCTCACAACCCTATTAGGTAAGGGTGTTGGGGTGTGGGGAGCGCTGGCTGGCAGGGCGGCGTCAGCTGGCGCGGTCGATAGGCGGGCGGAGGGCGCAAGCGCGGGCAGCGAGGCCCCACTCGGTGCTGGGCCGCCGCGCGCCGCGCACGTCATGCATGCGGGGACCTAGCCAGGCGCCTGTGCACGCGCCCATGGGCACCGTGCTAAGCTTTAGCCCCCGCGAGCGGCGCCCGCCGCCGCACGCCGCGCCGCCGCCGCACGCCCTGCCCCACCTCGCGTACTCCTACGAACGACTCAACAACGCGAAGAACCGAGAGAACCGCGACATCCCTCGCGATGAGCGACGCGCCACCCTCGACGACGCCGCCAAAATCATTTCCGAGAAAACTGCCTTGGAAAAGAACCTCAAAAAACACTCGCTGTTCATAAACGCTCTGTCGTGGAAGCGATTTTCTACCGCCAATAATAACAAAAAGAAGTTAGAATGCAAGAGCAAGAGTGTTGCCACCTTCCGTCCGCCATTGACGGACAATGTGCCGTTGGACAGGAACAAAAACGCGGCGGGTGGCGGGTATGTGGTGAGCACGGTGCGACCCGCCGCGCTGACTCCGCGCCCGGCGGTGGACGTAGCGCGGGCTAACGCGTTGAACAACAACGTTTGTTTCGAAAAGCTACCGACTAGCACCACCGGTCCGCCAGTTCAGCCGCGGAAGACAGTGATCCAGGCGTCGACGTCCGAGCTGCTGAAGTGTCTAGGCTTGTTTTTGCACCACCGCTGCCACCGCCTGCGCGACTTCCAAGCGGGAGACGCCGTCATGTGGCTACGGACTGTCGACCGATCGCTGCTGCTGCAGGGATGGCAGGTAAGCTTACATAACGTAACAATTGGAATTATTATAAAATTCACCTGAATTGAATTATATGAAACGTCTCACATTTGTTCGCGCCGAGTAGAACGAATTATCTCAGTTCGATTCATTTAGTCGACGGTTCCCTTGGATTCCATTCCAAGTCCAACAAACAGGACTTAGAATGGAATGCATTCTGCATAGCCCCTACCCTTTTGTAAAGTTGGGTAATGACAGCTCACTTACCTGTCTCTTTCTTACCAAACTCTCAATGATAATTCCTAATAACGTTTTGATTTGAAGAGAACATGAAATTTATTCAGGTAGATAAACCATAGTTCAAATAACAGCAGGTAATACCACTTATTGTTTATGTGTCAATTGTCCAGTCTATCCTCAATCAATCACCCCGACATCATGAAAAGCTTGTTTCTAAAACAATAGAGCTCGTAACACTCATGAAAAGCCCGTAAACCTACACGAGCGAAAATAGGCATCTATCGCTCGCTCCCTCTCTCTCATCTGCCGTCTCTTTTTTGCGTAGTATTTTGCAACACGACACTCTCTTGACTTGACTCACCCACCAAAAAGCATTTTAACGTATTCTCAAATTTCAATGCCGATAAATGAAGATGAAACCACTTTGCACTTGTATTCAAGTTGCATTATTCTCTAAATATCAAGGGTTTTCCAATGAAAAGTTTAACGATGGTTACGATACGACGTAAGCATGGAACATTATGTAAAATCAAGCACGTTTTAGGCTATTGATCGTTGCCTGCGTTCCCAATTAAAAATGATCCATCCCGTCCCACATTACATAATTATAAAGGCAACAGAAAGTTTGGATGGATAATGTCTGTTTCTTCAAGCCAAAAGTAATAAATGGATATGGCAAACATTTTGCTTAGATTCAGATTATACTTCCTTCCACTTCTAAATCTGAATCTAAGCTAAAATGTTTGCCATATCCATTTAGCATGGCTTCCAGTTTTTGAATCGTATGTACGGTCCAAGTCAAAATTTTGTAACGAATATCAAGTACCTTGAAATTTTATTGAGGTTCAGCCGTTTGGCTTTTGGCAAACAAAACCTGTAAGCTTCTCACGAAGATTATAGGAGAAAGACAAAGTTTTGTATGCTCTCTTCTCCTGTTCTATATCTCAATCTAAGCAAATTGTTATTCCAGGTCCCAAACTATACCCATACCAAACAGCTCAATCAGTTCAGTAGTTTTTGTATGAAAGAGGAACAACATGCATCGATCCTTCCATCCATTCTTACAAACTTTGACATTTATAATATTAATATGATTCAGTAAAAGCACACACAGTTAAAAAAGTCAATAAGAATCGATAAACTCGTAGCACTTGCTGCGGTGTGCTACACCGTAGACACTCGTAGCTACGCCCTACGGCGGAATTCCCACTCGTGCACTTTATGAATTGAAAATAGTTTTAATTTTCAGGTCATTGAAATAGCTTTGTTAAGAGGCTACCCCGACCCAAATAAGCGCCGCCACCTATTTTAGCGTATTATTACATTAAACAAAGAATATACGTTTTTTTATGCCTATGTAATAGTTTATTTTGTATAGCTTAGGAAGAGATGCGAAGTTGCACTTTTTGGCCAGTAAACTCGGTTTTTACATCTCTTCTATACAAAATAAAACTATAACAGAGGCATTGAAAATAAGCTTATGATGGGTATCACAAACTGGCCAAGGTTTTTTTGAAAATGTATTTAACGTCATAATACGATAAAATAGGTGGCAGCGCTAGTTTGGGTCAGGTAACTGGTCCGCCTTAAGTAAAAAAAAAATATAATGTTTCAAAGAGCTTGTTTGGTTTATAATTAAAAAATAAAATTTTAACTGATTTACTTCTCTGTTATTTTACGAGTATATAGTGTTTAATAAACCGAAAACTAAAAAAAACTATAATCCTTAAAATCAATAATAGCCTGAGGCCGAACGAGCATAATTTTATAAATGAAAGTGAGTCGCGTAGAATATGATCTTTCAACAGAAAAGACAACACACATCATGTGACACAACAGGACTTTTGTGTGAAGCGACTCATTCTACGCGACTTATATCTCATAAAAATGCTAGTATGACCCCGGCATAAATGACCGGAAACAAATCAAAAATAATTTGAACATAGGGTTTTGAGATCAAGATTTTTAGATACGAAAAAATGTTTTTTTATTGTTTATAGATCTTCTTTTGACCGCTACCTGGTGAACACACGTGGTAGAAAGTGACGATGTGGCCTAAGATGTATCACGAAGGTCTAGAAGACACCTAATTTGCACCCACTCTTGTTTTGAAGAAATTCAGATTGTTATTTATTCTATACCCTTGAGTTGATGTCTTGTAAAACCTTGAGGACAACACGTGCCTATATCATTGATATGGAATGGAGCATTGCCCTTCTTATGATGTGCTTGATATCATAATAACTTTGGTCATATTGGCACATGTCGTGGCATTTCTTTGCCATTTTTCATGATGTATTTATTTACTTACTCAAGAACTCATTACCTAGTACTAGAACATAACTTAAATAGAAAGAAGAAAGCAAAAAAAATATTTATTAGGCACAACACAACCCAAGATAAAAACAAAGAAATAAAAGACAATTCGTACTTGCTAGATAAGATAACACGTAGACGATACATAGATGAGCAATAAATAGGTACTAACATAAGTAAGCATAGGGTTGGTATTGGTAATAAATAGCCCACTCATTGTCAGCAAGTAGACGAGAGCGTGCGCATAGGTCTAACAGGTCCTAACTCAGCTTGGTGCTCTAACACAAAAACCTCGGGTAGTTTGAGAAAGAGCGCTGGTTTTCAGTCAGAACCGATTAGACAGACACGATCTCAGATCAGAATCAGAATCAATAACTTTATTTCTTTAGGCTTACAAAATAAGCACTTAGACAAGTCAAATTTTATACTAAAAACATAGTAATTATTTATCCAATAAGAAATAAGGTGTTATTGAGATTCTCTTCACTTCAATTTTTTGTCCACTAGTGGAAGAAGTGATCCAGTTCAAGACATGGCGGTGAGTTGATCGAAAATGGAGGTGAAATCAAGGCCCTGTATTAAAATGAACGGCTTGAAAAAGTATTGACCTTTTCCAGCGTTAATTTGGTTTTCATAAGGAGGTCGCGAGGCGCCTTGGTTATTGTAAAAAAGGAAAAATCTTTGTACGAACGTCAATGTAGGTAAGGGTCAAAGACTTTTTAAGTAGTGAATAACTTCCACACATAAACAATCCCACTTAGTTGTTTACCTATTCGGTAACTATTCGTAACTTTACTATCAAAACAAATTACAGCTCTATCAACATATCAGCCCATACACGTCCACGGCTGGACATAGATCCTCCCCCATACACCGCCACAAATAGCGGTCCTGAGCCGCCTCCATCTATCGACTCCCTGCGACCGCTACGATGTCGTCGGTCCATTGAGTGGATGCTCTACCGTGGAGGGGATTTGCCATAATCACCACGCTTGGCAGGCGGATTTTAATCTAAGTATTTGACTTGACCAAGTGTTCCTTGTGATACCATAGTATTAATAAATAAATACAAATACAATACAATACCTGAAATCACCACATTTCTTCGTCCATGACCAAGTCAATCGACCATAATACCCTTGACTTTTGTCTCGATGTCTTGAAAGACCTTGAGGGCACGAGCATAGATCATTCCCTACTGAAACATTTAAGCTGAAGACTTAACTAAATATTAGTAACTTAATATTTCGTGCACTTTACTAAAGCACATTAAAACAAACAAGTTTCTATTCCAATGAGTCTTTGAAGTTATTAGCTATGCAGAAGTTATTCGCACACTTGACTGGCTTCACCA
This sequence comes from Eupithecia insigniata, assembly GCA_947859395.1. Taxonomy (NCBI): domain Eukaryota; kingdom Metazoa; phylum Arthropoda; class Insecta; order Lepidoptera; family Geometridae; genus Eupithecia; species Eupithecia insigniata. The sequence goes on from OX402011.1 coordinate 11,127,417, forward strand.
TCAGAACAACAGGTACGACCTTTCAAGGGTATGAAGGCTCACATAAATCATACGATTGTAGGCTGATTAGTTCAGTCTTTTGCCACATGTGTATTATCTAAGTTAAAGATATTACGTGTATTCAAACTAATTGGACTTCATTCATCCATTCATTCATCATCAGCCCGTACACGTCCACTGCTGAACATAGGCCTCCCCCAAACGGCGCGACGCCACGAATAGCGGTCCTGAGCCGCCTCCATTTGATTTCACTTGTCACTGAATATGTATCACTACATAGTGTAAAACAAAGTCCCTTCCTGCTGTCTATCCCTATGTATGCTAAGATCTTTATAACTGTGCAACGGATTTTGATGTGGTTTTCTAATAGATAGAGTGTCTTAGAGTGACTCTCTTGTCATAGAGTGATAAGAGAGGAAGCTTTTTATGTATAATTTGGTATCAGCATTGCACCCGTTCGAAGCCAGGGCAGGTCGCTAGTGTATTATAAAACAAAGTTCTCCGCCGCGTCTGTTCGCGATAAACTCAGAAACCACTGAATGGATTTTCATGCGGTTTTCACCAATAGATCATGATGATTCATGAGGAAGGTTTAGGTATATAATTTGTCAAGGATTTGTGTAAATTGGTTGAAATATTACGATAATTATTGGAAATTTCGGAAGTCAAGCTGCGTGGGAGCTCTCATCGAAAACGCTGCGTTTGAGATATATGCTCTAAAACCCGCACGAAGCCGGGGCGGGTTGCTAGTAAATGATAATTTACAATCGAATATCATAATTTATTTTCTCTTGAAAAATACCTATTGTGCGTGTTCAATATTTACAAAACTGTTTTAACATATCGATCCGAGATGTTACTAAAATATGGGGATTATATACCTATTTACTATTTCTTGTATCAGCAAAAACTATCTCGATAATAAAATTATAGCTGTGTCTGGATTCATCCAGAAAAAGTTACGAATTTCTTTACAAGTGGGTATTGAGTCATACCTAAGCACATAACAAAAGGGTAGGTAAAACTCAAACGGCTTTCTCCGTAGTACAGTCTGCATTGCGTGTTTTCACTGACACGTTCGTATAATGCAATAAAATAATTCGTTGTTCAAGGAAATGGCGGCCACGCACATTTTTCCTTTCTAATCTTTAGGTTTAGGCCAAGGTTCACGTGATGGCCATTTAAAAGCACCAAGGGCGGAATTTTGATGATTATTTGGTTTCATGATTGCTTTTTACTGTCTTAAGTTTTCCATATAGTTCAACAGTAATTAAAAAAAAAAGAAAATCATAGTAAACTTAATCATGAAGGGTCTTTAGTCGTTTCGCACCGCGAGCGGTTCGAACCGCGGTGCGAAAACCCCAAGAACTGTTTCTGAATAGGGCCATTCGCACCGCAGTGGTTACGGCGGTGCGAATCGCCCAAGATTCTTTTGAAATGGGTCGTTTCGAACCACGGGCAAAAACGACTCGATGCCCATTTTGTTAAGTCCAATTCAGACACACATCATTTTTAATTTCTACAGATAAGAAGAAAAATGGATAGTGATAAAAAAAATTGCAAGATAAATGTAATAATTATATTTGCTCAACAGGTGTCTTTTTTATAGTAATAAGGTAGGTTTTAAATCCCAGTTTAATCAACATTATACATTTTACTAAAAAACTATTGCTAATCAAAGGTATGACGTACATTATTATTTACTTAAGACTAGGTAATCAAGTCGTAACATTTTTAAATTCAACCAAGACTTTTGAACTAAAACTAAACTCTTAATTTTTCTAAGCAATGGCCGACAGTTATATCTCCAGTCAATAACTGTTGTATGGTTGTATGAATTCTTCGGTTCATTTCAATGGTTTCTGGTTTCCTTTTCGAAATTCGTATGTCACCTGATCTGCGTAATATTCCAGAGTAGAAGTTGGCATCCTTTTGTATTCCATTTAAAAATTGTGCAATATTGGGTTTTTCTGGAATAATCTTTTTTATTTTGGCATTCCATGACTCCACCATATTATTGGTTTTGTCACTTTGATTGAAGGTGTTCCACGACTTTGAGAGTATATCATGTTCTAACCATGTTTTAACAAAATAATCGTTGAACTTAGTGACTTCGGTACTGTTGGGACTTTCTTCCATCACGTACAGCCACCCTTCATCCAACAAGTCCGGAGGTAAATGTGACAATACTGTGCATAATTTAACATGGATTTTACCTAGTTTTGATTTTACTACTCCCAATTGCTTAGCCTTTCGCCATAAACTGCGGCTGTAGTGAAAATAACACCCAACTATTTTCACTTCTGGAAATAAATCTTTTATGGCCGAAATCGCAGTCACTTCAAAGTCCATTGAAATTTGCGTAGGTTTCCAATCTTTGACTTGACTTTTAATAATTTGAAACAAAATTTCATAGGTAGTCCTTTTTTTGTCGGGGAGCAATGCATACAGCACAGGAACCACATTGACATAGTCTTCATTGCGGCTGCCGATATCTGCATGAATTGTGTATACTTGACAGAAACACTTCGGGCAAATTTTGAATGTACCATCGACAAGAAATCTTGTCGATTCTTTCAAATATTTAATCATTTCTTTTTTTGCAAAAATAAGGATTCGCTTCTTTTTGTCTTTGTATTCTGCAAACAATAATTCTTCATACTTTTCTGGTACATGAAGATCACAGGCTTTAAGGAAATTAAGTTTTTTAGCGCCTTGCGACTTGTTTCTCACTTTATAAAGTTTTTTCTTAATATTATCAAATTGAGGTAATGGAGTCAATAAATCTATTCCCTTATTTACAAGATTTTGTACAGATTCCCCAAAAATTTGCGTTACTGGTTTATTAATATTCTTTTGCAGTGTTTCAGTACATAAATGCATCTGTTGGTCAATTTCCATCTCTGCATCTCCTCTAGGCGGATGGTTATGGGAAGTTTCGTGCAGTATTTCAAGTGGATTTTGCTTCACTTTGAGTGTTGCATTACACTTACTAGAGTCTTTTTTGGTACACCTCCATAAATTAGAGCCGTCTTTGTTCGTCCTTTTCAATACAAAGTTGTATCCAGCACGGCATAGCATTTGGCCCCCTCTCTTGGTTTTTCGAAACTCTACAACAGTGCTTGTTTGACTGGGGCCATGTGAATTTGACGAATGCCCATCCATTTTTTACTAGAGTCAATAACAGCGACCTGAAGAAAAAAATATTATTCTGTATTGTTTTTCTTTTGTAAATATTTAAAGATATTTATGTCATAATAATGACAGCAAACTTCACTTTTCGAAGGTGCATTTCGAAAAAATAGTTATCATTTTCTAAAAATCGCGGGCAGGGCAGTCTTACATGAGATCAAAGAGTTTTTATGCTCTATTTGGAGACTAACCACTATAAATATCATAAGTTGTACTTACCATATAAACTTCACAACACATCACACATTTGAATAACAATTATCCTGTCACGTTACTCTCTGCGATATGAATTGACTAATTCAAAAAAAGGTTTAGTCTATTCACACCGCGGTGCGAAAGAACCCATTCAAAAGGAATACTTGGGCGATTTGCACCGCGGTTCGAATCGCTCGCGGTGCGAAACGACTAAAGACCCATCATGAATACATAGGTATAATGACACCCAGCAAACGATTTAGAAAAAATCATCTACCTATCTATGTATCTATTTTATCGCTCTCAGCGATAAGGTCGCCTTTTGTACGGTTCATTTTTGTTTAGATATAATGGTCTTTTATATATGTACTTATTTTTCTAGTACAATAAAGTGTTCACTCATTCATTCTATCCAGCACGGGATAACCAAGACATGTTTCGTTTCTTCCATATTCATGAGTTTGGTATCTAAAGATGTATTGCCATGTCTGACGAGTGAGTATTTTGAAGGTGTTGGATGGTAGAGTCTTAAAACACCTGGATTTTCCTGTACACCGGCCTATAAGTCTGAACGTCTGTCTGTCTTATAATAAAAATTCACGGTTATTTATGGCATATAATTTATTGTGTGGTGTGAACTACGGTGTGAATTCTTATTATAATGAGTTCTTATTATAATGACTGCGAAAATTTCGTTGTCTGTCTGTTGGTAACCTTTCACACATAAAGGGTTGATCGCCACGGAGACAGATTGTACCATGGGAAAGTCCAGGACATTATTAACGCAGGAAAAGCGCTTACAAAAACGTGGGTAGGAGCTAATCTACAACAGAGAAAAGTAGAATTTACTAAGACTTGATTTGAACGCAGCCTTTTAAAGTAAACTTGGCATCAAAGCCTCGTCTCTGAAAACATTGCGACGACTTCGGCTTTCGTACCAAATATACATAAAATAAAATCGTGCCTTCGTACGCTTTGTTAGTTTGGCCACGTGGGCGCAAACTGCTACCTTTCACGCTATTGATTAAACTCTGAGTAAAGTCAGCAACGAAAGTTGCTGTAAACGAATTTATTTCATTATAAATGACTAAGTGTGTTCAGTTATTTATGAACTACTAGCTTCGTCGGTGGATCAGCTCATGCTATTTCCAGATAAAAAATGCCTCGTAGTAGAGTATTGTGGTGTACGATGATCTCTCGTGGAGATGAATCTATTTGACGAATTACTTTGAGGGGTTTTTTCGATGTGTAGTTGGTGTGATCTTTCTTCTACAAATTAAGTTGCGTGTGTGCTTAAAGTTGGAGGGTGACTTGGCAATTTTAAATTGCGTAAGTCTGTGTTTGTACATGGGAGACCATCCACTCGATGGACCGACGACATCGTAGCGGTCGCAGGGAGTCGATGGATGGAGGCGGCTCAGGACCGCTATTTCTGGCGTCGTACGGGGGAGGCCTATGTCCAGCAGTGGACGTGTATAGGCTAATGATGATGATGAAGTCTGTGTTTTACCTTCTCTGAGTGTACGGCACGTCAATTTGTGGGTGGTGCATTCCAATGCATTTTTTTGGATCTTATTAGAGAACTTTGTACGCGGAATTGTTAGGTACTAAATATTTTCATTCTAATATTTGTAATGGATTTCCACCAAGTAACGCCTGAAGTCGGATGGAGCCGGCTCAGGACTGCTATTTGTGGCGTCTCGTTTGGGGGAGGCCTATGTTACGATAAGGCCGCCGATTGTGCAACACTAGATATAGTTAGTATTAAGTTATTCTTTAAGTATTTCATGTATTGATGGTACAATAACGTTATATTATATTCTATTCTATGTTCAGCAATGGACCTATACGGGCTGATGATGATGATGAACGCCTGAAACTTTTTTTTTTGTTTTAGCGTTGTTCGTTTTAATCTTCACACTAAGTCGGAAGGTGTAGGCGACTTTTGTATCGCAAATCAAGACTCACGATACAAAAGTTGCCTACTAAGTTAATAATATTGTCACTTTATTTATGGACAGAAATGCCACTTATCGACTTTCATTCCGTGTCTGTAAGCTGAGTGTGAACTGCCATACTGTTTACTACAAAGTTTGCGTAACTTTATTTTCTATGGAATTCCTGAACAGCGCTCCAAGCGGGAAGTTTTAAAAATAGAAATTCCATAGAAAATAAAGTTACGCAAACTTTGTAGTAAACAGTATGGCAGTTCACACTCAGCATACTGGTCGATGGCTCACTATAGGTACCTTTCATTCAACCTACAGAATAAAATTTCAATAGAAACTGAGGCTAAAGTAACTTCAGGTGTTTCTTCGAATTTCAGATGACGCAAAAAAATAAGTTCTCAAGGTTTTGTCGGTCAAATGTATGAATGAACGACCCAGACTTTTGTTACTAATGCTATAAACTTTTTTAAGATTAAGGTCGTCACCGAAAGGCGGTGTGTCTTTATAGCGAGCGAAGTTATTTCGGTGACAGATGTGTTTTGAAGACTTAATATTGGGAGATTCGTTTTTGTAAAGTTATAGGCCTGTGGCCACAGAACAACTGGAACAAATTTTGTCCCAGTAGTATTCTGCACAGAACAACGACTGCATAAGACAAATGGAAATAGGCAAGCAGAACGCGCACCGGTCCGCGCCTCACTCGCCGTACGCACCGATTTTTTTTAATGGAATCCGTATATATCAAGAAATTTTTAGAACAATTTTTTTATGTTATAGTTATACTTTTGCTTGTTTTGTGTCTTATGTGTTATCTTCCGTGACGTCACCAAACGGCTCTGCCGGAAGACAAGCGTTGGTTGTGACGTGTTTACGACTAACTCATGCTGAGACAGAAACCAATTTGAGATTCAAGGTAAAAATTTGTCTGTTTTGTCGTTTATTTTTAAAACATTGCAAATTGTTTTTGTTGATTAAGTTACAAATAAAACATTCTCAATCATTCTCATTCATTCATTTTACTGAAATGCGGCACGTTTGGCGCTTTTATATGAAATATTATGCAAAATTTTGCAACTACCTTTACTATATATATACATATATATATAGGATATTTCATATAAAAATTTTGCATACTATTTCATATAAAGATTTAGAAACTGCGATGACTACCATCAGTGCGGCTCCTGCGGCGAGGACAGGTGCGCGTTTAGCTTTAAAACACACTCTGAATTAGGATGGGGCAAGATGATGCTGTCCAAAATGACAATGAGAAGACAACTGGGGGTACCTAAAGTCCGGATAGTCCTCTGAGTGGTGAGACGTGCCGTGCCTACCTACTGCCAAAAATCTCAACTTCTGAATATCGCAATCAAGTATATGGATTTGTTTGAAATTTTGCTTATTTTCTAGTCCGCATAGTTAGCCAAACTTGATTGCCATTTACGGAATTCGGGTTTTTTGACAGTGGGGCGCGAATCCCTCCTGCCTGAGACATCAATTCAGACTTTACCTATATTATTATTGAAAACGTAATATCAATAGTTACCATTAAACTTTGAAAAGGGTTGAATGGTAACTACATACATATATTTTATAACAAGCATTGTATCGGAGTTCAACACGTTTGTGTTTTACAAAGAGCTCTACACACAATAGAACTCCTCTTCTGTCGACAAGAATATTCCACGACATTCGCGAAATCATGTTTCCATAAGGAGAAATGTTTTGAACGAAAACTGGAAAATATTTGCTCCCGTTGCAAGTTGCGGCTTTCACCGCAAGAATGTAGACATAAATTCAATTTCTAACATTTCCAGCAATGTTAATGTTTGCACCATTTTTTGATTTGATAGGAATTTTAAACGTTTCAAAGTTTAGTACGTACCAAATAGTCAGGAACCATATATAATGCTATCGTTATTGGTTGAGTATTGGGTATTGAAATGTATCTAAATCGCATATGTCGACACACACTCCCATCTTTCGAGGACATCCGGGAGGGCTGGTTTGGCCGAGGATCTCAAGAGGCGCAAATATGCAGGTCTCGACAGAGCCTACGCATTTGCTCCCCATGGAGTCGAGGCCCTAGGTCCGTGGGGTACCGAGGCCCTCCGGGTTTTAAAAAAATTATCTGAGCGCCTGATCGAAGCGACGCGTGACCCGAGAGCTGGTGAGTATCTGGCGCAGCGCATTAACATTGCCATACAGCGGGCAATGCAGCCAGCCGTCTTGGGGACGCTTCCGACTGGTATTGATATGGACCAGTTGAGCTATCTGTAGATTGTTTGCAACAGGCTGCAGTTAGCTCAATTGTTTCAATTGTAAATACTAGTTTAATTTGTTCAAATTATTTGATTGTTATTTTCTTTTTCAATAAAGAAATTTTTGATCTAAATCGCATTTTAATTAGTTAGGTAAAATAAATATGTACTAGACACTGTGATACGTAGGTAAATGTACTGTGTTTCTTTTTCACTTCTTATTTTCTCTCTAATTTTTTGTGTACAAAAAAATTTAAGAGAAAATCAATAACACCTTATTTAATATTCGATAATAATTACTATATTATTTTATAAAGTTGTTTATAGTAAAAAAATAACTTGTCTTATATTCAAATACCGATCACCAATCCGCGTGATGATTATGGCAAATCCTCCCCTACATGGGAGATTATCCACTCGATGGAACGACGACATCGTAGCGGTTGTAAAGGGGAGGCCCTTGTCCAGCCGTGGGCGTGTATGGGCTGATATGATCAGGATGATGATTATAGTAAAATACTTTCACAAGTTTCTGTTTCATCAGTTAGACCGTATTATTATGCGTTTCGTCGTCGTCCCTCTCCATAATTCATTTACAAACTTGCGAGGCAATCGTGTAAAAGGCTGGCTCATTCAGGTTCTAAAGTAGAGCTCAGTAAAACATCAAACAAATTTCTTATTTGGGTGCAGAGTACAGGGTGACTTCGAATAAATTGACATTTTCTTTTGATACTTAGGTAGTCGGAGGACTTTGTTCCTACTTGTACCCTAGGTATATGGGGTGTGGGTGCTTCCCTTACACCTTTTTGCTGATAGCTTGAGAATCGTTAACCTCACAAAAGTTTGATAAACGGTTTCGGAAAGTACAAACAAAGACCTTTGTAAAGATACAACACACGAGCATATTTACTAACATTGGGATTTTCAACCCTTACTTAGATCTAGCCGAAAAAAGGAACCCTTATAGAATCAATTTGTTGTCCATCTGTCAACCCTCTTTTCTCAGGAACGCGTGGAGCTATAAAGTTGAAATTAACATCAAATACTCTGATTCGTAACCTCTTGGAGCCGCCGTGATTGATATAAATCAAACTTCTAAGGCAATCAAAAGTTAAATCCATTTATGCCTTTTCTTTATTTCCAAGGTTATCACAGGCACACAAAACCTATAGGGTAATTCCCGTTGACCTAGAACCATGAAATTTGGCAAGAAGCAAGGTCATATAGCATAATTAAAGGGAAAAATCCGAAAACATGTAGTTAATTAACATTAAAAAAAAACTTGCCATGGACCGAAAACCTATAGGGTACTTTCCGTTGACCTAGAATCATGAAATTTGGCAAGACGCAAGGCCTTATAGCACAAGTAAAGCGAAAAATCGGAAAAGCAATCAATTACATACACAATTTGTAGTATATTCACAAAAAAAAAGTTATTTGTAAGGCACCAAAACCTATAGGATACCTCCCGTTGACCTAGAATCATGATATTTGGCAAGTAACAAGGTCTTATAATTAAGGAACCCTCGGTGCGCGAGTCCAACTCGCATTTGACGTTTTTATTGTTTTATTTTCTACTACCGCCTCCCTACAATTCTTGACAAAATAATCTTGGCATTTAAAAGGTATTTACGAGTAAGTGTCGCCTAACGTTAACAGATTTATGTTGACAAGCGGTTGCCTGGAGCTATCTGTTTAAATTTATAATAAAAGTAGGTTTCCTTGTAGCTGTTTTGCCACTAAGCATTATTAGATGAAGGAGAACAAACATAATGCTTTGTTAAAAACTCTGTGAAGAGTTTTAGAGATCGATAGAAGCTTCGTTCGTTTTAACATATCTACTAATATTATGTATAAATGTCAAAGTTTGTGAGGATGGATGTTTGTTTCTCTTTCATGCAAAAACTACTGAAATGATTGAGCTGAAATTTGGCATGGGTATAGTTTGGGAACAGGAATAATATATAGGCTATTTATTATCCCGATAAAACGCGGGCAAAGGCGCGGGCAGCAGTAGATTCATAGTTCAAAAATATCAAATTACGGAAACAAGGGAAATTGGCTCTTCATACACCTAATGAAGATAAAATAATTTGGTTATTTGAAAAAAGTAAAACCTGACTTCGGATCCCTTAATTTTGCACCGTTTTTTATGTTTTACGGGATAAATACTAATCCCTAGGGAATTATTTTTTTATGACCACTTCGGGCTATCTAAGCTTATCTTTCTCTATACAATAGAGAAAGAATTTCAAAATCGGTTAATTGACGGGGCAATCGACCAACATAATATGTATGTATATATACAGCTCCACATAGAACCTCCTCCTTTTTTAAGAAGTCGGGTAAAAAAACTGCCATCTGAAAATACCTATCTTGCTTTGCCACTTATGTATTAGAAAATTTCTTAGGTACGTACTCAAAAGGGTTTGTTGCCATTGATTTTACTTCATTGTTTGTCATTGAGGTCTGCTTTCACAAAGAACAAAATAAACTTATAGGAAGCAACTTCTCTTATTAAAAAGTTTAATTAAAATTTGCTATGTTTTGTATTGATGTGTGTTTTTCCAGAAAGTTTTGTGAAAACCATCCAAAGTTAGATTTATTTTGCGTGTAGGTTGTCTCTATATACGAACCTAACCTAAAGTCGTAATTAAGATAACATTAAAGTATATAAAAGAGATTCATCATCATCATCAGCCCGTATACGTCCACTGCTGAACATAGGCCTCTCGCAAACGACGCCACAAATAGCAGCCCTGAACTGACTCCATCCATCGACTCCTTGCAGCTGCTACAATTTCATCGGTTCATCGAGTGCTCCCACTGGATGAGTCTTCCCACACTTATAAAAAAGATTGCCACTCGTCAAATAATCGTGCTCATAACCTAATTTTACGGCTAAAGTCGAGCTCGAGTAAAATTGACTGAGGTAGAGCGTTTTCCCTAGGCGCGGATGGTTCATTCATTATACAAGGGGTGGGGATGGGGATCGATCGCGACGAGGTTTCCCCGTGGTGGTTTGTTTTGATGATGGGGCAATATTTGTTTTGAAAAATGTGACGTGTCATTCCATACTTATGTCAGAGAACAATAATACTTATTGGATGTTTCATTGAATTTATAGTAGCCGTTGGTAGTCGTCGGCTTAACAGATTTTGTTTTGTTTTGTTTTAAAATTAATTCAAAGTTTGACAATATTTTCCATTCATTATCAAGCAAGGCGTTTCCTATTTTTCTTCAGTATTTTTCATATATATATATATATATATATATATATATATATATTCATGTATATTTCATTGTTATTTTCTTTGTTAATGAAGAGATTTTATGAATTTTTTTAAGCCTCGTTTTATCGCGGTCTGACGTTAAAGTTTGAACCGAGGACAAAAACAAAAAGGTTACAATTTTAAATAATAAACCGAACCTTTTTATGTTTTTCCTTAGCTACATATCTTTTACAACTGAATTTGTCATCAATCAAAAATCTAAATACAATACGTACACATAGAAAATGACAAATTCTTAAAATTAAACATGCCAGGGCGCTGATAGAAATTTATCGTGCAGCTCTTAAAATAAGATCAGAATCTATGAATTTAAGACTTAATTCATAAGGGTGACATATTATCAAAACCCTGACATAACATGAAAAAAAAAACACTGACATCGAAATAAAGTAATCTTTTTGATTTATGTCGCTTCTAATGTGAAACCTTGTGCTATTTTTCGAGAGCAAATCCGTCTCAAGCTCCTATTCTCTAGATCAGGGCTGTCCAGTTTTGACAATTTGTTTGCATTTATTTACCGATAGCTTTTGCAACTCACTAAAAAAAGGAGTTTTGTTGTAGAAGCGTATACATACATAGCCCTGTAAAAGATACTTCTTCTTCGGTCTTGTGAAGCCTGGCTGTAGCTTGTGTGCATCACCTTATAGAACCTTTTTATAAAATTCTAGTTCCATTCATGTCCCCCTGACAAGTGATAATATAGATAAGATAGCGGTAGTGAAACAATGTTGTGATTTCTAAATCTAATCAAAATAATTAACGCCCTATGAAAATGTTAATTACGACCGGCGATGTGGCGCAGCGGGCAAAGGTCCGCCTGCGCATGAGGTTGCGGGATCGATTCCTGCCTTGGGATAAATATTTGTATGATCTGCAAATATTTGTTCAGGGTGTTGAAATATTGTATTATGTATATCAATCATCTTGTACCCATAACACAAGCTTTGCTTAGCTTGGGAATAGATGATGTTGTGTGGATTGTCCAGCATTATTTATTTATTTATTAATGAAGAATGGATAACACCCACACGCAAAACACACGGCAAAAAATATACAAAATATCGTAGAAAAACCTTTCTGTTTTGTTTTATAGAAGACTATTTTCTGCTAGCGGCTTTACACGCCTTGTAAACATCAGATTTATGTGATAAATATGCCTATGTGTTTTTCTAGGTCGAAATTTTTAAACTTATCATAGGTCTATGCAAATTTTCAGCCCGATCCGTAGAAATGCATTTTTATAAAAAAATAAAAAAAAGTATTCGACACAATTCGTGTTTCAATATATGAATCTGTAGGGTCCTAAACAAGCATAGGCTGTATTCCAGGAACCAGGGCTTCTCCTTTAGTATTTTACACATGGATTTCAAGTAAAAAATTGAACCAAAAAATAAAAGTAACATTAAAGTGAAAGTGAAAGTAAAAAACTAAAAAGGAAAAAAATTAAAAAATTATATTACTCACAATAATCGTTCAGAACTTTTATCGTGAAAAAATAACAAACATCCATCCATTTAAACTTTCGCATATAACATTTAATGTGTCTTTTGACTATGTAATGGAAACAAAACAAAAAGGGGTAACCTAGATATAATGAAAAAGGAACCTATGGAAATCACAAACCATTAGGGTTAACCCCCAAATGGTTGGTCATTTCAATGGCTATCAGGCGTTTCTATGTTTCTATGTCAAGCACCTCGGGGTAGTTGTCTAAATATAGCTCGGTTCGAGCTTTGTACCGTGTCAATAGATATAGATAAACAAGTAGGTAGATATAGAATATAAGTAGGTAGGTATGTACACACTCCCTACTCCCTCACTCTCTTGATCCGATGGGATGGCAGACCGACACGAACGGGGGCGGAAGTCAGGCGTAGGACCAACGGCTTGACGTGTTTTCCGAGGCACGGGGATGTATAACCACCACCTTCCTGTCTCCGGGCTGCTAGGCTGTGAAATTTTTACAGGCATTGAATTTTTAGGAATCGCAGAAAATAAATAAGAAGCGTTGACACCAACGCTTGTACTATGCCGTAGAGATTCGCTAAAGATCTACGGCGTAGTACAAGCGTAGCATTTTGCTACGAAGCTAGATGATTTGGTTTTCTAGAAACTGCCAATAACAAGACTCACGAGCCCAATCCGGGATATGAACCCTGGACCTTTTCTGCGATTTAACACGCTACCACTATGAAAATAATTAGCGTTATTTTTCTGTTGTCTTGCTTTTTATCGTTATGTATATAAAAATTTCATGTTAGTGTTTGTAACCAAACTCCTCCGAAACGGTTTGTCATAATATATAATTGGAATTTCAAAGCACTGTTATAAATTTATTCAAACTTTGAATGCAATTACAAAATCAATTTTTATTCTTACCTACGTAGTTTTTAAGAAGAAGAGAGAGAATATTTTATTTGTAACTCAGTCAAAAAAAAAAAACGATAAACAACGATTTAACAATAAAAGACAAAACAGACTAAATAACACCTCGAGTCACTAATCAGTCTGCCTCAGCATGAAATAGTTTTAAACACGTCACAACCAACGCTGGTCTTCCGACAGAGTCGTTTGGTGACGTCACGGACTTTAACATTGTTAACGAAATAAATTTTGATGAAGATTGCATTGAACTGTAAGGGGAGTTGATTAATCTAACGTGTAATATTTCAGGCTCTAATAAATTATTCAGTTGACCTACACAGCGTTGAGTTATAAGGGCTCAGTCACACAGCATCCGTTTTACAAGATCCGTTTATTTTCCCGTGATGGCGTATGTAGTTGTAGGAGCGAGTTCACATATCTAGACAGTAGACAGTATTCCGGATCCAGTAAACGATTTTTTCCAGTAGATAAAAATCCCTTAAAACGGTCGGGTAACAATCGTTTACTGTATCCGGAATACTGTCAGGTGTGGGATTTCGCTCCTACAACTACATACACCATCACGGGAAAATAAACGGATGCTTTGTGAATGAGCCCTTAGGGTTGGACGTTGACAGGTTAGGCTCTCGTCTAAAGGTCAGTTTTGATTCGTGGGAGTCTATTCGGTCCTTTCTGCAGGTTATAGGAGAGGACGGGCCCGAACAAACCAACCATCTTAAACTAGAACAAGATGTTTAAAAAGTAATACCTTAGTTTATCATGCGGCGGGCGAAGGTGCGCCTGCGACGCAGGAGGTTGCAGGTTTGATTCCAGCCTTGGGACCATTTTTATCAGTCATCTAGTATCCATAACACGAGCTGTGCTTAGCTTGGGGCTGGATGATGATGTTGTGTTAATTGTGCAGCTTATTACAAATATTATTTATACTAATTTGTGAGACCAAAATCTTCAACAAACCGAACATATAACTGCCTACATTTTACCAAGATACGTGTTTCTAAACTGCCCTGCCTCAATGAAAGGAAAAGTAAAGAAAATAAAAGACGAATGCAAACAGAAGCGTCCCAATTCGTAGAACCTCGTAGACGTTCTTCGAGGTTCTACGAACTGTATTTGAGTCAATATATGCGTTCATTGTTAAGCTTTTCCGGAGCATACACGTAATTTTCCAAGTATTTGTCCAAGTATTTGTCGTATTTTTCCCCTAACCTACATTTTGAGTAAATTAACCACGTGTTTTCTCTTTCCAGGACGTAGCATTCATCAACCCCGCAAACGTGGTATTCGTCTACATGCTAGTTCGCGAACTAGTGGACGGCGAGCGGATAGGCCGTCCGCAGGAGCTCCAAGCCGTCGTGCTAACCTGCCTCTATCTTTCCTACTCCTACATGGGCAACGAGATCTCTTACCCGCTCAAACCCTTCCTGGTCGAAGACTCGAAAGATAAGTTCTGGGATCGGTGCCTATTGATCGTCGATCGCCTGTCCTTCAACATGTTGAGGATTAATTCCGAGCCTGGTTTCTTCACGGAAGTGTTCACGGAGCTGAAGGCTTGTGGGGCGGACAGCCTGCCGCCCCCAGCGCCGCCGCACCCCGCGCCCGCCCCGCCGCACGCCCTGACGGCTGCCTGACATACGGAGGTGGCTGTGCTGCGGTTGGCACTAGCGGACCGCCCGAGCCGCGTCTGATGTCAGCTAGTGACGTTTGAAAGGCTTGGTCAATCTATGCATTACGAGTGGGTTGATACTTCTGTCAACGGAACGAAATATTTCTGAAAAGAACCCTGAACTCTATTTATACCTTATTCTTGATATGGTATTTGACATTGTGGTTACTTGTTTTCACACATTGGGTATGAATTGGAATGTTACTTGTACCTCACCCTTGGTACGTAAACCGAAATTACCAACATATGGCCAATATGTTGGTAATTTTGATTTGCGTACTTTAACATTCTTGATGCCCGATGCCCACAGAAATTCTATAATTGCTCAATAATAAAAGCTCCTTTCAAGATATTGATCAAGCCTTTCGAATATGTCAAATTAAATAGACAAGTTCAAGTGAAGCTAAACGTTTGGGTTGAAACATTTTCATTACGTAGTTTTAGTTTTTCTATGTCCCGTTTTGAAAGATTGTAAAAGGTTGTCTATCCGCCCGTAGAGATTAATAAATGGCGACTTATTGATGTCTTAGCCAAGTTGTAACATTTCCTAAAAAATAAAGGTGCGCGTCATTTTGGTATTATTAGGTGTTGCGTCCTTTATTATGTCGAGACACCGTAAAAAGAGCTCTGTGTTAATAGCTACACAGTACACATTGCTGGTCACAGTGTTTACGCATGATCTGGTGCTTGCGCAGTGGGGTATTGACCGTCTGAACGCGTCGATGTAGAGCAATGGTTCGGTCCTATTCGATGATACTGAGAGTCATCGAATTAGATTTAATCGCGTTTCTCTCGGCGTGGTTTAAGATAAATTTGTTACTCTTTTGCGCATCCACTTTGTCGACCAAGTCACGGCGACCCTTGACAAGTTTTATGTTGTCAAACAAAAAAAAAACATTATGGTCTGTCCACACATAAAACGAGACAGTTTTTTGTGTGGACAGACCATAATCTTTTATCTTCAGGGATGTCATACAGTACCCTATTTTATTTACAAATTGGCTAAGACACTTGCATGTGATCAAAGTTCACGAAAGTAAATGGTTGTAGACCTGAATGTGCATAATTGGACCATCAAACACCAATTTCATTACAAAGACTTGTCAGCTAAAACTGAGATGTTCAATTTCTCTATTTATCATGGTTTTTAGTATGTTAGTGGCAGAGACATGATTAGTACATAATAATGAATAGGTTTAGAATGACTGGAGGATCTGTGATCGCTCTTTCAATATATAACACGATCTTTTCTGATGTTTTCTCAATAACAACCATGCCAAATTCAACAATAAAACACATCGATGAGAAATACTTTATCTATCTATTTAAAGTTTATATCAGTTCATTTATCGTGATTCTCAGAGCCCCAGTCAGTCGTTTTAGCCCGTGCGAATTTCAAGAGTAGGGCTGACACGAACTTTCCTTCAAGTTACGCCTTCGAACACTAGGTACCTACTCATTATCAGTCAGAAAAGTTTCTTAGTAGAGTTTTGTAGATTTAGTGCGGGCTAGGTTGCACCATAATGTAACTACATTAGATAATCATCTGATATTGTTATTTTCAGCCATTTAGGCATTAGTCCAAATAGGAACGCGGTTAGTTAGTAAGGTTATCGTAAAGTAGTGAATTGTATGCCATTATAGTTAGATATTATAGAGAAATGCAGGACGGGGGAGTGCAATAAGTTCTGTAGAGAAGTTCTGAGAAAGTCACATAAGAAGTTTATCTTTTTAGCTCGTACGCAGGTTCCGATTTTAAGCACCAACTTCGATATTACTGTTCCGAAAGATACGACATAGAAATATCTATGTTGTTAATAGTCAGATTTATCGAAATCGTTGCCTCGAATCGGAGTATCCCATCGACCAATTCGGTATGATGGATTTATCCAACCGATACCTGAAATCATCTATTTTTTAAAAGATGTATTGCCATGTTCGTGGTAGAAGAATTTAAGGACTTATTTTGGCTTTTTCGACTCTCTCTTGATTCTGGTAATCCCTTCTTCGAAGTGTACGTAAGCCGGCTCAAAGCGGGAATGACTTCTTTGGATTGATAATATTATATAATATAATAATAGGTCAAATGTGCGTTGTACAGTATGAATTAAGTCTTACGTTAGAATATGTTAGAAAAGGTTTTTGGGTGGTTTTAAGAGGGTAGGCACTCGGTGTTTTGAATAATCAATGATTTAATTCGTAGAGGCTTTACGAAGGTTTACGAAATGGCAAGAAAATAGAAAACTGGCTTGTAAAATAAATTATAGCAGTCATTGTCGAACTATAGACTAGATTACAGCAGACTTTTGTCCTTGCCCTACGTCTAATGGTGGAGCAGTTTTTTACAGTTTTCGATTGAAATCTGCCAAAAAGGAAGGTTTTTGTCAACCCTCGGTTGATTAGGAGTTACACACCTAATCAAAAGTGAGTTCATGGAATTTCCTGGGTGCAATTTTTATGAATCTCGTTTAGATAATTTAACAAGCATGCTATTTATTAATCTTTCAGCCCGAAAAATGGTAGATTAATAAATATTCTAAACCGAAGAAGGTTTTTTAGCATATTAAACAGTTTAACTATAACAAAAAGAATACGTTTTCTTAAATACCATAACGTTTTCCCTGAATATAACTAGATGTTTCTAGAAGAAATCTTAAACGAGTGCCATAGTTAAGAAAATTGTTCGTTGATTGTAATGTAAGTACCTATAATTAATGATATTATGAAACCATTCTAGTATAGGTATGTAGATGTCTGTGATGTTCTATTTATTTATTTATTAGCTTTGTATTTGTATTATTTTGTTTTAATTGTGTTAAGTTCGTGAATTCTTATTTACAAGGCGGGGAAATTGAGACGTTTGTTTATTTACTGAGAAAATAAGAAACTTTGAAACTTCAGACTTGTAAATAGGTATCTATTGATTTTCTAGTCTGGTGTTTGGAGATTATTCAGTGATTATTTGGCTTTCATTTATCTTAATTGTAATTTTACTTTTATAGGCATTTGCCATTTTCGTTATTCTATCAATTTATCTGTTGAATGAAAAAATAGGAAATCAATGAACAGTCTAATGCATTGACAAATTGCCTACTTTTCCTCCTAGACCAGGAAAATATTGAATAGTTCTTATTTTCTTTTATTAAGTATAAAAATTGTTAGTGAATGTTGATCTCAATGGTAATATTAAGGTATGCACGTATGAAATAGTCATGATAACATTCCATTCGTTTATAAATAAGTCGAGTTAAGGTTCTGATTAACCTTGTAATGTCGTAAGCGATAAAAAGGTCATAATATGTGAGATTTTTCATCTCGAATGTGAGATTTTTCACACGTTCAATGTACTGTCGCATTTACATAGAAACTGTGTACAGATTTTGAGCTTGAATAGTTACTTTATGTGTCTTTTCTGAAAATGTTAAGAGTCATGATCCAGTTTTATGTGTAAATGCGGTCTAATGTCGAATTTCAATGATCTCTATAGGATATTCATTACATAGCATACAGTTGATATTTTGAGTGTGAATGTGCTGTACCTAACCATTAATGAAAGGTTTTAAAATGTCAAAACCTCTTATAATATTCATGTAACTCACGTTTGTTAATTAATCTATTGTAAATATACCCAATTATTAAAAAAAAGTTTCGTATATACAAACTGTGCAGTTTTATTTCCCCTCAGACAAAGTCCCCTTTTTGTTGCGCCTGTTATAGATATTTGTAATAAAGAAACGAAGAATGCCTCGTTGGTTTAGGCACAGATAAGGTAGGTACGTTGTAAGTTTAGGAGATAATTAGTTCTGCGAATCAATTGCTGGGCTGCACCACACACTCCTTTAGAACGGAGCGGATAGCCTAAGCCCCCCATACAAACGTACTTTCCGCTTCATTTGGAAACTATGTCCCCGATTGAAAAGGGTTGTGCTTGGGGGTTGTGGTAGATGGTACTGGTTGGTCCCCAAACAGCCCTTTGTGATTGGTTGTTTGGTGTGGGTGCCAAGGAAAGTCACTGGTATGGTTTGGACTATTATATTCACTAGACACTACTGTAATTACTGGTTAACTTATGGTAAGAACTTATGGTAAGAATGGTAAAATGGTAGGTAATGGTTGAGATGGTGGTTTGAACTCGCGACGATGGCGGTCGACCGCGAACTGAGTAAGTTTAGGTAAACGAGGGCAAATACGCATTCAAATGCAAGCGCATCTAAATGCATATCTGCTGCGTTGGTCGGTTTACCCGAACACCGATCTTATTGAAATTTTCCATACGTAATCGGATGAAAAATAGCCATATTTGTAGCGGTTTAGTTTTACAAAAAAATTAACTTTAAATGAGAGCGAAACTAATTTTGACCACAAAATCGAGTCATTTTCAGGCTATTTTTTATGCATGATAGATACCATTATTCTAAAATCTGTCGCATTGCAAACATCCTAAATATATTCAACATTATAAATAATCAAAAACAGAAATATTTTTGATTATTTATAATGTTGAATATAAGAAAAAACAATCGTTTATTCAAAATGAATCGGAAAGTCCGAAAAAATATCAAAAAATGATGCTGACACCGAGCACACGCTCACAGCCACAGGACAGCTTTGTATTTGATGGTTAGACGCGCTTTCTCACTCATAGCGCGCCCCATTTCATTCAACGTGGTACAACAATAAATCCGGATTGGCCGGCCGCTGAGATTTGGGAGAGGTTCGTAGCCATCAAAAAATTACGTATTATAATTTATGCTACCTGTTTTATTGTTTTGTCAAATTTATAAACAACCTGTGTAAAACTGTGTTGCAGAAGCAAATAGGTACCTACATATGAAGCAAATAAAAATCTTACAATATCTAATTCGTAGAGGGTCTACGGCGTAGCAGATCGTAGCAGTATTTGTCGTCGCGATGCCGATGACGCGTTTACATAATAAATACTTAAAAAATAACCGACTCATTAGTTTGAAAAAAACCTACTTAATATTTTATTAAACGAATTTTCTAGAACTCCGGTTCACTTCTACTCTCAATAGGTACCTATTTCCACGCCTTGCTTGGGTAACATTGTGTCTCATATACATTTCCACAACTAAGACCTACACAATGAATGATGCAATAAAATAAATATGAAATAAATCGTACTAATAGTACATACATATATCCTTGAGCTCAAGTTATTCTTGTAAATATTGTACAGGAAGGGCGGTACAAAAGAACGTTGGAGGCAGCTACCCGTAAAAAAATTAAAGCTAGATAGGTAGTTACTGAAAGGATACATTCCAACAAAAACTGAATTTTGAAAAATTACTGGCCTTTCACAAAATATGGTAACCGAGCAGACGGTTAAAAACAATCAAATATAGCAGCAAAGAGAATACAATACTGACTCAACCACAGGCTCAACTGAATATTGTGTAACTTATTTTGTATTTGATTTTTCCGTTTCATATTTTTGGCAAATCGTGACTTCAAGTTTGGCTTTAGCAGATAATTTGGTCAGTATGTGGCAGAACAAAATCGCCACTTTTGAGATGGGTGACCTTGATAGTGTATCTGTGGTATTTCCGCTATGACCAATGTGACCAGATTCAGTATTATAATACTTTTTCACTATATTTTATCGATTTTTTCGAATGATATTTTAATAGGTATATTACCGGATATTGGTATTTTCGGGTAGATTTTAGTGTTATTTTATGATATGAAGCCGGTACCACCACCGTAAGCAATAGTCCTCGCGAACGTCGCGAACCAATGTTCGGGGATTTCCGGAAGTATTAATTATCTAAATAATCCCCGGATTCAGTCTACCAACATTTTCTTTGGGAGCAAAGATCAGTAATTCACAGATAGGACATGCATGACAGGTGGGCCGCGCGAAACTATGGGTCAGGAGCGTAATCATCAATGTTCAAAACCTGTAAAATTCTCAGTTTTTAAAATTTATTTATGAATCTTTCCCAATCTTAGATATTATGGACTTTAAATGAAACAAAAATTAACTAATTAAAAACCTTGAATAAAATAAAAATTGCCACTAAACATTAATAATCTTAATTTTGTAGGTTTTTGCGGATTTTAACTACTGCAATGGACATAATTAAAACAAAATTCTACATTGACATAGTAAAAAATCATACTTAAATTTCAATTTAAACTTGCTTTTTAATGAGAAACGAGTTATAAAAAACCTATTACAAACATTACATTCATAAGCTTTTAAGATATATTGGAAACTGATAAATAATTACTATAAATACATAGTTTATTATAAATATATAAAATAAAATAACATTTGTAACAAAAATTCTAATAATCGTAAGTTAATGCAAGGTTTTGCTGGCTAAAAATCCAAAAAACTTATACGAGTAGGTAAATATGCACTTCGTTAAAAAATCAATGTACTTACCTACTTTATCTGAGGCTTCATGAATAGAATTCGCACTTATGGTTGGTATTTCATGGAGTATAAGGCCATTAAGCAGAGATGAGAATAAAACGATAAGTAGGCAAACTGCTACTAGGGAAGCATCTGATTCCCCTTCATATTCTTCGATGCCAGCTTTATGTATTCGAGTCCATATTCTTGCATTGATTCCATGTTCTTCCGTTTCTTGCTTTTGGCTGACAGGTCTTCATTATGTTTTTGATGGTCGACCATACGTAACATGGTACACATGTTCCTAGGGTAGGACACGATTCTTCATCATCGAATACAACTTTGAACTCGCTATAAATCCACGAATCGTTTTGTTCTAACTCAGTATTTTCGTAAAAAAATAATGTGGTCACACTGGTTAAACTGCTGCAAAATCAGACAACAATGTATTGTATGTTTGTATTGTATTCTCTTCAGTGTTGCCGGTGCGGACCTTTTTGGTCCGTTTCGGGCTTTTTTCTGCTTCTGCGGATCTTTTGCGGACCGTGAGTATTTGCGGACCTTTTTGGACCAAAACATCTATCCAAAGGGCCTCGGTACATCCCAGAGAATACCACAAGATTTGAAAAAACATCACCAAGTACTTATGAAAAAGGCCAGGAAGTATGGCCCAATAGGCTATAGTATGTCCAGAAGGACAAATTCTTAAAAATAGAACCTTAGTCGATGATGTGATTAAAAAATAGAAAATACTTGCCCTTTATTTTATAGGTACCAATGATGGATTAATTTAATTATGATTATGATGATTGATATATCGAAAATTAAACAAAAATGTATAATAATAACAAATCGAATTAATTTAGTGTTTTATGTGTAAATGAAGTTCAATACTACGACTATTTAATAAAAATAAAACTTTTTGCGTTTACTTATTTTAACTGTTATTTCAGGTCAGCACTAATAATTTTGATTTGATTGTGAATATAGAAAAAGTCAACATACTTCAACTTTTGGATTTTAAGGATGTTTTCCTTCACTCGCATTCGGACAGAACGCTTCGTCTCCATGTATATTGCATAGTGTGTATTTGAGTGTGGGAATATGAAAAAAAAAATGGTAATTCTGCGGGTAGGTACGATTCAATTACATTTCTAGTACCTAAGTCACAATAGTAATGTTTTTTTATCTCAGTCCCTTAAATATACCTTGCCTTTCGATTTTCTGGTTATCCTATCGATATCTTTGTAGTATCTAAGTCAAAGTAAAATTTATTCAGAAATTAGAAAAATAAGCGTAGTTTATGAAGTTCTCATAGATGAAGCACCATACAGTAAAATTCATAAGGAAAGAAGACTTAATATCCCCGCTAAGCCATGCGACGTGAATACAAAATATCAAAACGGACCTTTTTGTCTTATTTCGGACCATATTTGCGTTGGGATCGGACGTTTTTGCGTTTGACTGCCGGAAACACTGATTCTCTTTGCACCAGTGTTGCGGGTGCGGACCATTTTGATCCATTTCGGACTTTTTTCCGCCTCTGCGGATCTTTTGCGGACCATGAGTATTTGCGGACCTTTTCGGACCCAAACGCCTATCCAAAGGGCGTCCACCCCAGACACATCCCAGAGCATACGATAAGATTTGAAAAAACATCACCCAGTACAGTACTAATGAAAAAGGCCGGGAAGTTATGGCCTAATAGGCTATAGTATGTATAATATAATATAGCTAATTGGATAGATCCTAGTGTTTTAATTATTGTTGCTTTCAGCATTTATTATACCAGTTTTAACAGCATATACATACACTTACGAACCAACCTCAACTTACCTTCATACATTATACTGGGTAGGTACTTAGATATTTATATTAATAAAGGGTGCCTTTTTGCATCAAAAACTTGCTGCTATTTTTGTGAACTGTCAGTTTATCGTCAAACTTTTTGAAACAGACGTCGAACCGTTTTCAAGAGTAGGTAGTATGTGTTTGAAGGTAGGTCGGGGGATCATCAATTATCATTAAAACCCTCAAATATCAAAATTGTAGAAATTGTGGTAGGTACCTTAATGTCTCTCGAAAGTTTGTTACCATATCATATATAGCTCGATAGCTACTTAGCACAAGTGTCCGAGTTTACTACCTTTGTCGCCAAATACCATCATTTTATACGGATTGTGACGAATATTTTACGTAGGTAACAAATATGAAAAAAGTAGTGCTGAAATAAGGTCATGTAACAATGCGGTGGTTGTTCCACCAGGTTCTGATTCATTGAGCTATGATGGTTATTCCACCTGTGATCTGGTTCTCTGAGCTATGATGGTTAGTCCACCTGTGCTCTGGTTCTACGAGCTATGATGGTTAGTCCACCTGTGCTCTGGTTATACGAGCTATGGTGGTTAGAATCAGAATCAGAATCAATAACTTTATTTCTTTAGGCTTACAAAATAAGCACTTAGACAAGTCAAAGTAGTCCACCTGTGCTCTGGTTCTACGAGCTATGATGGTGAGTCCACCTGTGCTCTGGTTCTCTGAGCTATGATGGTTAGTCCACCTGTGCTCTGGTTCTACGAGCTATGATGGTTAGTCCACCTGTGCTCTAGTTCTCTGATTCTTACTATCACTGGGACGCATCCCCTTATGGGCTCCAACCTCCCCTATAGCCATCCCGAGCCTCGCTCTTAGTCTCTGATCTACCTGTCCGCAGACAGACACACAACAACTGATCTACCTGTCCGCAGACAGACCAACGCATTGGTAAACACACAACAATAATATTCTGAAACTAGTTCTAATATCGGTGGCAAATTTTATGCACAGTAACTCAAAGTGACTCACCGATGTGTCTCTCGCTCACGGTCTCGTCACAGATGCCAGCTCGGTCCGTAGGCGACAGAGAGCGCTGCGCGTGCGCACGCCTCCTCGCCTCGACCGGTGATTTTCCATGCTAGTCAGTTAAACTCTTTATCGACCTACCTACAACC
Organism: Eupithecia insigniata; assembly: GCA_947859395.1. Classification (NCBI taxonomy): domain Eukaryota; kingdom Metazoa; phylum Arthropoda; class Insecta; order Lepidoptera; family Geometridae; genus Eupithecia; species Eupithecia insigniata. The sequence continues at coordinate 11,151,730 of OX402011.1, forward strand.
TAGGTAGGTTTGTACTGATCATATTTCTTCGCCTCCGCGACAACCTTTCTATTTAGCTAAGTAGGTACCTACCCTAGTACAACGTACAATACTTACGTACAACACTTATGTACAACGTACAGCTCTTACGTACAACGTACAGTATTTTTACGTACAACGTACAGAATTTACGTACACCGTAAAAATAGAAAATATTAATTGCCCTTTATTATAAAAGTATCAATGATAGATATGTATCTATCATCATAATCATAATTAAATTCTGCTTCTGCAAAAAATTATAAAAATAACAAATTGATTTACTTTTTATGTGTAAGTGAAGTTCAATACTACGACTATTTAATTAAAATAAACCTTTTTTTGCGTTTACTTATTTTAACTGTTATTTCAGGTCAGCAATAATAATTTTGATTTGATTGTGAATAAAGAAAAAGTCAACAGATTTCAACTTTTGAATTTTATGGATGTTTTCCTTCACTCGCATTAGGACAGAATGAATGCTTCGTCTCCATGTATAGTGCATAGTGTGTATTTGAGTGTGGGAATATGAAAAAATGGCAATTCCGTGGGGAGGTACAATTCAATGATATTTCTTTTAGGTACCTAAGTCACAATAATAACGTTTTTTTTATCCCAGTCCTTTAAATATACATTGTCTTTCGATTTTCAGGTTATCCTATCGATATCTTTGTAGTAAAATTTATTCTATAATATTATGGCGTGTTTTAAAAAACGATAAACCGACTTCAAATTCCCTTACTTTTACACTTATTTTAAGTTTTGTGGGATAAATACTAATCCCCTGGGGATAAATAAAACAAAAGAATTGAGAACCTCCTCCTTTCGAAGTCGGTTAAAAATAAGAAAATTAAGCGAAGTTTAATGAAGTTCTCATAGATAAAGCAGCATGCAGTAAAATTCATAAGGAAGACTTATTATCCCCACTACGCCAAGCTAGGTGAGTATTTTTGTACAGAAAAGAAAAAACACAGACGAATTGATAACCTCCTTCTTTTGAAGTCGGTTAAAAATGCAAAAACGGACCTTTTTGTCGTATTTCGGACCATATTTGCGTTCGGATCGGACCTTTTTGCGTTTGACTGCCGGCAACACTGCTTTGCACTGATGTTTTCATGTGGTAGGATGTTTTGATTACGTTTCGCCGTAAATATATAGAAATTTTGGTTTTTATATATTAAATATATTGTGCATTGGAAGAAAGTCCTTTTTGTTTGTGTTGATTTGATATTTTTGTTTTGGTACCTATCAACAGTATCAACTATTTCAATTATTATTTCTATCTAAAAAGCCGGCAAAATGAGTGAATACCCAGATCCCGATGAGGAATACGAACTCATGTATGCTGACGAGCTGGAGATGATGAGAGAACAAGAGGAAGATGATGGTAACTTTATTTTTATTCTTTCCAAACACCCCCTGAATTAATCTTAATTTGATTTAGACTACATCTACAAATTTTATACAAAATATGTAGCTCATTAGAGTCCCTTGTTTATGAAAACAAACCATTGTTTCCAGATCCAAACATAGGCAGACCGAAAAATTTTCCCGCCAGAAGGAGCCTCAACTTCGCAAGTCCCGCTTCTAAAAGCAAACCAAACAAAGAAGAAATATCCCTATCACAAAGCATACAACCTCTACCTGCTAGCCAAGATTTAGTATCTAGTGTAGAAATCACCCCTAACATTGTCAGAACTGACTCTCCAATCAATTTAATTGATGAATACACAAGTATCTCAAACAAAAGAACAGCTACAGACTTATTCGGAGACATTGGAGATATAGACTTTGATGATATACAGCTCCCGAGTAAAAGGCCTAAAACAGAGGAAGAGAATGATCTGGACTTGATAGACAAAATTATTGAAGGGAGGAGGCTCCGGCAGATATTGGCTGAGCCAACTAAAGTGCAGCATGATCAGAAGAGTATTTATAATGCAAAGGATAATTTATCTTTGGATATTCCTAGGTAAATGTCTTACAACAGTTTCGGTCGGCAGCGCGCGTGTAACGTCCCTGACATTGCAGGTGTCCATAGGCTGTAGCATATCGCACGCTTGACTGCTACCTTTGTGGTATATATAAAAAACTACAAGTTCTGCTGGTTTTGTTGGGTTACCATTAAATGATAAGTTTATCGAACTTAAATGAGAATTAGATCCAACCTATCTCAAACATGAATGTACAGAATTTTTGAGATTTGTACTGCTCTTTTCAATATGACTTCCAAAAAATCTGCTGTTTCAATATGGCTTGCAAAAAATGCTGATTTTGTATTAATTTCCCTTTGTGCTATTTTGGTGTAAATTACTAGATTAAATTAATAAACAATTGTTTAAAATATATTTGAAAAGCCTCAGTTATTTCATGAGTAGGTAGCAAAATTTATTCACCTAAGGTTTTCATCAACCTGCAGATATTTTTTTGTATGGATGAACACATGAATTAGGTACTTATACATGACACATGTGCCCCAGAGGCATATACATATGTGATTCAAGTGCCTGATAGCTAAGTTAATAAATTCTTTATACACTTGGAACAAGAATATAAAGTCATCTAAATTTATTTATTTACAATATTTTCCAGATGGGCATTCATCCCCGTAACAAACTCAGATGGAGACCGTATCTATGTGAGGTTTGATTCAGAGGACAGCTGGGAGGAATCTATTGACAAGACAACAGGCCAGGTGTCCTTACAGTCTATGTACGCTAAAACCTGGGAGGAAGCAAGGAAAATTGTTAGTAAAGCTTATATAAAATGGTAAAATTAAAATTAATCTTAACAGACTTTTATAGAATCATTGTAATCATCAAGTACCCATTTGGGGCTAGATGATGCTGTGGGGATTGTCCAACATTATTTATTTATGGGACTCTTTCTCATTTCTCTTTATCATATCATGTAGAAGTGTAACATGATCAAAGACCACACACTACTACTGATTATTTATGCTGGTGCCCGCACCTTCGCCCGCGTTTTATCGGGATAAAAAATAGCCTATATGTTATTCCAGATCCCAAACTTTCATATCAGCCCATACACATCCACTGCTGGACATGGCCATGGCATGGGGGACCATACGACGCCACAAATAGCGGTCCTGAGCCGCCTCCATCCATCGACTCCCTGCAACCCAAACTATACCCATACCAAATTTCAGCCTAATTGGTTCAGTAGTTTTTGCGTGAAAGAGTAACAAATATCCATACATTCATCCATACAAACTATTTATTTTTTGTATGGAAGGACGGTATATAAAACACTTTTTGAACACTCAAAGATTCAGAGCAAATGTGCTAAAACATCAAGAAAGTAAGTTCAGTTTGGGGTTCATATTTACAAATATTGGGTTTGGGATTTGAGTTTAGCTGGATGTAGAATTTGATAGTTATTAAATAAAATAAATAAATAATGCTGGACAATCCACACAACATCGGGGCTAGATGATGCTGTGTGTGTCCAGCATTATTTAAGCTAAGCTGAGCTTCTGTTATGGGTACTAGATGGCTGACATACTTAATACAATATATTACATATATATTTTTATAATACATAGAAAATACCCAGATAACCTGAGACAAATATTTGCAGATCATACAAACATTTGTCCCAAGGCGGGAATCGAACCCGCAATTTCCTGTGTCGCAGGCGGACCTTCGCTCGCCGCGCTACATTGGTCGTCAAATAACCTTTTAGTAGTGTAACAACCTTTTAGAGTTCTACTGAAGAGAAGATTCAGCATTTATCGTTCAATATGTTAAGGCTTAATTTTAAAAAAACTTTCCTTAAATAGCTACAAACTTGACTTGTTTCTCATTTTCCAGCTAGAATCCAAAGAAAGCCACGACTCCATGGTCCAAGAGATCACCCCAACACCTATAATAGTCCATGACTCACTGTGGGTAGATAAATATAGACCGGACTGCTACTTAGATCTCTTGTCTGAAGAGCCTGTGAATAGGGCTCTGCTACATTGGCTGCATTTGTGGGACAAGGTATGCCTACTGTTTTGCTTATCACATATTACAAAACAAAGTCCTCAGCCGCGTCTGTCTGTTTGTCTGTTCGCGACAAACTCAAAAGACGAAGTTAGGTATATAATTTGTCAAGGTTTTGTGTAAATTGTTTAAAATATAACGATAATCGATGGAGGTGTCGGAAAAAGTCAAGCCGTCTAGAAGCTTTCATCGAAAACGTTGCCTAATATCTTTGAGATATACCTAACAAAATAATGCATGGTGGGATATTCTCCTTAGTTCACGTGGGGGTAGCCGCGGACGGGTCAGCTAGTTCAGAATAAGATAACTTTAAAAAACTATGAAATACCGATCTCTAATATTCGCTATAACGTTATTTCTTCTTCAAAATCTTGCTGCTGGTCTGGATCAACTAAAATATGGAATTAACTGTATCGATTGCACTCTACACATTAATTACAAAACCAGATTTGTCTTGCGGTGAATAAAAATGAGTTTTTTCATAAAAACACATTTATTGTTGTTGTTATAATAATATATTAAATATAGGCTTTGTTGAATTTATACTTAGTACTTACCATAGACTGAATTTTTTTTCTACTCCTGATGTCTATGCTTAGTGGAGTGATCGCAAAACTTAATGAGCTCTGTGAACATAGGCACGGAATCAAATCAAATAGAAAAGTGATATTAACCAACTAGCGACCCACCCGGGCTTCGGCTAGAAATCCTTTTTATGGTGCTAAAAGACACACCTGTTGTAGCTGCGGTCAGCTGAAGTACGTTTATTCATCGGCTTCTTTTCTCATAAAACTTATGACATCGAACACCATTTTCCATGTTTGATGACTCAGTAGGTTATTCCGCCCGCGAGGCATATTTAACTTTTAAGAGGAACAGCTAATATCAAGGAATACTCCACAAAATCGCAAGAATTTAAACTATCAAGTCAACGAAACGAACACCGAACAACCGTCTAAGACTTTGCTGCGTCATTGTACTCAAAAGCATTCATTCGACAGTATTGCCAACAAGATTATAAATAAATTTACTACATAGTAATTATTTCATTTTCAAACTTGCGTTAATTTTATTAGAAAAAAAGTTTAATTTATTCTAACATTGTAGGTTTTAAATAATCTGTCATTATATCAGATGTTTTTACATATTCTATAAATATTGAATTGAAAAATATAGTAATGCGTAACAAAATGTGCTAGACACAATAAAAATACGCCTAAATTCTTGCTGGCAACCCTAGTTTCACAGTGACATCTCACCCCGCTTTTTCCCCTCAACGCCTCATTTACGGTTCAGTGCGCAGCCGTTGAAGCCAACTTCACAGAGCTCATAAAGATTTGCGCGTACTCTACTATAGATAGCACATAGACAAAACACAAGTGAACATGAAGTAGGTACTAACACAAGTTAGCATTGGGTATGGGTAGGCACTGACTGAGTAGCCCACCCAGCAAGTAGACGAGCGTGTGTGTATAGACAGATAGATAATACTTTATTGCCCACTTAGAAATAATCTACAAAATAATAATTAACGAATAAGCTACAATGGGCGGTCTTATCTCTCAAGAGCGATCTTTCCCAGACAACCTTATATAGTATTATATTATTTATTTATTTATATGCAAAACAGAAAACAGTCGTATCATCAATATTATATAGAAAAATTATAACTAAGATTCATAGACTAGATTGTGATCCAAAACATGCATAGACAACATGATTATATAATAGAGCAGTAAATGCATAAAATTGAGAACTATAAAATTAGGTTGAAATTCAAATACAGTAGTAGTGTGATTAATATGATACAATAATAAAATACCTACCTAAAAATAAATCTAAATAAATAAAGATATTACATGAGTATTTTAAAAAATAAGTTATCAAATTTAAAATCTCTAACAAATAAAAAAAACAAAATACATAAAATTGCAAAAATTACGTACCTACATTCTACATATACAATCAATTCGAACTTTGAGCGCACTCTGTAGCCAGAGTGACCAAAACTTATTTCTTAAATTTTATTAGGCTACTCACAAATATGTCAATGTTTTGATCGACCAACAATAAATCATTAAACAAGCGACACATTCTTACAACCGGATTGTAATATGAAGTATTATCTGTGACTTGGTGCTCTAGCGCCTATAGTTGATTGTGGGATGAGAAAAGGTAGTACTGTATTCCTACGCTATATTTGTATGATTGTGGAAATTTTTGTCCAAAATCCTGATATATTTTAAATTTTAAACCAGATAGGGTGAAATCCGATACTCTTAGAGGGACAGATGATAATGAATTAATATCTAGATTACCTAATGTTTAATTTATATCTTCAAAACCACACAGATAGTCTTCAAAAAAGAAGTAAAAATGAAAGAGCCCCAACAACGCACGAGCTTCGTGAAGCGAACCGGGCAGTTCCAGTTCCAGAACAAATGGAAAGGGAAGAAGGACTCCGAACCGGAGATGGACGAGGATGGCCGGCCGCATCACAAGGTGGCGCTGCTGTGTGGACCGCCGGGGGTCGGGAAGACTACACTAGCGCATCTACTGGCGAGACTGGCTGGTAAGACGTTTAACAAGAGAAAATGAGAGATTCTTATACCTAAATAGTCTTATTCCAGTCGCACAAATAAAGAATTTGATTTGATTTGGGATAGAAAATGATCCCGAGGTGGTCCCATAAACATTTCATCCCCAGGGGATTAGTATTTATTCCGCAAAACTTAAAAACAATATAAAAGTAAGGCATTAAAAGGAGTTTATTATCACGAAAGTTACTAAGGTTTACTATTTACCATGATTTGAGTTTTAAGTTCTCCAATATTTCGGCACCGTTATATGCACCATGATCAAAGCTCGCAACTCATCTGCTTATAGTCAAAACCGACTGATCGTAAATAAAAGGGCAAAAAAAAAAAAAAAAAAATATGCGCCATGATCACGGAAGAACTGTAGATTATTATCATTATTCAGGAATTTGAAGTCTGTTGAAAGTTTTTTAAAACACGCCGAATTATGTTTTTCTGCTTACCATTTAAACCATCTTGTACAATGTTTTCAGGCTATCGACCAGTTGAACTGAACGCGTCAGACGAGCGCAGCACAGAAGCGTTTAGTACGGCGCTGAAGAGTGCCACGCTCATGCGATCTGTGATAGATGCTGAAAGGAGGCCTAACTGTCTCGTGCTAGGTATTTACCCCTACGGTTGTTAAAATGCAAAAAGAGAAACCAGCCAGCTATGACTGACTGGGCTGGACTGCCGCGCTTCTGCAGTGCATCCACTATGTCTGAGGTACGGGTCGATGGTTATCACGCAATCATACCTAAGAAAATTGCCTCATTGCTCAGCATAGTGCGGGGCATTTCCAACAGCATCCTGCTGGTCATTCCAGATCGCTACGATCTGCCAGTAATGAAGGCCGTTATTTGGGTCCGTATCAAGAAGAAAGTCTTACTTGAGACGGCTTAATCGGGACTATAGCAGGGGTCCTAAAATCTTCCTTTTTATTTTTATTGTGTATTCCGTGTGTTTTAACATAGATTTTAAGACAGCTTCCTAACAAAATACCTAATATGTTGTCTGATTTAATAAATCAATTTAATTTTATCAGGTTTCCAGAAATCTGAGTTTATTTAGTTACAATAGACGTGTGTGAAAATGAAGAAGGGGTCGGCCTAGATCGCATTAATTTATATAAGTTTGTACAGCGCCTCTAATGGCGGCTGTACGAACTAAACAACAAACATCTACTTACGCGGTATCGAAGCTGAGAGGTATGCGGTACAGCCGTTGAGACATAGATGGCGCTGTGTTCAACAGAAGTTATATCGAGTCAACACACCAAAGTTGGGCCGTTGATAAAACAATGTCGGCTGTCTATAAAGCCGGTTACTGTCTAGTTACTGAGCGGACGAGGCGTAATACACAATTCGTAGCGAGCACGATACGTTCGCCGCCGTGTGCTAAAATCCGTCTCGTTGTTGCGAGCGCCTTCTGTCCCTGTACTTTTGACGACTGTTGTGGCGCGGCGGGCGAAGGTGCAGTCGCTTCGATCCGCGCCTTGGGACAAAATGTTTGTTCGATCTGCATATTCTTTTAATTTGTTAAAAATATCTATCTATTTGTGTATTGTATTATGTATAGCAGTCATCTAGTACCCATAAAATAAGCTCTGCTTAGCTTGGGGCTAGATGATGTTGTGTGGATTGTCCAAAATTATTTATTTATTTGTACTGACAGCACGACCGCTCGCTTATGACTTACTCCCCGTTACACCGGTCAGTTAATATTCCCGCCGGGCAAAAACGCGTATGAAGTTGCGGGCAAATGCTAGTTACCAATAACAATAAATCATTGAAATTTACTCTATTTCAGACGAGATCGACGGAGCTCCTTTACCTACAGTCGAGCTGCTAGTAAAATGGTGCACAGCTACGATAGTGACAGGCAAGAAGAAAGCCAAGTCTCAACCCTTACGGCGACCCGTCATAGCTATCTGCAATGATCTCTATGCCACTTCTCTGAGACCACTGAGGTATTTTATTAATAAAATAAATAAATAAATAATGGTGGACAGTGCACACAACATCATCTAGCCCCAAGCTAAGCAGAGCTAAAAATAATAAACAAGTTATTGACTAAAAACTAAGAAACCCAACTTGGTCCTCTGTTTTTCCCATTATTTCGCCCAATGAAAGGGCAAAGATCTACAATTACATAATTTAGCGAAGAAGTAAGAACCATAATAAGAGAACAGACGAGCATTTTGATATCTCATTTATCAAAATCGTTTCAGCCGTTTAGATGCATAGAGGCAAGTGTCCGCCAGCCACATAGAAATGTCCGAGATATATAATCCACGCCTCGCGAGTAAATCGTGCATACACCATAGGCAAGAAAAACTCGAGTCTCAATTTCTCAAGCCCTCCCGGTTAACGTCCAGTTTACTTTATTTACAATCTTTTTTTACTTTATTACAGAGCAGTAGCACTAATAGTCCACGTAGGCGGAGTATCCCTCGCTCGGCTATCCTCGCGCCTGGCTCGGGTCGCGCAGTGCGAGGGCCTGTCCGTCGCGCCGCATGTCTGCTCCGCGCTAGCTGCGCGCGCGCAGGGGGACGTGCGCGCTGCCATACAAGTGCTGAGCTTTATCAAGGCGAGGGCTAAGGGACAGGTGAGACTTATCAGATACTAGCTATATCCCGTGGTTTCAATCGCGTTAAATTCGAATATCACATTTATAGGGGGATAAAAAGGTATTCCCGTAAATCTCCCATGGGAATTTGATGTTTTACCAAAAGGAAGGAAAGTAGCCTATGTTACTCTCCATCCTTTCAACTAACTCTATGCCAAAAATCAAGTCAATGGGTTGCTTAGTTAGGGCGTGAAAGAAGGACAAACCAACAAACAAACAAACACACTTTCGCATTTATAATATTAGTTAGGATTTTCTCGTACTTATTGATATTACAGGTGCAGCAGTTAAGATCTATTTAACTAAGACGAAGGTGAAAAATTATAGATGGTGTTTGTGAAACACAAGGTGGCGCATGTAAGATTTTAAAAACTCTGCCATTCTAAAACCAGTTTAATTATAACAGGAAGTCGTAATAATTGAACTGGTTTTATAATAACTCTGCCAGAATAGTGTTGGTAACGGACCTAATATGTAATCGATTTAAGGCTAGCGTCGATAGGCTGGTATCGGACGCTCCGACCTGACCGCATCAAACAGATTTTAGTATTTTTTGTATGGTTTGCCATAGAAATGCGTCCACTGATCTGCACCGCTTGAAGCGGACGGATCGGACTGTCGGCAATGCCGGCGGTCCGATTAGTGCGGATGAGGTCATTAATCATTTGCAAATGGTCGGCCGATTGCTACAGTTACAGTAGAGGCACAACCCGGCACTACGCTAAAAAAATCCGTCTGATACGATAAGGTGGACCGTTCAATGTTGTCCCATCGACGCCAGCCTTAACCTTTGATATTCTGATACCACGAAAAAGCTGCATTTATGCTTTCGTGTGAAAATTTCTATTACTAATTTTTTGTGATTAAATCACACAGCATTTATAATTATCACAAATCATTAATAAAAAAAAACAGTTTACCTTTTATATTATTTTCCAGCTGAACATGGCAGACGTGGAAAACTCAGCAATCGGTACTAAAGACTGCAACAAAACTATGATGCAAGCTCTGCAGGCTGTGTTTGTGATAAACGACAAACAGCCCGATGTGTTGCGGACTATACAATCTGCAGGAGACTACGATAGGTCAGTACCAAAGGTGGACATTAAATCGTTAATCCGTTAATTAACGAAGTTAACAATCTGCTTAACTTAATTTTGTAGAACTTTTAAGTTAAAACTTCTAAAAAATTTAACGTTCTTGTTAACTTCTAAACATGTTAACGCTCTTATTAACTTCTAAAAATGTTAACGTTCTTGTTAACGTTGTTGCTTCAGGGCCAAAGGGACAAAATTTATGTCAAGGATGGTTAAATAACTAAGGAAAGAGTTACGTAAACAATTTTAACGAGTGTATTAATAAAATATGAAGTAATGAAAGGGCAAACTTATCCTAGCGGGAAAATTACATGTTGTTCATAATGTTACCATGTTATATAGATTTATTTAAATAGAACATGCACTTAACATACCAATACCGTAAAAATATTTATATATAGTTAGTAGAACAAGTAATCCGAAAAAAATAAAAATGAAATAGTGCCGTTTATAGAGGTGGAAGTACAATTCAATTTTTTTAATAATTTTGAATGTCTAGAACATAAATATGCATTTTGCTAGAACGAAGTCTGACTGACACTTCATATGCCGACAAAAGTTTTTTTTTATAAATATACATATCTATTTAAGTGCAGAAGGCGAGGTACTTTTGCCAGGCCCATTAGTTATAAATCATTTTACTTGTTATTGTTTTATGTAACTTTTACTCTCAGCTTAAAAACGGTAGAAGTTTTAAATGGTTTACTTTTAACTGTTAACTTTAACTTGCGAAATTTTTTCGAGAATTTAACGCTCTACCGATTATCGAAGTTAACTTTTTAATCTAGTATTTAGAGCTATGAGCTATGGAGAGAGCTATGCTCGAATTTCTCTCCGCGATAGAATTCGAAATACGGAAATCCGTAGAAGAACCAAAGTAACGTAGCTCTCAGAATTAGCAGGTGCTCTGGTGGGCAGGCACTTTGTCATCGAATGCGTAAATTATTTGAAACTAAATTGTACCTACATTTATTTTTTCTTTATTTCCAGATTAGCGGAAGGTATATTTGAGAATTATCTATCAGCCCGCGTAGATTCCCGCCTTCAAGTCGCTAACGAAACTCTCTCCTGGCTGCGATTGCATGACACCGTCCACTCGTGGACGTTACGTTATCAGAACTACTCTCTCTACGGTTTGCTGCCACTCTGCATCTCTAGCTGTCATAGAGTGTTAGCTACCAGAGCGCAGTATAGGGTGAAGTTTCCTATGCAAGCGCAAGAGGTAATATTACAAAAGAAATAAATTGTTTAGTAGAGTACGCGCAAATCTTTATAAGCTCTGTGAAGTGGGCTTCAACGGCTGGGCATTGAACCGAAAATAAGGCGTTGAGGGGAAAGAACGGGGTGAGAAGGGATCTGTCTGTCAGGGTTGTCAGCAAGAATTCTGTGGTATTTTTATTTTGTCTAGCACATTTTGTTCTGCAATTTTTTTCAAATTCATTATTTATAGAATACATAAAAACATCTTACACTCAATGACGGATTATTTTAAACCCAAAATGTTAGAATAAATTAAACTTTTTATCTAACGTAATTAACCCAAGTTTGAAAATAAAATAATTACTGTGTAGCAAATTTATTTATCTAGTGGGCAATACTGTCGAATGACTGCTTTTGAGTACAATGACGAAACAAAGTCTTTGACGCTTGTCCGGTGTTCGTTTCGTTGATTTGCTAGTTTGTTCTTGCGATTTTGTGTTGTATTCCCTGTTAATAGCTGTTTCACTTAAACGTTAAATATGACTCGCATGCGGTTTAACATACTGCGTCGTCAAACATGGAAAATGGTGTTCGATGTCAAGAGTTTCATGACAAAAGAAGACAATGAAGGTCTTAATTTAACCTCAAAATGGTACTTCAGCGGACTGCAGCTGTAACAGGTGTGTCTACTGCACTAGCACCATAAAAAGGATTTCTAGCCGAAGCCTGGGTCCCTACTTGATAAATATCACTTTTCTACTTGATTGTACTTGCGCAGTTTTGCTTCCGTGCCTAAGTTCACAGAGCTCATTAAGTTTTGCGATGACTCTACCTATAAGACTCCTGGCTACGATTGCATGTTGCCGTCCACTCTGTGTAAAGAACTACTCTCTCTACGGAATGATACCACTCTGCATCTCTAGCTGGCATAGAGTGTTAGCTTCCAGGGGCCAATCTCTTCCTGTGATTACCGATCCGTTGTAAAGCAGGTCTTAGGAAACTCCAATTTAATCATGAAAGTAGCGGAAAAAGGGCAACTGATGGTCAAAATCTTATAATTTGTATAAACCAAAGTAGTTGTAGTTACTCAAACAGCACTGTCTATCCAGTCCATCCCAAGGTTGCCTGGAAGAGATCGCTCGAAGCGATAACGATAGCGATAGACCCCTTGTACTTCATTGATTGTCAACAGTTCCTTCTGTATTGTATTTTGTGCTTGTGTGGTACAATGAAAAGTTATATATAAAAATATGGCCGTGGGGCCGCGGTGTACGAATATCGACCCCTCCAACTCAACCCGTGGATGTCGTAAGAGCCGACTAAGGGAACCTACCGGAGGAAGGGCAGCAGCTTCCCTCTGAGTATTTTTCAACACCAACACTGTGATCACCAATACGCCTGCCAAGTGTGGTGATTATGGCAAATCCCCCCCTACATGGGAGACCATCCATTCGATGGACCGACGACACTGTAGCGGTCGCAGGGAGTCGATGAATGGAGGCGGCTCAGGACCGCTATTCGTGGCGTCGTTTGGGGGAGGCCTATGTTCAGCAGTGGACGTGTACGGGCTGCTGATGATGATGATATAAAAATAAAATCTATCTAGCCCTTATGATTACTTATCCAAAGAATGTTAATTTGTCAAGTTTTTAATATGGTTTTTGTTACTTATCAACAGATATACAAGAAAAGAATGGAATGCGAGAACATACTAACGTCCCTAGCTCGCGGCAGTACGACCGGGGTCGCGTGCGGACGCACTGCGTTATCCCTAGACGTCGTGCCTCTACTGCCTCACTTGCTAAGAGTGCAGCTTCGTTCTAATAATATACAGGTATGTATCAAGCGTTTTTGAAACTTCGCAATATCTGCTCGTCACATATACCGCGCAAAGCTTAAGACGAAAGTCTTAAGGCCCAGATATGAATTGACGTCGCAGGGAGTCGTTGGTTGGAGGCGGCTCAGGACCGCTATTTGTGGAGTATGGGGGAGGCCTGTGTCCAGCTGTGGACGTATATGGGCTGATATGATGATGATTATGATGAATTGACGTCAATTGGGTTACGTTAAAACCTTTTTTCTCCGTAATCTCTATGATAAAGCTTCGAAAAAAAAAATTATAATCGATGCGATACAAGACATGTCCCATTCTTATAAAAAATGAAAAAGAGAGACATCAGAAATAATCGAGCAAAGTACCATCTATTTTCTTATTTGTTACCGTAATTCTCCTAAACTATCAATCATACGATTTGTTATTGCCGTATTAAATAATAGAATACCGAGGGCACCTTCGGCTTATTTTTGCATATAAATAATGTCCTTACTAATAGATAACAAGCAAAAACATGATTTTTGCGTTTACGACGCTCTGTCCTGTCCCGCTCCTGTGAAGGCCTTTGCCTATCCTTTTAACGGAATGGCGTCATATGGGTCTCTCTTAAACAATGTGTGTTACCAGTGATGACTTACGGATCCGAGACGTGGTCGATTACTATAGGCGTTGTGCATAAGCTCAAAGTCACCCAGCGAGTTATGGAGAGAGCTATGTACAAGTTTCTATACCCGATAGAATTCGGAATACGGAAATCCGTAGAAAAACCAAAGTAACCGACATATCTCTCAGAATTAGCCGGCGCTCTGAAGTGGTCACTTTGTCATCGAATGTGTGAATTATTTGAAATTCATTCCTTCAACTTCAATAATATACGAAATGTATAACGATGCTGTGTCATTATCGTCTATTCTACCCTAGAAAACAATCCCCGTGCTTGCCCTACGTGTGTTTGGCCACATTTTGTAGGTCTTTGCTATTTAATTATGAAAAAAACTGCGATGGTGTTTTTTAAACTGTCTAAAATGTCTATAATATAAGAATCCTACTAATATTATAAATGACAAAGTTTGTAAGAATGAATGTTTGTTCCTCTTTCATGCAAAGACTACTGTAGGGCTAGCACTGGCTTTCTTGTCTAGGTAGAATAGATAAAAAATGACGTAAAAATGACATATAGGTGTAGAGAGTAGAAAGTTTTCTTCGTTCGCGAACACGGCGTTCGGAAGAATAAGCGGTAGAGATGTTTTCTATTCTACCCTAGAGATGAGTCTACCGATGCGAACATGGGGATCAATTTACTCGTTTCTTGACATTTGAGAATAGAAACATTTCTTCTAAAATTGTCTACACCTATCCAGACCTACACAAGGTCTTTTTGCCCTCGTATCTCTCATTATTTGGATGTTTAGTTATATTATTATAATATCTCTTTGATTTTTTGGGTTTTTGTGTCTAGTTAATGGCCCCGCAGCAATTACGAGCAAATGCAACATAAAAAATCGGAGAATAATTTGTTTGTTTGTTTGCTACAAAACCAAATTAATCTGCGTTATTCTGTATTGTATATGCTATGAGTTCAATAATCTTCATTTGCTGCCTTTGCCAAAGACCGAAACATTTTGTGAAAAGATTTCGGTATTTCTTTCGTCCAATAAAAGAAAAAAGAAAGATACATCTTTGAACGAAATAAATTACCCTTCAAAACATTGTAATTGACATTGACAAATACAATACAGTGACATTTTGGTGTAATCAAAAACGTTTCGTTTGACGGGCTCAGTTTTCTTTTTAGCGATACGGCTGGTTTTATGTTGATTTTCTTGGTAATGAAACGCAAAGAACGAACTTTTTACAGCATTTATATTTTTTCTGTGGTTTGGTTCCCGTTGCTATAGAAAGTGCTTCTCTACGAAGAAACTGTGTTCTAGGGTTTGTTTCTCGAAACGGCATATTCGGGCAAGAGAAAGATTATGAAGATAAGAAACTTTCTTCTCTAGTCTAGGTAGAGTAGAAATGAAAAGCCGTGCTAGCGGGGCTGAACTAATTGGGCTGAAATTCGGTATGGGTATAGTTTGGAAATAACATAAGCTATTTTTTATCTCGATAAAACGCGGGTGAAGGCGTGTGCAGCAGCTAGTAATTATTTAAATTGAAGTTACCATAATCCCTCAGCTATGCAGCGAGAATGAGCGTAAAGCGCTAAAGGCATGCGCCGGCGCAATGTGTGACTACGGGCTCCAGTACGTGCAGCAGCGCACGCCGGAAGGAGTGTACGCATATTTGCTCGAACCGGATATATACAAACTTGCGTTTTATGGTATGTACATATTATTATGTTGATAATAAAAAAAAATAGTAAGATAATGTGCTAAGCGAATTTCGACCACAACGGCTAATCTCACCGGAGATTATCCAAATGCGCAGGACATATTATAGTGACCAAGCGTGTGCGCACAGTATGCTGAGTGTGAACTGCCATACTGTTTACTACAAAGTTTGCGTAACTTTATTTTCTATGGAATTCCTGAACAGCGCTCCAAGCGGGAAGTTATAAAAATAGGAATTCCATAGAAAATAAAGTTACGCAAACTTTGTAGTAAACAGTATGGCAGTTCACACTCAGCATACAGGTGCAAACACTGTTCTCCCTCACTCTCATACTCATAAAACTGTAATAAAATAAATAAATGTATAAAATAGTTTATTTCTTTAACTTACTCTGTACAAATCTTTAAAATATTTGATAATCCCCTTTTAAGTATAGAGATACCTGTGTTTGGGGGTTTCGCTCTTGCCTTATGGAAAATCACTCTTATAGACTAAGTAGATTCCTTTATACATGGTTTCGACAGAGTCTACGCATTTGCTCCCATTGGAGTCGAGACCCTAGGTCCGTGGGGTACCGAGGCTTTCCGGGTTTTCAAAAAAATATCTGAGCGCCTGGTTGAAGCGACGCGTGACCCGAGAGCTGGTGAGTATCTGGCGCAGCGCAATAGCATTGCCATACAGCGAGGCAATGCAGCCAGCGTCTTGGGTACGCTTCCGACTGGTATTGATATAGACCAATTGAGCTATCTATAGATTGTTTGCAACAGTCTGCAGTTAGCTCAATTGTTTCAATTGTAAATACTAGTTTAATCTTATATATAAAATTTCCATGTCACAATGTTAGTTACCGTACTCCTCCGAAACGGCTTTACCGATTTTTGCCAAATTTTATATGCGTATTCAGTAGGTCTGAGAATCGGCTACTATCTATTTCCCATACCCCTAAGTGATAAGGGTTGAAGGCAAAACAACGTTTGGCGGGTTAGCTAGTCTTATATATAAAATTTCCATGTCACAATGTTAGTTACCGTACTCCTCCGAAACGGCTTTACCGATTTTTACCAAATTTTATATGCGTATTCAGTAGGTCTGAGAATCGGCTACTATCTATTTTCCATATACCTAAGTGATAAGGGTTGAAGGCAAAACAACGTTTGGCGGGTCAGCTAGTTTGTTTATATTATTTGATTGTTATTTTCTTTGTCAAGAAAGTAGATTCAATAAAACATACATAATTTTATATAAACTAAGATCTAAACAATGTTGCTATTAATTTTCACGTGTAAATGTGTGTACTGTAAAAGCATATTAAACATACTGTTTTGAAAATGTCGTGCAGACGGGCGGAATAGTTGTTATTGTCTAAAACAAATTATGCCTCCGTCTGCCATACATTTTCGAAAAACTATATCCGTTAGATTGTCCACGCGCGCGCGGAAATGGACTCAAGATTGTCCCGCGTTCGGCGGGAATACGAGCGTGCGGTCGGCGTCAACGCAAATTCGGTACTGACGATTTTCATTCTATGGAGCTCAGTAACGAAGGCGTGACCGTCTGAACGTGATTGAAATAACCTATTTTTATCAGTGACTATATTTTTAATCTGGGGTCGGGATGTATTCACAATCATAGAGTAAACCTTACGCTAGCTGATTTTGCGCGCAAAATCCGTGGACCATCTACCGGATATCTAAGTAATATGCTCTTCCAGTTTTCACTATACATATGTATAGTATCTTCTGAGTATTTTTAAACACCGAAACTGCGATCACCAATCCGCCTGCCAAGCGTGGTGATTATGGCAAATCCCCCCTACATGGGAGACCACCCACTCGATGGACCGACGACATCGTAGCGGTCGCAAGGAGTCGTTGGATAGAGGCGGCTCAGGACCGCTATTCGTGGCGTCGTATGGGGGAGGCCTATGTACAGCAGTGGACGAGTATGGGCTGATGATGATGATGATGATGTATAGTATCCCAATCCCCCCTACATGGGAGACCATCCACCCGATGGACCGACGACATCGTAGCGGTCGCAGGGAGTCGATGGATGGAGGCGGCTCAGGACCGCTATTTGTGGCGTCTTACGGGGGAGGCCTATGTCCAGCAGTGGAAGTGTATGGGCTGATGATGTGATAGAAAGCCAGTTTTGTACTTTTCATTTACGATCTAATCATCGCAGTCGGGTTATTTTTGTTATAATTTAATACGTATACACCGCGTTAGTTGGCTGTACTTGACTGCATAAGAACCGTGGCTGTTCAATAATGACTCTTATTTCTTTGTAGGTAACGATGAGAAGCTACGTCCGCCGCCTGCGATCAGGCAGGCGATCTCACGCGAGCAGCAGTTGGAAATGATACGGCGGAATGAAGAAATGGTAATGAACAATTATAAGTACACGCGTCATGGTTTAATATCGCTGACCTTGATGCGTAGAAGTCGATTTTTAGATTTTTACACCGTTTTATACCTGCGCAGAACACACTTTCTCCGACCGCTATTAAACCGTGACGATACGTATATCATTCTTACATCTTTGATACTAAGATATGTTTTAGTACACGCACAGAACTTCTAAGAAAGCATTTATGGCTTAATAGTCAAATGACTGGCTGTAACGCCAGAGATTTTGGGATCAATCAACTTTGGTCATAGGTCTTGTACAGTATGATGATAGATACACGTAGCCTTTCGTCGCCTTCCCGGAGCGGCCCTTACACTGGCAAAACATGCTGGCATCTACATTTTGAACATGCATAAATATGAGTCAGTGTGAGGAGAAATAACGTAGCGGTCGCAGGGAGTCGATGGATCGAGGCGGCTCAGGACCGCTATTTCTGGCGTCGTACGGGGGAGGCCTATGTCCAGCAGTGGACGTGTATAGGCTGATGATGATGATGATGAGTAGAAATATTGCTCCTAAAAAAGGGTATTCAATATTTTTATAATATAAATAAATATAAATATAAAATAATACTGGACAACTCACTCAGCATTATCTAGCCCCAAGCTAAGCAGAGCTTGTGTTATGGGTACTAGATAACTGATATACTTACTATAATAGACTACATAGATAGATATTTTTTATTATACATAGAAAACATCCAAAATCGCAGATCGTACAAACATTTGTCCCCAGGCGGGAATCGAACCTGCTACCTCCTGCGTCGCAGACGGACCTTCGCCCGCCGCGCCACAGAGGACATCAAAATATTTATCATATTATAATTACATTATAAATATTCATAATAATATTTTAGGCGTAATTTTTTTGGATTTTGAGAAATACAAAGAACTAATGGTTTGAGTAATACATATAATACACAATTCTGATAACACATCCCTAAGTATCATTGGCATAGAAACGAGCAATTAAAAAAATCCCGAAAAACACAAGGCTAAAACAAAAGGTAATTCTGCTTCTTTATCCCCACAGAGCAATAGAGTCAGCAACACAATCAAACCCACCTCCAAGACAACCGACAGTAAAAGTACAGTCAGGAAAGAAAGCACGAACATGAGGGACAACGAGACTCGCATACCGAACCATCTGCAGCGACTGAAGCCTAAGGAAGTTGAGAGGATTGCTCCGCAAGTGAGGAATTATGATTATTTATATCAATACAACACCCATAAAATAGACACAAATTATAACTACTAACTGCAGACTGTTGCAAACAAAAGGTAGCTCAACTGATTTATTTTATCACTAGCTGCTGCCCGCGCCTTTCGCCGCGTTTAATTGGGATAAAAATAGCCTATATGTTATTCCAAGTCCCAAACTATACCCATACCGAATTACAACCTAATCGGTTCAGTAGTTTTTGCGTGAAAGAGTAACAAATATCCATACATCCATCCTTACAAACTTTGACATTTATAATATTAGTAGGATTGGACAACGGCCGTTATTGAATTAGATGCCGTATTATTGAATAAGATGGCATTATTGAAGAATGCTTATTATTAGCTTTCTGTGTCTATTTTAAATACTATTGTGGAATTATCATTACTTGTCAAACATTCAGAGTTTGATAAGTCGATAGCGATGTGAGATAATGTCCCTTAAGCTGAATTTCGGGGTTAACTCTCAACGGAAACTAGCCACGTGTGCAGGATATTATGCAAAAGTGTGTGCGCTAACACAGACTTGGTACAGCGCGCCTCTATCGTACGGACATGGAACTACGAAAATCCGATACAAAAATGGAACGTCTCGTCGTCTAAATTATACAATCGTGTAACCGAACCTTAGACTCAGGGCCGTAGTGGATTTTATATTCTTCGGAAGGCCTGTACCTGGCACTGGGTAAATCCAGCTGCTGATAATGATGATAAAACTAGATATGCCGAGATGCCTGGAGAAATCTTGTGTTGGAGGCAAAATGGTAAGAAATCCACTGTGAATTGTTAAACCATAGAAGTAAAACTCTAGCTCTTTTATAAGTATCAATTCTCTGCCCATAGATGGCGTTAGTAGTAAATACGTAAGTATTCGATAGTTCCTAAGTAAATACTTTTTGTGTACCTAATAATTTGATGGTTACCGTAATCAGGTTTTCGTAAACACTAGCATACGTGAAAAAGTGAGAATACTAGCCCTTTTCTTTATATACTGTATTGTTTAACCTTATCAAAAAACATTATATTTCGTATTTCTTTAAAAAAATTGGTCGCACGGACTGAATACAATATAGGGTTTTTTTACGTCGAGCTTTCAAATAAAACCTAAAACCAAATGGCCTAAAGCCTGCCTATACCGTGATTATTTTGACTTGACTTTCTCTTCTCACGCGAAAGATACCCGCCATGTTTTGAGTTATCCGGTAAATAAAATAGAGGGTTTTTCTTTTTTCGAAAACGCCTCATTGCTCGTGGCCGTTTCATTGCCGTTCTATACACAAGACTTTCCTCCAACTAAAAAGGTTTTATTCAAATACTATTTCCGCGACAGCCTTCCGTAAAAAGGTTGACACAAACAAAGGTTGTCATCAAATAGCGTAGAAGCGTTAATACATTCCATCAGCGCGTGCAAACGCGGCCTATTCAGCACGTGATGACCTGCTTTAGAGCTTTATCTAGTGCTTGGTTAAGATTGGTTCAAGGAACGATGAGTGAACTTAAATAATAGTACAAGTTTTTTAGCCTTTACAAGCTTTTATTTAACTTGCAATATACGTATTGTATTGGGCCGTGGGGCCGCGGCGTACGAATATCGACCCCTCCAACTCAACCCGTGGATGTCGTAAGAGCCGACTAAGGGAACCTACCAGAGGAAGGGCAGCAGCTTCCGTCTGAGTATTTTTAAACACCAACACTGCGATCACCAATCCGCCTGCCAAGCGTGGTGATTATGGCAAATCCCCCCTACATGGGAGGCCATCCAATTGATAGACCGACGACATCGTAGCGGTCGCAGGGAGTCGATGGATGGAGGCGGCTCAGGACCGCTATTCGTGGTGTCGTACGGGGGAGGCCTGTGTCCAGCAGTGGACGTGTATGGGCTGATAATGATACGTATTGTTTAGGTGGAATCTTGCAACTAAATTTTAGACCAGTTATCCTCAACCGATTGAGCTGTTTGGCATACATAAGTAGGTTCGGTGACAATGCAATGACATGTAGTCTGGGGTTATACTAGGCAAAATCCGATACCTGTGACTTACGTTACTGTGACTTAAAAATATCTGTGACAAATACCAGTGACAAAATACTAGCTAGTATTTCTACCAACCACGTACAAATTTATTGTTTTACTGATTGAATAATATATTTATTGCAGCAATAGTACCGCTACGTAACGAAAATTCCTCTTGAATTGTATGTGTATTTCAAATTTCCAAGTATAAAATACGATTCTGACTTACTGATACTATCAAAGAGAAAATATAGAAGCGATATTATCTAGCTGAAGCGATTTATTGCGTAGGTACCTAATAAAATAACAACGATATAATATCGTGCACTCGTGACACTGGCAATGCCTGTGAGACAGTCATAGATATATTTCATTTCGGTCACTGTGAAATACCGCCAATTTTCTATACCTGTGACTTTTATCAGTGTCGATAAATACGCCTCAAGCCTAATGACATGGTACCATCGAGCTGGTCTGTACATAGGAACTCCTAAACGAAATGACTTAACCCAAACTCGACGTGAGTTTGGGTTCGTTGGATTTGTCTTCCCAAGCAATTTGGTCCTAGATGATATAAAAGCTTGAATTTAAAAGCTTTTTAAAATATTAAAAAGAAACACTTTATTTATTTTTTATTGGGAAACCATCAGCACACTATACTTAAGTGTGAAATACAATATAAATTACTAGGCCATTTACATGTATCGACTGATATTTTTAAATAATCACCTGCGAAACCGCAAACTAAAACTCTCGACACTCTAACAAAAGTCATAACATTCCAGGTTACGTTTTTAAGAGGCAAAGCGTTGACAAGTGCGAGTCGCGCGGATGGGTTAATTATTTCTTTTTGTGCGCTCACTCGTCGTGAGATTGCCGTGATTACGTGACTTCGCCGCGCGAACTTTACTGTCGGGTAGTGCACAGATGAGACTAGGAATGTAGGCAAGTATTCTTCTTGGGCTAGAACTCTGGGTTTAAATTTCCGGTTATCCGCACCGGAAGATTCCAATCATTTGGATGATTCTCAACCAATGAATTTCATTCTTATTTTGTTTTGTATCAAATCAAATTAATTTGTTTTGTATCAAAACAATTTGATTTCAAATCGGTAATTGTCTGTTAATCTTAGAAGACTTTTCATAAAAAAGGCTTGGATAGAAAAAATTACTAATAATAATGGTTGTATGTTTGTTATTTCTTCGCGCCAAAACTACTGAACGGATTGGGCTAAAATTTTGCATAGCTGCAGTGGGCCTAGAACGGGCTTTCTTCTCTTGGGTAGAATAGAGATTAAATGACGTAAGAATGACATTTAGGTGTAGAGAGTAGAAAGTTTTCTTCGTTCGGGAACATGGCGTTCGGAATAATGAGCGCAAATAGAAATGTTTTCTATTTGACCCTAGAGATGAGTCTACCGATGCGAACATGGGGATCAATTTACTCTTTTTTTGACATTTGAGAATTAAAACATTTCTCTTAAAATTGTCTACACCTCCCGAGACCTAGACATGGTCTTTTTTCCCTCGCATTCTCCTTGCTATTTGGGGTCTTAATACCTAGTACATGGGCGCCTCATTATTATGAGCAAATGCAACATAAAAAAATTGGAGAATAATTTGCTTCTTTGTTTGCTCCAAAACCAAATTATTCTCCGTTATTCTGTATTGCATATCCTCATAATGGCAAATGAAGATATTGAGCCGGAGAAAGTATTTCACCAAAACATTTTGTAATAAAATAATTCGGTATTTGTTTCGTCTAATATAAAAAAAACTAAAGAAATTACCCTTCAAAACAGTGGGTGTCATAAAAAAAGTTTCGTTTTACGGTGTCGGATTTGTTTTTAGCAAACTTTTTAGCCATATGGCTGGTCTCATGTTGATTTTGTTGGTAATGAAATGAAAAGAACGAACTTTTTACGACATTTACATATATTTTTTCTGTGGTTTCGTTCCCGTTGCTATGGAAAGAGCTTCTCTACGAAGAAACTTTTCTAGAGTTTGTTTCTGTTCGGGCAAGATAAAGATTGTAAAGACACAGTCATATTTGATAATTTGGTTCTATTAGCGCTTTTTTTTTCTGATTAAGATGGAAGAAACGTTATGCATTTGCCTTCGTATCTTTACAGACTGTCCCATCTATCCTACCCAGCTTACCAGCTCTATGCGTCCTCTACAGCGCTTTCACGCTCTCACAATACACGTTGCGGATTTAGCAAACACGGTTTTAATTAGCGCCATTCGTAGTGTACCCCTCTGTGTTTGTGTGTATTCTATGTAGATTCGTTGTGTTTCGTCTGTGTGTTTGTGTGAGCAGCAGATTGCAAGATGAATGTCTTGCGGGTGAAATAGGCTTTGAAATAGATATCAAGTTAGAAATAGAATAACGGTTTGGAAATCAAAGGACGAGTAGTTTTAACAACCTAACAAGGTAAAGGTTTCTTGTTCGCTTCTTTACTTTCCCTGAAGTGAACACAAAATCAAAGTGATCACTTTATTTCCCAGTTTTATTACTGTTCATCGAATTTGAACTTTCACTGTACTTACATCTAAAATTCAATCTTCCTTGCAAATTAAATTGCTTGTCGATTTGAGATCCCTCTTTCAATAGAATAGAAAATATTTATTTGTGTCACTAAATTTAACATAGCATAAATTGCTTATTAACTAATATAAAATTTAAAATAAATATGTCCTACAATATGGCGTCGTATGGGGGAGGCCTATGTCCAGCAGTGGACGTGTATGGGCTGATGATGATGATGTCCTACAATTATATCCGAAACTCGACGCCAAGGAGTGAATTTGAGTTATAAATAAATAAATAAATAATGCTGGACAATTCACACAACATTATCTAGCCCCAAGCTAAGCAGAGCTTGAGTTATGGGTACTAGATAACTGATATATTTAACATAATACATACACTACATAGATAGATATTTTATATTATACATAGAAAACGTCCAGAACACCCTAAACAAATATTTGCAGATCTTACAAACATTTATCCCGAGGCGGGAATCGAACCCGCAACCTCCTGCGTCGTAGGCGGACCTTCGCCCACCGCGCCACAGAGGTCGTCACTTGTTTGGTTTGTGTTGTGGTTTGTTTACAAACATTCAAATTAAGTTTGCCTAGTATATACATAGCTACTTTTTATTGCGTTTATAAACAGTCACAAATAATTAAACCTTTTATTTGGTCAATGTATATTTAAACTTTTAAAAAAAATTGCGATTTGTTAACACATTAACGATTTATTTATCGCGTACCTTTTTTTTATACGATCCCAACGAAACAAAACGAAACGAAAACAAATTACCTGATAAATACCAGGTAAAAAAACGATAACATATATTTGGATATAGGTTTAGCTGAATCGCATTTATAAATGCTTTTTATCTCTTGAATCAGTTTTTAATATATATTAAATAATAATAATAATTATTACCTTAAAACGGAATAGAACCCGCTTGCATAGAAAATAGGCTTTACCAAAGAAGACCTTATTATAGCTACAACTTTTCTGTTTTAAATTGAAGCACAAAGTAGAAATAAGCTGTAATAAAAAAAAAATCTCGTCTTTCCTGCTGTCAAATAAATAAGTCAATCAATGAAAAAGTAATTATTATTTTAACTTTACCCTTCCAAGCCTTGAAAACACAATATTCTTTCAAACTCACTTCGCTAATTACGCCGTCCATTATTTAAAAAGCCCATTGGGACAGGGCGGCGCGGGCGCTCTAAACGTAAATAGCCGGACTATCTTGATTTTAATTCATCCTTCCTCTTCTGCTGACTTTTTATGTTTGCTGTATATTTTCAGTACGATAGAATAAGTTACATAATTTAGAAGAAATTTTTCGTCTGCTTGATGTATGCTTTCTTCTCTTTTTAGCGTTTTCATGGATAGAATAACTTATACAGAATCAATTTTTCGTATATCTACGTATTTTGTTTCTTTTCAAGTGTTTTAATAGATATAATACATAGAATACATTTTTCGTATATATAAAATTTGGGTGAAAATATTCTGTTTTTTTTTTCTATAACTTTAGTTATGATGACTAATCCGAAACAACAAAGCCTTCCGTATATACATATACAGGATGGTTGGTAAATACATTTTTCGTATATATAAAATTTGGGGGAAAATATTCTGTTTTTTTTTTCTATAACTTTAGTTATGATGACTAACCCGAAACAACAAAGCCTTCCGTATATACATATACAGGATGGTTGGTAAATACATTTTTCGTATATATAAAATTTGGGGGAAAATATTCTGTTTTTTTTTTCTATAACTTTAGTTATGATGACTAATCCGAAACAACAAATCCTTCCGTATATACATATACAGGATGGTTGGTAAATACATTTTTCGTATATATAAAATTTGGGGGAAAATATTCTGTTTTTTTTTTCTATAACTTAAGTTATGATGACTAACCCGAAACAACAAAGCCTTCCGTATATACATATACAGGATGGTTGGTAAATACATTTTTCGTATATATAAAATTTGGGGGAAAATATTCTGTTTTTTTTTTCTATAACTTAAGTTATGATGACTAACCCGAAACAACAAAGCCTTCCGTACATACATATACAGGATGGTTGGTAAATTGATGTCTCTACACACGATTATCTTTTTATGTGTAGTATTATGCCACTCTCGCCCTATAAATGTTATTTTGGTGATCAAAAACAAACGTCAAACATAGAATCCTGCTGAATTCGATATTTTATCTTACTAAAAAAAACGGCAAAATTAATAGAATCGCAACCAAACGGACAACCCTAAAGAAATAAATCGGCAAAACTTCAAAAATGATGAGTGTCAGTGAGTTGCGATTTTTAATTTCCATTAGGTATCTGGAATACGGACGCGGTGGCGGTAAGCCCCCGCAAACACAATAACTAATCATAATAAAAGGGTTGCGGGCTATTAAAAAGTCCGCAAGAATTTTGCTGGAGGGTTGGTTAAGGGCGCGTACATATGGCAACATTCATTGGTTTTTTTTGTTTAACTGAAAGCTAATTTGTGAAAGTATATTTTTATTTCAATGCCACCGCGGCCTTCGTTCTTACCACCTCCTGCTCAGTGCTTTTTACAAGCTTTTATTTGACTTGCACTGTAAGTTTGTTCGTGGAATCTTGTAACTCAGTTTTTGACCAGTTATCCTCGACCGATTGAGCTGAAATTTGGCATACTTATATTAGTTCGGTGACGATGCAATATCATGGTACATCGAGCTGGTCTGTTGATAGAAACCGAAGGTGGTCATAGGAACTCCTAATGGAAACGACTTAACCACGTCGAGTTTGGTGTTGTTGGATTTGTCTTCCCAAGCGCTTTGATCCTAGATGAAAATCGTAAAAGCTAGTTAGTATTTAAAAGTTTTTTAAAATATTAAAAACTAATTTATTACGATAATACGCAAACAGTTTGCGCAAGCAAGATGGAGCTTGTGGCCGTTCTCATCTTGCTTGCGCAAACTGGTTTGTGCAAACATGCATGCACAAATGTTTGAGCGTGTAGCGGGGCTATAACATCGGTTACCAGGCAGAATTTATATCACTGACCAAAAACAAGTTGTTATGAAACTTAGAAAAATAAAATCTATGTGTTACAGATTTCACATCTGTTGAATCTAATCAGCCCACTAGTACCATCATCAAAATACAAATACAAATACAAAGTAATTTATTTGCAATGGCAAATAAATTACTTTGTATGTAGTAACATTAAGTCATGAGTTTGTTAATCCTCATTAGGATTGACAAACTCATGACTTAATGTTACTTATAGTAGTTACGAAAAAAACCAGAGAGTCGAGAGACAGAAGAATATAACATAATGAAACGAGAATTAAGAAGAGTATATTATTATGAACTGGAGGAGGCCTGTACTCGAAAGGGGTCCTAGCTAGTTAAAAAATACCTATTTACTATTAACTATATAAAATAAAAATTTAATATATTCAAATTTAATTTAAAATCTAGGTAGCTATTATGCATGCAATTTTAAATATTTTGAACACAATGTATTTGATAATTATTCAATTTAATTTATTGTTATCATATTTCACTTAATTTCAATTTAATGTAATTTAAGCCTGTTTCGCGGGAGACTGAGTGTACAGATGGAGTTCCATGAATAGTAAGAGAGCGGTACACTACCTCATCTGTTTATTAATTGGTTTCAATTGTAATTAATAGTTATCTTTTTCTTCTATTATTTTATTGTAATTTTTCTTTTTAATAAAGTGTTTTATTTATGTTCTCTTTTCGACAATAATACTCTTTTAGAAACTAATGAAATAAAAACTTGTGTGCATCACCCTTTACAATTTTTCTTAGCAACTTTTCTTCCGCTCATGGTTGTGGGAAGTCGATTCTTTGCGTTAAAGCAATACCGATTTAATTTTGTATTCTACGCCCATAATGTTCTAGGTAGGTAATTATTTGTTTTAATAATGACAGTACGTCATTATGTCAATATATTTATGAAAACTTATTGTACACTCATAGAAATATCGATCGATTCCCTAAAAATTGCGACATACATTATGTAAATACTAGAAATACGAACAAACTCGCTTTGCCAAAAACTAGGCTGCACAAGATTAGTGTATCTTTTAAAGGGCAATGTATACGCTTCTACAACAAAACTCCGAGTGAGTTGCAAAAATTATCAATAAATAAATTCAAACAAACTATCAAACATACCCTTTGTAAAAAGGCTTATTACAAAATATCAGATTATCTAGAGGATAAAGAAGCATGGGACGACTTTTGCTCCAACTCGAAAACTAACAACCTAACAAGGTAAAGGTTTCTTGTTCGCTTCTTTACTTTACCTTAAAAAGATTGAAGTGAACAAAAAATCAAAGTGATCACTTTATTTCCCTGTTTTACTTATGTAATTTTAATTTTGTGACGTTTCCAAGAGTCCTGTAAGGTCTAAAGGAAATAAAGCACTTTGATATTTGAATTTTGAATATACTGCCATCGTAAAGTATGCCGTATTAAATCACAGGATATAATTCCTATTTGGCTTTATCATCAACTTGATGACCAAGTCGACTTATCGGCGAAAATGATGGTTGATGATATCAACATTTTTCTAGATATATGTATGTATGTACATACATAGGTTCTAAGTCTTTAATAACAGAAAATTACAGTCGAATAGAAACAAATTAGAAAAAGTTTGTAACAATTTAGCTAACTGCAGACTGTTTGCAAGCAATTTCAATGTAGCTCAACTGGTCTGTATCAATACCAGGAAGCGTCTTTATGACGCCGGCTGCATTGCCCCGCTGTGTGGCAATGTTGATGCGGTGCGCCACCTTGTTTTGCCCTTATGCGGTGTCGATCAGCACAACATATTTTCTTCCTAGCCCTCATCTGCACTCAAATTGACTTATCAAAATCACCAATTTGAACCTTAAAATTCCCAAACCAACCGGAAACACCGGAGCACTTAATAAGAAACAACCGTACGATTCTGGCTCGGCTCCATTAAGACTACTTTAATTGCTTAGTTTTGTCTGCGCTAGTATTGCATCACCCCTTAATCGCGGAACATAAAATCACAACGAATCACTTAGGTCCATCCCACTAAACTACCACTTACACGGGGAAAGGTGTGGTGTGAGTGTTAGCGGGTACTGGTAAAGCTTTTAGTAAAAGTGAACTAGGAGGATGTGCAAATATAAAAAATTCAAGCTTAGAATGGAATACGATTGAAACAGATTGATCAAAATTTCTGACATGTCCAAGAGTCCTGTTGCCGTAGATAATGTTTTTTTTTATTGTTATACTTTGGCTTGTTTTGTGTCTTATGTGTTATTTTCCGTGACGTCACCTAACGGCTCTGTCGGAAGACCTGCGTTGGTTGTGACGTGTTTACAACTAATTCATACTGAGACAGAGACCGATTTGTGACTCAGGGTAAAAAAATTGTCTGTTACGTCTTTTATTTTTAAATCATTGTTTTTGTTGATTGAGTTACAAATAAAACATTCTCTTTCTCTCTCTCTCTCTCTCTCTCTGTAAGATCTAAAGGAAATAAAGCACTTTGAGTTTTATTTTACTCACAAGACTTTCTTCGACATGACATCCACTATTAGTGGATAACATCAGGAAAATTATGGTCTAATTTTGAATATAATCTCTTCTAAAACGTACTTTGTGTTTACGTTACGTAAGTTATGTTTTTCGAGTGTTCGAGTGTGTGGTTATCCAATACTCTTTATTACCTCGAAACATCCAAACGGCTGAAGCGATATTGATAAATGATACATAAAATACACATCTGGA
Organism: Eupithecia insigniata; assembly: GCA_947859395.1. Lineage (NCBI taxonomy): Eukaryota > Metazoa > Arthropoda > Insecta > Lepidoptera > Geometridae > Eupithecia > Eupithecia insigniata. The sequence continues at coordinate 11,181,397 of OX402011.1, forward strand.
CTATACGGATCTTAGCCACATTTTGTTTTTTCCTTTATCACCGACATTTTGCGAAATAAGTGAAAAAGCGGTGACAGAGTCGAGTTTTTTTTAACCTCTTTCTGTCACCGCTGTGGTGGCAACCCAGTTTGAGCAATTCGTGTCGAGTTGTAGATGTGTCGCCGCAAAGAAGTCGTTGCGTACTCGTAGCTCTATTGCGTACTCGTATTCCAAGCTATCGGTCTTACCTCTTCTCCACTAGGCAACACAGCTACATACGTGACGTCCATACGATTTAGAATTTAAAAATACAAATCGCGTCGCAATGCTTTGCGTGGATAAACGCATTGCGACGCCGCTGTTTTGTTTATGATAAACAATTATTTCTGGTTAAAATATTGACGAAGCTATAAATAATAAATAAATATATTAATATAAATAGACTACTTTAATGATGAATGTTGTATGTAATCATACCATTGTTTATGACTTTTCCGAGTGTACATGATCGTATCAAAAAGGAATTAAAGTAGTAAAAAATTTAAGCATTCGAAATTTTTGCTAGGTTTTTTCACTATACCCTCTTACTCGGTACGCTAGCACTCTGACCGCCGACCCAGGTCGCGTGTACACAACGGGCGGCAAGTTAACAGCGAGTAAATTTATTACGTGGGCGTGAACACACATTTTTGCGCTCCGCTGGCGTAATGGAACGCGCCCGGCTAATATCGCCTAATAAACTGACCAGCCCGGCGATGGGGATGCTGTGAACCTTTTATTGTGATATTAGGTCTGTTTTGTTTCATAATTTAAAGCTTCAGGTGACCAAGATTTGTGTTCGTTTATTTAAAGATTTCTGAGCTAAGACACTATACAATCGAACGGTTTGTGAACATATTTTTGCGTTCCCTAGCGTAATGGAACGCGCCCGGCTAAAATCGCCTAATAAAATCCGGCGGTGCGGTGGTGGGTGATGAGAACCGTTTATTGTGCTGTTAGGGTTCTTTTGTGTCTTGAACTGTTCAGGTTTCAAAGCTTTTAAGATTTCTTACGTATATATGTAAGCGGGTTAACTATGAAACAAATACGTTTAAGATTCACTATTCTTCTATGACATGACAGTCACATCGGGACACCCAGGACACATACAGAAGACGGATAGCAGGGATGACAATGAATTGCATTCGCTCTCGCGCCGCTACACATCTATTAAAATGTACAAATGCGTCATGGGCATTCTGTGTGTTAACAGAGAAAAAACTTTTTTACACAGCTTTTTCTCTGTTGTAGCTTTTTGTCAGTGTACTTACCTCATTGTAATATATCCCGAATGATACGTTTATAGCTTTAGTCACATACACTTAGTTATTTGAGAAACGACTCTATTGCATCGAGAACAGACTTAAAAGTTTTTAACACGGACATACATCTATGTAGCTTTACCATGATTTCAATAATAAAATCAAACATTAGAATAATTAGAGACCGGTGCAAAAGAATACAGATAACCAAAACGTGCGTGGAATAATGTATCCATTCTCTTACTTCATCACAATTTTGTCCATTGCTAATTCTTTATAATAATGTATAGTATTATATAATCTGTGATAATAACCGAAATAAATCTCATAGCATACCAACATCAATAATAAGAATAAAAAATTGCCTACCTATATGTTATTCCAGGTCCCAAACTATACCCATACCAAATTTCAGCCTAATTGGTTCAGTAGTTTTTGCGTGAAAGAGTAACAAATATCCATACATCCATACATCCATCCATACAAACTTTGACGTTTATAATATTAGTAGGATTTATTAGGATTTATCCTCTAAACGCGCGTGCGAAGCCGCTAGCAAAATCTAGTTCTTCATAATATACAGAAGCAACGAATCCCCGACCATCCAACCCACATGAGCATCATTAATTTGCTTGAAAAACATCGCATGGTAAGTTATTCCTCGCATTAACCGGCTCGCTCGTAGCAATAACAGCGTAACGCGGGAAGAGCCCTCTATAATGCGTCTGGTAAACGAATATGCGGGGAAATTGCCTTCGGGGCCGCGCAGATGCGATTGCCGGGTCGGTAGTGATGGGCTTGCGATTGGGTTTTCAAGACCGGGACTGGTCAAAAACACTATCGTATGATCGTGATTTTTAAGGCGGAAGGACTAACATAAAGGACCAACTATGGTTAATGTACATATCGCTGGAGGTTTTCTTACTCCTTCGTTATTTTCTTTACTAACCTAGCTTGTGATAGCGGCTATAGGTAAATATAGAAATAATTCTAAGACCAGATCATACGTTTCGAAAATTTGCATTATAAAAAAAACTACACGACTATAATTATCATATTAACAATAATTTCTGTTGACTTGAAACTAAAACTCGACAATAGTGTTCAACAAAACAACCTTAGTATTGTGTTATGCCATTTCAAAAGAAGATATAATAATTAACTTACTTCAAATCAGAAATATTTATTGTGTTAATTATTTAAAATGATTCTTTTCGCAATTTTATTTTTATCTTTTTATTCATTTATCAAGAAAAAACGGTCTTTCTATTATCTATTATTCCATTTCAAACTCACAACTTCATCGATAGATTGACCGAAATACATTCGTCCATTCACCCCTTCCCTACCGGATCCTCGCAATCATCCATCTCCCCCCTCGCCAGCCCGCTCGTAAATCACGCGCACAATGGCCGCAGGAAGTTCTTAAGAAGAAAAACTATAGGTTGTATCCTTCCGGGCCACTGGCCAATCGGAAGCCGGCGCGAGCGGGCCGCGGGACGCCCTACAAGGGTTATGTTAGATCTCCATGGGTTGCCAGTAATGAGTGGGTAAATGATGATGCGCTCAACTTGGTAATGAAGTAGATTTGGTGGGCGATTGTTTTACTTGATTGTTTGAACGGACTGTGCCTGGTATAGAAGAAGTATACTTATATACCTACTTGAACTACTACCGTCCAAGGTTTAGTTAGGCCTTCTTCATTGAAAATATAGAAAAATGAACCCCTATTTCTCCTGGTCCGGCTATAACTTGAGTACGGCTTAACCGATTTCATACTTCTTTTTTTTATGTTTTGAAATAGTAAGTACATCTAAAAAAAATCTTACATTTAAAAAAATTAAGAAAATTGCGCAGAAAATTTAAGAATTTTTTTGAAGAAAACTTAACGCCTACTTTTACTATAAACTTTTAAATGACCTTCTGAAACCTAAACCTCACGGTTATATACTCTTTGCTAAACACGTTTGAAATAACTGTCAGTTGTTTGACAGTAAGTTGAATGAGAGGACAACGTCTGTCGGGGTCAGCTAGTTGAAAATAAAGATGTAGTTAGTACGGTTGTTTAAGGATGTTCGATATACATTGCGCGGGAGTTTAAATGGTTTCATTCATAAATTTATTTTGCTGTTTCATGTTTTACATCGAGTTCTTATGAATAGTGAGACATGAACCCCTTTGGGGCGCTACGAAATAAATTGATACACAAGTAAGTACTCAAAAATATGAGTAAGAGAGGTAATTAAACATTTTGCGGTTTAAATTTTTCCTGCGTACTACAAGTAATAAAACTAGCACAAACATAATTAATTTCCTACAAATTAAAACCGACAAAGAAAATACAGTTTCTGTTAGACTGTCGACTAATCTGAGTGGTCTCTAGTATTACTTAATTGCCAGGCTTAGTCTTCTAGAAAAAAACTTAGCCTTATTTATTATCGACTAGTTTCTGCTTGCAGGATCGCTAATGTAGGCTTATACCTTCTAATCAGGTCTTTTCTAAATGGTCTTACTAATCTAAAGACAATTTGAGGGATTGTTTCTTTTTATGAGTGTGGTTTCAATTCCAAGTACGGTACTTGATTGTTTCAAATTTGTATGATTTTCAACTTTGACTTTCAATGACTACAAACTTCATCTCACTTTGTTTCATCATACGAAAAGTTTGGTCAAATAAGCTTATCGTGATTTATAAATTAATAGTAAATGATGAGTTTTGAATCTTTTAGTTTCTTATTGGGAATGAGATGATATCGTGGGGAAATAAATTCCAATTTCCATATTCAATGAATTACTTTTCGAAATACGAAGATATCTCTATCTAGCTATCTCTTGATTGAATTTGCGGTATTATTAAGCATTTTTCTATCACTGCTATTTTTTATGACAATAAAGTCTATTTTAATCCTGCGTTGGAGGCGAACCTTCGCCTACCGCGCCACATCGATGATAGTCACATACTCATCATCATCATCATCATCATCATCAGCCTATACACGTTCACTGCGGGACAAAGGCCTCCCCTTTACGACCGACGCCACAAATAGGTAGCGGTCCTGTACAGACACTCATACATGTATTTATTCGCCGTAGTAGCACAAGGCACACTTGATTACGTGTATTTACAATAATGATATATTGAGAGTTGAGACAAAACAAATAAAAGCAATACAAAAACAAATGTAATAATTCTTATATCTGCTGTAAATGGGTATCGTCAAAAATAAAATTAAACAGAATAATAATAATAATAAAATTAATTGCTGCATAAGGCACTGCTGTGAGCGACACCTGCCCAGCAATCCAATTCGTTTTTAAGCTATTTTAATTAATTGTACCTACCTTTATATGAGTTTATGTGCTCGAAATAGATGTTTATTTTTTGCTTAATTGGCATTGTCAAAACTCATAGTAAATATGAGCGATACACTGACGTATATGTAAGGAATCCTCCTAATATTATAAATGTCAAAGTTTGTTAGTATGGATGTATTGATGTATGGATGGATATTTGTTACTCTTTCACGCAAAAACTACTGAACCGATTAGGCTGAAATTTGGTATAGGTATAGTTTGGGACCTGGAATAACATATAGGCTATTTTTTCCCGATAAAACGCGGGCGAAGGCGCGGGCAGCAGCTTATAAATAATAAAATAAATAAAATCTATCGAAAATGTTTTGTTCTATGGAATAGAACCCTCCGTGTGCAAGTCGTCTCGCACTTTACCGGTTTTATTGAGAATGAACTACTAAGTAACAAATTGAAGAACGAAGTCACCATTACTTCAGTGGCATAATGGATTCAAGGGTGATTCGGTTACGGGATATTTTTCCACGTCGACCGCGCGTCTCAGCCGCGTCCATCATCCCCGGATTAGCGAGATCCCATGGCGGGCCTTGATAGCTGATGTACGGTGAAGGGGTTTTTGAGATTTTAGGGCTTATGGACTTGGGAAGATTTAAAGTAAAAGGTATTTATTCTGTGTCACAAAAGTACAAGCAAAGCTATCTCGTATGAACAAATATAGGTTACATCCGTGACGCATCAATCATTTGGCGTTTTTAAAAAACGATAAACCGACTTCAATTTCCCTTAATTTTACACTTATTTTAAGTTTTGCGGGATAAATACTAATCCCCGGGTTAAAATTTTTATGGGACCCCTTCGGGATCATTTTCTATACAATAGTGAAAGAATTTTCAAAATCGGTCCATAAATTGGCGGAGATATCGCGTAACATACATACAAAAAAACAACAACATACAGATGAATTGAGAACCTCCTCCTTTTGAAGTCGTTTAAAAAGGTTGTCGCTCAGCATGATGCACAGTAATGATGACGCTACTGTGCGCTGGTGCCATGCGACACCTAGAGGGCTCAGTAGCAGCAGCTGTGACACAATTAGAAAAATATAGATAATAGATTCTGAATTGAGAGTCTTCACTGCTTACTTTGGGGTTATATGATGCTGTGTGGATTGACCAGCATTATTTATTTATTTTTATCAATAATCCTCATTCCAATGATCTCATTTTCAGATATCAGATGAAACTTATATATTTTTCTTGTGTAAATACATATAAGAGTTATAGTAAGTTAAAAAAAATATAGGTCCATGGTAGTAACAGTATAGTTAAAAAAAATCGGTTGTGTCAATGCGATAACCAAGGACCAAACTTACGAAATCGTTCGTTGCAATGCGTAAGTTTTTACAATTTCCTAACTCATAGGTACAGCTGAATAGCTGCAAAAGCGCATTTTATATTTTCACACAAATTATTCTAAACATCCATCGCACGAAAAACGACACTAAAACAAATTCCAAATTCAAACAATTTCTTTTCCGAATCCATTTGGTAACTGGCAACACGGTGAAAATTTGAATTTAGAATGCGCTCCTGGGGCGCGGGCGGGCGCGGCAAATTGTGAATTAGAGAGCGCCGCGAGCGCACGCCCGCGCTTGTTAGCTAGTTTTTACACTGGCAACCCCTTTGTCAGTGGAATTGCATCAATGCAGTTGGTTATTTAGACGAACCGTACAGATTGGGTGTGGATTGTTTCGCTCCTAGTTCATAGTTGAAGTACAGTTAGTTCCGCTTTTCAAAGTTGCAAATGAAAAATGCGGAATATTTTTCGAATGACTTAGGGCGATTTACTCTTTCACCTCTAGGTACTGGTAAACTATTGGCAAAATGCTTGCAGTTTTATCTCTCGTATTCTGAATAAAAACCAGCATTGTTGTTTATTCTTCGTTGGAGTTTTGTCTCATCTAAACCAGACGACAAGACAAATAAAGTCGCTTTCTAAAATGTGACAGTGAAACATAATAAGCAGTCATTACAATCAAAAATCGCAAATACCCCCCGGTGGTGAGGGCTGTTCGTTTTCATATCCCTGTTCCAATTGTATCATATGTGGTTTGGGGGACAAGTGTTTAGTTTGTAATATGTAATAGTAGTGTTTATTATTATAATGTTCTGTTAATATTGTGCTAGTGTTTAGGGCTTTGTTAGTAGAGATTATTGGAGCTTGGTGTAAGTAATTCGTCGTGCGTGAGGAAATATATCAGTTAATAAATACCTAGCTCTTATAGCAAAAAACCGACCAACTCATACTTCAAGGAGTGGAAACAGAAAAAAGGTCTTTTAAAAACATTTTAAAGGAAAGCTGTGTTACAATATAAATATTCAATGCGCATTTTCAAAACGATACTTAGCATGCAAATCATTGTAATAAAAGCACCTAATTTAAAATGTACATTATACATCACATCCCCCATTAAAACTACAAAAACATCAAAAAAGTCTTTAAGACCAGACGAAAACCACTTAAATATTAAACACTTTCTAACCACGGCGTCATTTAACCTGTTTCACGGCGGTTGAAAAGAAATCTCTCTTCAAACAAATTGCTATTAACCCTTACATTATGTGCTTTTCGCCCGGAGCCACTGGCATAGTCCTATCAAAGGCCTGCGGTCTCGAGCGAAATTGTTTGCGTTAATCAGATAGGGCTCGCAATATGCCACGTGTTTGGATAGTGCACAAAAGGTGATTACTAAACGCATTCACGCACAACATTTTGCTATAGATGATGTGAAGATGGTCTGTCGAATATGAAGCTTTTGTTGTAGTTTTTTTTTTTGTAAGAGTTTATTAATAATGGAGACACAATTTCTTGTCGTCAATAAATATTTTAGCCATATGAGTATGGGCAAGATATCTCTGACGAAAAGAATCGCTACTAAAAGAATAGTCCTATAAAGAAAGTTATAAATAAATAAATAATGCTGGACAATTCACACAGCATCATCTAACCCCAAGCTACGAAAACATTAATACTGAAAATGGAACGAAAGTTGCGCATTCAAATTAAATATGACGGATTAGCTTAAAACAAGAACGCGGGATTGGGATGAAACAGCGCTTTATCAAAGAAAATTTCTCTAATAAAATATTCAAATTTATTTACCGAGAAAGAAAGCGTAGCATTGTTGGCTCACACTCAGACGGAATAAAGCCAATAAAACCGTTTGTTATCCGTTCACCCCACTTCTGAATATATTCCGCTATGTTAATACTCGTTTAGTCGCACACTCTATAGCTAATCTAACCGAGCGACTTTCTGGCGCCAAAAAATACATCGCCGCAGGCACCGCATATGGCAACACCAGTCACCAATTCAAAATTATACGCGTGTTTAAATTTCGAACCGCATCATCTAAGCCTGTTTGAATTTGGAATACCGTGTTCGGATACGTAATCGGACTGGGATTTTGTGACAAGATTAGTTACAATAATAGAGTGAGGGGGTCGGAAAATTTGGCACGTAATCCTCATAATGCGGAGTGAAATGAAAATTACGGCGTACAAAGTCTCTGAATATTTTAGCGCGGGAATTACTATTAGACGCGTAGTATGTGGCAAGGAGGTTATTATTGAAAAGCTCTATAAATTGGCTCTATGGCGGGTTCGTTCTTCGAAGAGATTAGTGAAATTAATTTTAATAAGCTTTCTAACATTGAATTATAATTTTGATTCGGCTTACACGCCTGGTTTGTAGGTTAATGATGGATATTGAAGTCAAAGAGAGTTACGTTTGATCCTTACAAAGCTGGTGTGGTTTCCAGTGTTTTAAGAAACTTTATTCGTAATTAGTATCGTTTGATTTATTTTGGAAGCATTGCCGTTTCGGTTTCTGTTAACTATACTTTTACTTACTAGATAAAATCTTGTCTAAATTGATTTATTGACAGAAATCGTGACGTCATGTACTTACCTAACCTTTCCTGCTATGCGATTACGCAAAAACCACCCATCCTATAATTGACATTTGAAAGCCATTTCAATGGTCTTGAAAGCCATTTCAATGGTAAAAAATTTTTTACGAACACTCTTACTGAGAAATCAGACTACACATTTCCGGAGGATAAAAGATGTACCGGGCAACGTGACCTCCAAAATAAGCAAAATCTGTGTTTTTTGCTCTTAATAAGGTTAGGATATATCAAAATCCTGACGAGATAGAGCAATTCTGTGACCAGATTCGGATTCAGCACATCGAAATCTTTCGGACATGTATAATCTGGTTTCTGGGTAAATAATTTGTCGGCCTGTATCCTACTAATATTATTATAAGTGTCAAAGATTAGGCTGAAATTTGGTATGGGTATAGTTTGGGACCTGGAATAACATATAGGCTATTTTTACCCGACTACCGGAGGGTTATGATTTTAGCACTCTATGTATGTATGTATGTATGTAGCCGATTTCTTTGTTCCCACGTAGCGCTGAAACTACTACTTCGATTTCAATAAGTGAGGTATCGATTGATTCGTCTCATTACCCCGATGGTCATACACTATCTATATGGTGTCCGACAAAACTGAGGGTCTTAAGAGATAGCTGGGTCTAAATTACACCTGGAACACTTCGATAGCGCGATACAATTTTGCAAGAGACGACATCTAGTTACAGTTCGAGTCTAATTTAGTTTGATGTGATGAGTGAAGGATGACACACCCGTTGCCATGGAGACCTCTTGTTTATTTGTTACCATGGCAACGGGTCATCTAGGGATGAGCAAATGTAAAAATGTATCGATATACATATATTATATCGATATATGTACGGTAAAAAAAAAATATAGTTAAGAACTAAAACCCCACTACATAAAAGTCTTAAACAAGCGCTCACCTATTGTCCATAGCATTTTCTTTTGATACTTAGGTAGTCGGAGGCCTTTGTTACTAATTGTACCCTAGGTATATGGGGTGGGTGAATAAGTTAATTTAGGAATTTCATGTTTAAAAAAAATTAAATAATTTATTTGACATTAAAATTAATAAAAATTACCAAATTGTTGAATCAGAATTAATAACTTTATTTCTTTAGGCTTACAAAATCAGCACTTAGACAAGTCAAGTTGTATACTATAAACATAGTTATTATTATCAAATAAGAAATAAGGTGTTATTGATATTCTCTTCACTTCATTTTTTTGTTGCAGACCTTATGATTAACAAAGTAGATATGTACCTAGTAACTTCCACAACCTGCTTGGTAAACCAACGAGGGACGAGGCAAATAGGTATCAACTCAGCATGTTGCTGAGTAGATAAGTCTAAGTTACTATTAATAAACCGTACAAACCCCTACGCATACCGCTCTATTTAAATTAAGCATAAAGTGAGTGAGTTACGGATTTTATTTACCTCCTTATTACTTATATTATCTAGATCTATGCACACATGCCCACCAATACCTATACCTATATTACGATTGTATATGGCAAGAATTAATAAATATTGGTTCAATTGAATAAGTTCTCAATCTAATAAAACGATTCAAAATTAACATCAAGTCAGGAGTAGCTAACATATAATTGCGACGACCTCTATGGCGCGGTGGGCGAAGGTCCGCCTGCGACGGAGGAGGTTGCGGGTTCGATTCCCGTCTCGGGACAGATCTGCAGATATTTGTACAGGGTGTTCTGGTCGTTTTCTATGTATAATTAAAAATATCTATATATGTTATATATAAAGTCTTTATTGACAAAGAAAATAACAATCAAATAATATAAAGAAATTAAACTAGTATTTACAATTGAAACAATTGAGCTAACTGCAGACTGTTGCAAACAATCTACAGATAGCTCAACTGGTCCACATCAATACCAGTCGGAAGCGTCCCCAAGACGCTGGCTGCATTGCCTCGCTGTATGGCAATGCTAATGCGCTGCGCCAGATACTCACCAGCTCTCGGGTCACGCGTCGCTTCGACCAGGCGCTATATTAAGTATATCAGTTATCTAGTACCCATAACACAAGCTCTGCTTAGCTTGGGGCTAGATAATGCTATGTGAGTTGTCCAGCATTATTTATTTTATTTATAATAAAGCTTGGATTAGCATCAAGTCCAAAGATCAATAATAAACTCTCGCCAGTATTAAGGCAACGCTTTCAAGCAAATTACATTGTGTGAAGAAAACGATTTGTTACAGAGGAAATTGTAAATTATCGGGCCCCGACGGGCGGGATGATCTATCGAGTATTAACGTCAATAATGCCTTTAAAATAATGCTTGCACGACTTTTCCTTGGCTTTTACACGTCGAAGTAAGTAGAAGTTGAAAAAACTTTTTAAACTTCGTTCTTTTAACTTAATTATAGTATCTTTTATCGGGTATTTATCGCGTACCTTCAGGGTAAGTAATAAATAACGATAGGTACGCGATAAAAAGTTAACATAATTATCGAGAAAATTTAAAAAGTATTTTTTTTAAGCTACTTAAATCCACGTGCAAAAGCCAAACCTTTTCTTTAATTCTGGTAAGATAAACTTCAAAATCATCTAAAAAAAACATTTTAAAACAACCTGTATTTGAGCAGACACGACAACATCAAACAGATAAATAAAATATATTTACGTATACAGGGTGTCATATTTTTTTGGAAAATCTCTCAGTTACCTGAAAATGCAAAGACGAAAAAAATTAATATTATGGAGGTACTTTTTGTTTTCGTATAACTCCAGGTCGTGAATCCTTTTCTCAAACTCACACAGTTTTGATTTTGCCATCCACATATCTCAAAAAGCCATCTATATACCAACCGTATTCTACGTACCTATAGAAAAATATTAATATTTTCTCATTTTATATAAATGTTTTCGCATTTTTTACATGGTGCATGTACTATTAGGCTTAAGCTTGACCTAAGCTGTATACATGTACATGAGCAAAATAAATAAATAAATATTACAAAGTAACAATAATTTTGCCAAAAGTAACAAAGGACAATAGATACAACACTAATGTATCGCGGCCGGACAATAAGCGTCATAAACAATTCAAGAAAGGATGTGGGCGGGAAAGGCGATATTTCCATTTTCTTATTATTCGCTCTATTGTCTATGGGTGATTTATTTTTATTTATTGCTGTCTGTGATTGTATCGTGTCTTTGGATAATGGTAGATATATTTTATTTGTGAAATGTTTGCTTTAGTTGTGTTTGTCGCTTGACAAAAATCGAATCCTATTAGAATGGAGTAGTCTTTCTATCACAGTATCTACTCATGTTTTTAACCGACTTTGGAATAAGGAGGAGGTTAATTATTTGGCTGTATTTATGTTTGTTCATCGACTACTCATGTTTTTAACCGACTTTGGAATAAGGAGGAGGTTAATTATTTGGTTGTATTTATATTTGTTCATCGATTATGGACAGATTTTGATTATTCTTTTGTAAGGTTTGTAAACCTTAGAGATTAGCAACAGCGATACCTCTCGTCAAACGATCTAAATGTAACTTTAGACTTTGAGCAGGTTTGGATAGCTTCAATGTTTCCCCTGTAGGTGGAGCTAACGGCGCTATAGTCCGTAAGTCCCAAAGATTTTCGACAGGTCGGGTACTCGCCTCCGTGGCGCAGTTGGTTAGTGCATCCCCGTATTCAGGGGGGGTCGCGGGTTCAAGTCCCGCCGGAGTCGTAATTTTTTGGGATATTATTAAATTATTCTTTTGTAGTTGTATAGAGGTGACCAGAGGTGGAAAAAAAATATTCCCCAGGCAGTTTAAAATTAAGGGAATCTAAGTCAGTTTTAGTTTTTTCAAAACAATCAAATTTATCACTAAATATTATAAAAAAACAAAGTCCTCTGCCGCGTCTGTCTGTCTGTCCGTCTATTCGCAATAAACTCGCTACTGAACAGATGTTCATGTTGTTTTCACCTATCAATAGAGTGTTTCATGAGGAAGGTTTAGGTATATAATTTGTCAAGATAGGTATTCGAGGCATAAAGCTGATGCGAGACTACGACAGACAAAACATGCAGGCATATAATACTCTCCGTACCCGTGCGAAGCTGGGGCAGGTTGCTAGTTTTAGATAATTATTGATTTCTCACCTAGGTGATACAATATTGTCGGAGAATAGGTACCAGAGAAGGCTATAGAAGCAAAAGAGATCCTATAACCCTGGCAGTGAGTGTTGCCAAGTTATACCAACTGATAGTATATTTATTAAGTAAACAAAGCTCTGCTTAGCTTGGGGCTAGATAATGTTGTGTGTATTGTTGTCCATCATTATTTATTTATTTATTTAAAGTCCACAGCCCTTAAAAACTAAAACTAATAAACTTACAGAATATAATATAAATATTCTTTATTGCACACCAAATAATATAAATAATAATAGAGAACATAAAAACAAATACAGATAATGTACAATGGGCGGCCTTATCGCTTAAAGCGATCTCTTCCAGGCAACCTTAGGATGGACAAGAGGTGATCGAAAAAGAATAGATGGTGGCGTGTAAACAGAATATAAAATTTATGTAGGTCTTATGAAGATAAATAAATACTTTACATAAATATAGTATAAATATAAATGTATACTTATAGTAAATTTATCATTTTCTCGAGTCAATAAGTTGTCTCAAAATAACCAATTACAAAGTTACGAGCCTGTTTGCTGGTCGACTGGAATGGTTAGTTAAAAGGCTGCTCGAAAAACCAAAAAAACCAAGTTATGACAAAACTGGTTCAACTCCAGCCAATCTTTAACAACCTAACATCTAAACTTACCTTATAAAATCCCCATTCCAGAAATCGTTTACGTGTATCCAGCATTAAATAAATATCGCACTGGTTACCGCATCCGGGATCTATGGCGGATATTTACTATACAAATGGGCAATTTGCCGGTAAATATATTTCTTGGAACGGTATTTATATGGGCGGCAGGCTGGAATATGTATTACGGTATTAGGGGAGAATTGGATATGTAAATAGGCGATTGTTTACAAGTTTACGAGTGGTCTAAAGGTCTAAGCGCAAAGAAACGTATAACCTCGGGCAAACTGTCTTCTCTACTCACTCAATCGGTCTCTAGGTGGGTTGGTCACGCTGAGAAAAAAAATCAGGTTCAAATCTTATGTAACTACTTACTCGGAACGTATAATATATCGTTGGTCTCATATTAGAGTGGTATTAGGCATATTAAAGCTATAAAATATTAATTATCTTATCAGCCCGTATACGTCCACTGCTGGGCATAGGCCTCTACCGTACGACGACGCCACAAACAGCGGTCCTGAGCCGCCTCCACCCAGCAACTCCCTGCGACTTCTACGATGTCGTCGGTCCATTGGATGGTCTTCCAACACTCCGTTTCGCGATACACAGCACTTCAGTTCTTATGAAAAGTGCAGTAAATAGTATTTTTGCCAAAATTCAGTTAGATACCGGAATCGCCTAAAAATTACATATTTCTTTTTAACTCACGTATCAAAATTTCATCAGGTAATTGAGTTCATATCTAATTAGAATTTTGGAAAAAATGCTAGTTACTGCACTTTTCATAAGGAGAGTAGAGCAGTCGCCACTCGAGCAGATTTACTCTTCGGTAAAAGTTTAAAAACAATATTTAATTCTGAAGGGAAATTTTCAGAACTCTGAGAAATTACTAATTGAATAAATACTGAATTCATTATACTATTAAAATCATTATAATAAAACCGAGTTCACTAACGAACAAAACCATATTCGCTTCAAAGCCTCAAAATACAAAATAAACCTATTGTCTGATCCTCTAAGCTGCAAGATCCATAACAGCCAATATCAATAGCAAACGAAACCCTAAAAACAAAATACAAACCCTTTGAAACAAATTTCCCGCACCCTATTTGCGCTCACCCACAAATAAGTATCGAGTATACGGTATAATGTACAGTCACTACATATTATAAAAGAAAGTCCCATGTCACGTCTGTCTGTCTGACCGCGATGAACTCAAAAACTACCGAATGGATTCTCATCCTCTACATCAGCATCAATAATAAAAAAAAACTGGTCTCGACAGAGCCTTTCGCATCGCATTTGCTCCTCTTGGAGTCGAGACCCTAGGTCCGTGGGGTACCGAGGTTCTCCGGGTTTTCAAAAAATTATCAGAGCTCCTGGTCGAAGCGACGCGTGACCCGAGAGCTGGTGAGTATCTGGCGCAGCGCATTAGCATTGCCATACAGCTGGGCAATGCAACTAGCGTCTGTAGATTGTTTGCAACAGTATGTAGTTAGCTCAATTGTAAATACTAGTTCTAATTTGTTTCTATTATTTGATTTAAATAAACAATAAAAAAATATTTCCCTTAAAATTAACCTAAACTAGAATTATACACAGAAATAAATTACTAATAACAGGCAAAATAAGTAGATTCAGCATTGTGCTACATGCAAAGAGCATGGGGCGCTGATTTTAAATATACTCCCCTCGGGTAGGTGGCAAAAATAAATAAATAAATATGTATAATTAATAATGCTGGACAATTCACACAGTATCATCTAAACAGAGCTAAACAGAGCTTTAGTTATGGGTACTATAATAGATGACTGATATATGTAAGTATGTACATACTTAATACAATATGTTACATAGATAGATATTTTTTTTATTATACATAGAAAAATAGGAAGGCGAAACGGAGTGTGGGAAGACCTCCCAATCGATGGACCGACGACATCGTAGCGGTCGCAGGGAGTCGTTGGATGGAGGCGGCTCAGGACCGCTATTCGCGTCGTGTACGGGCTGATGATGATAGAAAAATACATTTTGGTGTGTAATCATTTACGTTCTGTGTAAATTGGCTGAAATGTGACGACCATTGTTGAAGATGTCTGAAAAAACATGCCGACAGGGAGCTTTGCTGGCGTGCGCCGCGTAAACCAATAGACTTATGTACATGATAACAATGTATTACGGACATATTCTTCTTAAAAAGATCTATTAACTGCTCTGCTACCCGTGCAAAGCCTGGGCCGGTTGCTAGTCACATTACATCACACGAGGTGATATTATAAATGCGAAAGTTTGGATGCATGTTTGATACTACTTCTCGCCAAAACTACTGAACGGATCAGGCTGAAATTTTGAAATGATGTAGATCGTAGGCTTAGAACAACACTTTTTATCCCATAAATCAGATCCCATGGGATAAAAATAACCTTAAAGATTCCATAGAACAATAATAATTAGATATTCTTACTTTATAATCACACAAAACATTGTAGTATTTGTTAGTTTTTCAATACATAGCTTAGGTGTCTTTATTTAAATGCTAAGCAAGCAACAATGATTCTATGTATTAGCTGTTAGCAACCTTTAAAAATTAAGTTTTGCTTATTTATTATTTACTAGCTGTACCTGCGGCTTGGCCACCGTTGTATTAAATTTTTTGCGCGGAACCCAAATTTTTTGGAAGAATTTTTGGAGAAATTGTCCTTTCCCGGACGAAGACAAATCCAATAAATCAAAAATCATTAAAATCAGTTCAGCCGTTCTCGAGTTATAAGTGGTGTAAACTAACACGACTTTGTTTTATATAGATAGATTGATTATATTTGTTGACTTGGGATAACGCATCATATCTATAGCCTACTTTATCACGGAAACGCGTGCGAAGTCGGGGGAAGAAATTAGTATGCTATAAAGTATAGTATACAGTATTGTCGAGTGGAAACAATGAAAAATGACCGGTGGAAAATTGCGGGATTGCGCGCCAATCCGACCGGGAGACGCGATCTCGCCTTAAGATGGGCAGGGGTGGAGTAAGATCTTTTAAATACAGTAGAAAATCCATTTACCTAATACTACACAAAACACAGGTAAATATTGAGTAAATCCATCCATCCATCCTTATCTGATCCATATACCATCCGCTCGTATTAAGCGGTTTTCCTCCACCCTTATCATTCGCACCACTAAGGAATGGAACTGCCTGTTTCTGTTTTTCCGGCCATTAAATTACAATCTGGGTCTCTTCAAGACAAGAGGTGTCTTCTAGACCTTCGTGATACACCGTCGGCCACATCGTCACTTTCCATCAGGTGAGATTGCGGACAAATGAAAGTCTACAGATTTCGTGAAAAAAAAATTAAAAATGTCATACCACGGATTCAAACCAAAACGTATCAAACACTGGACTTGAAATAGCTACAACTTTTGAAGACATTCATAACTACTGGCGGATTTTCCGTAAAATATGTCCTTTTACTACTATAGAAAACAGCACCAAAATCTCCTTGGACCGCACTCGTTAAAGAATGAAAATGAAACGATGGTGTTCTTTCATCACCAAGAAGGTTTGCAGTTAGCCCGCTTTCATAATTAATTCTACAAACTACGGTAGTTTTTATACATGGTAAAATATTACATCGTCTTTGCGAAGCAAATCACGTGCTTCATAATTAGACCCCATATGACCAACTCGCCATATTGCCCAGTCGACATCTGCATCTGTCCTGGCTAGCCTGAGGCGGCCCTGGCTCCGCGAGCACTCTATTTTCCTATTTGCGCGGCAGATTGGCTCTGATTGTATTGTTTGCTACGGGGCGGGGCGTATTGATGCCTAGCTACCCCCAGCACCCCCTCCTGCATTCGAGTAGAAAAATGTGAAATATTGTATGTTTGCGATAAATATTTGAACGTGTATGTATCAATTTTTTGGTGCAGTGCCTCTGGTCGAATATTTAATGATCTAGATTGATATTGGATTATTTAGTGGCTGATTGGATACAGCTTTCGGATTTATAGAAATGACAGGGTGGATAAGTTTATGGGTTGGCAGACTTCTTGATCTCATTAATTTGTATCTCTTTTTTCTGAGTTGGTACACGTCTCGTCACGTTTTAATAGCGGCAAAAGTGGCCCCTCCACTTTTGCCGCTATTAAAACGTTTCTGACGCTATTAAAACGGTTCTGCGCAGGTATAAAACGTTGTATAAAAATTACTTCTGCGCATCAAGGTCAGCGCTATTAAACCATGACGCAACCTGACCCTTGTTATTCTTTTTATTTTTAAATTGTATGTTTAAGTTCGTGTTCTTTTTCTGTCTTGGTGACTTGAATTAAAACGATGTTTTTTTTTTAATTTTTTTGTGGAAAAAATGAAGTTAAATCATGTTTCTCACTGAAAGGTGAATGTTTGTAGAGAAAGTATATTTTTTTATTATTCGTATTGTACTAAAGTACTTATCAACATTGCAACTATTATATACATATTATACAACACCTATCTACCTATTTATTAAATAAAAAAATTACGATTATTTAGTTGAGCAGAACGCCCCAACTCAGCTTCATTGACACTTTCATTGCCAATGATACACATGCCCATCTTAGGCGCGCCGCCCCTCCGAGCCGCACCACCCCGTGGTTGGGCAGTGAATGCGTTAGTCATTTTTATCATGATCTCTGGCTAAAACGCGTGTGTTTACGGTAGTTAAATATTGGCTCCTACCTATAATATCACTTACCTTAAAATCTACAATGTCTCCAAAGTATCTATAAAAATCCCCTGAGCGATAAAGCCCCGTAAATCAAAACATATTAGTCGAAATAACCTTTTTTCACTCACGACGTTCGCGGTAAGTGACAATATAACCGATACCCGGCTGTAACAAACCGTACGGTTTACCGAGGCACCCTGTAAGGGCGAGGTTGCAATGGTTCTCAACTAAATAGACAAAGAAATTGAATTGTAATTAAGAAAAATCTTAATTTCAATCGTGAAGAAGGTTTGACTCTGCTTCGTGGAATCCAGTAATAGCTAAGTGTACTCGTTTTGAACCAGTTTCTCAATGCGTGGCGGACACTGTTGGTGTTCGCTACACCTGGTTTGTGTCGTTTGAGCGTGAAGATGGACATCCCTAGTTCTAAAGACCAAGTGAGGGTAGTTACGAATAGCTGTCTCCGCTTTGCAGAGCTATTGCTTTAGTAATCCAGTAATCCCGTGACCACGGCAGTGTTCGAATGTCGGAAAAAGTTGGTAAATAAATGTGATAAATACCCGTGAATAGTTAGTATAACGAAGAAATTTACTTAGAAATTCGAATTTGGAGGCTCTTCAAGCTTTGCTTGTCAAACCGCTATGTTATCTAACGTTTTTTCACCTGTTGCAGCCTAAACTTATCAAAAGTTTTTTAGGCGCACGTTTTTATAAGAGAGAATGAATCTTATATGTATATCACGCTCAGGCCAGTTACGCTGAATCGTCTTTACTCGGCTTCAGTCGTCATCAGTCTATGTTTACTGTCTTACAAGGGAGATCATAGTATAAGCTTTCACTTCTATTGTATGCTTATAAGCACAAACTCTCTTAGTTTCTTATGGTTTTTTAAAGCCACATAAAAATGTCTAACCTTTATATTATTTAGTGTAAAGATTATACTCTAGAATGTGTACTCATCTGTTATTATTATTATTTTGTATTATTCATTACTAGTGCACATATACTAAAATTACATAATACCTACTTTAAGTAAGAATGTACCTTATGGTTAGACCTGTAACTTTGTTGCCAATAAATAATCTGAATCATAATAGGTTTGCACAAACCTTAGACCAAAGAATTATAAACAAGCTAGTGCACCTCAATTCTCGTTCATTCATATTCTAGCTCTACCAATTTCCTTACTGAGATCCGTCTCTTTCAAAGTGTTGATAAAAATACCCCCTATGCACACACCCTTACCCGATACTCCCCATGAGGCGGCAATA
This sequence comes from Eupithecia insigniata, assembly GCA_947859395.1. NCBI lineage: Eukaryota > Metazoa > Arthropoda > Insecta > Lepidoptera > Geometridae > Eupithecia > Eupithecia insigniata. The sequence continues at coordinate 11,200,729 of OX402011.1, forward strand.
AGGTTGGATACACGCGTCATCCCCGCGATAACTTTTATGAGTGCGAAATTGTGTTTATGCTCTGTCGCGAGCCACCGCCACCGCAAAATCAGAAATGTAGCGCAAGAACGAAGAAGGCTGTGGGATATGACACTAGCGGTAGCTATGAGCGGAGCGATTCAACACCATGAGTAGCGCCCGCGAATTTACGCACCGTTGCTGCAAAGCTGAAGCCTTAGTGTTAAAGAACTAACAGCTACTCTAGGGTGGGAAATAGCGTCAAATAAGTAAGCTCCTGAAAAGAAACTCGTTAACCAGTTGAGCTTAAAGCTAGCTGAAAATTATATCAACAAATCCGCACGGTCATTCGAGCGACTTCAAATAAAAAAAAATGTCACGAAACGCCGCCGCTCGCTACCGCATTATCGGGATTCGGGAGCTCTATTTTTCATGAATTCAATTAGGAGACCTTAGCAAAGTACAAATTCTATTCTGTCTAAATTCTCATACCCCAACATTTGTTTTATGTTATTATAGTGCGTAAGCCCTCGCATTCAGGGTAATAAATAATGCTGGACAATTCACACAACATAATCTAGCCCCAAGCTAAACAGAGCTTGTGTTATGGGTACTAGATAACTGATATACATAATATTATACAATATATTGCATATATAGATATTTTTTATTATACATAAAAAACGACCAGAACATCCCGAACTTATATCTGCAGATCGTACAACTATTTGTCCCGAATTGGGAATCGAACCCGCGTCGCAAGCGGACCTTCGACCACCGCGCCACATCGGTCGTCATAATAATAAATAATCAATGAGGTGTAATCTCAAAGAAATTAAATAATATCCCAAAAATTTACGACTCTTGCGGGACTTGAATCCGCGGCCTTCCCCTGAATACGGGACTGCGCTAACCAACTGCGCCACGGAGACAAGTACCCAACAAGTCGAAAATCTTTGGGACTTCCTTACGGACTCTAGCACCGTTAGCTCCACCTACAGGTGAAACATTGAAGTTATCCAAACCTGCTCAAGTCTAAAGTGACATTTAGATCGTTTGACGAGAGGTATCGCCGCTGCTCAATTCTAAGGTTTATTGTTATATCAAAATTTAATTTTGTTGTTATAACAAATCGCCTCAGCTTATCACTAGAACCGCATACCGTTTCCGATCCTCCGAACTATCTTTATTGTCGATCTCGTTCCGCGGGTCGCGGGTAACAAACTAGTAATTGGTTTGCTATTGGATGTATGGATACTGTTGGATAACTACCCTGTTTGTTTTATTTCCAATGATTGGGGATAGGGAAATAAAATAAGGGTTTAGATTATTATCGCGTAGTATTAGTTTATTTTGCTTAATCCCAAAAGCTTGGATTAAATTTAAAATGCCTGAAAATAATGCATAATCTGTGTAAAAACCAAACCAAATTGTTTCATTCACACTTGTTTGTTCTACATTTTATTGTGTTAGTCTGGCGACATAAATAAGTACATATATTATTTATTTATTTAGTTGGAAAACGAACAGCTTATTAAACTTAATAAGTAGAAATAGTAGCTTAACTTACGCTTAATAGTTTTCACTAGTAGAACTTAAATATCTTAAACTTAAATTTATATACATAATCTAATAAAGTAGATACAAATAATGAAATCAATCAGATTAAAGTGCTTTGCTTGGTCAGAATAGTCATATATTTCCCCTATAATATACGTAATTGTAAAAAATATATTCTGGTATTCAAACAACGTCCTTTTAAATGCGCGCAAAATGAATATTTTTCTGGAAATATCATCTTTTACGCCTTCTCCAAAAGCTCTGCGGCTCTACCATCTAGTTTTTATCAAAATTTTAAAAAGATTTCCGAACACAAAGTATGTATATTTCGATAAGCCTCTAAAATAAAAAAGTCCCTAATGGAATTCCATCAGCGAATCCGTAAAATTCCTAAACGAGTTAATGGTATAATCCGTAGCAGTGCTATACGCGGCTGCGGCGTAGCACTGCTACGCGGCTACGGCGTAGCTGAACTCGTAGCTAATCTCGTAGCTGCAAAATACTAGGGAACTCGATTAGCTTCTTGCAGTGCGGATTCTAGCTTATAATGGAATTATAAAGCACCTGCTCTATCGGTAATTCTATTTTCATTATATTGTACTGTGTCTTTTATATGTTTCATGATAATTTTACTGTTTTGTAGTAAAACTAAAAAGCGACTTCGAATCCTTTAAATTTACACTGTTTAAGAATTGCGGGATATACAGAGTGATTAATAGCTTGGTGCAAAGCTTCAGGGAGAAGCTAGAGTAGACCATTTAGAACCATTTGAGCCATGGTTATTTCTGACGAAGTCTCACCATTGATTTTCTACGTAACATCTTCCGTTTATTTTAAAAGCACTTTGAAAATTTTCGTAAGCTTTTTAATAGGCTGTAAAAAAACTGTTGTCACAGAGAGCTAGGAATAGTTTAGTTAGATTGCTTACACATTATTCTAATAAGATAAAATAAAAAACAGTTTACTTGTTGTTTAAACTGGCCATTATTAGGCTTTAACTATTCCATTTTGGGTTTTCTTCCCAAAAACCAAAATAATTCGTAGAAAATCAATGGTGAGACTTCGTCCTAGACAACCATGGCTCAAAAGGTTCTAAATGGTCTACTCTGGCTTCTCCTTGAAGCTTTGCATCCAGCTACCAATCACCCTTTTTATGTGTCGCTTTACAAAAAGAACGCTATAATTACATTTTTATAAAAAATTACAAAGACTATTCAGACAGACAAGTTCGCTTTCCTATCGCGAAAAAGCAATTCTTCTTCCAAGCAAACTGTTTTTCAGTTATTCATAACACTACCAACTTTTCCCCCTCTTTTCACACGTGCAGATCAAACTTAAATATACACATTCACTAGTGACTAGTGTAATATCCACGACGATTCGCAAGTGTTTTGTGCACAAAGCTGCCGTGTCGACGAGTGCACTCGACTACGCCACGTTAATGACGTATCGTCGCCATGAGATACGTCGTTATGGCGGCATGGCTGAGGGCTCTCAGTTCTGTTACAGTCACAATGAAACTTCTAACGAGCTATCTAGCTATCCATTTAGGACATCCAAGTAAATCGTCAAATTCGTAATTAGTTTTACATAGTAGATCTCTAACTTTCAGGACAAATAATCCGTTCCCGCTGTTTAACGTAATTTTTTTTATAAATATAATGATTTCAATATAATAGGACTTTCTTTGTTACAGGTCCATAAAGATTTCTTCGGCAGAATCGTTCCACTATCGCAAATACAAAGATCTGGTAAGCTTTATAAAACTTCACTTTTCTGATACATAAGCCTGACTCTCGTGTATTAATTCACCTTATGATAAGTGACGATGTGGCAGACGGTGTATCACGAAGGTCTAGAATACACCTATTCACTCTTGTCTTGAAGATACCCAGGTAGTAGTTGGCCGGAAATTCAAGTGTGCAGCGAGTTCCATACCTTAAGCTGGGTACTGATCGGTGTTACAGAGAGTAATGTGCCATTCACAGCGTCACATCTCCGATTCCATCATACAAATATCCGGGCATCATCATCATATCAGCCCATACACGTCCGCTGCTGGACATAGGCCTCCCCCATATGACGCTACTAATAGCGGTCCTTAGCCGCCTCTATCCATCTCATCACTCCCTGCAACCGCTACGATGTCGTCGGTCCATCGAGTGTATGGTCTCCCATGTAGGAGGCTATTTGCCATAATTACCACGCTTCGCAAGCAGATTGGTGATCGCAGTGTTGTTGTTGAAAAATACTCGGAGGGAAGCTGCTGCCCTTCCTCTGGTAGGTTCCCTTAGTCGGCTCTTACGACATCCACAATATCCCGTTCATCATCTACTATTCATCTCCGCTCGGTGGCATCCAGAGAATCATCATTCGCACCGCTAAGGAATGTAACTCGCTGCCTGCTTCTGTTTTTCCAATTACAAACTGGGTTTCTTCAAGACAAGAGTGACTTCGTCACTTTTCATCACGTGAGGTTGTGGGCAAACGAAGGTCTATCCTATCGACAAAAAAACAAAAAGAAAAGTTGAGCGAAGACGATATTTGTCAATAACGACCTCTCGTCTCGTCTCCGCTTTGGTGGAGTCTGTCCCTTATAATGAGAATACGATGCAAACGTATTACAAGTTGCTATCTCACTCATACGTAGCTAAAACAAACATTGCCAAAACGTGTATAATTACACAGGGTGTTTGCGCGCGCTAATCGCCATATTGTCTCCACCCCGCCTCTATGCAAATGCTGTTAACTATGTAATCTTACATTTGTCTCTGGGTAATTACACAGAAGAGATTTAAATAAGTCTTTTATGTACTCTTTGCATTGTAAAGCGGCGAGTAGAAATGAATTGATAAAAAAAATTGTCGATTGAATAGCGAATACATGTCGTATGACGTTGTTTTAAGAGCTAGCTCTTTACAATGCCCTCATCCCATAAGCCTAAAGCCCGGTTTCCAAAGCGAACGGAGCGGAACCATTAAGGACTCCGTTCAACTCGCAAGAGTAAACCGCATACATGTATTTCCACCAACAGTCGAGCAGAAAGGACTGAGCGAACAGAAAGCGTTGAAATGATGCTCCGCTGACTCATTTTCATTTTGCGGTGGAAATCAACAGACCTGTTGGTGGAAATGTAAATCTATATTATTTAAAAGGAGTCCATCCCACCTACCATTGCTCGCTCATTACCCTTTCGCGGTGGAAATCCGGCTTATGTATAATCTAACACTTCAGGTTGCAAATAAAGGTCATAAAAAATATCAAATCAAGTAGGTATAAAACAACATTAAAGCCACAGCGTGCAAAGCGTGCACAGCGTGCACCGCGGTGGGACAGCGACAAAATTTCGACACAAAAGGTTCTAACATTCTAGCTGCTGCTCGCGCCTTCGCCCGCGTTTTATCGGGTTAAAAATAGCCTATATGTTATTCCCGGTCCCAAAACTATACCCATACGAAATTTCAGCCCAATCAGTTCAGTAGTTTTTTCGTGAAAGAATAACGAATATCCATACATTCATCCTTACAAACTTTGACATTTATAATATTAGTAGGAGGAAGCACAAAACAACATAAAATCAGCTCAACCTTAAAATATCATTGACCACTCAAATGAAAATCGATCTCTAAATCCTACCCAATCAAAATTATCAGACAGATTACCCAATCAGTTTTCAATAATCCCAAGATACAGCCAATCACAGCGTAAAATTAAAACTGGAAATCAAACTAGCGGGATATGAACGAATCAGGTTTCCATTATCTGTGTAAGCACCGAAATCAAACAATGAGTCCATTATGTTCTGCCGCGGGCGGTAGAAACAATTAAGTAGGAACGCCCTCGTTACAACTTACTCGGGTGCTTGTATCTGTTCTAGATGATTTAGGAGAGGCACACTTTGACTTTATTAATAACTTTATTAGCAAAGAAAATTACAACAAAATAATAAAAACAAATTAGAACTAGTATTTACTATTGAAACAATTAAGCTAACTGCAGACTGATTTCAAATATCAAAGTTCTTTATTTCTTTATTTCTTTGAGACCTTGCAGGTCTCTTGGACACGTCACAAAAATCAAATTACACAACTAGGAAATAAAGTTTTACGAACAATCTACAGGTAGCTCAACAGATCAATAGCACTCGGAAGTGTCCCCAATACGCTGGCTGCAATGCCCCGCTGTATGGCAATGCTGATGCGCTGCGTCAGATCACCAGCTCTCGGGTCACGCGTTGCATCGATCAGAGGCTCAGAATTTTTTTAAATCCCTGGGAGCCTCGGTTCCCGACGTCCCTAGGAGCAAATGCGTAGGTTCTGTAGAGACATACATATTTGCGCCTCTTGAGATCCTTGGCCAAATCTACCGCTGCATCAGCCCTCGTGGATCTCAACGGAAGATAGATAGATAGATAGAAAATTCTTTATTGCACACTTATTGATAAGAAACAGAAATACAAAAAAAAGACAATTTTAAAACTAAGTTACAAGTGGCGGTCTTATCGCTCGAGAGCGATCTCTACCAGACAACCGTGGATGGATAGGATTGTTGGATGGTACTAGGGGATCTGTGTGCTAGTATAGAAGATGGGAGTTTGTCATATTTTCTATATGCAAAATAAACTAGAATAGAACAATTTTTAATACATTCAAATAGTTAAGAACAATAGTCGCTTAATACAATTTACGTTCACGGGTTTCAAAAGCAAAATCGTATTACTAATCGCGATTAATATCGGAATGGGAGTCGCAGGTGTTTTACCGATGGATATAAACAACCCTTCCGCATGTAATGGAGACTAATAGTCGCGGAGCTGATTATTACGAGTGGATTTGCAGTTAATAGAGATAAACTGACGATAATTTTAACAATAAATAATATCTACGGGAAAACGAGTTAGAGAATGACCATAAGCTAAATTCGAAAAGCGGAGACCGCAAAATGGACGCTCAAATAGAGAAATCTATGTCCGTCCTTGGACGCATGATATTGGATACATGCTGAAAACGAGTTCTAGGTAAATTATTTACAAAAACAACCACCTCTATAATAGAGTAGAGTAGTAGTAATAGAGACCTAATCTCAACATGATAAACGCTCACAAACATTTACCTTCGAACGAACGAAACTTTGCTATAGTAGGTAACTACCTAGATGCATTACATTCATTGTGAAGCTAGCCGCTTATCCCGAATGTTGCTAGGCGTCAACAAAGAAAGCGAGTTAGGTATGCAACTGTTTGCGTGCGTTCACTAACAACTACGGGGTGCTCCAGTTTAGCTTAAGTTTTTTCCTAGAAAATATTTTATCAAAATAGTTTTTATATTTATATTATTTAATTTCTATGGGTAAAACGATATCTATGATATGGTTTTAAATAAGATTAGTATACGTTTTTTATTAATAATGAACATACAAATACCAATTCTTTCCTTTGTTATAGAGGGTGTACCAGACGTGATATCATCAAGCAGCGTTTTCTACCAGTACCGGGAAGGGTTCAACAATGCAGTCCGACGGAACGTGAGGACTAAAGACTTGTTATAGTTACCTAGTTATTACTGTGTATTTAGTTAATTTTAGTTTAAGTGTCTGTAAATAAATCAGTTTGAATTTATCTGTTTTTTTTTCAACCGAAGTTTTTACTAACTCCGACTTAGCGACTTGAGATGAAGAGGATCTTGGTCTTCAATAATCTTATAAAAATATTTGTTTATGATATGCCTGCTAAGAGACATATTTATTTTCCAAAAATGAGGAATTTAGGAAATGAGGTAGAAAGTACGTCATTGCAGCCTGCCTGCAATGACGTACTTTCTACCTCATTTCCTAAATGCGAGACGAAAAACTATGGAATTTCATTTCTCACGCGTTTAGCGGGAGAGAATAGTGTATGGAAATATATAACGTTATGTTTTTTTATTTCTGAAACACAGCCCCTTGTTTTCATCCAGCATTGACACAACCACTCATACACACACACTTTACCACACACTAGCTCTCCTGTTGCCCAGACTCTCAAGAGACTGGTGCCTCGGGAGACCCCTCTCACCCCCACACTCAAACACATACATACACACCCCCACTTATCTGTGTATAAGTGGGGGTGTGTATGTATGAAACCAGAATTAAATTTGAGAAATTGTATAAACCAGTAACAAAATCCCTTAGTAATACAAATAAGAAGCTTTTAAGTTTGTTATTAATCTTAATTTAGTTATCATCATAATATTTATCAGAAATCTAGGAGCAGGGCGTTGACACTACCACACAGTTTGTTAAGCTTCGGTAGTGTCATCGTTTCTATATGTTACTAGGAACCTCATGTTCTGAATAAATAATTTTTATTTTTTTATTATTTATTATTTATTATTTTTTCATTATAGGTCAAACGACAAAAAGTTTTTACTCCGATCCCGCCATATGATATATGTAGGTCTTTTCCCTTTTTTGGAACAATAATTCAAATAAAGAATCAAGTGAAAATCGCGCGAGTGCGTATTTATTGTCATTTGAGTTTACAATTTGAATTTACTCCATTGATTTTGTAGATTCTAAGACGATGATTTTCCTCAAAGGTGTGGCTTAAAGTATCAGAATCCTTAACTTTATTTCTTTAGGCTTACAAAATAAGCACATAGACAAGTCAAATTGTATACTATAAACATAGTTATTATTATCAAATAAGAAATAAGGTGTTATTGATATTCCCTTCACTTCAATTTTTTGTCCACTAGTGGAAGAAGTGAAAAAGAAACCACTAGCACATTATAATATCACTTATGTGTCTAATACATGTTTATTTTGCGTATCTAAATCTAAATTTAATGCAATTTAGATACACGTCAATATTTCTATAAAGCTAAACAGAACATTGAATTTCTTACATACTGACAGTGCGGAACGGAGCGACATCTGGCCAAGCATTAACATCATTGATGTAATCATCTATGGAGTAAAAGGCCTTCCTGATAAGATTTTGTTTAATGTACTGTTTAAATTTACGAATAGGGAGTTCAGTTGCTTCAGATGGAAGCTTATTATAGAAGCGCACGCAATTGCCCATAAATGATTTCCCTACCTTTCGTAATCTATATGCGGGGATGTATCACTATATATCTCAGGAGAAAGTGCGATTCCTACCTTGTGTGTTTTAAGGCCCTGCGCCGAGGCACTCAAATGTCACACGATAGGCCTTTTAAGTACGCCTGCCTGCAATTAATCGGGCACTTGCTCTCTTCGATGAACAGTGTACTATGTATGTGTAATTCTGTGTAGTATTAGATTTTAGTCAAACTAATAATTTGGCGTGTTTTAAAAAACGATAAACCGATTTCCCCTTCCCTTACTTTTACACTTATTTTAAGTTTTGCGTGATAAATACCAAATTTTATGGGACCCCTTCGGGATCATTGGGAATTTTCAAAATCAGTCCATAATTGGCGGAGATATCGTGTAACATACAAAAATACAGACGAATTGAGAACCTCCTCCTTTTGAAGTCGGTTTAAAAAGGTACACATCCCCAACCCTATGTTTTATTTCAGCAATACGCGAGCGAAACCCCGGTCAAAAGATAGTAATAATTTTAAAACGCAAACTAAATCACCCCTACATACACTGCATTCCCAGTACAAGTAATCACATAAGTGCAAAAGTACAGTCGACATAACAAATGTTTATTGCAGGTAAATAGCGAAGGGTGTATGACTGTCTCGACACCTGTGCGCGAACTTTGCGAATAAATCCACTGAATAATAAACCTGTGAATTCTAAATCGTTTTGTCTTGTTGAAGTGAAGACGTGGGTACAGGGTGGGCTGGGATATGTGAGGTACCGGGTAAAACGGGGTGAATAGAGACTCCAGGGTGAATAAAAATGGACGAAATACTCGAGGAAAACCTCATTTTGCAGAGGTCAGATCCACACAGAAGGTGAACAGTCACGGACTAAGGATACTGCCACGGCTACCAGACAGGTCATGTCTTTTAGTTAATGTCGGTATTTTACAAAATGGCGTACTCGTATAAAACTTTTTATCTTTTGAATTGTACTCAAACTTATTCAGTGCCCAGTCTCTGTGGTACGACCCGAATGGCGGGCTGGAGCTATACCAGTTCGAACCTGGAAATGTGTAATGATGTGGGCAATAAGTCTTATTTACATCTTTGTGCCCCATGTTATTGCATAAAATCCAGTCATCCCGTGAACACGTCAGAACCTGATGAAACGTCGGGAAAATATGAAAATAAACGCGATGAATACCCGTGAATATTGATACTAATAAAATAATTTTATTGAAATTTAATAATTATTTTATCTTTCAAGGACATCCGTGAGGGCTGGTTCGGCGGCAGATTTGGCCGAGGATCTCAAAAGGCGCAAATATGCAGGTCTCGACAGAGCCTACGCATTTGCTCCCCTTGGAGTCGAGACCCTAGGTCCGTGGGGTACCGAGGCTCTCCGGGTTTTCAAAAAATTATCTGAGCGCCTGGTCGAAGCGACGCGTGACCCGAGAGCTGGTGAGTATCTGGCGCAGCGCATTAGCATTGCCATACAGCGGGGCAATGCAGCCAGCGTCTTGGGGACGCTTCCGACTGGTATTGATATGGACCAGTTGAGCTATCTGTAGATTGTTTGCAACAGTCTGCAGGTAGCTCAATTGTTTCAATTGTAAATACTAGTTTAATTTCTTTATATTATTTGATTTTTATTTTATTGATATATTAAATGAATAAGCCGACGAAGTAAACGTAGATTTTAAAAAACCTCGTCGAATTGAAATTAATAGAAAAATATTTTGAACAAAGGCTCTAAGAAAATTTTCCAGATATTTATTAATAATTTATAAGCACTCTACAGATTACAAAACTTACATTTTAATAAGTATTCTTAATAAACAATGAATCCTGTACAACTTCACGCATAAATACATCAACAAGTATTTACGGTACTTGTTTCTTGTAAAATACGATGAGTAACGGTTTTACTTGTAAAATATTGTTTTAAACTGAACATTTCTAAAACTGTTTATCAAAAGTTTACTTAAATATTACCGTCTTACTTAAAACTTTTAGACTTAATGGTCGTATCATTCATGAAAGGTTATTGTATGTACATAACATATATGTAGCCTTAATTTTTACCCAACAATAACCTTGTTATGTTACCCGTATATGTTATGTACATATACATATGTAGCCTTAATTTTTACCCGACTACCGAAGGACGAGGGTTATGAGTTTGACACCATATGTATGTACATATGTAGCCGATTTTTTTTTGTTCCCACGTAGCGCTGAAACTACTGGTCCGATTTCAACAAATGGGGTGTCGTATCATTCCTCTTAATAGCCCGAAGGTTATGTGACGTCAGACAAAAATGGGGGTCTAAATAAAGGTCGAAATTCTCAATGTTAGTAAATATGCTCGTGTGCGGTATCGTTGCAAAGGTCTTTGTTTGTTCTTTCCGAAACCGTTTTTCAAACTTTTGTAAGGTTGACGATTCTCAAGATATTAGCAAAAAGGTGTAAAAGAATATAGATAAAAACTAAAACCCGACTACATAAAAGTCTTAAACACGCGTCTAAAACAAGTCTTAAACGTCTTAAACAAGCGGTCACCTATTGTCCTTATCATTTTCTTTTGATACTTAGGTAGTCGTAGGCACCCACCCCCTATACCTAGGGTACCTACAAGTAGGAACAAAGGCCTCCGACTACCTAAGTATCAAAAGTAAATGATAAGGACAATAGGTGACCGCTTGTTTAAGACTTTTATGTAGTAGGGTTTTCGTTTTTAACTATATTTTTTTAGGGACTGAAAGGGACATAGGCAGTTGTATCCTATACCTAACTTAGCTTTTTAAACTTTCGCCATTTGTTCACATATTAAAGACTAGCTGCTGCTCGCGCCTTCGCCTGTGTTTTATCGGGATAAAAAATAGCCTATATGTTATTCCAAATCCCAAACTATACCTATACCAAATTTGAGCCTAATGGGTTAAGTAGTTTTTGCGTGAAAGAGTAACAAATATCCATACATCCATCCTTACAAACTTTGACATTTATAATATTAACTGCTGCCCGCGCCTTCGCCCGCGTTTTATCGGAATAAAAAATGCCTATATGTTATTCCAGGTCCCAAACTATACCCATACCAAATTTCAGCCTAATCGGTTCAGTAGTTTTTGCGTGAACTAGTTTAGGCTACTCGTAGGCAAATTCTTAGCCATAGTCGTAATCAATTAATATGATGCATTCGGCACGCGACACGGGTCCTATGGAAAATTGCTGGGTACATAAAAAACAAATTACTATTTCATCATCATCATAATATGAGCCCATACAATTCCACTGCTGGACATAGACCACCGCCCTACGACGCCACAAATAACGGTCCTGAGCCGCCCCCATCCATCGACTCCCTGCGACCGCTACGATGTCGTCGGTCCATCGAGTGGATGGTCTCCCATGTAGGAGGGATTTGCCATAATCACCACGCTTGGCAGGCGGATTGGTGATCGCAGTGTTGGTGTTGAAAAATACTCAGAAGGAAGCTGCTGCCCTTCCTCTGGTAGGTTCCCTTAGTCGGCTCTTACGACATCTAAGGGTTGAGTTGGAGGGGTCGATATTCGTACGCTGCGGCCCCACGGCAATTACTATTTTCATATGCATAATTTAATTAGAAACAGTGAAAAACCAAACAAGCGAAAATCAGCGACATCTATAGCTGTAACCTTAATGAATTGTCTTCAGAGATAAGTAGGTACTTATTAGGAATCTAGTACTCTTTGAACACACCTAACACCGGGTAGCCGGTTGGTACCTGGGTATATTCTCTGGGGTGAGACTTTCAGCCGGTTGTTTGTACGCATCAGCTCTAATCAATAATTAAATCCTTCATTCTTGAGGTACCACCCACCTCAGGACCTATTTTCCTATCATAATTTCGATCATATGTCTTTCGATTGCAGATGCGTGGCGTGTTCGTTGCTCGCCCGCTCCGCTTTGAGGACGCTCGCAATCCACTAAGATAAGGCCCTAAGTTATGGCCTTTCAAATATGTGGGATGGGTTTTCAAAAGTAAAAAATAATGAAAATTCACAGATACGTGTGTATTCGTATATTTCATAATAATTAAAACAACTAAAATCTATGCTACTTTTCTATATTCATTAACGTTATAATATCTACTTATATTAGTTTTTATTTACAACCTGCCCGCGAGACCAATTCCACCTATCTGTGCATTCGGCAGTTTTTTTTACTTGTTATTAGATAAATCAATTAAAATATTCCAAGGTGTTCTTTCTTCCTCTTTTATAGGCATTTTATTTACAGACATACCGCGGGCAGAACTTATTACATATGACTTTATATTTGGTAGGTACCACTATTGCTTGCTTTAAAATACAAATACCGTTTTCATTGTTTGTGATTAAAACGTTTCTGATTTTGGGGCACCTTATATTTTTAGTTAAACCTATTATTTTAGGTGCTATTTTATAAGGTTCCTATATAAATTGTAAAGGTTATAATCATGATCAAAAGAAAAGTACCTACTAAAACTAATTATACAGGGATGTTTTTTCCGAAACTTCGGTATAATAAAATTACATTTCGATCTTTCAAATTATGTGACCTTGACCTACATCATCATCATCATCATCAGCCCATACACGTCCACTGCTGGACATAGGCCTCCCCCGTACGACGCCACAAATAGCGGTCCTACATATACCTAGTTATATTTACAAATACGTATAACAGCTAACACGAACACTTATTTTATTATTTACAATTTTAAGATAAATTATTGCTAGATCCTAAGTTCACAGCAAAATAACTATGCATGATTTTTTGGTCAATTATTGAAAAAAAAAAATACTTGCTGCATTAATTACATTTTGTGATTTTAGCTAAAACATAACGATTTAGATAATTATTTGCAATTCAAAATCCTATTATTTATTTGTTTCAAAATTGTTTTCTATCAGTTCAAATAACTTGGTACACCATGTAAGAAAATTACCAAGTAAACTACAAATTAAATATACAACATATCTTCGTATACGTTTACATAAATTTATGTAGGTTTAGCTATACAATTTAAATTATCTACAATACTTTCTTGTACTGGAATGTTACAAATACTTTAGCGGTATTCGTTATGGCACATTTTTGGCAAAAGTATTTTATGGCACATTATGCACTGGGTAAATTATAAGAATTTGGCTCTGACACGCCGAAAAAAAATGGGTTTTTACTGTTTTATAGGTTCTATAAGTTATTTAGATAGCAGATAAGAAAATTTGCTCACTGGTAAGCCAATTGCTATGAATCTTTGCCAATTAAACTCAGAATTTATTTTAGTTTTAGCCGACGAAAAACAAGAGTTGTTTTTTATGTACCCATGTTTGTCGATTTCTCTTTCAATTATGGATCAATTTGGTGGTAGTCCCATAAATCATTAATTCCCGACAAATGTTTAATTCCCGAGGGAGAAGTATTTGTCCCGAATATACTCATTTTGTATTGTGTGTATTATGTATGATGGTTAAAAGTAAAATCGACGGAATATTTGGTATATTATCTTGTGCCATTAACGTAGTAATCAAACTATTCGTGTTTGTGGGCTCTGGTGGTGCTGTAGGCGTTGTTATCATGTGGCAACAACTGCAACGGCAACGGTGGCAGATGCAACGGCAACGGCAGCAACATAAGTGAACTAAAACTGGCGAGAAAGGAGAGTATTTGTGGCATTGTTGCTCCCAGATGGATGAACCGCTTGCTTTAACCTACTTCGGATTAGGTTGTTGTGTTTGAAAAGTGACATCATTGAGTGTTCCTTGCAACATTTATTGTGCAGTGAAAATCGGTACCGATGGTTTATTGTTATGATGGTTCAGAGTAAAATCGTCGGGTTTCAATTTTACAGAATTAGCTCGTTCTATTAGTGAAAAATGAAAAATATTTCAATAATAATGTAACACGGAATGTAAACTATTCATGTTTGGCAGGCTCAGACGGGGCAGCCGGCGTGCTGGTAGTATCATGCGGCAATAAATGCAACGGCAACGGTGGCAGATGCAACGGCAACGGCAGCAACGCTCGAGACTGGAAGCTGGCGAGAGAGTGGAGCAGTGCTGCGGAATGCTCGTGCGCTTTACGACGGAGCTCGGCTACGCTCGTGGAGCGAGCTTCTTCTTTAGGGCAGCAGGGGCAAGGGGCGCCCCAGCCTGTGGACAAGAGGTCAACGGTTAATAATGCTATAAAACATGTATACCTAGTTATGATATTTATATATAAGTATACATATTTTCCTTGCTTATTTGCATATTGAAAACACATCCTGTGTATTCAGTTGGTTGGCTGTGGGGGCGGAAACTTCAATTCGGAGCCAATGGAATGCCAATGGAACGTTTGCCTGTCTCGTGCGATCTTTTAGAATTGTCAAAAATTGGAACGGATTATTTCGCTATTCACCGATAGCTGCATTTTCCCGAGGTGGAAAGTGGGAACAAGAACTATCAAGAAAAATATATCTTGTAATCGCGTACTCAAAATAACGGTTTAGGTAAGTTCCTACCTACTTCCGCAAAAGAAGTGACACATAAATATTCTATTGAAGTTGAGGGATGAATTTCAACAAAGGACCCTAGACGATTGATTTAAAAAAAACTGAGCTTCTGGTCGAAGCGACGCGTGACCCAAGAGCTGGTGAGTATCTGGCGCAGCGTATCAGCATTGCCATACAATGGGGAAATGCAGCCAGTATCATTAGGGACGCGTCCGATTGGTATTGATATGAAGCAGTTGAGTTACCCATAGGTTGTTTGCAACAGTCCGCAGTTAGCTCAATTGTTTCAAGGGTAAATACTACATAGTTCTAATTTGTTTCTATTCTTTGATTGTGATTATCTTTGTTAAATATATATCATGGAATATCTTTGTCAAGATTAGGTCTCTGCGGCAGAATTCACCGTAGGAGTAGAAAGCAACTCACCTTTTAGCGAAGGGAAGAAGGGCTGCGACAAATGGTTGAGATGCTGCGATAGATGAGACAGATGCGGGGGGAGGAACAGCGGTGGTGCGGGGGGAGGGTCGTTTGCGGTGCCCCCTGCCGGTCGGTACGAACTGCTACTGCAACAAACGAGGATTTTGTAGAATGGTGTAAGGTAATATTAGATATGCCTGAACATAGTTGTAGCTTTGAAATATATCTGCTCCTTTGGCGATATATTCGAAAAAAGTCGGTTTCTCAGCAGAGGCGGGGGTGGATGAGCATTCGGAAAGCGCATAGCTCGAGGTGACAACGTTTCTATTGCAATGCATAGTTAGAATAATAATTTGGCGTGTTTTAAAAAACGATAAACCGATCCGATGATAATGATCGACTTCGAATGCCTTACTTTAACACTGTTAAGTTTTGCCAGATCTCATCCCCTGGGATTATATTTTTTATGGGACCACCTCGGGATCATTTTCTATACCTACCAGAGAGTGAAAGAATTTCAAAATCGGTCCATAATTGGCGGAAATATTGTTAACATGCATACAAAAAAAAAACATACAGTTGAATTGAGAACCTCCTCTTTTTTGAAGTCTGTTAAATATGGAATATACTAGCTGCTGCCCGCGCCTTCGCCCGCGTTTTATCGCGATAAAAATAGCCTATATGTTATTCGTGGTCCCAAACTATACCCATACCAAATTTCAGCCTAATCGGTACAGTAGTTTTTGCGTGAAAGAGTAACAAATATCCATACATACATCCTTACAAACATTGATATTTATAATATATAGGATAGGATCCTAAAAATACACTTAAGTATCAAAAAACCATGGATAAAGGAATAAAGGTCCAAAAAGATACATCAATGGAGCTTTTTAATGGATTTTAGACGACCGAGAGGTTCTAAAAAATCCACTTTGAAAAAAATCTGGAATAAAGGAATAAAATAGGCATACGTGTGCAAAAAGATCCATCAATGCATCTTACAATGGATTTTAGTGGACCGAGGGGAAAAATCGATACAATTAATTGTTCATTTATTTTCATAATTTTTATTGCTTTCTAACAAGGTTCATAAACCCATACCCGTACATTAGATACCTACAATAAATCGGTACACTCAACTTTATCTACACTCCATACTCAATCGATCCCCAAACTCAGCTTCCGTCTATCTCCATAAAATGTATTATTTAAATCAGTTTGCGTAGAGTGCACATCGATGTCCTTTGAAGGCTAACCTCGTTGGCGGCCAACCAACCGTCGCGTGCTTGCAAGCACCTCAAGAACTTCGCTAATGCCATCAATTCGGTATTCTGTTACCAACTTGTACATTTGATTTTTGGTTATTTTGTTTGCTGATTTTGAGAGGATGATTTAGGTCGATTTGTCGTGTATTTCAGAGCTTTTTTTTAGAGTCGATAGACAGATAATAGATTCAGTCGTTACTTTGCGGAAATCCATTGCACAATCATCATCATCATCATCATCAACCAACCCATACACGTCCACTGCTGGACATAGGCCTCCCCCATACGACGCAATTACAACGCATTGCACAATATGAAAATAAAAAAAATATTTAGTAACAATTCCGCGTATAACCGCGTATAGATGTCTCGTGGAGAAACGAAACTAGTAGACAACTTACTTTGATGAATACTATCAGAGTTCATACGCGGAATTGTTACTAAATATTTTTATCATTCTAATATTGAGTCGTTTGACCACAATCTCACCCGATGGAATGGAATGATTTTTTAAAGTTGGTACGTTACGTTTTATATGGCAAACTCAAAGGCGAGAAAGAAAAAATAAGAATAAATTCATAGGCTTACTATTCACTATAATTGAGTGTTAGTATGAACAGTCGGAAATAAAAAGGCCAACTTTTTGAGTAAATCAAGTTCAACATTTTTCGTAAAATAATCACTACGAAAATCAAATGATAATCTTAAAAAAAAACAGTTCATGATCACAGCATCTTACTTTACTCCTTACTTTACTAAGGGGTGTTTGCCATTACCACCACGCTTGGCCCGCTGATTGGTGATCGTGGAGGTGTTATAAAAATCTAAATTCAATGCCTAAGTTTTTGTTTGGAGTATTTTTGGTAGCTTCTCGTATCTACAATTCTCGTGTAAAATCTATAAACGTTATGGAATTTTGTCCTTTTTCAGCGTACCTTCGTACATATTGGAACATTATGTATATACATATTGGTCAGTACATTATGACGAGGTTATCATACATAACACTTATTAAGACTAACGGTATTTGAATTTGACTTAACGTTGTAACTAATATTAGTATAGTAGTAGGTAGTCGTCGCGTAGTTAGTCCGTAACGCCAGCAAGTGGCTCTGACGGAAGACCAGCGTTGGTTGCTAGTTTGCTAGTCAACCAACACATGCTGAGGCAGAACCATTTTGTTACTTGACTTACACTTCAAATATTATGTGTCTTCTTAGTTAAGTTTATTATGTATTCGGTGTAAGTCTTATAACAAATAAAAATATATTCTATTCTATTTCTATTCTATTCTTCTATTCTAATATTTTACAGTAAACGACTTATTTAGGTTCTCGAGTGGCGACCGCGATGCAATGCGAAACGGAGTGTGGGAAGACCGAGTGGGACTCGATGGTCCGACGACATCGTAGCTGTCGCAGGGAGTCATTGGATGGAGGCGGCTCAGTACCGCTATTCGGGCGTCGTTTGGGGGAGGCCTATGTTCAGCAGTGGACGTGTACGGGCTGATGATGATGACTAATTTAGTTACTCCAAGCCTACTGCTTTTAAACATAAGCACTTAAACATCCTGATTCCAATCAAGACACATTCTAAATTTTAGAACTATTCCAGAACGTTAACTATTATGTACATCGTGAAATGCTCAGCATTATGCTCTTTGTCTCAAGACGTCAGATTTACAAGCTTACATAGACAGCATTACGACGAAGACGCTGCTTACTAACTAGTACAAAATTCAAATGGGCTATATCGCATCACAGCTGGGGACAGGGAGGTATCTAAGGAGGATAAGGTGGGGGCAAGAAAAATAACAAAATATTCTGAAAGCATATGTCACGCAAATCTCCGCGTATTCATTTTAAAAAAGCCGCGTTTCAACGATTGTGGTTTTGTATATATCATCACACTAATATTAATAATAGGAATGTTTATATGCATATTTTTTTTATTCAGGACAAAGCTATTGATTAAATACACACTTTTGTGAACTAAAAATTTTTACTTTGACATCCGTGTACATTCTTGAAGCTTGTAAATTTGTAAGAAAATACCCAGAATATTTTACTAAGAAAATTGATATACCTAGGCGATATGTAAACAGACATAACCATAATAAACTAGTGATACCAGAATCAAAACTAAATAGTCATAGTAAAGGCCCAAATAAAATGGCGGCAAAGATTTATAATAAAATACCTGACGAAATAGAAGATAATTCTGACATTAATTATTAAAGGAGATTTTGATTAAAAAATGCTATTATACGATTAATGAATTTTTTGACGATAAGACTTTGAAATAATGTAAACCATCTTCTGACTTTTGCAACACCCTGACCGGGTACATAATTATAAGAGTGTTAGAATAGTAAGATATTCATGTACCTACCTAGCTTTAATTATGATGCAATAAATGAAATATGAAATTAAATCAAATGTAATTCCAGACCCAGAATAACATGAGAAAAAAAGGATAAAAAACGTGTCTAATGTTGTGATCAAAGAAAAAAGAAGGAAGTCCTAAAAAACTTTTTTTTTATTTCCAATTTCAATCGAAAAGTACATACATGTTTGATTTCAGTCAATAAATAATCAAATAGTAAAGAACTCGTTCAATTTGCTTAGCGTTTTAATCAATGTATAACAGCCAACTTTCTGCCTGTATGTACATACTAGCTGCTTCCCGCGTTTTGGCTCACGTTTTATTGGGATAAAAAATATCCTATATGTTATTCCAGAATCTCAAACTATACCCATACCAATCATTTCAGTAGTTTTTTGCGTGAAAGAGGAACATCCGTACATTTATAATGTTATTAGGATGTTCTAAATTACCTTACTAACACTTTATTAATAACCAATATACACATTAATTAGGATATTACATGTTAGTAACACCTAAGTCCCTCCCTGTCAGGGATGCTGGGACAATGAAATGAGCGGCCGAGGTGTCGCGCCGCTCTGCCATTCCCTCAGTGAATACTTGATGCGCCGAAACGGGGTGTGGGGTAATGCATAAGAGGTAGCGGTCTAGCCGGAATATAATAGCCCGAGTTACTAGTATTACCTAATTAATTACTCGTGTTACGAGTTCTAGCTAGATAACTCGTTATTGTACACCACCTTTATACCACATATACACTCATGACAAATTTAGCGGAACGCAAAAAATGGAGGCAAATCTCTCTTCCAACAATGTTACACTGAGCGTATCTTTCTCCGGGTCGTCTCCATACTTTAGTCCTTCCATCTGCCTTCTGACAGAATCTGGAGTCATTAGTAAAGAGTACTTCTCCCGAATCATCATCATCTCAATTAAAATGCGAATGAGTAAAGCTGGACCGACCTACTCGATGACCTGTGGTGAGCAAAGGGCCTCTGGCCGGCAAGTATACCCTTAGACCAGCTGCCTTAACTCTTCTTCTTATCATTTTGGTGCTAACTGTTACACTTGTCGAACTTCCTGTAGCTTTTTTCGCACCTCGGAAGTCGAAGCGAACACTGCTCACAATAAATCTGCCGTCCCTCTCTTTTACTCTTTTGCGAGCTTTTCCGGTACGTCTGATATATTCTCTAGTCTGTTGGCATCGTTTAACATTGAGAAAAATCACAAAAAAATATTTTATGTCGTTCTACCTTATGTATTTTTGCGTTCCTCTAAATTTGTCCGTAAGTGTATATCATTATGAATCTTGAGATAAAATACCGGTCCTTAAAATGTGCACTAATCAATATCAGGTATTACCTGAATTGCAGCTCGACGTTGGGGATAGGAACGTCTCACGAGAAACTTTGGGTATAACCTTTAAAAACAGATGGAAAAAGCCGAACGATGATGAAAAATAATAAATAATGCTCGACAATCCATGATTAAAAACAAATTAAAATAATAAATAACCTCGACAATCCAGCAAAAAAAGGTCAGTCACATTATCGATGCTACCGATCTCATCCAGATGACCATAGAATGGAACGAATATAACGAAAACTATATACAAAAAACACGAAACAAAACTTGCTACATCTAGTTGCTCGATGCTCGATCCATGTTTCATGCTAACCAGCCCATTCTAATGAAGTTCTAGTTGTTTACGTCGCATCGTCGTCAACTTATTTGTAACTACTGGCAATTAATTTATCTTTTTCGTTGCTTTATTCTACTTTTTGTGCGATTAGCCCAGCAACTTTTTAAACTTACTAAGATAAGTTTCTCTGTAAGTGAATTTACCTATGTACCTAATTCATAAGAAAAATAAATGATCTTAAACCAATACACATACTGGTGTAATAATATGAGTTAGACCATGGATAAAATGGTCCAAAGACCATAAGTAATTGCCTATATTCAGCACTTTTGAATTTTTCAAAAATGTATAAAAAATAGTACTTCTTTTTGTGCGAACTACTATTAATAAAAGTAAACATCCACCCTCTTTGTGGTAGAGTGATTCTACTCTAATTTAGCGCAAATGTATGCTACACGTCCAGTGGTTCGCAATCATATGCCGCCTACGTGGCGTGGGTCTTACTGCTTTCGGTTTTTGCATCGGCAATATAGGTATTTTCAAAGCAAGTTAGCCTCTGAACGTTTATTCACATTATGGAGGATTCGCACTGCGTACGACGTCATCGGCAGAAATACCAGTCTCTGTCATTGGTGTCGACAAATATGCCAATCCAGTGCACGCTGTCATTGATATCAATACAAAGCATCAAATCCTTACGCCCCGTACGCTCCGACCCAGTGGACGTGTAGCTTTCTTCTTCTCATTCCTAGCGTTCTTGGCAAGGTTGTAATGAAGAGTTTTTTGTGTTAGGGGCTGATATCGCTCGCCTCACGATATAACACCATCTCTCTCTGTTGGTGGTCATTCTGGAGCATTCGTGCAGGGGAGTCAATGTCTTGTCTCGATTCGTGCCCGAAAAACTTTAATATTCGAGATTGTATGTTGTAGATACGCGTGCAGCTTTACCCTCACTCTATTTTCCTCAGCCGTCGATCCCGCTTGCTGCTTTCACTTGCGCCCCAAATTCCCTCTGGCACCTATTCAATGGAATCAAAGGATTTGTGTTCATTACGATTCGTAATAATTGATGTGTGGCGCGGTCGGGCCATGCTTTTAGTGCTGTTTGCGCGCAGCTTTACTCGCGGCGCTGACAAATTGGTATTGACTTTTTAACAGTTCGGTGTCAAAGCACTTTTCGAGCTGGATATAGTGCTGCGCAAAACTAAATGCAGGTGAATCGTAATGTTCTAGGATATGGATATTATTATTTTTTTCCGTAGGCCAGTGACTTTATTCTGAAATGATTGCTGTCGTGATTGATTGTCGCTATTGCTTTACTCATACGTCCGTTGGAAATTATTTTGCTGTCAATGATTGGCCATTGTTATATTTTGCAGTAGTAGATAGCAATTCATTAATAGACACAGAGTATTTTTTTTATTGTATCTATAAAAATAAAACAGGCACAAATCTAGTGTTCTTCATTGTTTTAATTGAATTCATAAAACTCGATGATTCTTATAGTTATAATTTGTTTCTATTCTATAAATTGTAATTTTGTTAATAAATTGTTTCACACATTAATTCTGGTTCCATAAATAAGTACCTCAAAGAAAATTTTACTGTTTTCTTCAAAACACTCCTACGCTCGTCGTTCTACCATACCCACCATCCCGAATATTTATGGTCCCACCAATACATACTACCCCCTGTCCTACCAATACCCCCATCAAAGACCCCTTGCACCCAAATTCCATTACCAAAGGGTCAAGTCAAGAGTGAGTAACGAACCGGAGCCCTATTAATTGGTTTTCAGGGACAGTCTTGAATATTCCATCGGCGACAAAGAGAATTATTACACAGTTAATAATGTTAATTCTTGATTAGGACGCTCTGAAATTGAGTGCTGATTAAATATTCATCAAGTTTTAGTTGGATTCGATAAGGACAAGTTGAATCAGATGATAGAAACTGAACAACTTAATAGTTAGGTTTTTGTTATTGTGCGTACCTAGGCTAAATGATATACCAAAAAACAATTTCAGCGGAACTTAACCCCATGACCTTCCCTCAATACGGGACTGCGTTAACCAACTGCGCCCCAAAATCAAGTAAACGAAGAGTCGAAAATCTTTGGGACTTTATACGGACTCTAATCACTCGTACTAAATAGTATTTACCTTTTAGCCAACCTATGTCCAATGCCAAATAAGCCTCCCACAAGTAAGGGGGATTTATACAGTGTGTCCCTGGATAAAGTGCAACCCCGAAAGGGGGTGAAACTAGAACAAAAATTATCGACAAAAAAATAGGAAAAAAAATCGTCTATACTTTATTGATGAATTAAATTTTTTATTACTCTCTAATGAGTTTATTTAATAAAAAAATGATTTCACTTAAACCCGCTTTTTAAGCCATAATTAGCTTATTCAAATACTTATGAAGATTGCAATATTTGCATATGATACTTATAATAAACATAATTGTATAAAATTTAACGATAGCTACCAAAAGACTACAAAAACTTTGACTGCCATCGAAGCACTCGCCGTTCTTCGAGTGCAGGCAGCAGCGACGCACCCTACAGTTTGATTCGCTGAAGCTTGGTAGTAAAACTGGCTGCCATTGTCGCACTCTCCGTTCTACAAGTGCAGGTAGAGAAGCGACGTGCCCTACAGATCGCGTCGCTGAAGCTTGGTAGTGAACTATGACTGCCATCGACGCATTTGCCGTTCTTCGAGTGCAGGTCTAGCAGCGACGCATCCTACAGTTTGCATCGCTGAAGGTTGGTTGTAAAATTGGCTGGCATTGTCGCACTCTCCGTTCTACGAGTGCAGGTAGAGAAGCGACGCGCCCTACAGGTCGCATCGCTGAAGCTTGGTAGTGAACTTTGACTACCATTGAAGCACTCGCCGTTCGTCGAGTGCAGGTCTAGCAGCGACGCACCCTACAGTTTGCATCGCTGAAGCTTGGTAGTAAAACTGGCTGCCATTGTCACACTCTCCTTTCTACAAGTGTAGGTAGGGAAGCGACGCGCCCTACAGTATGCATCGCTGAAGATTGGCAGTGAACGCGTTAAAAGCGGAGGTGAAAGTCGTACTAAAAGTAATAAAGCTCCTATATTCTGTTCAATGGTACCTTGAATTTGCAGAGACAGAGATTTATGAATTTAATTAAAAATTTTGTGAATTCCTCTTTTCCAGATGTATATTTTTATTAGATTTTTAATACAGCGACATAATCGGTGCATAACGATCTCTAACAAATTCCAGAATCACTGATATTTCTTTTGCTTTGCTCATAATAAGCTTTTATAGCAAGTAGGTACGTACATTTTGAGAAGATTTTATTACAAGTAATTAGTTTATTTTAAGAAATAAAGTGTCATCTTAATCTCTTAAATTCAATAGTCTCGTTGACTTTTGTTAGTTTGTTAGTAGGTATCATCTCTACAAAGTGACAACCCTAGCTAAGGGATGAAGGGTGGTAGTGTCGCTATAATCAGTTAATTGCATGCATAATTGAACGTCATTATCCGCTGCCATACGCTCTAATATGTATGTTTAGTGGTAGGGGCATAGTGGACGGTAGCCTGAAGTTATGTTAAGAAGCCAAAATTGTACTAAAGTTGTCTATAGCAGAAGTAAACAAGAAAGATGGAAAGGCAAATCTTGATCTGTTTCCTAAGAATCATTAACGTAAATCACACTAGATCAAACCAAACTTATGGCTCTCTTATAAAATAAGGCTTTCTATGCTCTTTTCAATACTTATTTTCTCCTAGCCTACATTCAGTCATTATCACCAGTGTTTTCATCGAACTCTGTTGTGGTTTGTAATTTTTTGATATGCTTATGGTATAATTGGATTCATCTTGGCAGTTTTAAGTTTTTTATTTGGCTATACAAAACAGCGTTTATCATTTTGTCCGAAATGTCAGTGAAAAAAATGTTAAAATTCAAATGTGACAATTGGGACAAAGTGTCAGGGAATTTTGTTTACCAAATGTCGGCAAGCCAACTTTTTGATAGCCATTGTGAATCGATGGAACAATACTATCCAATATGCCAATACGTGGCGGTAAATAAGTTCATTTTATGTATGTTAGACTAAGGTATATATTTTTATATTGGCCGTAGTTTTTAAGTATTTTACATCTACCTGTGTTGCCTTAAATAAATGATTTAATATTATTAATAATTGACCGTGGAGCCGTGGGCCGTGGTGTTCGAATATCGACCCCTCCAACTCAGCCCGTGGATGTCATAAGAGCCGACTAAGGGAACCTATCAGAGGAAGGGCAGCAGCTTCCTTCTGACTATTTTTCAACACCAACACTGCGATCACTAATCCACCTGCCAAGCGTGGTGATCATGGCAAAACCCCCCCTACATGGGAGACCATCCACTCGATGGATCGACGACATCGTAGCGGCCGCAGGGAGTCGATGGAAGGAGGCGGCTCGGGACCGCTATTTGTGGCATCGTATGGGGAGGCCTATGTCCAGCAGTGGACGTGTATGGGCTGATATGATGATGATGAGGTACTTACGTTTTTTTATTGACTGTCTCGTTGGTCTAGCGGTCAACCGGTTCAACCGCTAATAATGAGGTCCTGGGTTCATATTCTAGGTCGAGCCGATAGTTGTTATTGGGTTTTTCTAGCAAGAAAAATTCACAGTGGCAGCCCGTAGTCAGGAAGTTGGCGGTCTTACACCCCCGTGCCTCAGAAAGCACATTAAGCTGTCGGTCCTGCGCCTGACCTCTCTCCGGTCGTGTCGATATAAGATCCTATCGGATAATGAAAGTGAGTGAATAGACAGTGCACCTGTGTTTGTGCAGACAGTTGCGCACTATAATATGTCCTGCGCATTAGGCTGTCTCCGTTGAGATTGGCCGCCGTGTTCGAAATTCGGCAAGGAGGACATTTATTCATTTTACTTAAATATTATTAACTAGATTCCCTTTTATAATATTAACATGGACATAAAAAAGCGAAGTAACTTAGTCATATAGGTATTAATAAACCCTAAAACATCATCGGTTCGGGAAACTTCGCAATATCTTCTCGTCACAGATACCGCAGAGCCTCAAGACAAAAGTCTTTAACCAATGTGTGCTACCAGTGATGACTTACGGATCCGAGACGTGGTCGCTCACTATAGGCCTTGTGCATAGGCTCAAAGTCACCCAGCGAGCTATGGAGAGAGCTATGCTCGGAGTTTCCCTACGCGATAGGGTCCGGAATACGGAAATTCGTAGAAGAACCAAAGTTACCGACATAGCTCTCAGAATCAGCAGGCTGAAATGGCGATGGGCAGGCCATATAGCTCGTAGAACCGATAACCGCTGGGGAGAAAAGGTTCTCGAGTGGCGACCGCGATGCAATGCGAAACGGAGTGTGGGAAGACCTCCCACTCGATGGACCGACGACATCGTAGCGGTCGCAGGGAGTCGTTGGATGGAGGCGGCTCAGGTCCGCTATTCGTGGCGTCGTTTGGGGGAGGCCTATGTTCAGCAGTGGACGTGTACGGGCTGATGATGATGAAACATCAACACATGAACACATTGAGTAATTACTGTCAATTTATGACAGCGTATAATTAAGGCAAGTTTGCCGCCTGTGATCATTTATTCACCGCCTTCATAGATGTAGCCTTAATAAAGCCCATCACAGACGTAGCTATAATATTATATTATAGTAGGATATGAATCATAGCAAGGCATAGCGCGATATATTTTCTATACAAATTTTCGAGTGACCGCACACGCTGCTATAATTTATATTTCTATGACGTCACCAAGCTATACTGTAATAAATAATTGCTTGTATTGCTTGCTATATATTTATTTATTTATTTGGCACACAAAACGGAACACAATCAAAATATTACAAAATAGAAAGACACGATATTAAGATCTAGATTGTATCCCTAAGTATGTGTACACAGCATCATTTAAACAGAGCAGTTCTGTGTACAAAAAAAAAACAACATTGTATATAAATATTAAATAAGTTTGAAGCATGCAATTAAAATTAAATTAAAACAATCAATGAGGAAACAATAAATTATTTGATTTGAATATGTAGCACCAAAATAAAGATTAAAAATTATAACCACTCTCCTTAATGAGAGTGGTTTCAATATCTTTTTTAAATTTAAATATTCTATTGTTAAAAATATCAATATTGTCACTATTATTAATTAAAAGATCATTGTATTGACGACACATTCTGACGATAGGGTTGTAGTAAGAGGTGTTATTGGCATGGACCTGTAGGGCGAAAGTATGCTGAAAGGGATATCGAGATCTTGGTCTGGTATTTAAACTTATAGAAGATAGTAACACAGGAGAGTCTATCGCTGAGTGAATAATTTTGAAAAAAGTGATCATGTCGAGGTATTGACGACGGGTTTCAAGAGACATGAATTTGAATTTATTAAGCTTTTCCTCATATGTTGGTAGAGTTCGATTAAACCCGTATCTATATCCCAAAATTTTAAGGAATCTTTTCTGTATTTTTTCAAGGCGCTCGATGTGAACTTTATAGAAAGGCGACCAAACTACTGCATTATATTCCATAATACTACGAACAAGTGAGTGGTAGAGGCATATGAGACTCCGTGGGTCCTTGAAGTCTCTTGTGGATCTAGTTATGAAACCAAGTAGCTTGGAGCATCTAGCCGAAATATAGTCGTAGTGGGCATGAAATCTAAGCTTTTCATCAAAAATAACTCCGAGATCCTTAACCGTAGATTTCCTCTCGAGAACATGGTTCTTCAGTTTGTATGTAGCTAAAAATTTTTTTTGTTTCTTGTTAGTAAACGAAACTATGAAGCATTTGTTAACATTTAGAAACATTCGATTAAGGTTACACCATTTATCAATGGCATCCAGGTCTGCCTGAAGGAGTATAGAGTCAGTAATGCAAGAGATGGTAGAGTACACTTTTAGATCATCGGCATACAACAAGCAGGGATTCCTAATTCTATCAATAAGATCATTTATAAAAGCTACGAAAAATAATGGACCAAGGTGGGAACCTTGGGGAACCCCAGATGTTACCACGACAGGTGAGGAAGTAAACCCTTTAATAGCCACAAGTTGGTTTCTTCGGTAGAGGTATGACTCTACCCAACGTAAAAGGTTACCATGGATTCCATATGAGCAAAGTTTGATGCATAATGCTGCGTGATTCACCTTGTCAAACGCCTTGGAGAAATCTGTGTAGACAGCATCGACCTGTCCAGTCTTCGCAAACGCACCACATAGGTAGTGTTTATACTCCAAGAGGTTTGAGGTCGTGGATCTTTTTTTAATAAATCCATGTTGACGAGGCGACAGAAGTGGCTCTAAGTGATAGTACAGAGAGTCATATACCAAAGACTCAAACAGTTTACCAAAACATGAGAGTATACTGATAGTTCGGTAATTTTCGCAGCAAAATTTATCTCCCGATTTAAAGATCGGAGTAACATGTGCTGTTTTCCACACGCATGGGAAAACCCCAGCCTGAAGAGATGCATTGAAAATAATGTAGAGAGGAGTGCAAAGTGACTTGGCACATCTTTTAATAAAATGAGGGGGGATCCCATCGGGGCCAGCACCTTTGTTAGGATCAAGATGAGCTATCTTACGCACAATTTCATCTCTAGTGATAACTACATCACTCAGAGCAGCATTGCGGTTAGACGCAGAGGCTAAGTTTGTTACTTGTTCGGACTTTTCATAAACCGAGCTAAAGTAGTTTGAGAAAAGTTCACAAACTTCTTGGCGATCTGATGATATTAAATTTCCGTATCTAAGTATGCAAGGGATGTTATTTGAGGATTTTTTACCATTAATGAAACGCCAGAAACTTTTGATGTTGCCATCTAAGGAAGATTCTACTGAAGATACAAAATGATTGTAATCATCAGTTATTAGTTTTTTACATCTACGGCGCAACATAGAAAAAGTATCGTAGTCCCGAGGGTTTTCGAAAATCCGAAAACGACGATGATATTTTGATTTCTCCTGAAGACTGCGTTTGCGTTATATAGCACATTATATATATTATAGCTACGTCTGTGATGGCTAACTCTATGGCGGAAGCTGTGGCTATTAGGCCATGGTGATAACAATGGTGTAGGTTCGAGTCGTGGTGTTGCCATCTAATACAGATTAAAATATGGTTATAGACCTAGGTGCTTCCTGGGTCCCTAAAGATGTTTAAAGAAAAAACGTTCTCAAAAGTACCTCTGATGGTAATTATTTTGCAAAGAATCAGGATCAGACGGTCCCAAGGAACATTTAGAAAAATTATTCGTATAAAAACAAAATTATCCAAAACAAATTAAAAAAAAAATTGGGAAATAATCAAAATAGACTTCGGTAAACGGTCAAAAGTGTTAAATAAATAAATAACGTTAGACAATCCGCAACATCATCTAGCCCCAAGCTAAGTAGAGCTTGTGTTATGGGTAATTGATGACTGATAAACTTAATACACAATACGTGCATTGATATATTTTTTTTATTAAGTATACATAAAAATACCTTAAAACACCCGGAACAAATATTTGTAAATCGTACAAAAACTGATTGTCCCAACAAATTTGTCCCAAGGCGCAAATCGAACGTGCAACCTCCTGCGTCGCAGGCGGGTCTTCGCCCGGCGCGCCACATTAGTCGTCAAGTGTCAGTGTAATACTTAGACACTTAACTATTAATATTATCAGATGCAGAGCCATTAAACAAGAAGTTGAAGTTGATATAAAACATCTCTCAAAATTACAGGGTTGTTAAACATCAAAAGCATGTACATAGCTATAATACACGCAAATCAGCTATTTTACACCATTACTCTCAAAAGGAAAATACGAAAACATCTCAGCATTCAATTTGTGTACATCTTTAAGGTATAAATTTAATTTCAGTAGGTAAACGAGCCCTCCTCGCAAGTAATTGGCAATTTTCTTTTTACGCCATTTTTTCAGCTTTCTAAGAGAAAAATTCGTTAATGCATATTTAATAGCTATAATCGTCTCTCCCTCACGAAATTACCTGCCGTCCGAGACTGGAAATATATTTCTTTTGGTATTTACAGAGTTTGAACAATTTTATAAAAATTTTAGATTCATGGTGTTTTCTGTAAAGGAAATTGAATTTGCGAATTTTTTTTTTGGTTTTGAATCCTAGTTGTGATCGGATTGTTCAATATATTTTTAATTTTTATTATCTAGTAAAAAAATTGCATCTAATGTCTAAGAGGAATTTCAATGAACTTAGAAATAGGTTTAAATTGCAAATAACAATATTGAAAATAGCATGGAAAATATTGATAACCCTGTCAATCGCTTGAGCCAGTCTCACTTTGGACTGCAAGAAGTTGCATCGCACGAGCCCAAGTGAAAGTTCTAAAATATATCTAAAGGATTTTGAACGGATGTCAAAACAAAATACAACACGTAAAAACCAAACATGGCTTGATCCGTCGAGCTCTATATGACGACTTTAACTCCGGTCTAAAACTCTGTTCTAGTATCTTCGAATAGATACCTAACAATATGTCCACAGTAAGAAATATACGAACAGCAGCATCAGTCTTCCGTCTTATAAACTGCAAAACATTCCCAAAACTATCCCGTCTCCAGGGCCCGCCATAATCCTTCTCATACATAATGCGCACATATAAATTTCAATTTTAAACCCACCGGCTCAGGTTACACCCATTTAGGAGATTGCAAAGCCTCACTCCTTATTTCAGGGGAATAAGGTTGAAAATACGATTGTTTTGCGAGAGCTAATCGCGTAATGCGTTCGCGACAGAGTATAAATAAGCAAGTTTAGTTGCATGATCTTTGTGAAGTTACTGGTACAGTCGGCTTTAATGCATGGAAAATAGTATTAAAAAAATATATTCTGTATCAGTTCTATATCTATACTAATATTATAAAGAGGAAAGATTGGGATCCCCGGGTGACATAGGCTATATTATACATATATTTT
Organism: Eupithecia insigniata; assembly: GCA_947859395.1. NCBI lineage: Eukaryota > Metazoa > Arthropoda > Insecta > Lepidoptera > Geometridae > Eupithecia > Eupithecia insigniata. Next base: position 11,231,553 of record OX402011.1, read on the forward strand.
TGTATAATTTTTTGAATGGGATTTTGAAATTTTTGTTAAATACCCGTGCGAAGCCGGGGCGCATGCCGCTAGTCATAAATAATAAAACTTCCTGGCGCTCTAAAGCTAGATAGAGAGTTGATGGGAGAGAGTCTAGCTAGATTTTTCCTGAAATTTTCGCTTCCGCTGTTTTTATGTAATGGTCGGATACATCCGGTCTCTCGACCGGTTAATATTCAAACCTCTTGTCAAGTTTAGTGGGTTAATTTTGAACAAAAATTAGTTGATCAGTCTGTCAAATTATTTAACAACCCCCAGCTGTATTTCGTACAGACATAGGCATTTATCATAGGCCCTTAAAAATTTAATTTTTTGAGCAGAACCCTAATTTTTTGATAGTTATTCTGATATTCTGGATGGAGATAAATCCAACAAGTCAAAGATCATTAAAACCGGTCCAGTCGTTCTTGAGTAACAAATGGTGTAACTAACCCGACTTTGTTTTATGTATATAGATGTCTATGTGCCTGACTGTACCTAAGCTACTGACTGTAATACACGATTGTTCCTTTCATGCATTCGTTATAAAGTAATTTTTTTATTTCGTACGTGACGCGTGTTTTAAACGTGCATCTCGTAAGATTCGCAATAGAAAATTTGACTGAGTTTATTTTTCAGCGGGAATTGTAAATGAGGTTTTATATATGCTGGACAATTTCATGATTACTTATGTAAAAGCTTTGAATGAAACATGGAATGTTTACTCAAATATATATATAAGTTTATAGGCTATCTAACCGAAGTCAAGTGGGATGAAAAGTATCACTACATAGTATAAAACAAAGTCATTTCTCGCTGTCTGTCTGTCCATATGTTTAGATCTTTAAAACTACGCAACGGATTTTGATGCGGTTTTTTAAGGTAAGGTAGGTAATTCAAGATAAAGGTTTATATGTATAATTTAGTATCAGCATTGCACCCGTGCGAAGCCGGGGCGGGTTGCTAGTTTATAATAAAACAAAAGATGCAAATGTGAATAAAAGCAAAATACTTATTAATAAACAGATTACGAAAGTTGAATAACATTTGTCCCAAAGTGGAAATCGAACCCTCCTGCGTCACAGGCGGGCGGACTTTCGCCCGGCTCGCCACATCGTTCGTCACACAAGGTTATTGAATCCTTAAATAAAATTCATTTCGAATATGTAAGAATTCCTAGCAAAACTATAGGTTCAAATTGTACAATGACCATTTTCAATGTCAAGTCTTACATTAAAAATGTTCTTTGCGAACGAAAACAGAACATTTTACCCATTGAATGGGTAAAGACTACGAATGCGAGTACGACCTCGCATTCGTCTATCATTCTTGAATGATAGACGCAATTTAGACACTTGAGTCTAAATAGCAACTTAAATATATTAAAATAAAGAATGATATTTTATAGATAACATTATATTTTATAGATTGAGAGAGCTTCCCCGCGCCTTGCACGCGTTTTTCGGAAAGAAAAAAACGCACATAATATGTATATAACTAATTCCCGCTCTAAACCGACATATTGCAAAATGATTCTTTCAGTAGTTTTTGTGTGAAGAGATACCATAAATCCATCCATTTATAAATCCAAAAGCATTTATTATATTACAAGATTTGTGATTAATTTTAGATGAAAAAATTAAGCTAACTAGTTGTTAAACTAACCACTTCAAAATGAACTCCCAAGGGTAACAAGGGAAACATCAGTGGATCATAAAGACCCCTTGTCGAAACAAAATAAACACATTTTGTAACAGTTGCACCGCAAACCTACCCTGAGGTCATATCAGAAGTCGATAAGACAACCCTAATATAGGGGTTGGAAAGTCCTATTAAGTAAGATCGTGATGCGGTAGACTTGTATAAAAAACTTTCTAAAAGCTTGGTAAATTTATATTGGAAAGAAAAGAGAGAAAATATTATTAATTACCTCATTATTACTCTTTTATTTACGTTTTACTTATGTAATTTTAATTTTGTGACGTGTCCAAGAGTCCTGTAAGGCCTAAAGGAAATAAAGCACTTTGAGTTTTGACTTACACAAAAGTCCTAAAACGATGTTAATTAATACGTCTTAAGTAACAAAAATTTATTTATTTTTGTGCGTAGCAGTGTCTAAGGCAAATATGGCTTTCTTTCACTCAGCATTGAGCTGGGTGCACACTGATTTATCCACGCAGCGCTGATTTTCAGTGTATATTTTCCTTCTAACGTCACAAAGGCCCTTCCTTTTTTTGCAGAAATTTATTGAAATTAAAATCATCTAAATTTAACCCGCTGAATAACCTAATTTTTATGTATCGACACAGTCAGTGAGCCCATCGGCCCATCCGCGAGTTACCAGTTGCGAAACCGGGTTATCGGATTTCATTGGATTTTTCTATACCTTATCAATCTCTATTTTTACTGCATAAATCTGAATGGATGCTAGTTTAGTAAATTTATTTTGACAAGCTTTTATACCACTTGTCTTGTTGGTTTATGTGAGTCAAATCTCGCAACTGAATTTTAGACCGATTTTGTAAAATTAGGTATATTTATGTAAGTTCGGTGACAATGCAATGCTAAAGTTAATTACGGGATATTTACCATGATTTGAGTTTTGAGTTCTCCAATATTATAAATAACCATGATAGTATCAAAAGTTTTATTGACAATGCAATGTATTGATACCATCAAGCTGGTCTGATGATTGATACTGAAGGTGGCTATAGGAATTCCTAAACGAAACTACTTAAGCACGTCGAGTTTGGGCTCGTTGGATTTGTCTTCCCATGAACTTTGGTTCTAAATGATATAAAAGCTTGGTTTTAATTTTCTTTCTTTAAATATTATAAACTTATTTATTTTGGATAATTATTTGTTATTATACTTGCAGGTTGCCAAGTGTCCTCAAGTAAAGTCCTGGTAAAATACGCTAAGTTTGGTGATTAAATCACACCCAACCTATTTTAAGAAACGTAGCGATGTGATTACTCGGCAAAAAGAACAAAAATTAAAAATTTGGTTTACAAACCCCTGTGCCTTAAAGATATGCTCATAACATGTGTATCATCATTTACAATAAATTACCACAAGGTTTAAAAGAACTTCATGGTAATATCTTTAGGAAAAAGTTAAGTAGATGGTTACTGGAAAACTGTTTCTATAATGTAAAAGAATATCTGGAAAGTTGAATTGTAACATAAATTTAATAGTATTTATAATAATATGACTGACACAACATTAGCACGCCTGCGCCTGCGTGCACGCTGAATACAATTACCTAAATAGTTATAATACCTGACATTGTATAATATTTATGTATTCTTGCAAATAAATGATTTGATTTGATTTGATATGAATATAAATTATTGAACTGACACCCACATTTACGTAATTCAACTTTAAAATCATAAATATTCTTTATAAAAAAAGAATGTGAGACAAAATTCAAGTTGAGGCAAGTCCCTGAAGGGAATAGAGACGTTAGCAGTGAGGATTCAGATTGGATTTGGCAAATGTTATGATTAGACAGGAACTGAATGGATCGGAGCTAACTTCAATACTCAATATATTGTTTTCATCACATTGGCTTAATAGGTACATAATTTAGTAAAGACTTTATTGACAAAGAAAATAACAATCAAATAATATAAACAAATTAAACTAGTATTTACAATTGAAACAATTGAGCTAGTTGCAAACTGTTGCAAACAATCTACAGATAGCTCAACTGGTCCATATCAATACCAGTCGGGAGCGTACCCAAGACGCTGGCTGTATTGCCTCGCTGTATGGCAATGCTAATGCGCTGCGCCAGATACTCACCAGCTCTCGGGTGAGTAGTAAAGTTAGTAAAGTAAGTATCACAATAATTAACTAAATAATTTTGTTGGTTAAAGTGAGGTAAATATTGATTCACAGAAAAATAATAACATTTGTTCGAATCCAATACCGAACGCTAATGTACTCTTAGTCGATTCCCTGCGGACTTTAAACTGCTTACATTTCTTTAAAAATCCGACTAACCGCTAAGCCGCAAGAGCTTAACAATAAGTAAGGAAAGCTGAATTTTTGATGGAATTTTCTATTTTTACGAGGGTGGGCTGATAAAATTGTTGTGTGGTTAAAAGTATTAGAATTATTTTGGTAGAAAATATGAATCATAGATTATTATTTTATAAAATGTGAAACTAGAGAAAATTTACAACCGATGTGACGCGGCGGGCGAAGGCGCCTGGGACGCAGGAGGTTGCTGGTTCGATTCCTGCGTTGGGACAAATGTTTGTACGATCTGCAAATATTTGTTCCAGGTAGTCCTGGAACAATATTTTCCATGCATAATAAAAATATCTATATATTTATGTATTATGTATATCAGTCATCTAGTACCCATAACACAAGCTCTACTTAGCTTGGGGCTAGATGATGCTGTGTGGATTAGCCAGAATAATTTTTCTTTTTTTATCCTTTGAAAGGATAAATCTCATTCTACCTCATCAAAACTTTAAACCATATCAATATTCATTCCTTAATCGAGTTAAAGCTATCACTTCTAATAACCGAAACACATTCGTTGAGAGCCCATTTGTTAGAATTACGCATATAAATAGAGTCAGCATCGTGTATCATAAATTATAATAAAAGTGAATGATCAAATTAGAAAAATTAAAAGTGATAAATAAAGGGCAATTAAGCGTTATTGCGTAAAAAAGGCATAAATTAGTTTGGATGAGACGCAATTCTGGTAATTGTTGAGTAGGGGTGGGAAAGTGACGAAGGATTTATGGACTTCAGGTGGACGTGAATGTAACTGCTACCCAGAAATTGGCGATGGGACGAAAACAACGCAGCAGTTTCACGAATAATTACTTTTTAACACTTTTCTTTTGTTTTACCTGCGGCACGTCCCATCGGGTCGCACCGCAGTGATTAGGCAGAGAATGTGATGTATGTACCTTATCCACGGTTGTCTGGTAGAGATAGCTCATGAGAGATAAGGCCGCCAATTGTCACATTTTTTACCAACTTGTTTGTATTGTTTATTAATTGTTTTGTAAAGTGTGCAATTAAGCATTTTCTATCCATCTATCTACTTAGGTACACTTTCTTTACTGATGACGCACAGGCAAATGAACGTCCTCAACGCGCACTACTTGCATGCGACCGATGTGTCGTACCGCATGAATATAGAACGAGTGAGAGGCCAAGCAGTGAATGCGTTAATTACGAAATTACTATTAAATTCATACCTACTATTAAACTTAAATTAGGTAATTTCCTCTTTACCTAACGCAAAGAAAGGGAATTATATCTAATAAGTATATTTGGTAAATTTACGTGTCCATCTTCTATGATAGTCTCAAGTCCTCTCCTCCCATATGGATTGCCTGATTTTCATGTTATTATAAGTTTGAAAGTTAACTTGATCCTGCCTGGAGTACTCTTAGTCTGTTTGATAAAAATGGCTAACTAATTACCTAGTTCTAATGTCATCTAAGTACCCAAGTTTTAAAAAACATCGTGGAATTTCGATTCATCGTAAAAAAAGCTTGACAACTTTATTTTTATGGGTAAGGTCAGCGCAAGGTCAGCGCTATTAAACCGTGATGCGACCTGTACGTTTATGACAAGAAGGTATTATAGTACGTAGTGTAGGTATAATTACTATTGTTTTATTTCCTTATTCTCAAACGTCTATATTATTCTTTTATTTCCAGTCCATCCCAAGGTTGCCTGGAAGAGATCGCTCAAAATGATAAGGCCGCCCTTTGTACTTTATTTATTGTCAGAATTTCCTTCTGTATTGTATTTTGTGTTTGTTTGGTACAATAAAGAGTTATCTATCTATACATAAGCATGGTTAAATTTAGGTTCTTAAAATGTCGATAAAATTTTCGCCATCACTATTATCTGAGTCACACGCTCTAATTACAAGCTTTATTGCATTAATTAATACGCGACTAAAGGGTTCTGTCATACGACGGAACTTTATATGCCTGCGGAACTCTATTTTCAACTTCTCAGTTACATAGGGGTCATTACCATATTAATAATAATTGTTTAATATTAATGTCATATTTAGTTAGATAAACTTTGTAATTGTTTATGGTTATTAAAACACGTTTTCGTTTTAATTAAGAAAGGTGTGATCATGATCCAAGAAAACAATGTTTACTCCTCCGGAAGTGACACTAGGTGACGTCACTGTCCAGTTGCCACTTTATTTCAACAAAACGTAGAAGTTGGGAAACAAATGTGATAAGGGTCAATTGAAAAATCGATAAAAAATGTCAATCATCGATTATGTTTGTTAGATCAGTTTAAACAGCGTTAGTTAAACACGAGTCAATACCATCAATAATTGGTAACAAAACCACATAGTTTTATCAGATTCATACAGGTAATATATACAAGGACCTCGGGGAGTTACGATTTTACGCTACTGGTGACACCAGGAAACAGATTCGTCTTCTCATTCGCCGATAGCGATGATGACGTAAACAAGTGTCGCCCACGTGACCATCGTGTCTCGGAAGACCATACCTTGTTTTGGGTTACCAGAGTTGTGATAAAGCAAACTAAAATAACACAGGGGGGCCAATTCTGCGTATCACGTGATACTTTATCGAATGTCGATTATACCTGTGTATAATCTAATTTATTTCTAGATTAATAAGAACCGTGATAAAAAAATTCGTCTGCTGAAAAAATAAATACACGTGCTAACCTCACTGAACCTTTGTGATATTTCGTGATTTTTCGGAACACACCCTGCTCCCTTTCGAGCCTCACGTTCATTAATTGACGACCCCTAAGGAATCTAAAGACACATAATAATGTGTGCACTGTGCGTTACAAGATATCACTAATCTTTTGAGGATAAATAAAATAATGAATTATACGGTTTATATACCATACAGTGTCACATGTTCCCGCAGGTCAGCAGTTTACGTTATGACGTGTTTCTACGGCTAATTAGAGCCAGTCGCAAACAACTGTCCTTAGGGCAACACGTCACGGCGTACACTCGCGACCATCAACATAACTTTAAACTTACGTACGATTAAACCGTGGAACTTAACAAACTCTTTAACTCACAAACTCTACTTACAACTTATAGGATTGTAGGGGGCACATTACGCACCCTACACTGATCTCTTTTTAATTCTAATCAGGTACAAAAAGTATCACAGATTATGTCTGTTTTGTTAAAGAACATTAATAAATATAACAAATTAACAAAACGCGAAAAGTTAAAATAGAAAATGGAAATACCTCCGGCCAACTTTGCGAAATTAAACATTTACTTTTACATTGTTTATTCATTAATAATTATGAAGGCTATTATCTCTACGGTGTCTGTGAATCTCGGAAATTAAGAGTTAATTTTATCGGACGCTTCCCAACGACGCGACTTTTAGTCGCTGTATGTTTGCTTTTGACACATAGACTGCCCATGACGCATTCTTATATTTAGTATGACAAGCATATTATACTGCTTCATGGCCTTGTAGCACCGCGATGTTTAACAGACAATTTGATATAGTACCTAGAGCAGGGAATGCCCATTATCCCCCATGCCAATAACGTTTATTTAGCGTCATCATTGTAGTTTAAAATAGAAATTTCTTGATGGTCAGATTATATCGGTCAGATTATATTATATACTGTTTTGTTTTTAATTTATGACGGAGGGCTATATAGACTGGTGAAAGAGCATAAACACGAGATAGTACAATACAATACTCCTTATTGCACACCATGATAGAGAAGAACAAAGCAGAAAAACACAAACACAGAAACAGTTACACAATGGGCGGCCTTATCGCTAAGAGCGATTTCTTCCAGACAACTTTCAATAGTAATCATTTTCAACCGACTTCATATAGGAGGTTCTCAATTCGACTGAATGTTTTTTTCGTATGTATGTTACGCGATATTTCCGCCTATTATGGACGAATTCTTTCATTTTAGTATAGAAAATGATCCCAAGATGGTCCCATAAAAATGTTATACCCAGGGATAAGTATTTATCCCGCAAAACTTAAAAACAGTGTAAAAAAAAGGCATTCGAAGTCGATTATTATCATTATTCAGGAATTAGAAGTCGGTTTCATCATATCAGCCACTGCTGAACATAGGCCTCCCCAATACGACGACATAAATAGCGGTCCTGAAGTCGGTTTATCGCTTTTTAAAACACGCCAATTATCATGTCCTGACGACATTGATTTGGCTTTACAAAGAGCAAGTTGCGTCTGACATTCCTCCTCTGCTACGTCAGCTGTGCTACGAAGCTACGCGCTACGCCGTAGCGTTCCTATCACTAATTGCTACGGATACAAATATCTTGAAATTATTCGACAGTAATTTGAATTTTGAGAGAAGACGCTCTATCATTTCATTCCGAGGAATTTGCATTTGTATGCACAGGGGAAAATTGAATTTTGCTCTCTGCTCTACAAGGTACTTAATGTTGTTAATAATATTAACTTTATATTTATACGTCTAGGCCTATTTTTTTTACTTGTATGCATGCTAGACGCAGCCTGCCCTGAGAAGACCTTATTGGTTCATAGTCCTTATTGGTGCCATAATGCCCACGCTAGGCATACTTTTTGCAGTATTGTACAGTAGGCACATACATAGTACAGGTACATACTGTACAATAGTATGTACCTACTGTACAATACTGCAAAAAGTATTCCTCCTCGTATCCTCGACAAAGATCTCAAATTATTTCAACTTCTAAAAATTTGTTCTCAAAGTATCGGTGAATCATTATATCGTTAGATATTACAGCTGATCGCAAAACAAAATTGGATCCCACTTGAGAAGAAGCCTTATTTACATGTACCGTACTCGATAACGGACAAACAGTCAAATCTTCAAACGACACGGCGTCAAAGGCACGAGCAATTCAGAATCAAATTTACGCGTCCCGCGGGCTCGATTTATCGAGTTTTCCCTCAAAGAGCAGCCATTTTTAAAACTTCCATCGAGTCAGGTAGATACGGCCAATTGTGGTAGCAAGTACCGCAAGTACCACGGGTCCCGCTTTGTTCTATCTTCTATCCTTTATAGGGTTGACGAAGTTACGAGTTTCGGTCGGAATAATTCTGGGCCGCGACTCGATTACGAGTTGAGAATCCGATCGTTGGAATCGAGTTGGGAGCGCTTGAGCGAGTTCAAACTTTGCTTGTTCGATTATAATGCGAATGAACTGAGTTCGAATTATGTATTTGATTGTAACTCGGAATTGGGTTGGTATTGTCGGATTATATCATTGTTAGCTAAGTTTTAGTTGAATTATATTAATGCTTTTCGTCGAAGCATGCGCAAGTTTTATCTATAGCTGTGGATCGGACGTGGCGGTGGTAGATCTCAGCCCGTGGATGTTATAAGAGTCTACTGAGGGAATTTACTAGCTAGAGGAAGAGCAGCAACTTCCTTCATTCAATTGTAGCACCTCCATTACTGTGATCACTAATCCGCCTGCCAAACGAGATGATTCTGTCAAAACCCTGCTTGTTTGCGGAAAGCAGGTTAAACGGTGTTCGTATGATATATTATCTCCCTGCGTTGAATATCTGAAAGCTCCAGTAACTTCCTGAAACTGATATAAATCAAATATCCTCTTATATTTTTCCAATGTTTTATGATATTTCTATGAAGGTTTTATATCTAAGCTTAGATATTTCTATAAAGGTTTTATCTAAGCTTTTTTTATTTTGGGAAATTGACGAGTGTGCAAACGAAGAAATTAGTAAATTCATAAAAAGTCAAAATAATACTTTGAAAATGTGTAATGTGGAAAAACTGAATTCAAAACCCAGCAACGCTGCGACCAATTTTAGGCTATCCATGGCAAAAACTACCTACAATATATATTTATACTAGGAAGTAAAAAATTCTTCAAAGTTTTTACTTCCTAGTGCCTGCGTCCCATAAACCCTCCCACAGACATTGATCCTCTTTTCCCTCAGGATACAAGGAGGTTTACAAAGAGTTGATAAGCCAAGCCGGTCACGATCCGTCGCGACGTTAACGCTAACGTCGTTACAGCGCAAATACTGATTGCTAACGACTCCGGAATGGTCGACATTACGATCAGATTTAGTTGTTTTTTGGCAGACAAACGGCGTGAAATGGCGAGATCGTTTACTTTTAATTAATAAAATTCGTTTATTTCAGACAATTTAGAATTCATAGACACACATAGAGTGTTAGTAGGACATAAAAAACCAAGTAGAACTAACCTAGTTGTTAGTATAAAGTATTTAAATTTAAGTAGGTATATCCTATCTAGATCGCATTCCGGATAAGGCTTACTCAGAATGACAAGGAAACATCTATCAGATAAAATCATCAGGATGCTGTTGCGACTATATTATTGGAGCTGTAAGAGTATAAATAAATAAACACAAACAAAATAAATTTTGAATCTACATAGTTATATGCAAAGTATTACAATATACTATTCTAAATTATTCTAGTTAATATAATGACAAAAATGATGTATGTATGTAATTATATATATAAGTGTGAGTGGTATCTCGGGTCGCCCTGAGGACACCCGACTCATACGAGTCAGAGCAACATTGGACCCAGATTTATTAATAAGTGAAATATTATAAATAGTAGGTAGGTAGTAGGAGTAGTTTAGTAGTTAGGTAAGTTTTTAAAGAAGTTTTTTGTTATACTCATTTGTAGTAACGCCTCTAGTGTAAACCATTCCGCATTAAATTTGAGATCAAAGCAAAAAAAAATATTAAACACTATCCCAATCCTGCGCAACTCATTCACCAAGTATACGAAGGATAATTCTTTTAATTCAGATCTATCTCTCTCCGATTGAAATATAGTGTTTCATGTTTTACTTACTTTATTTAATCCTTAAAATTACTGATTCTGTCTCGTCCAATAGACAAAAAAATGTTCAGGGCTCTTCTATCAAAATTGCGATGACCTTCATAAATAGCTAAAATCTCCTAGCCTCCAAAAGATATAGCCGATGAGTGCAAGTACTGCCAGTTCAAATTATCCGGTATAAAGTTTGAAACAGGAATGAAAGCCGAAAAATAAATGCGTTAAATTCCACTTGTATATTTCACACCAGCATTCAAGTTAACGTTTCATACAAACCTGCTCATATAAATTCAAAAGCAAGTAACACAATATCTTAGTTGGAACCTCACGTTCATTAGCGTCTGAAAACTGGCGTACAGAATAACCCCCCCATTCGCCGGGAGCAAAAACTCAATTATCATATTTTATACCTCATAATACTTACGGAGGAGATATTCAATTATATAATTTTTCCTCTGAAAAGAATCCCTTTTTCATTTCTCATTTGGATTTTTCTCTTAAGCAATTACGGCAGAGCCTGGGGATACGGAATATTGGATTCTCGGATATTTTCTCATTTGCGTTCTAACAAGACGAATGGTAAACTTGTATTCTGTTTCTCGTTTAGAACTGCTGGATTTTCGTTGGGTTTCGGATGGAAATGAGCTCATTATGTGCTTGTATTTGTTTTGGGCAAATGTTTTAATTTACAGTTACAGTGGCCGTATGAAGATAAATTTAAGTGAATGAAATTAAATGTTATTCAGGGGTGGCTTCTAAAACCTTAAAATAAAACCCTATAGCGTTGTTTATAATTTCACTAACCTCGCAGAAAGGCTTTCAAAAGCCGTGTCTACTCTACCAACAAAGCATAAAGATACCAATTACCAAAGCATCTACCTACATAACTTTAACCAGCTATCTGTACTATATCATCATCATCATCATCATCAGCCCATACACGTCCACTGCTGGACATAGGCCTCCCCAGTACGACGCCACAAATAGCGGTCCTGAGCCGCCTCCATCCATCGACTCCCTGCGACCGCTACGATGTCGTCGGTCCATCGAGTGGATGGTCTCCCATGTAGGGGGGGATTTGCCATAATCACCACGCATGGAAGGCGGATTGGTGATCGCAGTGTTGGTGTTTAAAAATACTCAGAAGGAAGCTGCTATATATATTCTACTATATATCTACTATATGTATCTATACTATAAGAGATTTTGGGTCAAAAATAAGCATTTTCCCATATATGCTCCCAAAATACGATTGAATCGAAGATAGTTTTGTGAAGGGCTCACAGAAAATAGTTTACTATTTGTGGTAAATTACTTTTCTGTTTTATTCTTTGTAGAACGCAGAAAAAAATTAAAACTAGGTTCCTATGATTTGAATCACGCGCCAACATGAGTTGGTCAACCATAAAACTGTTTATTAATTTTTTTATATTACATCAAATCCCTCAAGTTACTATATTAAAAACTTTTACGATAAACCTAGGAGGTATTGCTAATGCAATGGAAGCCTCCTTTTCTCTCCTAATTTCCCTAGCTGTCCAGAACAAAAGCTTTCCAGTTATGACGTTATTCTATGACGTTATCATTTTATTTCAATTTAATTTATTTATTTATGGGCTCCCAACAATAAAAACACCTAACAAGTGATATATTACATTTAAGAGGTCATAAGTCTAGTGTTGTGTGTGGCCGCGGCGTGTCAATATCGACCCCTCCAACGCAACCCGTGGATGTCGTAAGAGCCGGAAGAAGGGCAGCAGCTTCCTTCTGAGTATTTTTCAACACCAACACTGCGATCACCAATCCGCCTGCCAAGCGTGGTGAATATGGCTAAACCTACATGGGAGACCATACACTCGATGGACCGACGACGATATCGTAGCGGTCGCAGGGAGTCGATGGATGGAAACGGCTCAGGACTGCTATTTGTGGCGTCGTATGGGGGAGGCCTATGTCCTGCAGGAGACGTGTATGCCTGCTGGCCATACATATATATGATATGATTGATTGATTGAAGTCTAGTGTTTTTTTATTTAATGCGTTTGGCACCCATTAATTTGAAAAAACACTAGACTTAACAGCAGGCATCAGCAGCCAACATTTAGCATGTACAAATTATGGGTCGAAAAAAAATCATCTGATAAATAGATACCCAATACCCCACATAAACTAAATATACATATAAGAATAACAAGTTATAGGTGCCTTGCCTACACTATTTTCTAATAAATCATGAATTAGAAAACCTCTCACGGGGCGGAGCCGCCCCAGGCTCCGTAAACGATATAAATAAGGGTAGATGCAGGTAGTATACATGAATAATGCAGGGCAGTCCGCCCAGTAAACGCGTTACGATTTTTCATAATAGCTCTCTTTGATACTGCCTTCGTATTATTCACCTTTTATGAAGCAGTTTACGTTATTTTATTTTCGCTGTAGATTTTATATTACGCCCTACGTATAATATACTTATATACATACTATACTTATATTTCACAAAGTATTATATACTTTGTGAAATATTGTTGTTTGAATATTTTAAAGTATTTTTTGTAAAATCATTTGCTTTTTTTCTGTGTACAAACTATGTATGTTTACAAAAAATTGTCGTAGTAGGATGATGTTTTGTATTTTTGTAAAGTATCTATGTAGATCAGAAAACTAGGTATTCGATAGCTCTCGTTAGAAGGGGTAACGAACTTTATCAAATTGACCGTTAACGTAACAAACTAACGGCTGCCGTAACGACGTTAACGTACTGGTCGTTACAGCTAGGCTAGTGGCTAAACTAGTTTTATGTTTTTAAGGCCTTTTCAGACTTTAGGCTTATGCGGTATTCAATACTCAGAGAGCCGAGTTTCGCTTGGATTTCGCTCTGTTTCGCGTTGTCCATGGTATTCCGAGATTATATAAAACAACACGGCTTAATCATCGTCAGCCCTTATGCGTCCACTGCTGAACATAGGCTTAGAGTGAAGAGAAGTATGGGATAAAACCATGCATGGCTCGCTTTGACAGCGAGCCATGGATTTATCTACAATTGAATTTAGAGACGGCCAAAATAACCCGTAAAGTAATAATTGGCCCATTCTACCCGCATCGCGCAGCGGTCAGTGAAGGGTTAACATAAAGCCGCGCCACACTCAATCTTTCCGCGCCGCACTGTGTACACTTGATTTATTTTTTATGGCCTCTGTATGCAGGCGTGTCTAATAGGTACGCAATGGGTTAAATCGCGGCTACCATGCTTAATTCGGTAACAGATTTAATTGTGGGATTTTTTGTACTTTTTTGTCAAAAAGTCTCTCACTCACAATCACTCATTTTTATAATAAGTATTTACTATCTAGGCAAGTCATTTTACAATTAAGTCAATATTTTTGCACAAAATATAAAAATGTCTAGTCTATCTTACTTCAGTAAACTGTTTGTGTATGAAATAAAATATAGTAGTATTTTGATAAATTATATTAGTTCTCAAATAAAGATTCAGCAATTAACGAGTAGGTACCTAAATATACAAATCTCTAAATACTTTGATATATCTGATTACTCTGATCCGATACAATGGTGTTTTACAAAATCATTGCCAGCATTTGAACTATTTACAATTCAATATCAAAATAAACAGTTTTTTACACCATTTCTTTATAAAGCACCGCACACAGTCGCACGTGCCGCGCGGATAATATCGCACAATACTGCGGAGCGCCCGCGGCGGCGCGGCGGGCGGTCAATATTGTACACACGCCTTGTTGACCGTGGCTTGTGTTAAAATAACGTTAATGAATCGAAAATCGCCCCTATATCATTTGGTGCTAATAGACGATAAAAACTCAATGCATTTGGTGCTTTTAAAAAACGATTTGAAACTTTGTTGGAATGATTGTAGAGTTACAGAAATGAGATATGAAATTACCAAATATTAGAGATGCGAAAATAAATTCCTATCTACCTCGTAGGCAGATGTTTTAAAACATGTTGATACTAACCACAAAATAAAAGAGAGATTACAGAACATAGACCTTATATTAGCTGAAAAGTCCCTTTATCCTATAAAGTTGTGTTGCGCAAAAAAGTCAGGCGGAATAGATTTTTTTGTATTAATTTGTATTGTATATCTCAAAATTTATCTGATTCCAATAATACATAAACACAAACAATAATACCGAAAATAATGTATTATTGAGATCAACATTTATCGGGCACTTTGAAATTCATCCTCGATCAAATCAGATCCTATCAATGTTAAATGAGTCATCAAACTTAATCCAACGGAATCAAGTTCCAATTACGGTACATTTAACATGAATGGCTCCACTTGAGCTCACGCCCGGTCGCGTGTCTCGCTCGCATTGTTTATCTAGAATCGGGGCAATTTAGCGTTACGCGATCGTGGGGTGACATTACAGCGGTATGAATAGTTTAGCCCGGAGAATCCACTATCTTGGAAAAATAATGGTTTTTCCGTGTAAGACAGCATAGACAGAGCCACTTGCTTTGCAATGCAATGACCACGAACCTTAGGTAAATATCAGAGGGCCTCTTAGTTAGTATCATTTAAATCAATGGACTGAATGATGGTAAAAGATTGGTAATAAATAATAAGATTATGAGTATTTTTTTTATCATTTATATACCATAACTTTTTTGTATGTCGTGTACTGTACATATGAGTATCAAGCTTGTACTACGAAGTAAATAAGGTAGGTTACTAAGAAATACAACAAAGAAGCCACTTTGAATGTCTTAGAAAAGTCACTCCTAAAGTTTATAATCGCTCTGGACCGCCGCTGCCGCGCGATTATTGACGGCGAGTGTGCACACACCCTATTGTTTGTTGATACGCATTAGTTCCGCCGAGTTGAAGTGTTGGTCACATTTAATTTTTACGGCGTTTTGATTCAGTGGCGATGGGCCTTAATGGGTTAGATTGCGGATAAACTAACCGAAGATAATGGTGTTTATTACACTTTTATAGCACAGTGACATCCATCCATAGGTTAAGTTTCAACTTAATTTCTATAACTACAGAAATTGTGACCAGTATCTTTCAATAATATGATAGCAAGCTATTCTATACAAAACAAAAAAAATAATGATAAAGCTGGACATTTTTAATGTTTCATAATTAATAATATAAAAACAAAAGTAATGTACTATTAACGAGACTTAGAAACTGTCAGGGTGGTCAGCGATCTATGAACGCCAGTTCTTTTATTGCCATAGTGTTTTGTGCTGGATCTCTATTTTAGTTAATATTTTGTGTTTTGGTGAAAACTGATGACGCAAAAACTCTACCTGAGCAAAAAAATTCATACAGAGCGTTGTAGTTTCTGTAGTGTTTCTGTGGAGCATACAACACACGCACCACATTGTTTAATGGTCCATACCATACAACGAATTATTTCGCAATGTCGCTTTTGTACAGAAACCATTGTTGGGAGCGTAGTGAGCTGCATTTTCGCTCAAATTATGCTTTCAGGCACCAGTTTCTCAGAACACAGGTAGATAAGCATATCCCTAAGTACTATGTTAACTCTCCCACATCTCCCCTTTTACACTACCTACATTAAACACCTACCATGTAAGCTTGATTACATCTGTGAGAGAAAATAAACATTTTATTTATTTCATATCCAAGAACTTCATGACATGATTCTTCCACTCCAGGACAAGCAGACGAAGTCTGCACAATACCATCCATATCTTGTGGATATATACCATCCACTCGTACTAAGCGGTTGTTCTCCACTTTCATCATTCGCACCGCTAAGAATTGGAACTCGCTGCCTGCTTCTGTTTTTCCAGCCAATTACAATCTGGGTCTCTTCCAGACAAGAGTGAATAGGTGTTTTCCATCCCTTCGTGATACACCGATGGCCACATCGTCACTTTCCATCATGTGAGATTGTGGTCAAACGAAAGTCTATAATTTTTAGTTAAACAAGATTTTTTTGTTATGTTACCATTTGTTACCTTTAGATTTATTTATTTACATGGTCCTTGTTTACTTTTTATTGTTCTATACTTTTGGGGAAAGTAAATTAATTTTAACTTGTTCGACTTTAAAAAAAAAAAAAAACAAGCAATTAAGTTCATTTATTGAGTACCGACTTCTGTCATGATAGTCTGTGGCATATTTGCGCATTGCCGCCAATTATAAGAGCCACAACAGGCATATCTAATTGCGCTATTTAAGTCAATTCAGTTAATTAATGTAGTTAATGGAACTGTGGAGACGCTGGACGATGTCGCTTCCTGTTGCTCACTACTTGGGATAACATAATGAAAGATATGTTGGTGGTCTAGTTGAGGAAGATCTAAATGATTCCCCTTTTTAAGTCAATTTGTTCAGATAATTAAGTTGGTACTCTGGTCGAGACGTGCGAGACCCGCTGGTGACCAGCTTTCGGGTCACGCGTCGCTTTGACAGCACAGCTCAGCGCATCAGCATTGCCATACAGCGGGGCAATGCAGCCAAGGTCTTGGGGACTCCTTCGATTGGTATTGATTGGATCAGTTGAGCTACTTACATCAAGATTGTTCGCAATAGTCTGCAGTTTGCGTCTACTGTTTCAATTATAAATACTAGTTCTAACTTATTCCTATTATATGTTTGTTTATTCTATGAAAAAAGTCAGGAGTAGGCGGGCGTACAACTAGGTAAAACATTAATGTTATAAATATTATAATGTTGGACAATTCACACAGCCTAAGCCTAAATCTAGCCCTAAGTTAAGCAGATTTTGTGTTATGGATACTAGATGAATGATATTAATAATACAATACATACATAGATAGATATTTATTTATTAGAAAATACCCAAAACACCTACCAGAACCGATTTCTGGGAACCTACCAGAGGAAGGGCAGCAGCTTTCTTCTGAGTATTTTTAAACACCAACACTGCGATCGCCAATCCTCCTGCCAAGCGTGGTGATTATGGCAAATCCCCCCTACATGGGAGACCATCCACTCGATGGACCGACGACATCGTACCGGTCGCAGGGAGTCGATGGATGGAGGCGGCTCAGGACCGCTATTTGTGGCGTCGTACGGGGGAGGCAGTGGACGTGTATGGGCTGATGATGATGATGATGATGATGACCCAAAACACCCGGAACAAATAATTGCAGATCGTATAAAACGTGTCAGAACGTGTGAGAATAGAACCCGCGACCTTCTGTTTCACAGGCGGACCTTTACCCACGCTACATTAGTCGTCAAAAGTTATAAATAGTATAACTCAATAGTGATAACTAATAGTTCCCATAGGAAAATACCATCACAAATCCAGCTCGCGTCCGCTATGATCCAATTGGTGTCCGCTAAATTGATACTCTATTAGGCTCAATTAAACATTAATTAATATAATTAATGAACGTCGATCCGCGCCGCTGTTTGTGACTCAATGCTCTCTGAAACACTGTTTTGATGACGTCATTTAGGGTACTAGAAAACTATGCGATTATACCAGACAACTAAGAGTAATTGAAGTACATATTCCCATTTAGAGCACCGATTCGAAGAGCACCACCGTTAGAGCACCGATTTTATTCCCATTTAGAGCACAAATTTTAAGAGCACAGCTGTTAGAGCACGGATTTTATTCCCATTTAGAGCACCGATTCTAAGAGCACCACAGTTAGAGCACCGATTTTATTCCCATTGAGAGTACTAATTTTAAGAGCACAGCAGTGAGAGCACCGATTTTATTCCCATTTAGAGCACCGATTCTAAGAGCACCACAGTTAGAGCACCGATTTTATTCCCATTTAGAGCACTGATTTTAAGATAACAACAGTTAGCGCCCCGATATTATTCCCATTTAGAGCAAAAATTTGTAGCTAGTGATGGGTTTTTTATCGTCAATAAACCTTCGTTTGACCACAATCTCACCTGATGGAAAGTGACGATGAGGCCGACGGTGTATCACGAACGTCTAGAAGACACATATTCACTCTTGTCTTGAAGAGACCCAGATTGTAATTCAATGGAAAACAGAAGCAGGTTTTGATATAACTAGCCGTGACATTTGCAATTAGATCTAGATAAAAGAAAAACCTACATAGTTTTAGAACTAGGTAAAAGTACTTACCTAGGTGTTTCATAACTAGCTACAAGTTTATAAGGATTGGTCAATGCGATATTAAGTAATTACTAATTAAATTGAAAAACCACAAACTGACAACATCTACAGCGGCGATTACGACGGGTGAAGATCTGCCAGCTATGCAGGAGGTTGCGGGTTCGATTCCCGTCTCGGGACAAATGTTTGTTCCGGGTGTTTTGTATATAAAGTAAGAAATATCTATCTATGATTAAATTAAGTATATCAGTGTGAAAGTTATCTACCATAATTTCTATTGTGGCAACCCTTGTTGGTAAAAATAAATTGATGATGATGCGGAAAAGATCATAATTTAATGTTTTTGCTATTATAGTGCGTAAGCCGCACACTGGGGATAATTTCTAACAAATTTTAATAAGATCCCAAAATTTTTCGACTTCGACTGGACTTGAACCCGCAACCCTCCCTCAGTACGGGATGCGCTGCCAATTGCGCCACGAGGTCATGTGACGTGGAGTTCTAAAAACTCTGGGACTTCCTTCGGTCTTAAGCGCCGTTAGCTCCACCTACAGGGGAAACATTCAAGTTCATAAATAAAGCGACACCTCTCGTCAATCGTACTAAACGTATCTTTAGTCATTGAACAGGTTTGGATGAACTTGAATGTTTGTGTCCCAGAGTTTTTCGAATCCTACGTCACATGACCTCGTGGCGCAATTGGCAGCGTATCCCGGACTGAGGGAGGGTTGCGGGTTCAGGTCCCGTCGAAGTCGAAAAATTTTGGGATCTTATTAAAATTTCGTAGATATCATAATTTCCATACTAGTTTCAACAAACTAAACTAAGGTTGCCTAGGAGAGATCGCTCTTGAGCGTTAGTATCGCCAATTATCGCTTATTCGATAATTATTATTTTCTAAATTATTTTTAAGTTAGGTGTGCAATAAGTTATTATCTATCTAACTAAGAAAAATAAATCGCAAATTCTGAATTCGAAAACAAGCTCGGACGAGATGGTGGCGCTTCCGGCCGGACCGGAAGTGCCTCTAATGCGATATACGAATTATCGCGCCGACACGTGCGATCAGCCGGATTGCACAGTCCGATCCGTGGAATTACTGGAATCACGAAGTTTACGGGAATTTGCACTTAAAGGGAATTTCTATAATCAAACCATATCTAACATTTTGAAGACTGCTGGTTGGTTGTTGTTAGGTTTGTTATTCCATCACCAAACAACGTTGAAGAGAAGAGGATTCAGATATTTAGAAAAAAAAAAATACCTTTTGTAGAATTTTAATACCTAGTAAGTTCTTAACTCTTATTTAAAACACTGATGTTTTTTTATAGAGTTGCCAATGTATTATTTTTCCTCTAAATTAAACACAAACTACATTAAAGCCCTTTTTAGTTCGCGAATCAATTTTATTCTTACGCTCCATCAAGACTACAGATTAGGTAATGTTACTTCATAACTATTACAAACAAGAATTTTTGCAACCATGACGTTTTGCTTACAGAATTACATTATGTACGGATGATTACCTATCTTAGTTAGTTCTTTTGCTTGCAAGACGTGGTTAGGAAGATTTTTTCAAACTAATTTTGCTAGAGCGAGCTCTTCTTCACACATAATGAACTCTTGGTCGGATCTCTCGAAAACGAATAAAAAATTGAGTGTAAGTACTCTATAACGCAATAAAATTGTGTTTTAAACTGTCCCAAACTCAAATTAAAAGGAATTAAAATAAGGTAAGTATCGTATACAACCTCTGCCGTCACCCCAATAACCATAGATTCTCATAGAGGAACAATAACGTACAATTTGAATGGGACGCGTGCGCGCAATGCGTGGACGTCTCTATATAATTATATTTATTATTGGGTAAGTGACAGACAGATAGACATATTTGTTTTATGCAAAAATATTTTAGTTTTACTGTTTGAAAAATGTAGACGGGAAGTAGGTATTTAATTTTTTATTATATTATAATGAAAAACACACTTCCGAATACAGTGTGTGAAGAGTGACTAGTGAATTTTGAATGTCACATGTATATTTTCTACCGTATATAATAATTTTAAAACCTTTTTGACCTCTTTGATTACCTAATGAATCTTTATGCATAATTGAGAGAGATCAAATTCACTAGCATATCAATCAATGTTACTTGAAAAAAGTTATACAATGTTATTATATAGAAACCCTTTTTATTTTCTTTTATTATATAAAATAAGACGAAACTCAAACCAATTGTTAATTGGTACCTATATATAGTTATGTACATAACTATATATAGGTACCAATTAACAATTGGTTATTGGTTACATACACTCTGTTGGAACTAGTTTATCTCTAATCCCGCAGGTGTGCGTTGCGACCTGCGACACAGTATCTTACTTCTGCAGGACGCATCGCTTCCTATTTTTGTCATTGTACCTAGTTTATGTTACTAAATAAAGACACTTTAAAAAAAACAATCAATGTCAAGAATTAAAATCCGCGCCAAAACCTCTATGTATCTACTAATAAGTCATCGACGACCGATGTGGCGCGGCGGGCGGAGGTCCGCCTGCGATGCAGAAGGTTGCGGGTTCGATTCCCGCCTCGGGACAAATGTTTGTACGATCTGCAAATATTTGTCTCCGGTGTTCTGGGTATTTTCTATGTATAATAAAAAATATCTATCTATGTAATATATTGTATTATGTATATCAGTCATCTAGTACCCATAACACAAGCTCTGCTTAGCTTGGGGCTAGAAGATGTTGTGTGCATTGTCTAACATTATTTATTTATTTAATAAGTCATCATATTTTAATGTCCTTTTTGAATTAACTGTACCTAATTTATAACTCAAGTATAATACATTCAAGAACACATCCCAAAGAGATCTTTAATAAAATATTCGCATGAAATGATATCACCATTAGCATAAGTTCCGCGCGTGGAATTAACGTGAATTTCATTAGGACCTGGAGACGGAATTCCATTTGAACCGACTCGATATGAGAGTGGTTTTACTCCTACAATTATGAAGCTCTACATTTAGGACACGAGAGCATATAAACAGCAGAATTAATAAAAAAAAACTTTTAAATACACGCTGTTATATCATCTAGGACCAAAGTGCTTGGGGAGACACATCCAACGAACCCAAACTCGACGTGGTTAAGTCGGTTCGTTTAGGAGTTCCTTTGGCCACCTTCAGTTTCCTTCATCAGACCAGCTCGAAGGTAAGTACAATGACATTGCATTGCCACCAAACTTACATAAGTATGGCAAATTTCAGCTCAGTCGGTTGAAGATAACTGGTCTAAAATTGAGTTGCAAGATCACACGCGAACATATGTATATGTATTAGTACATTGCACGTTAAATAAAAGCTTGTAAAATCTGGTCCATTCAATGATGATTTCACCACCCTGTAGATATAGGTACAGTGTGTCCCACGGCCATGGGACATGAAGGACAAATAGGCAATTAAGGCAGGCTCTCTCTCTTCTGCTGCGTACAATCCCTTATGGTGCTTCCTCCCTTTTCAAAAAACAGGTTTGTGATAAATGAGGCAATAGTATTTTAGATTATAACAACATCAAGTGTATTACCATGTACCTACTACGGTGAAATGAATGAAAAGAAAGTAGATACCTCTTACAATGCCCCATTATTTAGAGCGTATCGTCTGTACAACGAATTGGCTTCCAAAAACACTGATATAGACATTTATGATTCCAATATTTATAAATTTAAGCAATACATAATCAATTTGCTATATGGTGTTCAACAACAATGTTAAATAATGTTTATCCTATTTGTTTAATTTTTATTAGTTTTTTTTTTAGTTACTAATTTTATTTTAACTATTAAGTTGCGTAAAATTTCAAGTTTTATTGGTAAATTTAAAATTTTAGCTTGCACCATTTTTCAACGCTTGTTATATTTTCATATTTGGGTAAAATCTAGCTCGTAATAAGAATGTATAATGCATCTTTTTATGGATCTTACTCTGTTTTGTGAACTAATAAATAATTAAATACTGGAAATTTTACTGAAATGAAATATCCCAAGGTAAATCATTTTTGAAAATTCAGTTACCGCAGTTTTACTTATTTTTTAAAATAAAGGGTTGTTCCGTTTCAGTAAAAGCTCCCATCTTCAATATTTCTAGTACTTGTTCTCCTGTCCCATGGCCGTGTAACACACTGTATATGTAGGTTTTAGTCAAAGCCATGGTTGGTTTCATGACGACCGGATTGTAAAATATCTTACAAACATGTGTCATAATTTCAGGATAAAGTCAGTCCAGCTTGCCTTTTTGATTACAGAGGGACAATTTGCTTGAGTCTCGTAAAAAATCCTGAAATACCGAACCTTTTAAGACGAGATATGTTGACCGAGGCTAAAATCTTCCTAGGAAAATCTTATAAAAATCACTCGCATAAAAAACGATAAGATATTTTGCTGAATTTTATTAAGCAAAATTCTGTAGTTTGGTTTCTCTCTCCACAGATACAATCTTGGCACCATAAACACTTCCCTATATCTTTGTCTTTTGCTATAGTAAATACTTTATTACATTATAACTTTTTTTACCTTATACTTAAACACAATTTTTCGTATCATTTTCCCTACAGACCCTACAGTACAGACTGCTAGGTCCATACAGTTTTATTGAGTTGATTCTCTGTTCGACTCGCCACACACTCGTGTGTTCCACGTACGGCAATGAATTATCATAATAAATGTATCAACTGTCTAGAGTCGCGACGGCAATTTGTATTCTGAATTGTTATTGAATTATACCAGTAACTGAATCAAGTGGCTGAAAAATGTTAAATCATTGATGTGCGTCAGTACGTTTGTGAATCCTTTGCTTTTTTACAAGCTTTTATTTAACTGGCAATGTATATATGTTTGTTCGGGTGCAATTTTGCAACTCAATTTTGTTATCCTCAACCGATTGAGCTGAAATTTGGCATACTTATGTAAGTTGGGTGACAATGTTATACTTCTGTACTCGTAAAATGGATCTTGTGTCTGAAATAAAGAATTATTTATTTATTTAATGCAATGTAATGGTATCATCTAGCTGGTCTGTTGATGGGAACCGAAGGTGGCCATAGGAACTCCTAAACAAAACGACTTAACCACGTCGAGTTTGGGTTCTTGGGATTTGTCTTTCCAAGCACTTTCGTCCTAGATAATATAAAAGCTAAAAAAAAAGTTTTTTAGATATAAAAAAATTATTGTATTTTACTAGGTATACTTACCTACCTTAATTATAGTTTATTTTGACGAAGCCTTTATACAGCTGCATTATTATGATAATTTTGACATTTTTTTTAATATTAATTTTAGTTTATTTCTGATATTGTCATAAAAGGGAATTCCCTTTTACAGCCAACCATTTGTTAATTTGTGTGTCGGGATAGGAATCACTATTTTTCTGCAGTTTTTTTCTCTTCTTCTACGTACAAACTCTTAAGGTACTTCCATTCTTTTAAAAAAACTAGTGTTGTATGTATAATTATAATTAAGTAACTTATTTTTAAAAGCAATAATAATTTAGATTATAACGACATAAGGTATAAAATGAAGCTACGATGGAATAAATAAAGGAACTGAAATAAACTGAACTTAATTTTTTCAACATTTACCTGCACTTCATCCGTAATTCGGCTAGACATAATCGTCAGTCGCCGGTGTAGATATCTACAGTGGGATAAATAAATGAACGGAAATTAACTGCACTTTATGATGATTCATCGTTTACCCATTTCATTATTTTACATTTTCACCTACTTTTCATTTACCTAACTAGAATTCATAAACGAGAAAAGTACGAGAAAAGTACGAACAAATCCTAATATTATATACATAATACATCAAAATTTGTATGGATGGATGTATGGATATTTGTTACTCTTTCACGCAAAAACTACTGAACCGATTACACCGAAATTTGGTATGGGTATAGTTTGGGACCTGGAATAATATATAAGCTATTTTTTATCCCGATAAAACGCGGGCGAAGGCGCGGGCAGCAGCTAGTAAATTATAATTTTGTACTTCGGTTTTTGCCATATCGCACCGGGGAGTCTTAGAGAGAAAGTGCATCTTGAAATCTAATAATAAATGCGTTCTGTTGCGCTAATTATAATTATCCCCCCCCCCCTACATGGGAGACCATCCACTCGATGGACCGACGACATCGTAGCGGTCGCAGGGAGTCGATGGATGGAGGCGGCTCAGGACCGCTATTTGTGACGTTGTACGGGGGAGGCCTATGTCCAGCAGTGGACGTGTATGGGCTGATGATGATGATGAATTAATTGATAAAATTACACATTAGTTAAAGCATCATTTACCCGGTCTCTCTCATTACGGTCATTAATTCAAAACCATTTCGGAATCGCTACCGTCGAATCAAATTAAAGCGTTGATTAAAACTACATTTATCTGTGTACACTCGGTTACATAATTTTATTTAACTTCTGCCTGCGGGCTGGTATGTGTATTTAACATATAACTTTTGATGGAAATTTGACACTGTATTTAAGTAACTTTACCTACCACTTGCTCGTAATAAAGAAATAAATCTTATTAATTAAAATATACCCAATTGTAAATGCATAATTTAGGTGAAACTCAGCTCAAATAATACTGATTTAGAGTTGAAAATAATTTAAGACCCTTCCGATAAGAAAATCGTATATATCATCGGAATACAATTTTCTACTAGTTAGACTTTTAAAAAAATTATACTGATAAAGTAACTGCTCTTAACACTAAGTAGTATTAAGTTTTTTTATCACGCCAATACACGTATGTTTTGATACTTTCGTGTTAAAAAAATCGTATATAAAAGCAGCTTACAATTTATGTGTTTTCAAGTACTAGAATTAAATCAACACTAGTCCTGTGGAGTCTTATATTTCCTTCTGCTAATAAAGAAATTTTAAAACTGAAAAATACTTTTGTGTTCACTAGTACCGATATACAGTCGTGCGCGTAATTCCGCGGTGTAACGAACCCCGCGTCAACCCTTGCCCGCATGCACGCCGGTCTAATTGTCCACATTAATATGACAAATAGATTACGGGCCTGTTGTACCCGCGATGTGATACAGAAGGGTAATTTGCTCTGTGTAGAGCGTATTTGGTACTTGATGCGATGGTTTTGTGAATGCTTTAGGGAAGTATGTGTTTATTATTTCGCGTAAACTTCAGACTGTAGCTTAGCACACGTTTTTACTGCTTCAAAAGTAAAAAATCTCCTAAGCCAGGATAAATCTTATTTTACTGCTCTCGTAGAAATAATATTATCTATCTTCTTGCTAAATTACATCAAGATAAGTCCAGTCGTTTGCTGAAAAGTTAGACTGATGATCTTAAGGAAATTCAAGAAATTAAGTAATTAATTCACAACTGTGAAAGAGTGACATTAAAGCTGACAGCGCATGAATAATAATTAGTAGATTAGGAGTTATTTATAACAGCCCCATTATCTATGTAGGTCGGAGCAGCCTTCAAAAAAGTAGAACCACACGACAGCTTTTATCATTTGGCTAATCACACAAATCTTATTCCTCAATCCCCAAAACCTCCGAGTTTATCCACTTTAACTCGCATTTCCAAATCCCAAAGCAGACCTAATCCTGTGACATAAACGAGAGTAAATGTCGATTGTTATTCGATTTCGCGCCGTCGACATAAACTCGTTAAGGCATTTTGTCGACGCCAATGTCACTTCGACATAATCCTTACACCCAATTGTATTGAACCGTGTTGTTCAGACTGTTAACGCGTTTTTTTTTTAGTATGATATTTGTTAATTATTGATTCATGGAAATAAAAAAATAAAATGGATTTATTGGGGCAGTTTTGAGATTCAAATTCGAGATTGAAATATGTATTCTTCACACTAATATTATAAATGACAATGACGATGTGGCGCGGCGGGCGAAGGTCCGGCTGCGACTCAGGAGCTTGCGGCTTAGATTCCCGCCTTGGGACAAATGTTTGTACGATCTGCAAATATTTTTCTAGTGTTCTGGGTATTACTATGTATACTAAAAAAATTACATATCATGGTATATAATGTATTGTTTTATGTATATCAGTCATCTAGTACTGCTTAGCTTGGGGCTAGATGATGGTGTGTGGGTTGTCCAGCATTATTTATTTATTTGTTATTATTTATATACGGGAAAGTATGGATGTTAAAATGTTTGGATGTTTGCTACATCTTCAGGCCAAAACTACTAAACAGATCGAGCTGAAATTATGCATTGATGCAGTTCTAGACTTCTTAACGCGTACCCGCAAAATACCCGTTTTACCCAATTTTCTGGAATATTTTGAAAATGTCTGAAATACTCATGTTATAGCTTTATATTCTTTATATTCTCTGGACGTTTCAAGCAAATCTGGCCACTGGTCAAAGAGTTACAAAACACTCCAAAATACCATTTGTCCAAATTTCCAAAAATCCCTTCTTAGTTACTAATTAAACTACTAAGTTTATGTAGTAATCGGTACCTAACCACCAAATTCCAGCTTTCTAGGTTCAGCGGTTTGGGCTGGGCGTAGTCTCCAGAAAATCGCCTAATCATTAATGATTTCTAAACGAGTATTAAGCCGTGTAAGGAAACCTAGTACCGTGACCTAGTTTCTTAAGTAAACGTAAAAGCGCTTTATATAATGTGTAAGGTAAAACATATTTCTAATCATAATTTTTAATTGGTCTTAAAGCTATACCTATCATTAAAATATCAATTATTTTAATACCTACGTTCACCTCTGAATTTGATTTCCGCCTACGTCCCACTTTGGTCCGAAGCGAGTGGGACGAACACGGAATAACTCGTTTTAGTTTATTAAGAAAGTCACCCGTCTTAATTTACCTAAAATCATAACCAATTTGCGAAGACTTAAACAAGTCTCAATAATAATTAAGACGATCGATACTTAACCAATTAAAGTTTAAAGTTAATTTCCAAAGTGGGTTTAACCTCGGTATCGGTATTGACAATTAAACTCGGCTTATTCGATTAAACGGAATCTCGTGACTTTGTAAACTCGAGTTAGGATCGGCGCTGCGAGATCTAATGGGATTCATTTAGTTATAGTGCTTTCAGGGTTGAAGTTTATTGTTTATAGAAGCCAGTTACTCTTGTGATAAGCGAGCCACTAGTGGTAACCACTGAGAGTGTGTGCGTGCTTATCTGCACGGCATGGTCATTGGCTGATCCCATTAGAAACTGGTCTCTGGTAGGTTCCTTTAGGGCCGTTGTTCAAACACGTTTTTTTCGCCATAAAAACCTACGGTTAATTCGCCGCGACACGGTCTTCAGTTTTGTATGGATCATGGTATATAATATAAGGTATGGTCTTCCGAGACACGACGGTCACGTGGGTGACACAAGGCTACGTCATCGACGCCATCGAATGAGAAGACGAATTCTGGTGTTGACAGTAAGCGTAAAATCGTAACTCCCCGAGCTCCTTGTATTACCTTCTTGTATAAATCTGATAAAACAATTGTGGTTTTGTATTTACCAATTATTTATCACATTGACTCATGTTTAACGAACGCTGTTTTATCTGTTCTAACAAACATAACTAACGATTGTCATTTTTTTCAATTGACCCTTGTCACATTTGTTTCCCAACTTCTACGTTTTGTTGAAATAAAGTGGCAACTGGACAGTGACGTCACCTTTGTCACTCCGGAGGAGCAGACCTTATTTTCATGGATCATGGTATGGTATGAGTCACAATGTAAGGTTGTTCACATACGCGGCGGCATACGGCACGGCGACGCCACGCCGTATGCCCCGTGTCTCCTCGGCGCGTCGCGTCTACACCGGACCGATCCCGGACGTTTTTCATAGCGGCAATTAGGCATTTTTCAAAAAAGTTAAAACCATATTTGGCCAGCTAATGAAATGAATTTCTCACGTTACTATTTTTTTTGCACCTATTTTCTTTCATATTAATATTTTTGCTTTTTTATCATCTTTACTGACCTTTCTGTTTAAATACGATTACTACTACTACATACGAGTACATATATATTTACTTTTTAATGTAATCTCTTAAATGGCTTTAGGATCAAAAAGCCGTGCGGTTAAGAAAATTTGTCAAGAACACGACTTTTCTTAAACGTAACACGTGTCCGGAAACCGTGTCTTGTACAGTAGCTTAGAGCTCTACTTCTCCAGCTCAGGTTAGCACGCCATACGGTTAAGAAATCGTATGTAGTTCATTTAACCCGAAAAATTAATTAACAAGCACTAGAATTCAGCGTAGATCAGTGCTCGTAAAAATTACCCACAAAAAAATAAAACGACACACTCGTACAGTTCAATGTAATTAATTAGACCACTACACGGCTATCGTAACACTAACTAGATGAGGAGCTTTAGTCATACGACACGATATCGACGACATACAAGACTATTTCCCTAAATATCCTAAAATAAGTCCTCCGCCGCGTCTGTCTGTCTGTCTGTTCGCGATAAACTCTAAAACTACTGAACGGACTTTAATGCGGTTTTCACCAATCGATAGAATGATTCATGAGAAAGATTTAAGTATATAATTTGTCATTGCGCGTGGGGGGAGCTTTCATCGAAAACGCTGCCTAAATCCTTTGAGATATATGCTTTACTACCCGTGTAAAGCCAGGTACATTAAGGGTGCTCCAAATGTAGAGGGACTTTTTAAGTCGTCTCGTAGGATATAAAAGCTATACTCCTACCATAATGAAGTTGATTAGTGTGCCGTCATATGAAGATGGAGTTTATGACAATTACTCGATTAGACCATTTAGGGCTCGGACTCATCAGCGCTAATTATATTGCGCTCTCAACTCGCTCGGATGGGCCATTTCAGCGGGTTTTATCGTTCGGTCTCAATTTTGTAAGCTTTGAGCTTAAACCATGTTGAGAAAATTATACCCAAACACACGTGTTACCTGCTAGTGTGTTAAATTTCGGGCCTGTAGGAATAGATAGCTTGAAGATGTGCTCTTATTTGTGAGATATCTTTGTTTACAAAATACGCAACCGCTATTATACCTACAGACACGTATTAACTGAAGCTAGTGTGTTAAAATTTCTGGCCTGTAGGGATAGATTGCTCGAAAATGTGGTATTATTTGTGAGATATCTTTGTTTACAAAACACGCAACTGCAATGCTTGTGTGCCTCCGGCGGCACTCTACCGTAAAATCCAAAATGGCAGCCAAAATTGAAGACAATCGAAACATGGGTAGGTACGCCCATATGCCGAATAATTTTTAGCGAAAACTAAAGTAAAATAAGTAGAACATACCTAAGATTAGGTTTTTCATGAACGCCATTTTGATGAACTTATTTTTACAAAATGGCGAATTTAACAGCCATACATCTGTTATGTAACCTGTATATTAAAACAAATCGGTCAGTATCGCCGGCATTGATTGACAATGATTTAATGCCCTCAATTTATTGTAATTTACCAACACTGAAGTATTTAGGCCATTTTATTTGGTGGTCGTAAATAATTTATCGAAAACGTTTTCGATAATGACCTATTGATAGTTACTGATAGGTGTCGAAGCTTGCGGTAAAGAAAAGGGCCAAAATTATTGAGCATGGGCGCCCATTGTACTAATGGGAAAATCTGACGTAGGGTGTGATCACATAGGACGCTTGCGATTTGCGGAGCCAAAATGTGTGAGTGGTGTGATCGAGACAAAGTGAAGAACGGGAAAAGTAAGACCAGCATCAGCACATTTCCTTCTAGAACTTCATTTCGGGGCACGGAAGGGGCCTAGATGCAAAGACTCGAGACTCTTTGCCCCGGCTTCAACTCGGGGGGTGACGATCTCGGTCCTTGGGTTTACAAAGCAATTCTCTTTTGCTTTTTTTTATAGCGGCATCTGAACGGTCCTTTTTAGACTTTTTTGTATTATTGTTTCACCAACGCAAGGACTCACTGTGGTTCCGCGGGGATAAGGTCCCCAGAATGGGTCTCCATGGGCGATCGGTATCTGTGGGCCGGGGCTGTTGAGCTGGTCACATTTCCATAACATCAAGTGCATAAAGCTAAAAATATGAGATATAATAAGACTTACTGGTCAAAAGGCGAGAAGATGTTGTGTGACGGGCGTTGCTCCGCGGACGCGTCTCTAGAGCCCACACTGCCCACAGAGGGCGCGGGCGAGGCGCAACTCGTTTCCGACCTGCTGGAGAGAAATATTCAAGGTAAATGTGTCAGCTGATCTTATTTCTTCCGTTGGTCTTATCGGTGTATGCAAGGCATTCAGTTAACGTATTCACTGTCCAGCCAGTGCAACTCGCAGAGGCGTGCCGTGCCGCCGCCGCCGTGGAGATGTTTATTTGCGTCGTGGGCCATGAAAGTGTTAAAACGATTTTAACCTTAGCACTTTTGCAGATTCTTTCTTTCCTAAACCCAGAATATCAAAGAGCCTCTCCATATGAATATCGTAGTAGAATATTGAAGGATATTTATTTAGTCATTGGTAACTGGGACCGCTGTCCCAGTTTTGTAGTGGGCCCAGTCGCCTGTATCCTCTTCGAGCCAAGCGGTATTTTTAGAATTTTCTGTACTATGTAACATTATTTGTTTCCCTGTTCTTTCTCTGCTGCTAATTCTGCAATAGAACTTGGATGCTGCTGAAAGTGCTCTCAAGTTTGTTACAATGGATGTGTGCTGCGTTGAAGCTAACATGATGAACATCATGTCAGGAATTAAAAGAAATATAAAAATCATTCTTATTCTGACTCTTGGAGTGTATTGTGCATTAGATAACCACCCCTTTCCCTAACTAACCTAACCGAACCAACTCCTTCACGAAGTGGTATAGGACTTTTCAAGTTCAGTGACTTGACTTGACTTGACTTCTTTGTTACTGGCAATATGTTGCGT
This sequence comes from Eupithecia insigniata, assembly GCA_947859395.1. Taxonomy (NCBI): domain Eukaryota; kingdom Metazoa; phylum Arthropoda; class Insecta; order Lepidoptera; family Geometridae; genus Eupithecia; species Eupithecia insigniata. Next base: position 11,263,441 of record OX402011.1, read on the forward strand.
TTCAGTGTCTCGTTAGGTACATATGTATATACAGAGTTGTTGCTTCAATAAGTCTTTTCAGTTCAGTCAGAAGCGTCTTTTCAGTTCATTGTGATAAAAAATACCTCTCGTGCCTTGGTGAGCGGTTGGGCGAGCGGTTCGGTGAGCGGTGCGGCGAGCGTCGCGGCGACCCTGGCGTTACAGGGGGCGAGCCGCGGGCGGAGCCTCCGTTTGACACCGGGGAAGCTTCTGCTGAACCACGGGACATGCCGCATTCTGATGAACCCTGGATGGAGACAAATAGCTTTATAATAAGATGCTTATTAAAAATTTAACACTATCTGAACACATCATTATAAATATTCATGGGTATATCACGGTTGTCTGGTAGAGATCGCTCTCGAGCGATAAGACCGCCATTTGTAACTTAGTTTAAAATTGTTTTTTTTTGTTATTCTGTTTTTTTTCCAATAAGTGTGCAATAAAGAATTTTCTATCTATCTATCACTACATAATATAAAACAAAGTCGCGTCCCACTGTCTGTATGTCCCTATGCATGCTTAGATCTTTAAAACTGTGCAACGGATTTTGATGCAGTTTTTATATGTATAACTGGCTGCTGCCCGCGCCTTCGCCCGCGTTTTATCGGGATAAAAAATTGCCTATATGTTATTCCAGGACCCAAACTTTACCAAACAGCTCAATCAGTTCAATAGTTTTTGCGTGAAAGAGGAACAAACATCCATACATCCGTTCTCACAAATCTTTACATTTATATTATACGTCAGATTTTAAAATGGTCATACCGGTCTAGTAATAGCCAAATTTTACTGTAATATGTATTTGCTGTAAACAAATATATTTTTATGTTATAAATCCATAAAACTCTTACGGAATATTGGCCCTGTTCAGGAATTTACGAACCTATACTATATCATGAAATAGGAAATAAGAATTTTTGAGTCTTTGCAGCTCCAAAGATTCAAAGATATTTATTGCGTAAAACATGGTATAATGGTATACGTCTAAATACTACTCGTGTCTGACTATATTCTAGCATGCAATAATTATAATAAATTAGGTAACTAAAATCTTGCATTAAAAATCATTCATGTCATAAAAACTCCTGTCATTCAAACACCTAAACAATTTAGTCAATGCGCAAACAATGAGCGGTTTTCGATGTGAATTTTTATAAGAAAAAAAATAGTTCCAAATATCTCAATAGGTGGCAGGGGGCGTCAACTGGAAATTAGGGTATGTCAATGTCAAATAAGAACATGAAAAAGTTTGTTTTCCTTTCACTTGGCATTGGCATTACCCTAATTTCCAGTTGACGCCTTGCCATCTATCGAGATATTTAGAACTAATTTTTTTTTTTTATTGCAAATCGAAAACCCCAATCGAGAACCCCTCATTAGTTCTAAATATGGGACAATTTTTTTTGGTACTAGATCATATATCAAGACTCACTTTGTCATCAGCAGGGTCCCGCTTAGTGACCATATCAACTCCCTCTCTCTTTCTCTGTTCTTCTTTTAGCCTCTCCGCTTTCCGCCATTTCGCTCTTCTGTTCTGGAACCATACCTGTGAAAGAGCAAAATATCGTTATAGGTTTTTTTGTTGTTGTTTACATAAGAAAAACGTCTGCTATCGTGGAGCAAAGTTGGTAAAAAATATATACAGCCGAATTGAGAACCTTCTCTTTTTTTTAAGTCGGTTAAAATTACGGCTCACGTTTAGGGTCCCGCATTCTGTAACGAATTTTATGTCATCATTGTACCTACTTATACTCTCTTCTAGAATCCAAAATATTTTAAGTAAACAAAGCCATTCTTGTAAGAAAACTTAACACAAACTGATAACAATAACAGAAAACTAAGTACTAACAAGATAACCACTAAAAACAAGAAAAAACTTTGTGACCGGGAAAAACCCTGCGAACGGGACGTATAGGCACTAAAACAACGCATAATTGCACACGCGCAGCGAAAGAAGTGCAAATTCTACTTAAAAAACGGCCGAAAGACTAATAAAATGATGAATGTTATGGCCTAGGCAGAATAACAGCGCCTTCTGCTCATAACAGTTGGCTACTGCACAGCACACCTACTTATTCTTGCACCTATTGTTAATTCGTTTTTTCTACGTATTGTTCTTTGTTGTTATTTATTAATGATTAAGTAATATATTTTTATTTCAAAACTGTTAATAGTCCTGTGTGTAAATGTAGTGGCAAATAAATGATATGTCTATGTCTATCAATGAATGCTGACGAAACAAAAAAAAACGAGATTCTGCGTTTTGCTCCGATGATAGCATAGTAAAATATTTTCCACAAATTTCATGTTCACTTTTGTCACTACTTTGCTTACAAAAAATATCTAGGTTTATAAAACCGAGTATAAACTTCGGAAAACTAGTCAAAAGTTAAATCTTCATCACATTGCAAATTATCAGCTCAACAAAAGATACTTCACCCATCCACCCCATCTTGTTGTCTGGTAGAGATCGCTCGTGAGCGATAATACGGCCAATTGTCACATTTTTTCGTACCATATTGTTTGATAATGTTTTGTAAAGTGGGAAATGAAGCATTTTCTATCAATCTATCTAAACATTATTACACCATTTGCACATTATTGCACCATTTGCTAGTGCAAATGGTTTGAGGATAGTTCCCCAAACAAACCAGACAACAGCATCAAATATTAAAAGCATAACTACAGTAATCCTCACGAGCTGTCAACACCGCCGCGCCGGTACACCTTCATTAGACCCTCGCTCGTTAATTCACCAAGATCACAAATCATTCGCCACACTAGGGTTACCATCACCAACTTACAACGACCTATCACCGCCAACAACTCTTAACCACCCCTAGTTCCTCATAAACTGGACTATCCCCACCAATAACCAGAAATTCATGAGCTGGTAGGTGAAACTTTAGCTATGGGAGGACAGGTCTAGGTGTTTTGGGTTGTTGTAAGCCGGTTAGGCAAGTACAGGGCCACATTTGCAGTGCAATTTTCTCAATTTGGTTTTAATAAGCCCTCGGTGAGTGCTACGTAATGTGAGGGACAAAGATTAGACGGTTGAAGATTGTAGATGAGACATGTCTTTTAGCCCGGTTATGATGAGCCCAGCCACACGCTCCATTTTGCTTACGCAAACTGGTTTGAGCCCGGCCACACGCTACATCTTGCATGCGCAAACTGTGTTTGTGCCTGCATGTTTGCACAAATGTTTGAGCGTATAGCCGGGCTATTCTGTAGCTAACCTCCAGACGAATACTCAAAGGCAACTCAATTAATATTTTTTTTTGTGTTTCGTACATATAAAATCATCATCATCATCAGCCCATACACGTCCACTGCTGGACATAGGCCTCCCCCGTACGACGCCACAAATAGCGGTCCTGAGCCGCCTCCATCCATCGACTCCCTGCGACCGCTACGATGTCGTCGGTCCATCGAGTGGATGGTCTCCCATGTAGGGGGGGATTTGCCATAATCACCACGCTTGGCAGGCGGATTGGTGATCGACATATACAATAATTCACTGAAATAGCTGATTTATTTGATTAATTGGTTAAAGTATTCACAATAAATTTATTGACTTTTTTTCGAAGATTTTTTTACCTTCCGTATGTTTTGACTTAGCTTTTATAAGACTTTGTAACTAATTTTATTTCGTTAAAACCAGAAATTAAGTTTACAACCCCAAGAGAAGGTGGAGAAGGGTAAGTAGGTGTATGGAAAATATCCCTTGAGCCCAAAATTAGATTCATCTGGACTTCACTCTTTGACCTCAAGGGTCCTCACGGTCCCTCGCCGATACTAAGCTAATTTAGTTAAAATAATAATCCACCGTAATCCCACCCTAATAGTTTTTATCTTACAAGGGTAGTATTAATATTTGAACGCGCTGAGCGGATTGCCCCTACCCTTAACGATGATTTTGTTCCTTGTGTTTGGGGGTTGAAAACACAAAATTTAAGCGATTTTTAAAATTTTCCGATCTCAAATAAATCTCAAAGCCTTCCAAAAAACATTAAAGTATGCGGTTATGCGGAATCCCAATCGGAAGAATAGGTGAAAGGTGAGTGTTCGTTCAATTTTTGAATGAGATACAGAACGTCAAGCTTGGTTAGGATATAAGTAAAAAAAAAAAAAGTAAGTATACTTTCATTCAAAAATATTCAAAAGGAGAATGATCGTTCGAATTTCAATTATTCCTTCCAAATTCAAACTCAAAAAGACTTCATAAAATTGTAATCTTGATTTTAAAATGCAAGCGACAATTAATCAGAGCATTGCAATGATCTGCTTTTTTGTTTCAAACTGGTATAATTTTTATACCGTTCAAAAATATTTGGTTCTAAACCCTAAACCACCAATTTCATAACCATGCTCTTAAACCGACAAGGTTGTAACACAGAGGAACAGATGTCAACTTGCATTTTTGTTGTGCTAACCGTCCATTATAAGTAGGGCTAACCCCACTCAGTTATGTTAGGGAAATATCTCATATAAGGGCTCTTTCGATATTTGTTATATTTGCTCGTTAGATATAGTATATTCAGGGGTGTCAAACTAGAATAGGATTGATGTTTTGTCGACATGTGTGGCGCGGCGGCGGGCGAAGCTGTGCCTGCAACGCAGGAGGTTGTGGGTTTGATTACCGCCTTAAGACAAATGTATGTACGATCTCCAAATATTTGTTGCGGATATTCTGGGTATTTTCTAAGTATAATAAAAAGATCTGTCTATTTTTGTACTGTACTATAATAAAATAATAAAAATCCAATATTTCATCCAATAACCGACTTTTAAACTGCATATCTGTAATAAGCTCAACTTAAAGAATCAGTAAAACCAAAACTCTATACTGGCAGCCTTACTCCTGGATGGTCTCCCATGTAGGGGGGGATTTGCCATAATCACCACGCTTGGCAGGCGGATTGGTGATCGACATATACAATAATTCACTGAAATAGCTGATTTATTTGATTAATTGGTTAAAGTATTCACAATAAATTTATTGACTTTTTTTCGAAGATTTTTTTACCTTCCGTATGTTTTGACTTAGCTTTTATAAGACTTTGTAACTAATTTTATTTCGTTAAAACCAGAAATTAAGTTTACAACCCCAAGAGAAGGTGGAGAAGGGTAAGTAGGTGTATGGAAAATATCCCTTGAGCCCAAAATTAGATTCATCTGGACTTCACTCTTTGACCTCAAGGGTCCTCACGGTCCCTCGCCGATACTAAGCTAATTTAGTTAAAATAATAATCCACCGTAATCCCACCCTAATAGTTTTTATCTTACAAGGGTAGTATTAATATTTGAACGCGCTGAGCGGATTGCCCCTACCCTTAACGATGATTTTGTTCCTTGTGTTTGGGGGTTGAAAACACAAAATTTAAGCGATTTTTAAAATTTTCCGATCTCAAATAAATCTCAAAGCCTTCCAAAAAACATTAAAGTATGCGGTTATGCGGAATCCCAATCGGAAGAATAGGTGAAAGGTGAGTGTTCGTTCAATTTTTGAATGAGATACAGAACGTCAAGCTTGGTTAGGATATAAGTAAAAAAAAAAAAAGTAAGTATACTTTCATTCAAAAATATTCAAAAGGAGAATGATCGTTCGAATTTCAATTATTCCTTCCAAATTCAAACTCAAAAAGACTTCATAAAATTGTAATCTTGATTTTAAAATGCAAGCGACAATTAATCAGAGCATTGCAATGATCTGCTTTTTTGTTTCAAACTGGTATAATTTTTATACCGTTCAAAAATATTTGGTTCTAAACCCTAAACCACCAATTTCATAACCATGCTCTTAAACCGACAAGGTTGTAACACAGAGGAACAGATGTCAACTTGCATTTTTGTTGTGCTAACCGTCCATTATAAGTAGGGCTAACCCCACTCAGTTATGTTAGGGAAATATCTCATATAAGGGCTCTTTCGATATTTGTTATATTTGCTCGTTAGATATAGTATATTCAGGGGTGTCAAACTAGAATAGGATTGATGTTTTGTCGACATGTGTGGCGCGGCGGCGGGCGAAGCTGTGCCTGCAACGCAGGAGGTTGTGGGTTTGATTACCGCCTTAAGACAAATGTATGTACGATCTCCAAATATTTGTTGCGGATATTCTGGGTATTTTCTAAGTATAATAAAAAGATCTGTCTATTTTTGTACTGTACTATAATAAAATAATAAAAATCCAATATTTCATCCAATAACCGACTTTTAAACTGCATATCTGTAATAAGCTCAACTTAAAGAATCAGTAAAACCAAAACTCTATACTGGCAGCCTTACTCCTGGATGGTCTCCCATGTAGGGGGGGATTTGCCATAATCACCACGCTTGGCAGGCGGATTGGTGATCGACATATACAATAATTCACTGAAATAGCTGATTTATTTGATTAATTGGTTAAAGTATTCACAATAAATTTATTGACTTTTTTTCGAAGATTTTTTTACCTTCCGTATGTTTTGACTTAGCTTTTATAAGACTTTGTAACTAATTTTATTTCGTTAAAACCAGAAATTAAGTTTACAACCCCAAGAGAAGGTGGAGAAGGGTAAGTAGGTGTATGGAAAATATCCCTTGAGCCCAAAATTAGATTCATCTGGACTTCACTCTTTGACCTCAAGGGTCCTCACGGTCCCTCGCCGATACTAAGCTAATTTAGTTAAAATAATAATCCACCGTAATCCCACCCTAATAGTTTTTATCTTACAAGGGTAGTATTAATATTTGAACGCGCTGAGCGGATTGCCCCTACCCTTAACGATGATTTTGTTCCTTGTGTTTGGGGGTTGAAAACACAAAATTTAAGCGATTTTTAAAATTTTCCGATCTCAAATAAATCTCAAAGCCTTCCAAAAAACATTAAAGTATGCGGTTATGCGGAATCCCAATCGGAAGAATAGGTGAAAGGTGAGTGTTCGTTCAATTTTTGAATGAGATACAGAACGTCAAGCTTGGTTAGGATATAAGTAAAAAAAAAAAAAGTAAGTATACTTTCATTCAAAAATATTCAAAAGGAGAATGATCGTTCGAATTTCAATTATTCCTTCCAAATTCAAACTCAAAAAGACTTCATAAAATTGTAATCTTGATTTTAAAATGCAAGCGACAATTAATCAGAGCATTGCAATGATCTGCTTTTTTGTTTCAAACTGGTATAATTTTTATACCGTTCAAAAATATTTGGTTCTAAACCCTAAACCACCAATTTCATAACCATGCTCTTAAACCGACAAGGTTGTAACACAGAGGAACAGATGTCAACTTGCATTTTTGTTGTGCTAACCGTCCATTATAAGTAGGGCTAACCCCACTCAGTTATGTTAGGGAAATATCTCATATAAGGGCTCTTTCGATATTTGTTATATTTGCTCGTTAGATATAGTATATTCAGGGGTGTCAAACTAGAATAGGATTGATGTTTTGTCGACATGTGTGGCGCGGCGGCGGGCGAAGCTGTGCCTGCAACGCAGGAGGTTGTGGGTTTGATTACCGCCTTAAGACAAATGTATGTACGATCTCCAAATATTTGTTGCGGATATTCTGGGTATTTTCTAAGTATAATAAAAAGATCTGTCTATTTTTGTACTGTACTATAATAAAATAATAAAAATCCAATATTTCATCCAATAACCGACTTTTAAACTGCATATCTGTAATAAGCTCAACTTAAAGAATCAGTAAAACCAAAACTCTATACTGGCAGCCTTACTCCAAAGCACGCAATAATCGCCATCCATTGTTTGCAAACCCGAGCGCCCTCGAGTTAAACAATAACAAATATTGTTGTGTGAAGTGCATAACAAAACAACGGGCGATTGAGTAATTAGCTTTGTTGTTGGATAATAGGAGAGGCATTGTTGCTTTTTGTTGAATTGGTTAGAAGTAGTATAATAGGCAACTGTATCAATGAAAAAAGTATTGCATGAAATCTCAGAAAATTATTGAGCGTTTTGTGCTGTTTTAGAAGATTGGCGTTTTACGGAAGTCTAAAAATTTGGTATTTTACGTTACAAGAAAATATAAGAATAATAGAATAAAAAACAAATAAAATAAAAAACAAATATGTACAAGAATTTAGTATTTTACGTTCAGTTGGCATTTTCCGATTATGGTATTGTCCGTCGAAAGGTTTTTATTCGCATAATTTTTTTGGTGTGGTGGTTCTTTTCTAATTGCCTTTGGAAACTTAGAGTCCATCTTTACTTTGAAGTAGAGGTACGAATATTCTACGAAATCGTTTAAAGCTGATCCCTAATTATTTATTAACTTTTTTATTATTATCATTTTATCATTATATGTATATTATCATATCATTATTATACTCTTATCTTCTTAATTATTTATTTATTCTTATATAATTATTAATTTCTGTATTATCCCACTGCAGGGCACGGCCTTCCAATTAATCCTTTGATTACTTTTAATCCAGAAATATTCCACGATCTAAAATCTAACGCTTTAATGATAATGAATACAAACTTAGATTTGAACTAACTGAAAAATCCAAAAGATGCCCGCTATGTTTTAACTAGTTTTTAAAGGATCGTTGGGTATACAATGTCCGTCGACTATCTAATATTAAAACTATAAATAAGATTTTTACAAGAAGGAAAGTAAACATTCGTGCAGGAAATAAAGTTAAACGTGAAAGATAAAACAAGTCAACAAAAATTCTATCCCCTCCAATCAAAAACACCTAAGTGGAAAATAACTTACTTTCACATTAAAAGCTCCCTTAAACACACACTCGGGGTTGAACCACATTCAAAAATATGAATCCGTTTATCAGAATCGAAATCAAAATTTGATTCTATAAAAATAGACTATACCTAATGTCCGACTTAACGCTAGAATTGTCTTTATTTCGCTCATCGTTTTTTTTGCGTCCTATTATGTGAGGGTTAATTTCATTATTTCTTAAAAAAATATTGAATTATAATTTTACGACTAAACATCAATATTTTTAAAATATTTATAAATGATATCCATTATTATATTAATAATTATAAATTATAATAATTAGTTTTTTATATTTATTTAGATATTTTTACATTACAAAAACAATGACAATATACATTTAATTTTGTACCATATAAACCTTTTGAGTTTTGCTTCGGTACTCACATTTATGCTGAGTTTATTTAATTTTGTTTTGTTTTAATTATATGTACCGTGTCGCCTTAATGGTATGCAGACAGCGCCTCATATTATTAACACATTTAGGAGCCGATGTCTACAGTCCAACCCATAACCACCCGTTAAAATATTTTCACGTCAACTTAACATTAACTTTCACGTTAGAACGTACGTTTTTGAACATTATGGCGTAATTAGTTGAGTGATAAGTTAAAGTTAACTCGAGTAACTTTAACTTAAAGTTGAAGTGGTGAGTTGGAATTTAACTTGAGTTTTCGTTTTACGAGTTTTAACTGGTTTGATTCAGAATGTGAAATAACATAGTTAGCACAATTTTTTCAATTGTAAATACTAGTTCTAATTATTTATTGTAATTTTCTTTGTTAACAACTATTTAATCTACCAATTTAATGTAGACATTAAATGCAATGTTTTGATAAGAATGTTTTGTTATAAGTTGAGTGTTATTTTATTTTTAGCTGCCACAAATTGTACTCAAATAGGAAAAGATTATTTTGAGTCATAGACAAAATAAGAATACTCAGGTAAGTTGAGTGCCTTTTATAAAGATCGGCCGTTGATGCCGTTTAAATGGTTCGATTTTTGATCTATAGCTGTATCGATGTGAATCATATCTCCGCGAACGCTATGCTCTTAGCTGAAGAGACATAGCTCAGAACAGAGCATGCAACATGGAGATATTTTATGTCGAAGGGCAAAAGCCTCGTTGGGTCAATGAGCCACAGGAGTACTAAAAGCATAGCTTTCAGTACTCCACGTATATTTTATGAACTTTGATTACCCTAAAGGTACTTAATCTGTAACTATACCGTACGACTTCCGCACAGCACAAAAAATTGCATTTATCATGGGCCTAATTTCGTAACAACGAGGTAGGGACACTATTGTATTGGCCTCTGTAAAAATAGTTGTATTATTTATGAATAAATAAAAAACATTTGAATTCATTTAACAATGACATCATAAAACCGTAGGCAGCGCGTGAGACACTCGCTGGAGCTTGTGGTAAGCAATTATGACACTATAAAATTAGTTCAGAGCCCATAGTTGAATGCTTATTGTTATGGAGTGCGCTAACTTGGGTATGTTTGTGCTCAGTCCTTTACCTAATATGCATATTAGTTTCCCTCTCCAACTAACCACATAGTTGAACAAAACGCCATTCTATAATCATTTGCTGCGAATTCGTAACCTTATTCCCAGAACATAAGAGACCCTCTTTATCCAATGGGTTCGTAAATCAAGTATTAAAAAGTTATCAGTAAATTACTGTGCCATTAGGGCCTTTTAATAAACTCGCTCGTAACACTTGCCTCGTGTGCAGAGGCCTTAGTAATGCTGGTTAATTAAGTAGGCTATGAAAGGTATTACGCTGGAGGTTTGTAGAGTTGTTTTTAAATTTGGATTGTAGCTTTTTCATGGTACAAAATTGTCTAATGTTAATATTTATACAAAAAATTATGTCAATTTCATATAAAAATCGTTTCCTGAAGGAAGGGAAGTTTTAAAAACACTTTTTCATTCACGCGTAATGATTTTTAAGAAGATCATCAAATCCAAACGTATTTTTTGAGATCTTTGAAATTCAAAGTTTTCTTTTATTGGTGACTAGATGTTCCCCGCGCTAGTCCGCGTTAAATTCGAATTTCACAAAATATTCCCGTAAATCTGCCATGGGAATTTTATGTTTTACCATGACAAAAAATAGCGTATGTTACTCTCCATCCTTTCAACTGCTCTATGTCAAAATTTAAGTCGATTGGTTGCTTCGTTAAAGCGTGAAGGAAGGACAAAAAAACAAACACACTTTGGCATTTATAATATTAGTTAGGATAGTAAGTATGGTCAAGCGTTTGACTACCATCTCCTAAAGTTGACTTCGCGCTAGGAAAGTAAGACTACCCTGTTATTGTAGACCAAAATTTTTGGGTGTCTGTGGACCATGAAGGTTTTCAAGCAACCCAGCAATCCTAATATCCCTGTTTTACTACCCCCCTGAACAAAATCCAATTTACTGACAGGAGTGAAACACTGAAACGTTACTAGTTAAAAATACATATATATATATATATATATATAATAAATAAAGAAATATTACTGGACAATCCACACAGCATTATCTAACCCCAAGCTAAGCAGAGCTTGTGTTATGGGTACTAGATAACTGATATACATAATACAATATATTACATAAATAGATATTTTTTATTATACATAGAAAACGACCAGAACATCCTGAACAAATATTTTCAGATAGTACAATTATTTGTCCCGAGGCGGGAATCGAACCCGCAACCTCCTGCGTCGCAGGCAGACCTTCGCCCACCGCGTCACAGAGGTAGTCATTTTTTTATATAATACTAGCTGACCCGCGAAACGTTGTTTTGCCTTCAACCCTTATCACTTAGGGGTATGGAAAATAGTAGCCGATTCTCAGACCTACTGAATACGTATATGGTAAAAATCGGTAAAGCCGTTTCGGAGGAGTACGGTAACTAACATTGTGACATGGAAATTTTATATATAAGATTAAATTTTTTAATATCATTTAAAAATTTATCGTTACATTTCTTACAACAAAAGCTAAGTAAGTAGATCATTTTCCACCTTCACCGCATCATCCCTCAAAGGTAAGAACAAATTAATCTTAACCCTGTTTTCTCAAACAGTAATTTATTAACTAATTGCTATACTCTCCCAAAAGAGATTAGGTACACGGAGCTGTCATACATAATGTATAAGACGGGGATAGAATATGGCGTTAAGTTTTTCATCACATGATTAGGGGCAAATTGCACCCCCGACACCCCTAGGGGGACGCTTCAGCCACGATCCGAGGCTTTCTTGGATGTGATGCAAGAAAGAGGTGGAGGCGGTATAACAATTCTTTCGTATATTTATTGTACATGGATAAGTTCAATATAGCTAATATATCGCCTGTTCATTTATAAAATGAACGATGTAAAGAAAAAGTTTCTTCGTCGCTTTACTTTGGTCTACACTAGTAACCCGCGCCGGATTTGCACAGGTGCCATGCTGATACTAAATTATACATATTAACCTTCTTCTTGAATCACTCTATCTATTTAAAAAAACAGCATCAAAGTCCGCTGCGTAGTTTTAAAGATCTAAGCATATATGGGACAGACAGCGGGAAGCGACTTTGTTTTATACTACATAATGTAGTGATGCCGAAGCGACCGAAATCAAAAGATTATGATTAAGATTTTAATATTTCTAAATGTACATTTATTGTATTTAAGGAAATAAAGATTTTTGACTTTGAATAAGTGCGAGGCAGAAAAAAAAAGCAGAGAATTGTAAATTTACAGCCACTCATAAAACGTTCCTCCTTGACTTACTTTTTAAATGGTCGAAGCAACTTAACTTTTTCTAAGCCAGCTTCAATATTTGATTTTATTAATGCCTACGCCGTAGCATCGTCGCCAAAGTGGCTACGGGCGACGTAGCAGAGACGCCTATTGCGTTGGGGATGCATCGTTTTTGTTATGTTGGTCGGCTGTCAGTAAAATCGATACTGCAGAAGATGAACTAGATTATATAAAATTATAATAGTTTACTAGCTTCGCAGTTTCACCCCGTTAAAATCGGAAGCCATATAAGCCGTTAATCTCCCATGGGAATTTAATGTTTTACCACGACAAAAGTATATTTTACCAGGACAATAGTATGCCTATGTTACTCTCCATCCTTTGAACTATATGCCAAAAATCAAGTCGATTGGTTGCTTAGTTAGCGCGGAAAGGAAGGACAAACAAACAAACAAAAAAACACACATTCGCATTTATAATATTAGGTTCGGATTAGGATAGTTAGGACTTGCTGACCCGTGCTCACTTCGACATTTTTACTTATTACTTAGTGTCATAGGCTATATCTTATAGCCTATGACACTCAAAAATAACGTGGCTTTCTAATGGTAAAAGAATTCTCAAAATCGTTTCTCTAGATCCAGAGATTACCCCCTGCAACATCACAAACTTACAAACTCACAAACTTTACCTCTTTAATGTATATAGTATAAGATTACACTAACTCGAAGTGTTTAGTTCTTTTAAGCCTTCTCACAATATCCGTGTTGTCGATATGTAATAGAATAAAATTAACGTAAACTACCTTTTCCGACATCATCATCATCATATCAGCCCATACACATCCACTGCTGGACATAGGCCTCCCCCATACAACGCCACAAATAGCGGTCCTGAGCCGCCTTCGTCCATCGACTCCCTGCAACCGCTACAATGTCGTCGGTCCATCGAGTGGATGGTCTCCCATGTGAGGGGGGATTTGCCATAATCACTAAACTTGACAGGCGGATTGGTGATCGCAGTGTTGGTGTTGAAAAATACTCAGAAAGAAGCTGCTGCTCTGGTAGGTTTTCCGACATCCATACCATCAAATAATTAGATTCCAGTCGAGTGGTGTAATTCGCACAAAATGGAGGACGTATCACGTTAAACGTGTTTACTTAGAATTATCTTCGCGTATCGATTCCTGGATCTCGTCTGAGCTCGGCGGCGGCGATAACAGATATTACAATTATTTTTAGTAAAAAGATTCACTATTTTTTATCTAATATTTTAAAACCGATTTTCTAAATAGTTATGACTTATGTTTTGAATATCTGCGTATTTATCGACAACAATAGATACGAGTAGGTTAGGTATCCATTATTGCTTATTGACCACAGCTGGGAACAAAGCCCACTTCACCTCCATATTTGCTATCAGCCGCGATCACGCGCCAGGTCTTCTTTCTGAATTATTTAAAATCTTCAAACAAAAAACTGCTAAATTGTGTGGAACGAATGATATAATGCTGTATGTACGCTGTAATTTAATATTAACGATTGAGAATGTATTTTCTCTTGTCTTGAGTATCTCGAGTATCTTAGTCTGGACTCTAGCTGTCTGACTAAATAATAATAAAAAACGTCAAGTGTAAAAAACACGCGTATTAATTTGCAATAATATTCATAAATGATTAACAACCTCTCCAAATGTTTACAAACCACTCCAATAGTCCATCTCAATAACAATATAAATAATCCACACAATTACTCGCTGTTTACTACCAACATAACCGTGCGGTTGTTTGAAATTGGAACTAAAGACGTTACATCAAAATTACCCCAGATTGCAGTAAAATGATTGCCGCTAGCGCCACGGCCGATTGTTTTGTTATGTTGGCAACGCCTCGCTAGGGTTGTGACAAGTGGACAAGTGTCGCGCTTTGTTTCCTGACAGCCCTATTGTTTTAGCACTCGGTTCAAGGATCTCTATGTCAGTGTCAAATTGGGGGAATTGTTTTAAGTTTTTGTTTTTCACGCTTGAGTGGTACGAGTGTTTTGAAGATTAAATTAAACAGGGCGTGTAAACATTGTAAGCATTGATTGGAGTATATGCGAAGTGCATTTTTAGGAATTAAATAGGTAATAGATAGAAAGATATAGATATAAAGATATGGCTGGTATGCAGGGACACTTAGGTTTTTCCAGTTTCTTGGAATATATTATTTTTGGAGATGATTCAGAGAGAGTGAGATAATAGAGATAAGTGTAAGAGAAGTCTTGTAGACGCTAAATGATATCTAAGTAGGTACCCAAAACTAACTAGGTATGTAATCCACAACTACTAACTGGATTTTTCAAAGAACTTAGGTCATTTATTTCCTGATAAGTTCTTATTCCATAAAGTTTTTAAACTTACGCGATCTGAACACATTATTATAAATATTCACGGGTATTTCCCGCTTCGCAGAGGTGATAGCTCCAGTACTCTAGTCATCCCGTGACCACCATAGAGTGTAAACCTATTGAAAGGTCGAGAATGATGTTCTTCCATGATCTCGAAATCCTTATTAACCGACCATTAAATCCTACTAATATTATAAATGTTAAAGTTTGTATGGATGGATGTATGGATATTTGTTACTGTTTTACGTAAAAACTACAGAACTGATTAGGCTGAAATTTGGTATGGGTATAGTTTGGGACCTCGAATAACATCATAACAGGCAATTTTTTTATCCCGATAAAACGCGGGCGAAGGCGCGGGCAGCAGCTAGTCTCTCAATAATTTTCAAAGACAAAACTATAATTAGACCGAAAGCACTCCGATAGTTATTGAATCGAAACTGACACGATCAATATCAATATTACAAACTACCACTTCCAAAAACTCGTATCCCATATAAAAACTGTATTCTATAAATCATATTTCAATTCAGTGAAAAGGTATGTTCCACGTAGCTCGTAATATAATATGTCTGCCGCTGCCATTGCTTCCTTTTTATATTTTCCGAGGAATTATCAGCGACACTCGGACGAGGATGCGAATCAAATTGAAAGCAGACTCAATTGTATTACTAATAAGGGTTGCTTTGCTAGGTTTTTCAGGATTGATGGAAGAATTGGGAAGATTTTGAGGTTAATTTTGATTTTTTAGTGGGGAAATTTTATTTTAGGAACGAAAGGATTCTTTGAGTTGTTTTTCAGCTGCTTTTACTCATTAGTAAAAATACTAAGGGTTTTGATTTGATGAACCGAAAGTCATCATTAAAATGAGAAATTCGCTCTCGCGTGTAGTTTTATTAAGTACTAGCTGCCGCCCGCCGCTTCGCACGTGTTTTTCATGCACCCTGTCTTCGGGATACCATCTACCTCCCTGCCAAATTTTATTAAGATCTGTTCAGCCGTTTGGGAGTGCAAAGGTAACAGACAGACAGACAGACAGAGTTACTTTAAAATTTATAATATTAAGATAAAGTCCACTCTTCCATCACACAAAAAAGGTTATCTCACAATACCATTACATTAAACAAAATCAACTTAGCATTCTCAGACGTATCAGATTCCCAAAATAAATGACTCAAAGTCACATTTTACTGCATCAAATTATGATGAACGGGACGGGCTTAGATTTCAAGGCGCGCGGGTGTAAGTATTATTTTAGCTATAGGCGCGGTGACACCCCTATTCTCTACTCTACAGCACGTGTCTGAGGTATGAGGGAGAGAGATATAGCTTGAGATGAAAATATCATTATTTTGGAAGGTAACTCTACTTCTAAGACTTTTTGAATGCACCGGATAGACGCCTGAAAACTATCAAAGCGATGGTGTGCAAGGGAGAGAGATATATGTAGCTTCAGATGAAAATATCATTATGTTGGTAGAGACAATAGACTTTTAACTCTACTTCTTTTACGACTTTTTAAAGGCACCGTGCAGGTGCCCGAAAACTATTAGAAACGCGTTGGTGCTGCCAGTGGTCGTACAATTTGTACATGGATGCAAACCACGAAGACGATCGATAGCAAGATAAAAATTGCTATAAGGTCTTTAGGATTGTAAGTAAGTATACCTACTTTAAGTTTATTTTTCTCATTTATTGATCCCAAAAGATTCAGTTTTGAGACTTTAAAATGCATGCATCTAATATGGATCAGTTGAGCTACCTGTAGATTGTTTGCAACAGTCTGCAGTTAGCTCAATTATTTCAATCGTAAATACTAGTTTAATTTGTTTGTATTATTTGATTGTTATTTTCTTTGTCAATAAAGATTTACCTCACTCCATTTAAAATGCATGTTGATGTTTATTTATTTATTTATTGTGATTAAAACTACCAACGAAATATAAGAATTGTTACAAGTTTAGATGATGTATACCTACTAAATTATTGCATTTGTTTCCGCAATTACAGGCGGCCATATCTAACTTCGATCTTACTCGCTCATACTTATTCGAGGAAAATACGTAAATAAATAATAAACAAATATATAAATAATTTTGGAAAATCCACAAAGCAAAAGGAAAAATAGACTACGTTCGCGCGATGTCATAAAAACAGCTTCAAAAGTGCGCTAAGAATGTTAGAGGCATTGTCAAAAGAAATAAACTTAACGTACCTGATGGATTTAAGATTATTTTGTCAAAAACTACAATTAGCTACAACCATAGCTTTTAATTACGGATCAAACTCCTATAGCATCTAAATCGACTGACTTAAAGCTTATTCTACACTGCAGCCATTCCAAAGTGACAGTCCTAATACCATTCCGAGACAGCGACTTAAACGCGTTACAGACTACCATTTGATCCATACCCCCAATCGCGAAGAATAGCATAAATGTTAGAGGTCTCCCTTGACTGGCCCACACATGTGTATCACCAATTAATGTAGAACCCTTATCGAACCGACATTGATGAAAGAGAGAGACCAGCCTTGCCTGGACATATGTGTGTCCAATTCTCAACTGTTTTGGCGGTTTTACCAACTAGAGTGGGTTTTGACAATGGACTAGTTAACTAATGGATTGACAGAATGAAATTGGATATTGTCTTACGTGTGCAATTGGTACGAGATGGGGATGGATAAGTAATTGGATTGGTTAAAACGTTTCTATCGTTCCGAATGACGTCTCTATTCCTTTTGTTTCTAGGTTTGAGTTTGACAGTTTTATTGGTAGGAATAGCAGCTCTACAGTTTTATTATGTTCAGTTTTCTATGTACTTATTTATAGTGTATTAGATCTGTGGGAAAGCTATGGTTATCTTATTTTTGAGATAATTTTGATGTTTTGTGGACTAAAAAACCACAAAGCATTTCTAAACCAGTACAAGCCCACCTTCATTCATCCACTTAGCTGAATCGTGACGTCACAGCGCGCACATGTGTAATGACGTCACGAAGCAACTGAATCGGCCATTTTTATTTTGACATACTGTACATAAAACAGGTGCAATCTGCCTAAAACCTGCTTTCGCTAGCAACGGTTATTTTGCTACGTGGATTGAGTAAACTAATGGTTTTGAATATGGAATCGTCGATTTTCATGTATGTTTTGTGCCTGTATTCGTAGTCTCTATCTCTTTCTATTTACGGAACATAGGCTATGACGTAGGGTACTATTTTGTTCTTATTCTCCTGCATTAATCATTTAGATGTAAAGTTGAGCTACCGACTGGGCTACAGAGTTTTACTCTAGTGCTTATGATGATAAAAACTATTGGTTTTCGTTATAATCTTAAGAAGAAAAAAATGGGTTTTATTTTACACTGTGCCTCTCTTGTACTTATACGTTATCATTTTACTTTACTATCTACAAGACGTTTTGACTTGAGACATTTTGTTTACGAGACCTATAACAGAATATCCCATTCTTAAAAATAAAATTTAGAGCGGATTTAATACTCCAAGAAGTAGAATTTGCAATAATACAAACCAACAATCTAAGAAAATACCGAAAATGCATGAAAGCGACAAGAAACGACTAATATTTACCAAAACACTTCACATACGAGCTTCCGCTTCCTGTTTCAAAAAGAGAATTTACAACCCCTCCGTACATAGGTTACATTCTGCCACCTCGCATTACCTCTCGCTACATTACACACATGGCAACACGACATGACATCGTAAACTTAACCTTTATTGCGTAACTGTCAAAGTCCTGTCAAACCGTAGAATGTTATGCATGATGATCAATTTTTACGCGGGAATTGAGGAAGATTTTAGCGGTTTTAAGGAGCTTAGGAAATAAGTGGTGAAAATTTAGGAGTGTGTGTGTTGCTGTGCGTTGTTAAGTACCTACTTTGAATCTGTTAATATTAGATAGGGTACCATTAGGTAGGTAGTAATAGAGAATAGATAAAAACTAGCAAAAACGCAAGCACTAGTCGTCCGTATAAAAATATACTTAGAACTTTTTGTAAAACACTGATTTTGGTGCTATATTATAGAAGGTACGTTGCACCGCCAGATGTCGTTCTTAGCTGGTTTGCGCCTGTCTTATACAGGCTGTTAAATGAAATAAAACTTACGACGACTGCGATGACCAACTGTGGAATTACGCAAAAACCACCCATCCTATATTGACTGACATTCGAAAGCCTCTTAATAGAATAGAAGCTTCTTAATTTGCAATTGTATGGCGAATGCCATTAAGGCGGTTCCCCAACGAAACTAGCGCCGTGGCGGCGCTAGTTTCGTTGGGGAACCTATTTTATCGTATTATTACGTTAAAAAAGGAATTTTGAAAAGTTCCTTGCCTGGCTTAATAGTTTTATTTTGAATAGTTAAGAAAAAGTTTTGAAAACTAAACTATACAAAACTATTACAGCGGCATTAAAAAAAGCCTATGATAGGTATCACAAACTGATAAATTAGGTGGTGGCGCTAGTTCGGGTCAGGGAACCGCCTTAAAAAGGCTTTCAAGGCCATTGATGCCAATGTCTTTCAAATGTCCATTTTGGGATAGGTGGTTTTAGCGTAATTCCACAGCCGGCCAGCACATAGAACGGGCTTTAATTAGGTACCTAGTTTTAGTAACTTACTTGAACTCTAGCCTCGGTGAGGTTGATCTTGAGCGCTAAATCTTCCCGCGTAAACACATCGGGATAGTGCGTCTGCGCGAACGCTGTCTCCAACTCTTCCAACTGCAAAAAGAGTTCCAATCATAATTTGAAATCGAACTTTTTCGAATAAAATGTTCTATTTTCAAACAAGCCGAAGATCGTTACGGAATGCCATTTTTATTATTCCATCTCTAATAATAAAAATGGCATTCCGTAACGATCTTCGGCCACAACGGCGATGAATGGATGTAAAAATAAATGTGACCAATAATTATGTGAGTGTAATAAAATGAGATGATTTTTTTACCTGTTGCAATGTAAAAGTAGTCCGGTTTCGTCTTTGTTTCCGCCGCACGAATGTGTCATCGTGTATAGCAGGGTGGTAGGAGTAGCTAGTGTCTGTAAAACGAAAGGATTATATATTAAAGGTACTTAAACTGTTCTTGTTCCCCTCAGTAACAAAAGTTGTTTTTCTTTTGGATGCTCAAAGCTTCGCTTTATAAGTTGCCGATTTCAAAATTCAAAGGAGTCTGTGTCTACACAGTAGAACGGTTTCTGGGGGATGAGCTAATGACCCCTTCAAGTGTTGGTCAGCAATAAACGTACAGCTATATCGCAGTTGTTGTATCCGAGTTCAGTCTTTACAGCTATGAGCCGCCAGCGGCGACGGACTGGTTACCCGTTATTGGTTGGTTGTTTAAGTCGTCTTACAGACGCAATCGAGTAGGGTGCTCACGCGTTCCCTGGTATATTGTAATGGGCATCTGCCTTATATTAACACCTAACAGGCTAAAGGTTTCTTCGTCGCTTCTTTACTTTAGTCTACATACCGAAGCGACCGAATTCAAAATATCACTTTATTTCCATGCCAGTGTTTAATTTTAAGAATTTGACGTTTTCTAAGTGTACATTTATTGTATTTAGGGAAATATAGGGAAATTTGAATTGAAATTTAAAGCCAAATTTGCCAGGATCATGTCTCATTTTTGTATGAGTTTTGAGTTTCCTGTCCACACGATAGAGGCTCTGTACCAAAACCTGTGAAAAAATGAGACGTCACGATCACGTCTCGATACTATATCAATCGGACCCGGGGCTCAGGTTTTATTCTTAAAGCTACTCTTTCTATTTCCTTTCGCATCTCTTATTCTCTCTATACTTCAACTAAGTAATCAATCAAAAAAGCCAGTCTAATTTTTAATACGCAACAACATTAAGTTAATATTAAAAAACAAATGATGACTCTCTCAAGATTTGCGACGCTTCAAATGCACAGATTGTTTTCTAAAACAGCTACAAAAGGACCGGAAGGTCGGGCCATTAAGTACGAGTGCAGCCCTAAAGCCCGGCGCCCTACGCCCTACGTTGTCTATCGGATACCAGTGTCTATGGGAATTGATGAGGTGGAGACACCGAGTGGGGCGTAGGGTGACAATGCAATCAAGAAATTAATTATTTTTTTATTTCTAAGGAGACATGTCACTTAGAAACAACAAATATTTTGAATATAAATGGTGGGAAAGGTAAACCGAAACATATGGTTGCAAGTTCAATTCACAAATTAGCTCATTGTCGAATCTATGAATGATTGTCGTAAGGTGGTAGGAAGACTTCTTGGGCCCTTTATTTGTGTTTCCCTATAGTTTAGTTAAGCATTTTGATAGGTTTATCAAATAATCAAAGTGTTTGATTTCCTTTAAACCTTGCAGGACTATTGGATATGTCACAAAATTCTAATTACACAAGTAAAACTAGGAAATAAAGAGAGCATTTTGATTTTTAGTTCACTTCAATCTTTTTAAGGTACAGTAAAGAAGCGATGGGAGACCATCCACTCGATAGACCGACGACATCGTAGCGGTCGCAGGGAGTCGATGGATGGAGGCGGCTCAGGACCGCTATTTGTGGCGTCGTACGGGGGAGGCCTATGTCCAGCAGTGGACGTGTATGGGCTGATGATGATGTTGATGAAAGAAGCGAACAACCTTATGAGGTTGTTAGCTTTCGAGTTGGAAAAAGTCGTCCCTAGGGGTTAAAACATTATTGTTTACGAAATTTATGTTGAAACGAGCGACCATTGCTTGAATATCAAACTAATATTATAAATGCGAAGATTTGGATGTTTAGATGTATGGATGTTTGTTACCTCTTCACACCAAAACTACTGATAGATAGGGCTGTAATTTGAATACAGGTAGTTCAGAATCAAAATCAATGACTTTATTTCTTTAAGCTTACAAAATAAGCACTGTAATATTTTATCTTATAAACATAGTTATTATTATCAATACGTTCTAGGCCCAGGCCTAGAACGTATTGAGAACGTATTGATAGCCTATGTTTCATTCCAGAATGAAATATAGGCTACTTTTTATTTATTTATTTAAAGGAAAACTAGCAGCACATACAAAATATTAAAAATAGAAGCGTAAGGCTATTGAAAGGTTTTCACGAGTAAGATCAGTTTATCCCACAAACAGTTCCTATGAGATAGAAATAACCATTAAACGTTTCCATAGAAACAACGCGTGCGAAGCCACGGGCAGAAATGAGTAAAAAATCTTTAAAAAAATTCAAGAAGCAGAGATTCGCAAATAAAATAAATCCATAGACCTTGTCACCCCACTGACTTACTACTAATAGATTCAGTGACAAATGCTAGGGCTGGCCGCCCTCTTTTCTATTATCTCGATAATGCTGTTCCATACATTACTGGCGAAAATTACCCTTAATAGCCAGTCTTGTGGATGTCATCGTCTGAATTATCCTTAATAGCTACCGGTAGATGTCATCATTGATAGATTTTTCTAGTAATACCCTATGTAATTTTTGGCAAGTAAAAATTTAAAGTAAAAGTGACAAGTAAGAGTAAAGTTTTTTACCATATATTGTTTACTTCTATTTTATGATTTTTATACAGGGTTTTAAATAATTTTATCACCCTTTTGATTTAAGGCAATTTATTTATTTTTATGATTATGAAAGAAAATCGGAATAGCCTATCCAACGTATAGAAGCAAATTATTTATTATAGTAATGGTAGTTAACATTGACAGTTGTGCAATGAGATATGGTTAACGGTCCTGGTTGAATTGCATTTGAAATGAGGTCTTGTTGTGGAGCTGCAGAGCTTGATGGTGATGATGGCATATTTATATTTAAATCATAGACAAACGAACAAAGTCACTATTCTTGTGTCACTCGAGATTAAAATGTCGTGCGATTTATAGTTAGAATGTAGCTACTAGTATAGCACACTCAATTGAATTTGACACCTGTTCCAAATTTAAACTCTATAACCTACGGTTTTCAGTAGGTTATGAGTTCATTACAGTTCCGTTTATTTCTGTTGGTTGGTAATGCTCGTCATTGCCTATGGTTTTTGAATGCATTAGAGAGGGTTTATGATATTTGGGTAGATAAAGGTTTTTTTTAACTTCATACATAGAAACCCATTGGCAGCTCTAACTCTTTTATGATTTTGTATGAGGTTAAGCAAGACTGATTTCAAATCAAAATAAACAAGTCTCTAAATAAGACTTTATTTCTCATTTTATTCTAATTACTATTTTGTTATATTGTAATCAGGGGGCCTACTCGGAACAGGAAAATCGAAGTTTCGTTTTCATGCAAAACCAACTCTTATGTCGTAATCTTATGCAAGAGATTAGCGTTTGCACGAAAAATTATCAGAAACTTCGATTTCGTTTTTACGAGTACGGGCCCTGGTTTGTTCTATTCTTATCTATCATAAATCGTTATTTTAGCTACTGTCATTATATTTTAATTTTAATCAAATTTTCATTTTTATTTTATGCTATGGATTTAATAATTTGAAAATAAATATATACAAAATATCATCATCATCATCATCATACACGTCCACCGCTGGACATAGGCCTCCCCCGTACGACGCCACAAATAGCGGTCCTGAGCCGCCTCCATCCATCGACTCCCTGCGACCTCTACGATGTCGTCGGTCCATCGAGTGGATGGTCTCCCATGTAGGGGGGGATTTGCCATAATCACCACGCTTGGCAGGCGGATTGGTGATCGCAGTGTTGGTGTTTAAAAATACTCAGAAGGAAGCTGCTGCCCTTCCTCTGGTAGGTTCCCTTAGTCGGCTCTTACGACATCCACGGGTTGAGTTGGAGGGGTCGATATTCGTACGCCGCGACCCCACGGACAAATACTATAAACTAATAATACTATAAAAATATAATATTTTATAAAAATCTCGTGTCACAGAGTTTGTAACCAAACTCCTCCGAAACGGCTTGACCGATTTTTATGAAATTATGTGTATATTGTATACATATTTGGTAGGTCTGAAAATGTTATAAATTTTTATACCTCTAAATGATACGGTGGTGGTGATATGGGTGGCCCATGCCATTATTTTTTTTATTTGGACAAAAACAAATTTTTTTTAGTTGGCAGTAAAAAATACGTGTAACCCTCAATTTTCAGTTTTCTAATACTAATCCCCATTTTTTTAAATCCTCCGTGGTCGATGACAAAACAACGTTTGCCGGGTCAGCCAGTTGATATATAATTTAATCTGAAAATCCCGCAAAATATGTTAAATTTGGTTAAATCGCATCATACGTTATGATGTGCTGGTGAATTGCTTCAATTAGCTCACTCCATTAGCTCGCACGCTTTGAACTCGAGCGGAGAATATCGAATATTATTTATTTATCGAGCTTTTCCAGAATAACCAACGTCATTTTGTCGATTAATTTATTTAAATTGTATGCACTATTGCCTTTCTTAAATTGTATATTTTCTATCCGTCCAACGGTTGCCTGGAAGAAATCGCTTCAAAGCGATAAGGCCGCCCATTTTATGTTAGTGCGATGCAGTTAATGTGATGCTGTGTACACATACTTAGGGATAAAATCTAGATCTTTAATATTGTGTCTTTCTATTTTGTTATAATTTGAATGTGTTCCGTTTTGTGTGCCAAATAAATAAATAAATATCTATGTTTTTTTTTTATTAAACTTCCTGATGTACAAAAAAAGAGTTTTGAATTGTATTCAATTAATGTGATATTTTTTTTATACAATCTCATTGAAAATGTTTTGCATTCTAAAGACAGCAGCGAGTATTTACTTTATGCATTCTAATAAGACTTCTCTCAGGTCCTATACTCTAGCCAAACTCTATGTGGAATGTATGTAAACAAACCAGCCATACCTCTACCGTATCTTTTTATACGTATATTAAGTACATTACTTGTCGATTTGAGATCCTTTGTTCAATAAATATTGTTTAGAATTATATCTGAAGCACGACGTGCAAGCGAGTTAGGTAGTCTTTAGTGTCAAGGTTTGTTTACAAACATTCCATATCGAATTCGGCTAACGTATATGTACAGATATTTCATAAGGGAATCTTAATTTCGGTGCTTTTATTAACTCTTTGAAGGTGTACATTCAAAACGTAAGCTTTTTAGAAATAGAAAAATCCCAATTTCATTAATTTAAAAAACCGGATTAAGTCCTTTCTGAGAGCTTATAATTTACATTAATTGTACTTAAATAATTTAATGTCCATCAGGCTGTAGAAAAATCCCTCGGCGGAAATTAAAAAGTGCTCAACTTCCGCCGGAAGTGGTCTGGTCTGAGCTTGCAGCAAAAAGTTCCGCGAGGCTAATAATGTGCATCTATTTATTGCGCGGTATTTACTACTTATTTTTTGTCTACTTCGGCAAAATTAATTTACAAATTACAAATCTAAAATCAACAGAACTTTAACTCTTGAGAAATAAATAGGCAAGTTAAATTTAGAAATCTAATAAGATCTTAGAAAATCGACTGTTTTGTTGACTAGGTACATTATGTGTATGTAACTACATATAATATGTTGTTTCGAACGTTTGATTCGGTTTGAGCATTCTGCTGATGTTCTAATTTCGAATTCCAAATGTCTAATTAGCACTCGATCAACACCTGCATACACCTTCGTTGGAAATAAAGGCCGCAACTCACTGCAACCTCGCTCATGCCCCGACAGAGTTGCGAAATTACTTTATAAATATTTAATAAATTCGTTTAAGCTGCTTTTTTATTCACTAGCCACGGCTGAAAACTTCCAAATGGGAGAGCGGGCGAGCGCCACCCCAATACGTTAATAGATTTTAAAAATTAAAAACATTTACGCAATTACTCCGAAGGCCTGTCATTTTGCGACGTCCCAAATTAAATAAAAAACGTAATTCCTTTGATCGTTGTAAAAATGAGAGACTAATCAAAAGTGACATGATACTTATCGAGTTAGAGAGTAACTGTGTTAAAGCGACCGGTGGCGTGACTCAAAAACTATTTTATGAATAATAGATGGCGCCGCCGGCGACCAATCCCGGGGGAGCACGCCCACGCCCCTCCCCCGACGCACCCCGCGTCACCCCCTCCCGCCTTCTCTATTCATTAGCACATTACCACCCCTTGCCCACGCGAGATGGGTTAACGTGAAAGAAACTGATTTTTGCCTTTTGAGGTTATTGTAACCCTTTTCGGAGGGGTTTCATTGGGTATGTTGATCAACTCAGCTTTTTTGCGATTAATGGACGCAGCTTTTAAATGTCGATAGATCTTATTTATTAGTTATAGGTACTTACCTTCTTATCGTAATAAATAAGAAGGTAAGTATATATATATATATATGTATAACTATAACTTTATAAGACCTATCGGCATTTGAATATGTACCTATAACTAATAAGATCCTTTCCACATTATTTTTTTTTGTTCAAATACCTACATACCGACATACCTACATTTAATTAAAAATTAAACGTTACGATAAAAAAAAATCGAGGATGTTTCATATGGCATTAGTGTGTCTCTACCTTTTGCATTATCTACAATTTATGGTTTTATTTTTGAAAATGGAATATCGAAGAACATAGGCTCTACTTTCAGAAAGCCCCTAACAATATTTAATTTTGTAAATCGAAATCGAACATTGCGTTTTACCCTTACCTACCTGCATGCCTACATTATAACTATAAGTACAAATATCATACTAAACTTGCACCTAATAATGGCTGATTGTCCTTTTTGTTAATAATTACAAACAACACATTAAGTAGCTTCTTGTTCAGAGTTGGTCGGGTCGCTAAGCCAGTACTAAGTAAGATAGGAACTCGCATTTATTTATTTTTTAAACTAAGGTTTATTTGTAATAATCATCGTCATATCAGTCCATACACGTGCACTGCTGGACATAGGCCTCCCCCATACGACGCCACAAATAGCGGTCCTGAGCCGCCTCCATCCATCGACTTCCTGTGACTACGATGTCGTCGGTCATCGAGTGGATGGTCTCCCAACACTCCGTTTCACGTTGCATCGTGGCCGCTACTCGAGAACCTTTACTCCCCAGCGGTTATCAGTTGCTATTGCGAGCTACGTGACTGTTTAAATGACACTTCTACGTACTAATTATACCTATAAGCTATGTTTATTTGTAGGTAAATATGGTAGGTATCGGTACTCACATGGGTGTGATGCTGTGAAGGGGTACTCCAGGGTCGGCAGTCGGTGCTGATGCGGCGGCAGGCTCGGCGGGCAGTGGTAGCAGAAAAGCCCTCGGCCTCCGCCCCCACCGCTCGCCAGCTGGCAACAAAAAGTTAACTTTATAATTAAATCTAGGCTTAACCCAAAGTGATAATGGCAATACATTCTTGCACTGCCAGACGTTTAAATATTTTTTCTTTATATGTATAACTAGCGACCCGCCCCGGATTCGCACGGGTGCAATGTAAACTTTAACATTTATAATATTAATTAGGATTACTCTACGCTAAAACCTTAGTGTTGTAAATGTATCGACTCCTCGCTCTAAGTTTTTTTTTTGTATCAAATTGTTTGTAAACTGTTTTGTTAAGTGTGCAATAAAGCATTTTCTATCTATCTAAGTAAAACTTTTGCTTAGTAGCGTGGGCTACTCTGCCTCACAGACCCCGATGATGATGATGCCTCGAGGCAAGGCAAAGTCTATCTGTTTCATAGTTGACACGTGTGCGACCTCAC
The DNA here is from genome assembly GCA_947859395.1 of Eupithecia insigniata. Lineage (NCBI taxonomy): Eukaryota > Metazoa > Arthropoda > Insecta > Lepidoptera > Geometridae > Eupithecia > Eupithecia insigniata. Next base: position 11,291,055 of record OX402011.1, read on the forward strand.
GTCTAATCTCACAACAAACAAAACAATTGTATCCTAACAACACAATCACAGAATCGACTCCTCGCTCTATCTAAGTAAAACTTGTGCTTAAAAGCGTGGGCTACTCTGCCTCACAGACCCCGAGATGATGATGATGCCTCGAGGCAAGGCAAAGTCTATCCGTTTCATAGTTGATACGTATGATAACGTATGCGACCTCACATCTAATCTCACAACAAACAAAACAATTGTATCCTAACAACACAATCACAGAATCGACTCCTCGCTCTATCTAAGTAAAACTTGTGCTTAAAAGCGTAGGCTACTCTGCCTCACAGACCCCGAGACGATGATGATGCCTCGAGGCAAGGCAAAGTCTATCCGTTTCATAGTTGATACGTATGATAACGTATGCGACCTCACATCTAATCTCACAACAAACAAAACAATTGTATCATAACAACACAATCACAGAACAGGCCCAACACCTTATAATTAGTGGTCGGTATCCACCTGCCGACAATCGTACAACTTAATATTCCGACGATTCGCACTTAATAGCGTGCTTGATCATACACCGGTGTATTGATAACAATGCGGTGTAAGGCTGGGTTTAGACGGGGCGACTCAGATTTCAATAACTTTATTAATTCAGGCTTACAAAATAAACGCTGAGGCATGTTAAACCGGATTCCTATTACTTTAAGTAGAGTAATTTATTCATAAATAAAAATCACATAAACTTAAAATTATTCTTATCATAGCTGAATGAAAACGCAAAATCGTGAAGCGTTCCACATTTTTGTGAAGGTCGCGGGAAATCGCTGGATGCGGGCAGCGCAAAATCGGTCATTGTGGAGATCCTTAGGGGAGGCCTATGTCCAGCAGTGGACGTCGATCGGCTGATATGATGATGATGATAGCTGAATGTATTAAGACTAATATTTTGATCTCACTTTTGATCTCTACACTACGATACCCTGTGCTGTAGAGACCAAAAAGTAATGTTCTAGTTTATAGTGATTTTATCACTTTTTAGTTTTTTTTTCAGCGATTAACAAAAACATCAAAATGAAATTAAAGATATATCTCTGAAGACATCCACGAGCTAAGTTGGAGAGGTCGATTTCTTTTCGTGCATTATTTTTATTGTATGAAATAACTTTTTACGCACACGGTCCAAAGATGCTGTCGGGGACGGTGAGCACTGTCATAGGACATCCGTAAAAGAAGAACCGTTTGGTTACCGAGCATAGACCGCTTGTCAAATAACATGTAGAAAAACTAACAGTTAGACAATGAATCCATCACTTGGTGTTACTTTGAGAAAAGGAATGGATAATGTGCAAAATCCACCTAATGGTTTAATTTGTCGTGTTTCACGGTTTAACATAATGGTAGTTCATGTTTGCTTGTAAATATCCCAATACATTTTAGAGACTGTAACGCTGTTTAAGAGTAAATGTATACCTACCAGTTTACTAAAATGATTGGTTTCTTTGATTCTGTCCTGCTTCTGACCCAAATCTTACCAATTAGTTCAGATCAATTTATCTCCCGTTAAATTATTAAGTGAACAAATAGAATCACGCTCGGGTCGGTTACTCAAAATGTTATAGGCATGTAATTTTTTTACATTTGCATCGGCTCCTGTCGGCAACTTTTTACTTCTATCGTGTGGCATGAGCGTAGATAAAGTTGCCTCGTTTATAACAATCCTTTTCATTGCCTAATCATTTAAATTCTATGGCGCCGACAGTTGATAGTTGCATGCCTTATGATTAGCGGTATCGTTTCTATGCTAATAGAAATAAGCTTGCTATTGCTATGTGCTGTGATTGCTTTATAATTTTATAGTATTTGATTTGACCTGATTTTCATCCTAGTGTAAGACGCGGCCTGATACAGGTATAAAGTAATATCATCATCATCATCATCAGCCCATACACGTCCACTGCTGGACATAGGCCTCCCCCGTACGAGCGAAGCCACAAATAGCGGTCCTGAGCCGCCTCCATCCATCGACTCCCTTCGACCGCTAAGATGTCGTCGGTCCATCGAGTTGATGATCTCCCATGTAGGGGGGGATTTGCCATAATCACAGTAAATAAAATAAATAAAGTAATATACAAGAAAAAAATCCTCTATTAGTACTTAGAGAAGAGTTTGTATTACAGGAAACAGTGACTGAAGAAGTTAGGTACCAACCGTTATTAAGTTATTGTTTTTAACGACTTCGGAAACAGATGTGTTTCTTTTGATTTGAATGATTCGTTTGGTTTCATAAAGAGAATAATTCCTGTGCAGTGTTCAGGGTGATCCCATAAAAAAATTCCCGAGGCATTAGATACTATAAATGTCACGCAAAGCGCCACCATGTGAATCTTAATGAATTAAAAGTAGCATTTTAGTTAAAAAAAAAACAATAATTAATCCTGAATTAAACGTTCTAAATATATATATAAATATATATACATGCATTATTTACAGAGATAACACCCGGATCCGGCAGAAATTATTTGCATTGAACCTCATGCAAATATTGTGTCCTGTATTTTAAATAAAAGCTTGTAAAATACAATAATTTTAATGGAATCCGCAAGCTTTCAAGCGGTCGCTCATAGCGCCTCATCAATCTCCAAGTTTTCATTATACACAATAATTAAAAATAACCTACATTATTAAGTTCATTGTGTTATTAAGTTCATTTTGTGATACACAAAATGAACTGAATAATGTAGGTTTACTTTGCACTATGAACTTATAATAATTATTATTAATATTTACATGACCATAACGATGCCTATTTACAGCTGACCTATTTTTTTATTTACCATTTAAAAAAACCTAAGGTCAAGGTTGTCTGGGAGAAATCGCTCTCAGCGATAAGGCCGCCTTTTGTACCGTATTTATTTAAATTTTAGATACAAGTTTTTATGTAATTTTAATGAGTACAATAAAGTGTTCATTCATACACTAAGTTCTTGATTGTTTTCCTGTCATGTCTGTTTTGTGGCTTTGAATTATAATTTAAGCACTATTTATTGTAAACCATATTTTTGTAACTTGACGTATCCAAATGTGCCCTGTGCTCCTACGGCGAATAAATGTACAAAAAGAACCTACAGCGTTCTCTAGAGAGCGCAAAGGACATGACTCACATAAATCAATTAATTTCGATGGATAAATTGCTAGATGCATTGCGGATGCTTTCTGCAATGTCGCGCTGTTTGTAACTATAGGAAAATAATAGGCACTTTACTTTTGATTCAAATAAAGTAGGTTGTGAATAAGTAAATAAGTCACGAGTTTAACCGCTGATAACGAGGTCCTTGGATCAAATCCCAGGTCGGGCAAAAACAAATTTTTTTTTTGCTAAAAATGTCTCAGTGATGATGTTCAGGAAGTTGGCATGACAAAGTTATATCCCAGTGCGTCGGAAAACTCGCTAACCTATTAGTCCTGGGCCTGATCTTTCCCCGGTTCATGTCAGTCTGCCGTCCCATCGAATTGCTTGCGCACACACATAATTTCTTGCGCATATGGCTAGTCTCGGTTCAGATTGGCTGCCGTCTGTGGCCGAAATTCGGCTACAACGACACAATCAGAGATTTCAATATCCTCCTTTGGTGAAAACTTTCGAAACTATCATGGTTCTTTACATCACGAAAGTCATTTATAACGGGATATTTACCATGATTTGACTTCAGTTGTTCCGTGATCATCGCGCATGTAACTGTGCCGAAATATTGAAAGCCTCGAAACTCAAATCATGGTGAACCTCCACATAAACCTCTTTTAGTTTCCTATAAATCCATGCACAAAACGATTTCCCCATCTGTACCGTGACGTCACAGGCCTGCGCTCGCGCCGCTGTCAGCGATTCATTCCCCAATTGGCGTCATTTAAATGCACACGTGGGTCTATATTAATCAGATTCACTGGCGTTCTCTTGATTATGTACTGTGTGATCTTAATACATACTAATCACTTATTTTTAAAGTGTATACATTAAAAGCTGTACTAACGTCATAATTTACCTAACTATCCATAGTTTTTAATATTTTACCCAAGATCAGCGTTGTGAGAGCTATAAGCAATGGCTAGCACAACACAATGCTGAGTCGGACGCCATTTTATAGCATTTAAGTTTACTAATTACATAGCTAGTAGTTATGTAGTTCTTATGTTGTTATAAATACTGTTAATGCTATAAATAAAGAAAAAATCTTTATTTATTTATGATTCTTATTCAAATGCAAAAATAGCTTTCGGCTCGTCTGTAACCTTGTCACGTCTAAAAGGCTGAACCGGCCTTGATAAAATTTGACAATGGAACAGATGTTATCGCGGAGAATGAAACAGGCTACTTTTTATCTCGGGAAAACGGATGCGAAGCCGCGTCAGAAGCTAGTCTATACACCAACTCTATGTCCCCATCTGTACAGTGACGTCAGGCCTGCGCCCGCGCCGCTCTCGGCGATTCATGCCATTAGCGTCATTTAAACGCACGCAACACGTGGGTCTGTATCAATTGGATTCATTGCCATTTTCCTCTCGCAAATAGCGTTATGCCGCCGTCAGCCGGGATTTCATTGAGTTGTTTGCATAAAGTGTCTATGGAAAATGGCTGAAAGATTTTTAAAGATTTTTACCTATTTCAGAGCTGTGTTTGATCTGAGCCTCTGCCTATGGCCGTTTGTGTGACAGTATTGAACTCATAGCTATGGCGCTGATTGAAGTCGGAACTGAGATCTGCACTGACATCTCGCATGAGAGTATTTTGCATATCCCTCTGCCTAAACATGCCCTAACCAGTCCAATTCCATGAAGTACCGGAGCAGGACTTTTGGTGTTTGACAGCTTTGTTTCAGCTTATCTGTGGGTGTGGATGTTATCCAGCAGCACTGCTGGATAACATTATACCTAGATGAGATAAAGTATCTGCAAAAGACTGCCAATTCTAGATTCGGCAAGCTGAAGGCGTTCCATTTCTCTATGGAATTTGATACAGGTGGCTTCTACCTTGCGGACCTACGCAAATCCCATAAAAAATGGAACGGCTCGATGACCAGTATCGCAAAATAGTGATAAATACCTAGGGCTCAGAGTTATCCTTCGTGAACCTGTCAAAAAGCGACAAAGTGGCTTAGACTAGACAGCTCTCCTCTGGTCTAGTGTAGTCTAGACTAGTGTAGCAACATTACGTCTGCCAGTTCCGTCGGAAGGTCGGTGCAGCCCGACCGTGGGTGTCATAATACGGTAATCACAATAATATAAATAGGATTAGCCGGATCGGGACCCCACGCGTGCAGACAGGACGTGTTAATGTACAAGCTATAGCTACTGCTGTCTACATGCAAAAAAACTGACGTGATTCAGACGTATTGTTACTGTGGAGCTAAAGTCAACGGGAAGGTACCAGCGAAAATTAGTATAAAAAAATAGAACCAAATTAGAACTTTTATTGACAATTGAAACAATTGAGCTAACTGCAGACTGTTGCAAATAATCTACAGATAGCTCAACTGATCTTCATCAAAAACATCACAAAAACGCTGGCTGCATTGCCCCGCTGCGCTGTATGGCAATGCTATGATGATGTGCTGCGCCAGATACTCACCAGCTCTCGGGACACGCGGCGTCGCTTCAACCTTACAAAAAATAAATAATCATCCTAGCTTTAAAAACAATAACGCTTGTAAATCAACCATAATCAAATCATAAAAAGGTAATAATAATGTGGAGTAGGTAGGTAAGTAAAAGTAGTATGTAAGTAATTTACTTTCTGACATGTCCAAGAGTCCTGTAAGGTCTAAAGGAAATAAAGCACTGACTTTTGGGCAGGAAAGATTTATAGTTAGATAATATAAACTGATGCTTCATTTTAAGGTTAAGAAGCTGCACTCTGTTTTTTTTAAGTTTGTGAGTTTAAGTGTAAAGTATAAAAAAGAAACGTGGCCTTGAAAATTCGAAGGATGAGTGTGATAGCAATCACCTCGAGTCTTACAAATCAAACTGAATTAGCATTCCATAAATCGAATTTTAAATACGGAATCTTTTCGAACACAGACAATTTGTTTTGTTTTTAAGCGGTTAAGCGGAGTGTTTGCTCCATTCTGCCCGGCGCGATTATTGTCGCCGGCAGAGGAAGTGTGAGGGACTTTTGTCCCGCCAAGTGTGGGAAAGATCATAATCTGGCAACTCTATTCATATTTTATTATATTAGCTGCTTATTATGGGATTTGCTTGGTGTTTTAAGGATTGCTTTGATGAATTTATCAGTTTTAATGTGATGAGTTTTACAACGACCTAATGCAGCCAGCGCAGCGTTGCGGTCTTGGGGACGCACCAAGTGTTTTTTGATCGATTGATCTTTGTATGACCACAATCTCACCTGATAGAAAAGTATTGATATTATGGATCAGTTGAGCTACCTATAGATTGTTTGCAACAGTCTGTTAGCTCAATTGTTTGTCTCAATTTATTTCTAAATTAGAACTAGTATTTAAAATTGATTTCATTGTAATTTTCTTTATTAGCAACTTCTACAGACACACGTACTTTAATATAATTTTCAGGCTGTTTTTGTCATTGGCTTATTAAGCCCAACATACCATGGCTGTGTCGAACTTCGGGGTACATAAATCATATACTTGCCTAATTAATAAACAAATAATTAATTGAAAACTATAAAAAAACCCGACACAGTCCCCGCTTCATCACTTATTTTTCTCAAAATAGGTGGAAGGGGCAAAAGGCCTTAATTTAACTAAGAACAATCCCAGAGTTCAGAAGAGTGGCATATGCATAAATACCTCATGCACCAAAATCATCCACAGATCGCTGGTTCCGGCACGAAGGACCATAAAGATGTAAGGTCCCTTAGAAAATATAAGATGTTGATATTTGATAAATGAATTTTATTCCAAAACTCTACGAGCTAGTGATGAAAATGATACACGCGCCCGGTTTGAGTGCCTTACATTACATGAACTGAGCGCGCGCGTTAATATTGCGACAGTGAAGTAAAAATGCTGACGCGAGATAATAGTGCGGTTACACCGTACAAATACCTCAAGCATGAATACATCATGCACCAAATTCTGTTTGGTTGCTTTGAGTTACTTAGATACGATAGATAAATACGCTCTAAAAACATATACTTACTCTGGTGTGTAAAACAAAACCTCCCACAGCATTAACTAAAACTACGTTATTGAATTACATTTTTGTTATGAAACCTAAGTAGAGAGTCTTCTAGAAACCCGGTTCACTTCCACTCCCAGTAGGTACCTATTGCCACGCCCTGCTAGGGTAACATTGTGTCTCCTATACATTAACTAAGTACTAACCCCTTTATTCATAATAGTCTGCTAACTTAAAGCATTCCTAATTCTCACTCTGTCTTCTTCTATTGACATAAGTCAGAGTGAGAAATAACACTGCTTAGCAGCTGTTTTAAGTTAGCAGACCATTATGAATAAGGGAGTTAGACCTACAAATGTACACAATGATGCAAAACATTATAAAACTAAATAAGATCTTCGACAAAAGAGTTCGGAATGCGAAAACTACCCAGCAAATGATACCAGCAAGCAACATTCATCACCACATATTTGTGTGGGTGAACTCAATTACCCATAAGTAGTTTAATATCAACAGCTTCATTCGCTGGCCCTCGGTAATTGACTGTAATTGTTATGGGTAAGGGGTGTTTGTGTTGTATGATGGACTAGTTTGAGGTTTGAGTTGAAATAAGAGAAAACTCTAATCAGAGATGAAATTAAATAGAGTACTTACATAAGTGGACATAATTAACATCAAAACGAAACAAAAATACAGAATTTGCATCGGACTATCTTTTTAACTGACTTCAAAAAGACGAGGTTATCAATTCGTTTGTATGTATGTTACGCGATATCTCCTCTCTCCATTTATGGACCGATTTTGAAAATTCTTTCACTATTGTATAGAAAATGATCCTGAAGGGGTCCCATAAAATTGTATCCCCAGGGGATTAGTATTTATCCCGCAAAACTTAAAATAAGTGTAAAAGTAAGGGAATGGAGCCATATTATTCGCATTTTTAGCGATTAATAAAATACACTCATGGACAAATTCACCAGAACGCAAAAAATGGAAGCAAATCTCCACTAATAAGGCTCTCTTCCAACAACGTTACACTGAGCGTATCAACTCCTGGTCGTCCTTATTTTTGCGTACCTCTAAAGTCCATGAGTGTATTAAGGGACAACTTTTTGAACTTACGTTGGGACTAGATAATGCTGTATTCAGTTTTATTAACTATCAATTTTTCTCGCATAGGACAGCCACAAAAGAATTATATTAGGTTTAGCTTTTTACCTCTATGGTAAAAATTTGGCTTTTTTACCTCTATGGTATTTGCAAACTTTTTCACTTAATAATTAATAAATAAGAATAATCAGCTAGCTATATTGTTCTTTATAACATGGGTCTTTTGAAGTCTAAACCTTCAGTCCAATCAGGATTAGCTCTGGCGTAAAATATAATAATAGGGGTACCTAAGGTTGCCTGGAAGAGATGTCTTAAAGCGATAAGGCCGCCCTTTGTACTTCTTTGTTTGTTAGCATTTCCTTGTTGTATTGTATTTTGTGTTTGTGTGGTACAATAAAGAGTTATCTATCTATCTAAATATTCGATAATTGTGTACCTAAATCGAGTCATTTCGATCAAATTGAGGAGCGGCAACATACACAATTGTAGATTTTTTCCCACCCTTCTTATTAAAGAGTATACAATACTACCGACTTCTTATAAAGAGGCAAAAATCAACAAGGAGGCGCATTCAGTGCCATTCTAAAAAAAAACCACTGAAATGGATTTTTTGTAAATGGAACACCAAAAATTAGAATCTTTATGTAAGAGGAGGAATGTCTTGTACTGACTCATGATTTCAGACAAATAGCCCTAGGGTATAAACTCTACTATAATGACACACTTTTTGAACAAAAGAAGTGAGAAATAAAATGTAATTACGAAGTCGATCCTCGAAAAATTGGTTTTGAAGTCGGCTAGAAAGATAAATACGAGAGTGTCTCAATATTTATTGTGTAGACGCGCTCTCGATTCAATTTAAACCGTCTCCTATAATAGTTAATTTAAATTGTTCAATTGAACTCCATTACACTTTATAAAAGTTCGATATGAATCCGATACTGATTAAATATTACTGATTGTTTAGTTACGGGATGGTTTCGATATAAATTGAAACAATTTGTATCGAATGAACTTTGATTCGATATCGCTTTGGTTTTATTTGTTTAAAGATTTAAAAAAGGAGGTTATGCAATACAGACCTTCTTTCAGAAAGACTCAACTTCAACTTCTTATTTTATGGCGCAGCTTACTTTTTGCTAGACTGTCTCATAAAGATGACGTGTTTTAGGAAACATCTTTGCCAATAAAAGCATTTTTAATTTAAAAAAAGAACTGCAATTATTCTGCTTGAAACAACAGAAGATATAATTTTGGAAGTGTTATATATATAACATGTAACAAATATGGACGCACACTTTGGTACCAAAAATAAAGCATTATGGCAGCAATATAATTTCATTCGATTCCGGTAATCAAATCCAATGGTGTACCTTTGATATTAATTGCTTTTTATTTTAATGATTCGGATGGGATTATATTTGGTTTTTCATAACATAATAGTTACCACCTTTACTTATACTTAACTCGCAAGTAGAATGTTAACATGAATGCGATGAACAGCTAAAGAATTAAACAAATTAAAAAAATCTATATTTCTAATTTGCCTTGGGTAAAATATATATGTATAGGTAGGTTAGGTACCTAATTGGTTTTAAATATATTAGAAGTTACAAAATATCATAACATGCAAAAGGATTAATTAAATTTCAAAAAATAATCTATATTCCTAACTTGCCTTGGGTAAAATAATATACTTAGTCAAAATAGAATGGTAAAATTATGCGTAATTGGTTTAAAATAAAAATATGTCTAAAGTAAATAAAAGTTAAAATATACAAAAAATCCAAATTAGGTCTTAAAGGTCTGTTGCGGCCTGTTCCAGGTCTGAAATTGTGAGAAAAAATTAATATGTGAAAAATCAATAATATATGAGATCCAAGACTCATTCAATATTTATTTATTTATCAAAAAGGCTGATTACACTAGGTTTTATACATTAAAATAGACTGAAATGTATTGGTTTTTTTTTGCATATGTTTGTAACCATTTAGATGGCACAGCACGCAACCAATTCAATTGCCGGGGCGCCGTCAGTATTGCATATCAATGTAAACATATTTACTGGTAATTGGACTTATTGGACGCCTTCTTGAGTGTTCTGATTGAGACTGCAGCGCAACGTGACGTGTGTTGCCAGTTGCTAAGATATTAAACTTAAACCTACTACTAGCTGACCCGCCCTCGATTTCATTCGCGTGGACTTTAGCAATACCCCAAGAAAAGTTGGTTTCATGCAAACTAAAAACAAAATTTCAGCCTCGTAGCTTTTCTGGTTCCCGCGATTTCGGGATATGTAGCTTGAGTTGCCTAACTCTGACTCCACACCACACTCCACCTTTAGGGTGTGAATTTGAAAAAACCTTAAACACGTGTCTGTTTATTTTAAGTCATCTTTCTACGCTACAAATTTTGACGGGCCAACAGTAACAGTTCAGAAGATATTATAAAAATGATCCCATTTTAACTAACTGAGAATACGAATACGAATTTCCAAAAATCCGTTCTTAGCTGGTGCCTACATCCTAAAAGGAACCTCCATGCAAAATTTCAGCTACGTAGCTCTTGTAGTGTCAGAGATATCTTGATGATTCACCCAGTTTTTTCTTTATGAATCACCCAGTTTAAGAAATATCTGTATTTATTAAATCCCACTTTCTCTTATCTTATATTATATATCTCTTATAAATATAGATGTTATATTGTAGCTTAGTTTTTTTCTACCTTACCTAGATTATTATTGTATTTTGTGTATGTACTGTATAGTATCTAAACGTAATCGATTCGTTGTACATATTTTTGTATGGGATTTAGTAGGTGTCCCGCGTTTACCGAACGGTCATGGAACTACGCAGATCCCATACAAAAATGGAACGACTATAAGAATCAGAATCAAAATCAATAACTTTATTTCTTTAGGCTTACAAAATAAGCACTAAGACATGTCAAATTTTATACTATAAATATACATAGTTAATATTATCAAATAAGAAATAAGGTGTTATTAATATTCTCTTCACTTAAATTTTTTGTTTGCTATATGCAGTTTCGATAATATAGAGACGAGAAACGGTACTTTGGGCTGTCAAGAGGTATCTTCTACATATATCTAACCCTGTCCAAAAGTGACAAAACGGTTTACACTGGGAGAAATCTACCTAGTGTAGTGTAGCAGGAACATTACCTTGTTCTGTCAAAGGGTCTGTAATATAAACATATGTATTTGCTATAATTGGACTTCTTGGACACCTTCTTGAGAGTTCTGATTGAGCCTGTTCTGACAGTCTAACGTGTGTTGCCTGTTACTATGAGATTATATTACTAACTAGCTTTATGGCTGCGACTTTAAATCATTTTTTATGTTTTGAGATAATATGCTCTTAGGTTCTGGAGTTTAAATATAATAAAACACATTAACTTTCCCGGCTATTGAAATTTCCTGACTAATTTTTACAATTATATTTTCCATTAGGGCCTTGTTTAAAACAAATAAATAAATAATGCTGGAGAATCCACACAGAATTATCTAGTTCCAGAGTAAGCAGAGCCCATGTTATTTGAACTAGATATGATTGATTAAATACATCGATAGATATTTTTTACTTTACATATAAAACACCCAGAAAATAATCCAAACAATTAGAGACGAAAAACCAAGAATTTTTATTGATGAAAAAAAACGATTACATTTATTTGATGCAAAAAAGTGCGATTACTTTTCGGCTACCTATACATATAAAGGCTCGAAATCCATAAGTACATATGATATTATGTCCTATGTCCTCGAAATCCATAAATATGTGTACTAGGTACTACGAAAGTGCTACGCGGCTACGAAATTCGTAGCAGTACTTTGCTACGGAACGAAATAAAACGTTTTAGTAATTTTCCGATTTTAGAAATGGGTCGATAAAACTTAGATTATTAATTTGAGGTAATTCTTTTTCTTAAAGGAATTGTAGAACTATACAAACATTGTGTAACTATACAATACTTTTATGGCCCAAGACGTACTACGACGACGACGACAGTACATGTCAAGGAAATGCATAAGGCGGGGCGGCGCGGTGCTGCGCGGCTCGGCGCGCTCCTGCGAGTCGCACCGCCGTGTCTGGGGCAGTGAATGGGTTAAATTTTAATTAATTGTGAGTTAAATAGGCTACTTAAGCTTTCTCTAGGTACCAAGTGAGCAACGCCAAAGCTATTCACTGAAAGGTGGTAATTTACACTAACATCACGTTCATCCTATCCTTCCAATCATCATCATCAGCCCATACACGTCCACTGCTGGACATAGGCCTCCCCCGTACGACGCCACAAATAGCGGTCCTTCCAATATTATAAAGTAAAGTAAAGTATCGTTTATTGCATGAAATACATGTAGGTACAGGTGTTATTATGTCTATGTGTGCAATATCTTTGGTACAGGTGTTTTTATGTCTATGTGTGTCAATGTATTCCTACCTTTACGGTGTGCAATATCTTTGTACAAATAACAAAAATCAAATAAACTTGGCTAACAATAAAATAAAACTGGAATTGCGACTAATGCTGAAAGCAACTTAAGAATAACGAATGTCATGAAGCAGAAAAATCTTTGTTAATATAATAATAAATATAAAATTAAATATACTTAAACTTTATTGACAAAGAAAATAACAATCAAATAATATAAAGAAATTAAACTAGTATTTACAATTGAAACAATTGAGCTAACTGCAGACTGTTGCAAACAATCTACAGATAGCTCAACTGGTCCATATCAATACCAGTCGGAAGCGTCCCCAAGACGCTGGCTGCATTGCCCCGCTGTATGGCAATGCTAATGCGCTGCGCCAGATACTCACCAGCTCTCGGGTCACGCGTCGCTTCGACCAGGCGCTCAGATAATTTTTTGAAAACCCGGAGAGCCTCGGTACCCCACGGACCTAGGGTCTCGACTCCAAGGGGAGCAAATGCGTAGGCTCTGTCGAGACCTGCATATTTGCGCCTCTTGAGATCCTCGGCCAAATCTGCCGCCGAACCAGCCCTCACGGATGTCCTTGAAAGATGGGAAGGCGCAAGTGTGTCGACACATGTAGCGTCCCACACAATAGGCCTGCCCAGCTCCCAAGGGACTAAAGTCATGCCGTCGGGCCTCTTACCATCGTCACGCAACAGACCATTCGGTTCGAGAATAGCTGGTACGTTAGCGGTGACAAAGGCCCGCCGGATGATGTCGTTAAGGCTGGCATGGCGAGATATCCGACCGGCAGCCCTAGTACACGATAATCCGTGATGACCAAGCTGTTCGACAACAGTACCGCACTGGCATTGATGAGGCGCGCAACACCTTGCACCCAACCGAAGACATGTTGCTATACGGAAAGTTACGGGATCCAATAGAGTGCCAGTATTATATGAAGGAAGTGCTTGCAACCAATGTCCTGACTCCCATTTAGAAACGGCCAGGAGACGGGCACGATCTGCAGAGCTGGAGCACGTTTGTAACAAACAATTCCGTGTCAACTCACACAGAGGCCCGTCCCATTGCCGTTGGGACAAAAGAGATTTTGGGGGAGCAGCATCAGGGCAAGCACTATGCCAAGCCATTCGAGCCTCGTCTAAGAACGAAATTTCGAATGAATTTCCAGGTGAGACCAAAGACGGATTTAAAATTTTTTCCACTAAAGAACTAGTGCTGTAGACGGAAGACAAGAACGCTGGCAGGGCTACACTTGAAATTTTGCGGATACCTAAGCCTCCCAATTTGACAGGCAGGGAGGCCTGCGACCATGCCTTGTCATCGAAACAGATATTCAAAACCGATGATAAAGTATTCTTTATTATGTTGTCTAAGCCTTCCAAGAGCTCGCTGTGTTTCCACAGTTGACAACATCTCAAAGAATACGTAAATTTAGGTACAAACAAGCAAAACCGAATAATTGTAAAAGCCATATGGCTATTAATTTTGAGAAGTCTGTTCGAGGTTTTGTTGAAATTTTGAATTTTCTCATCTACAAATGACTGAAAAGACTCATCAAAAATTGGTGAACCAAGGAGGCGAAGTGAACATTTATCTACAACTGTAATGTTGGGAGCCAAACTATTGAATTTTATTATGATATTGTTTTTGTCTACACAAGAGTCCGAAATAAAAAGCTCGCACTTTGAAAAATTTAGTTCTAAACCTATTTGCCGAAATTCATCTGTGATGATTTTTAGGTCATTAAAAACTGTGTCCACGTCTCCCCCTATCGTTCCGTCATCTAAATACCAAACATTAAGTTTGGATTTAAGACGTTGAATTACTGGTTGGATAGCAAGGCTAAAAATGGCCGGACCAAGAGGGTCGCCCTGCTGACAACCAACCGCGGACGAAATGACATTGTTTCTGTAAATTAATTTTGACGGTGAACCGTAGCATTGCCAGAGATAGGGATAAATTTCTGGAATTTTGTCTTTAATTTCTTTTAGCAAGGCGCCCCTGTCTACGGAATTGAAGGCGTTTTTGACGTCTACCTTCAGAATTACCTCCCCATCATTTTTGTCCAAAAATGTACGAAGGGAATGTACTGCGGCCTCACATCCGCCTCGCGAACCAAAGCCTAGCTGAATTGGTCGAAAATAATCGCCTAGATAGTCGGCTTCTTTCCGACAGCAGACTTTAGACGCGAGGCGGCGGTAGGTGGTGCCCACGGCTATGGGTCTTATTCCGCCATCCTTCTTTTTTAGTGCGCAAAGATTCGCACCGTACAAGAGTTTTGTGATCTCGCTGTTGACTCGACCTGACAACATCAGGTTGATTAAAGATGTCAAGTTTTCGAGAAGGACTTCACCTGCATGGCCAGACCCACCAGAAAGAAGATCTTTTAGATGCTGTGGAGTCACAGCATCCAGGCCGCCGGCGGAGCCACTCTGGAAAGACATGACAGCTTTAAGCACATCCTGGCTGATCGTGTCCACAGCGACATCACTCTCTTGCGGTGGATCGGGGAGTTGGATGTTGGCCCTTGCAGCTGGATGCTTACTCTCAAGAGATATGAGAGTATCATCGTTATTTGGCGCCATCGTGTCATTTGAAAAAAGTATGCGAGAGGCACCTTTTATGTCACCATCGCTGAGTTTACTCTCTACAAGTCTATAGATAGTAGACTCAAACAATGGTTTATTTGATTTGGAATTTTGTTGTGTGACCTGATCAACAATTGAAATAGGCTGCCCTTCGCACGCAGTGTACCTAACGCAATTTTGTTTGATTCTAACCGTGATAGAAGCTTTGTTGGCCAAATCTTTTTTTACATGTAGTACTCTGTAAGGGAAAACTAGTAAATGCTCCCAAGCTCGTTTGGTGTTTTTTGATACAGTATTCCTAATGGCCTCTATATATATATATACTTTGTATATTATAAATGTAAAATTTTGTGAGAATGTATGTATGGATATTTGTTCTTCTTTCACGCAAAAACTACTGAACTTATTGGGCTGAAATTTGATATGGGTATAGTTTGGGACCTGAAATAGCATATACCTAGGTTACTTTTCAATTGCGACCTGCGACACAGTATTTTACTTCTGCAGGTCGCATCGCTTCCTATTTTTGTTATTTGCACCACAAGTATGTTCCTATAATAAATACTTTTTATCTTTTTTATCTTATCTACTTTTTTTATAAGCAATAACCCTTCGTTTGACCTCAATCTCACCTGATGGAAAGTGACGATGTGGCCGACGGTGTATCACGAATGTCTAGATGACACCTATTCACTCTTGTCTTGAAGAGACCCAGATTGTAATTGGCTGGAAAAACAGAAGCAGGCAGCGAGTTCCGATACTTGGCGGTGCGAATGATGAAGGTGAAGGAAAACCGCTTAGTACGAGTGGATGGCATATCCACCAGATAAGGATAAAATGCAGCCGAAGGCGCGGGCAGCTCACACCATATTACTAATACTTAATCCCCACTCTGCCCAGCTAAATATTTAGTTAATAGTTAGAGATATAAGCTGTTAGTTAACTTGTTAATTTGCCCGAAGCGAGTTACTGATTCGAGTTAATGTTGTAAGTTGTTCATCGAATTTCAGTTCTGTGTACCTATGAGCGCAGGTGAGTACCGTCGGCAGCAAAAGCGGATGAAGTTTTTATAGTGTATCTATTGATGAAACTGTTTCATAAATAGCTAGTTAGTATTCTTATTAACTTGTTCAGGAATTTTAATAGTCCTGAACTGTCTTTTTAACCGACTTTGAAAAAGGAGGAAGTTCTATTTTCGGTTGTATGTAGGTATGTTTCTTACGACCGTCGATTATGGACCGATTTTGAAAATTATTTCGCTATTGAATAGGTAGTTGTAGATCTCGAGGTAGTTTTATAAAGATTTTATTTACGACTGTTTTTCCCGCAAAATTTAAAAACAATGTATGATGGTTATTAGTTCATTATGAATGTAAGCGGGTTAACTACGAACCTAGTTTGTGTTGGAAGAACCCACCAACGTTTCATCCCTTAACGAGGGGACTTCTTCAGGGTGAGTGCGGTTCGCGTCGCGCTCGTTCAGCGCCGCGACGCTGAACGAAACTAGGTTCGTAGTTAACCCGCTTACATTCATAATGAATTTATCAAACTACAAAAGTTTTTACAGTAAAATGGTTATTAGTTTTTTCAAAACAATCAAATTATTGTGGGTTATTGTTATTCTTTTAAAAATGAAAATTATATTTGGCTCATCAGCAAAATTACAAAGTACCTACTTATTGGGAAACTGCCTATTTAATTTAGATTATAACCTATACATTTTTCTAAATCAATAAAAAGGCTTAACTTGATTTCTTTGTTATTAGCAATATGTGTCTGGTTTGCAATTTTTCTGACAGTGTCCAGTTCATGGAAATTTCTTAGTCATGGAATGGAGGCGGATTACAACAATAATATGAGCGGTAAATTTGAAAAACACCAATCAGACACTAAAAAGGCTTTTCCTCAATAAAGCACAGGTGTTTAAATTTAATTATATGAAAAAAGGGTTATGGATGACAGTGAACAAAAGAATTAAAAAAACCTTTGGTATTCTATTCTATTCTAAAAAAATTCTATGCTATTCTATTCTGGTACCTTAGATTTTAAATTTTGTTGATTTACACGCAGGCTCACAGATTTCTTAGATAAATTCAAAGATTTTTCGACATAAAACAAAATCGCTTGATCATGAAAGAGCTCTATCGCGTAAACATATTTTATTTCTTTCTAAGAAGAAAAAATATCTGAAAAACTCATTCAAATATAAATCGAAATATTATTTAAATGTACAAAACTAACCTTATTAGCGTCCGAAAATATGTTGCTATATTGTGGGCGGGAACTTTTCCCGCCGCTCTCACGTGAAAAAGCGCGCGCGGTCACCGCGCTGTCACTGTCATTCCGTTCGGGACGCGCGTCACGGGGCACTTGCCTCTCGCCACTGACGAACGAAGACTGGCTCGCGACTGTAATCGCACGTTCTGAAACCGCCCTCGGCAAACAAAACCCCACCCGTAAAGAGCATTTTAGCGCGCCTCCCCACACCCGCGCGCCTTGATTTAATAGCGAGCGCGGGCACTGATTCACTTAGCCGAACGCAACTACCGACTCTCTCTCTCCCACCCGTGCGAAAGCCACCTTACCCCGCGTCACCTCTCTCGCTTGAATCCGTTCAGAAATCAAAAGTTGGAAAGAGACAGGCGCGGTCGTGGACACTTCTTTCTTTCAACTCGATTTGCATGTGGGGGTCGGATCCGCAAACTTTATGTCCTCGTTTCGTAAATTATTTATTCGTTTGGAAATACTTTAACGGCATGCTTGGGCCTCAGGAAGATTGGGTAAAAACAAGCTGAATTAAGTGAGTGGACCGGTGGATTACCACGCGGGACTTGTGGGCTAATCACATTTTACTGGCTCACAGATTACTGAAGTTGGAATTATTTATAAAGTGTAGGTACCTTTTTTCTCACTTTCCTACATTTTTATGGAGATCATTGACAGCAATTCGCATTATATAATTATAAGAAATAAGAAACTGTATTTTTATTAATTAAACAATGAGTATCACATTTTCATAGTTTTAGTAATTCCAAATTTTCATAGTTTTAGTACTTATTTGTTATTTAAGTTTACATATAATTTTTATTCTTTGTTGTAAGTATGAATGAGGCCGCCTTATACACCACAGTCTTCACGGAAGACCAGCGCTATGTTATGATCTGCTCTACCATAGCATATGCTGAGTGGAGTCCGATTTTGTCAGTTTTTCTTTTTATTTAAGTTATTAACTGTATATTACTCATCTGTTCTGGCAAATAAAAATATTTTTACTTTTACTTTCTATCTTTTCATCCACAGTCGCTCATCTTTAATGTAAAAAAACATTAAAGATGAGCGACTGTGAATGATTTCAGTCGAATTATTCGACTTGACAAATCATTCGAAAGATTCGACTGACTAGAGCAAATTAGTAACAAATTTGGTTAGTAGTCGCGCGTCGTTCCATTCGTTAGACTGCCCGAGTCGGCCTTTATTTCATTCGTTATTCGATGTGGATTGGTAGGATTATGATCGTTCGACTAACAAAGTCGACTCGGAGCCATGAATGACCCATTCGTAGAAGCATTAGTAATTACTAATTAGTAGTTGTCATTCGACTTTGAAGATTAGTATATTACAAATTTTCAAGTCGATTATGGAAATTAGTAGTTTTCGATCATTCGAATAGTCAGATAATTCGCAGTCGCGCATCTTTATTTTGCATTTCTGAAACGAACAAAATTATTTTTAGAGTTTTTCGTAGACCCGGTGCAACGACTCTACAAAGTCAAAGATTGCGAGATTTGAATTTTTAATATTAACTACCCATGTTCGTATCGAAATTAAATGACGTAATAATACCCTACCGACTTTAAAATCCTTAATTAAGTTCAGAGTACATTCTTCGTAGACCCAGATTCGTAGAGGCTCTACGAAATCACTACATACTAGTATAAAACAAAGTCGCTTCCCGCTGTCTGTCTATCTTACCCCGTTGACCCAATCACCGCCGCTAACCCGGAGGTGACGGCAACCGATTCGCTTCCGCACACTACACAACCGACCAAAAACCGACCCCGCCGGATGCGGGGTCGAAGAATTCCCCACTTGCGCCCTTAGGTGCATTCGTGCACCTAGGCGAAACCTCCATTACCCTCTTGTAGCATCTGGCGACAGCCCAAGCCGAGGCTCGCACCTAAGTGGTGGCCCTGGTGCGTGTCGCCCCAACCTAACTTTACCGGCGAGGCGCCCTCTGCGCCTGCCAAAAGTCCGGTAACGCTGTCATGGCCATCTGCGGTCAACAGCATTATAATCCTTTCGAAAAAAAAATGTCTGTCTATCTGTTCTTATGTATGCTTAGATATTTGAAACTACGAAACGGATTTTGATGATTTATACATAATATGTATAATTTAGTATCAGCATCACACCCGTGCGAAGCCGGGGCGGGTTGCTAGTATTACATAAAATGCAAGTAAATTATCATGTATTTGAAACAATTTTTTTATTTATTTATTACAAACATAATATACATACATTCAATAATAAAGTTTTGTACCATAAAACCTGGAGAGGTTTGTCTTGGTACTCACATTCGTCATGACAATAAAACAAGAAAAGTACGTAGCTATACAAAAACTATTTTTAGTTTGGCTTGTTCAGGTCTACCACTGCATTGGCTTTCTTATTCACTCCCAATTAAAACTGGTCAAGACCAATATTTACATGCTAGTCCTTCATTTGCAGCAATTCATTTCGTTTTTATTATGGAAGGATTTAATAACAAAATTATGTCGGCTCATCCATTAAGTTTCACAAAAATCGGTCGAAACTTTATTCGTCAATGTAATTAAGATGATTAAATTTTGTCAGCAAAACTTGACAGACTTGGATTTGACATCGGCGTGACATAGCTAGCATAGAAAGTGACATAGCTCTCAAAATTAGTAAACTGAAGTGGCGCTGGGCAGGTCATATAGCTCGAGGAACTGATAACCGCTGGGAAGAAAAGATTATTGAGTGGCGGCCACGTTGCAATGCGAAACGGAGTGTTGGGAGACCATCCACTCGATGGACCGACGACATCGTAGCGGTCGCAGGGAGTCGATGGGTGGAGGCGGCTCAGGACCGCTATTTGTGGCGTCGTATGGGAGAGGCCAATGTCCAGCCGTGGACGTGTATAGGCTGATATGATGACTGTGATACCATAGCAAACAATTTGTTGTATCGTAGATAATCTTTATGACCTTTGAGTCAAGGTGGAAATTCCCAAAGCAAGTTAGTTTCAGGGACCAATATCGATGCCGGTAGAGAAAGTACGTATTATTGTATTCATTAGAAACCCGACCACGATTCACCTGATCCGAGTTAACTAATTAATTGTTATTGTGTTTGTTGTTTTCTAATAATGTATCGTATCGGAAGCTATTGGTTAAATCTAATGAAAGTGACCGAATGAAAGTAAACTGGCAACTTCTGTGGCATTGTGGGTAATGGTCCAAACAATAATGCAGATTTATTTATTATTTATTTATAACTAGAACGATGACACGAAAGTCGCGGGTTCGATTCCATCCACGTAAAAGCTCCAAAAATTTGTAGATGCCCATAGTAGTAAGTACTATCGATCGATAGAACTATAAGTACTATATAGTACGTATATCGTAGTACGTAATTTGATTTGCCTGTAGTCCGATTAGTAGAACTAAGAACAAAAAATGCCCTCAACCCCTACTGTTTGAACCAAGGGCATTTATTGTTCTTATCTCTTTGCAATAGGACAATGAAGCCTATTTGATTTTTTTGTAATAGGTACGCGTTTCGTTTTTTTTTGTGCTAATTGTTTTTCTAACTCCCATATTTGAATTAACGACTACTTGCATGTATACAACACCATCCTAAAAATTAAGTTATAAAAATGTCCCGAAAGAAGAGCATGACATCCTGCCGTAAAACAGTTTTTACTAGTACGGAGGACTGTCACCCTACTAAGGTTCTTGTACTGATGACATACCTACCAACCAAATAACAACAAAGTCGTAGGCTTAGAGTAAATAATCCGTGTTATTTTCTTTACATACACTTTAGTTTTATATAAAACCTACCTACTAATGTTTACCAAAATACTATATTGTACCAACCTACATAGTTAATATTTTGTAAGAAATATCGATGCCGGTAGAGAAAGTACGTATTATTGTATTCATTAGAAACCCGACCACGATTCACCTGATCCGAGTTAACTAATTAATTGTTATTGTGTTTGTTTTTTTTCTAATAATGTAATGTATGTTTAAGTTTAAAAAAAAAAACAACAGTGAATTTTGCATAATTTAGTGAAATGTAGAAAATAAATAAAAGTAAGTTATGTAAATTGATTTTCATTTCATTTGTAGAGGCCTACCTGTACAAATGAATAGTAGGTGATCCTTGTTTTTCGGGAAAAACGCGTGCGAACCTATGCCTGAAGCTAGATTCTTATAAGCAATTATTTCGGCATCTGATTCTTTAATTCTGCGCTGTATCTTTACTTGACTTGTATCTTTTTTTCGCCATGTTACTTCTGCGTTTACCCTGAAACTTTCATACCAAAATCGACCTTTTTCCCTAGAACTAAGCGATGACAATTGAAGAGGAGGTAGTTTCTGAAGTAAACAAATCTTAGGAGGTGTAAGTGACAATAAAACGGGAGCTTAGCTCGGGCCGTCTTGAAGTGGAACGGAGAAGGAGGGGGCGTGCATACAGCTGTCTCTCTCTAGCGGCCGCGAACACTCATCCGTTTTATTCCTTGTTTGTCCATTGCCTTCCCGCTCTCTACATAATTTATTTTGCGCGGGTACACTTAAAAAATTGCTTGATGGTTGACTCCGCGTATGAGTTTAGGCGGGAAAATGGAGTTTGCGGAAGTGGGAGTGGGGGGCGATAAATGAAAATAATATGGTAAATGATTTCATTTGAAATGGAGTAATGGTCCATGGCGGGTGCCGGTATATTGTCCGCGCCATTTTCATTTACGCGCTGAATTTATTTCGCTTGGTTTTATTGCTGTGCTTGGTTTTTATCGCCCTTTATACAGTTGCATACATAATCTAATGGCTCTCTCATCCGGGCTGGTATTCGAAAACTATTACGTTTGGTTCACTCACTTACTGTGAGCTTTATCAATGACACGTGATGTCATTTATTTTAATAATATTTCATTCGTTTTAAGTTGGTTATTTTTCTAAGAGAAAATTTGTGAATGACGCATTGAAAGAAGAAATTTACGAGACAAGACCATAAGGCGTCTAAAGTAGATCTAAAGTTGGGAATTATTGGTTTTAAATAGGTATCTTGTTTTTTTAAGCTGGTAGTTTGTTAGTGCGCCGTGGGGTCGCGGCGTACGAATATCGACCCCTCCAACCCAACCCGTGGATGTCGTAAAAGCCGACTAAGGGAACCTACCAGAGGAAGGGCAGCAGCTTCCTTCTGAGTATTTTTAAACACCAACACTGCGATCACCAATCCGCCTGCCAAGCGTGGTGATTATGGCAAATCCCCCCCTACATGGGAGACCATCCACTCAATGGACCGACGACATCGTAGCGGTCGCAGGGAGTCGATGGATGGAGGCGGCTCAGGACCGCTATTTGTGGCGTCGTACGGGGGAGGCCTATGTCCAGCAGTGGACATGCATGGGCTGATGATATAGTTTGTTAGTATAAGGACCTACCTACCTACCTAAGTGGATAATATTGTAACCCTAAAAAGTTGCCAGTAGGTATGTAAGTATTTGGTACAAATGCAATAGGAGTTTTATTTATAGTCACAATCCGTATCATCAATAGTACAATCACGTAAATTAACTAATTCAATAAAAGCAACCAAAAAGCCAACCTACTATTTTCCAAGACGCTATAGCGTCTTGGAAAATAGTAGGTTGATTCATCTAATACTATCTATATATAATAATCTATTCAACTAACAAAACCAACAAAGATAAATACTTGAATCACAAACGGTAATGATCCATACAACAATACAACAATCCATATAACAATACAACAATAACCACCGCAAGGGTTTAAAAGCTTTCACCGATAAATCACAGAAAGTCGCCCTCACCCTCTCATTTTTAGGGTTCCGTGCATACAAATGAAAACCGAAACCGGTATCTTTTAAGTAACTGTGCTTTTTTATTATCTCCTACTTTTTAACATGGTATTAGATGGTTAAATCCAAAACCATGAGAGCAAAGTCGCAAAAGGAGTCATGTGATAATTTTTGAGAAAACAAAAACAACATTACGACTTTAGTAGATTTCAGATTTCAATAACTTTATTTCTTGAGGCTTACAGAATAAGCACTTGGAGAAGTCAAATTTTATACCTACCTATATAGCGTGGATTTTTGAGACGGGACAGTACGGGCAGGACCTTATCCGTTATAGTTACAGGAAAACGTCCCTGGGAGACCATCCATAACTTTTTGAGATATACTGAACAGCATTCAATTTTTTTTTTAAATTTACATTGAGCAAGAAAATGTCAATTTTACACAAAAACTTTTTTGATGCCAATCGATCCTGTTTCTCATAAGAATAAAAGGTCTCTGATGTTTGAGTACTAGAAACGTCAGATCTCGTGAAAAACTTTTTCCATGCATTTGTACGAAAAAACGATTTATCAACTCGAAATATTCTTTGTTGCCAAACGATCCTATTTCTTGAGGCCAACTGAAGTTTGAGAACAGAAACTAAGGTAAGTCCCAAGACCGGCCTTACACGCGGGTGCAAGCATGCTTATGCAGGCGGTATAAGATAAGTTTTAATTTTTTTGCTAAGCCGGCCCCGTGGCTTATGTACCTATGCCACGAGGCCGGCTAGTACTGTACCTACCTTTTTTTTTATTATCCTGAGGGAAATGCTCACGCATATCGTACTGTCACGGGGAGACAGTACGATTATCTGGGACTTTAACCCAGTAAAACCCTCAGGGTGTTCCGCTTCTGCCGCTTGTGGTGGGTACACGTTTCCTCTTCCGCGAACCCACCGCGGCTGCCCGATATCGGGCCCCTCACTGGGGGGTGTGGAGCACCCCCCTTCGCGACGGACCAGAAACACATGATGCGCCGCGACCACCTCGGGGACCTTACCCTGCCAAATGGGCGCCAGACGACCCCGTGTCAAAACGCCCCTAGTTCCCCTTGCGACGAGTCAGTCGAGTGGCCCCGCCGCCTGCCACACGGTCACAGAGGATAGGGAGAGCGGCCCTCGCAATACCGACACTCCTCCTCCCCTGTGACCCCACCGCGTCCGCCATCAAACGGTGGCGACCCCGTCAAGGCCGCGGAAGGCAGGGAGAGCGGCGCACCTCAATACCGGCACTCCTCTCCCGCCGCGACCTCCACCTTTCTGTGGCCATGCCGCCCATACGGCACAGCCACCCGCCTCAGTTGCGGTGCCTCCCATACGACACCGCAACCTACTACCGCTCCAACTAGGCTTAGAGGGTAAAACCCAGAGGAGCGGTCCGTCTCGGGGCCGTGTCGCCGTCTGCGTTGGCTCGGCCCCATGGGTTCCTCTTAGCTTCATCGCGGGTGACCAGGCCGCGATTACTAAGCCCCCCCGCCACGGCAAGGCGGGAAACCTTTGGGGGGGAGTACTGTACCTACCTGGAAACAAAAACGCCTACCTAAATCATAGTTGCATCTATAATCTTCTACAAAACTTAGAATAAAAATAAAACCATTTTAACATTTTTAAACGCAGACGTTATGTTTTGTACTGAACAAGGAGCAGCCGGTAAATTTCGTGGATGGAGATATCATTCAAAATCCTTTTTAATGCATCTTTGGAAAGTTTAGCCAATGAAGAAGTTTGACTCTCTTACCGAAATGTATGGGAAAAGTTGTTCGCGATTTCTGACATTTCTAGTACTTAAACCTCAGTCGATCTAGTAGAGACTTTTTATCCTTATAAGAAACAGGATCGATTGGCATCAAAAAAAGTTTTTGTGTACAATTACCATTTGTACATTTTTTCTAAAAAGTCATTCGTGATTCGGAACCCTCTCCACACGAGCTAACTCACACATGCCCGGTTTTTTATTATAAACAACATAATCGAGGGAACGATACAATTAGGCAACCATTGATTTTGTTATTATGATTATGTGATCTGCCAGTCATTGGGAAATATACCTAACTAGCTGTGGCCCGCGCATACGTCCGCGTTTTATCGGGATAAAAAATAGCCTAATGTTATTCCAGGGCGCCAATTCTGCGTATGACGTGACCCACGTGACACTTTATCGAGTGATACTCATTATCACGGGATAAAAATATCATGCGATAAATATCGAGTACCGCCAAAAACTGCACTATGCATGGAACTTATCAAAGAAAAACTCTCGATAAATATCGAATTGATTTTACAGAATACGCATATTATTAAAAAAGGTTTACGTACGAGAAGATATATTGTCAGAATTGCCTTTCAAGTCCCAAACTAGGTAGGTACCTAACAAATTTCAGCCAAATCAGTTCAGTAGTTTTTGCGTGATAGGAAACAAACATCCATACTCACAAACTTAAACATTTATAATATTAGTAGGATAGTTATTTAGCTGGACAAGGTTGCGGGTTCAATTACCGCCTCGTCTGAAATCTGACGAGAGAGCCGCCATAACAGAAGAAATTCGACGACAGATGTGGGGCGGCGGGTGAAGGTCCGCCTGCCTGAGACGCGGGCGGGAGGTTGGGTGCGACAAATGTTTGTACGATCTGCAAATATTTGTTCCGGGTGTTCTGCGTATTTTCGAAGTTAATTAAAATATATCCGGAGTGATAATTCAACAACAAGTAGGTAAAAATTCGAAGTAGGTAGGTAAGGTATAGGTACTAATCCTGCGCAGACAAAGTCGCGGGAACCAGCTAGTTTTGATTTTATTTATTTAAATCTTAAACCTATTTTAAAGGGCTTTTTGCTAGTTTTAAAAAAATAAAACTTTTCATACGTTACAGTTCTTCGGTACTAATAGTGACATCTATTGGCTTACGGAACTTTCAGTTTTACGCATGTCCGTTTTTATTAGTGTGCAGTTGCAGATTTGTAATAGTGTGCATGACTAGGGAAGTGACTTTGCTGCCGAGCCGAACTGGCTTCGGCCCAAACAGGTCCGAATCAGGAAAATACACTTAATGCCGATTTCATTCCTGATTCGTCCCATAATTAACAGGCACGTATTAGTGACACAACCTGATGCTAGCTTCAGCAGCTTTTGGCCATGTGCGTGTCGGAATCGCGAACCGAGTATGCCACACTAATTCAATGTAGATGATTCTACCAATCGAAAACGAGTTTCGAAAAACTATACACATTTTATAGAAAAGCTACGCACTTTTTTAGGGTTCAGTAAACAAAAGGTACCAACGGGATGGGACCCTGGTACTAGCCCTCCGCTGTCTGTCTGTCTGTCCATCTATCGGGCTTTATTGTATCTCATGGTACGTAAAAGGTAGACACTTGCATTTTTCAGTATGTATTTCATTTGCCGCTATAATAACATACTATCAAATTAAATATTAAAATGAATGGGGGCTCCACAAAAAACATGTTTTTTGGCCATTTTCTGTACCACTCACGCGATGCAAAAATCTAAAAAAGGGTTAGTGTTCGCTCCGCTTTCCATCGCCTTAGTTTCTTGGTGATTTTGGGCAAGTGCCGCTATAAAACCTGTATTTTTTTGCTCAACCTTCCAATTCCTGCGTGTATAGTCTAGAGCGCTAATTGACATTTTGAACTTATACGGGTGTGAAACATCCTTCATTCAGGGAGTCTAATGGATAAGCTATAAGGACTTATTTTGCGTAAATTTGTAATTGTTTATATGTTGTTTTTGGCCAAAATTTTACATGGGTGTCGATGTCATTTTGTAAGACTAAGAATATAATTTTGCAAAATTTATAAAAAAAGGGGCAATAAATAAGATATATACTTAATATATAGCTAAATGCGCGCGGCTTTGCCCGCATGGTTGATTTAACGTTGTTTTTTTGTAAATAATGTTTATATTAGTGGCATTGGCATTTTGATTGATGTGTACATAGATATTTATATATTGTTAATTTTAAGGATATTGTATCGTTCGTGCTTTAATAAAAGAAAAATATAAACAAGGTAAATACCCACGAAAAATTTATATTTTAACTAAAATCAAATTACCTAACTTTTGGAACGAAATCTTCCGGAAAAAACCGCGTGAAAATAATTCCAGGTTATTAAAGTTATTATCTTGTGTATTTATTTTTTCCTCGTACTTTGAGTTTTATAAACCAGTTAAATAAATCCTACGGAAACAATAATGATAAATCAATACTACATGCTTGAGAAGAGTGTGAAAAACAGTACTTTTCTGTACGAAATCGTGAAATGGGACGAATCAGGAATGAAATCAGCAATCAATTTTATTTTCCTGATTCGGACCAGTTTTTGTCGAAACTAGTGGGTCAAATGCGGTTTAACCCGAAAACTAAATTTGATTGGTAAGCGCATCACTAGCACAGATGCTAAATTTATCTCGGCTAATTAATCATGGTTTTGGACATTATTTGTATACTAGACTCATAGGAAGACATGAACTAGATTGTTAAAATGTTGTTACTACAAATTTCTAGTAATAAATATAATTACTTTAGTATTTATACCGAGCGAAAAACTTACGCATGTAATGACAAATCCGGGACGTTTACTCCACCTTTTGTGCTTCTTGAAGGACAGAACACAGCAAAACATGACATATTTTCACTTTTTCAACAAAGTTTTAGGTAAAACGCAGTAAATTCTTACAATTTCAATAAAGTTCATCAGTCTTACCACAACTTTGAACTAACTAGTCAGTTCCAAGCTGACACGATTGACACTGACAGTGCAGTATAGCTATACGTACACTAGCTATCTCTTTTACTCATAGCTTGACTCCGAGGGATAGACAAATATACATGACAACTATGGTGATATATATATACCGGAAATAACTTATGCTACCTATACCTACTTATTTCTTTATGTTCCGCACCATTTCATTCGTCCATGGTTCAACATGGGCACGCATGTATATGACATTCACTAAGGAAACTAGATGTCGCTGCCACTGCCGTCGAGAAATTTAGAAATGTTATCTACCAAAGAAGCTTAGGAGGATAGCGGAAACTTAGCTGGGTAATAACATTTATTTATTTCCGAAATGCAATTAATATTCCGCAATAAAACTGCGATAATCATCTGAAACGCTCGACTACTGGTCTTATTTTTACGCTGTGCTTTTTTTATTATTATCTGTGGTCCAATACTGCTGCCACCTAGAAAAAGTTTTGCGTAACATTTTTTCCTATGTCGGTAAAGCAGTATCGAAAATTTAACTTTTTGCACTACTTTTTATTCAAAAACTGAAAGAAAACCGTTTAAAAAAATATTTTTAATAATTTTATGAATAAAAAATTGAAAAATATACTGCAAACATTATTTCTATAAAAAATATAATACAGTTTTGTAGCTATTTATAATTACCGCTGAAGATTTGTGACATTTCATCCATTTTGTGAACCCCACGAACCGGAAGTGAGTGTTGTAGGTGCTACGCAGGCGCAAATTGACCTTTCGGTTGAAGAACCCGTCGGTCACATGTAAGTGTCGATAAATATCCTAGTTTTTCAGTGATTCGCTATTATTTAGTGAAAAATACAGTTTTTGTAAGTATTTTCTGTGGTGATTATAATTTGGTGATAATACGGCAAAACCGTAGAGTGGAAATGGTGTAAATATTGATAAAGTTTCAATTGCCGCGGCGCCGCCGGCACGTTTGCTAAATTGCTTATTTTCAATAGCTCGGTAACTGGTTATCAAGCTAATATCTCTTTTTTGCGATATTATCGTGTTAGTTATTGTTTAGTGGAAATAGATCAATGTAAGTTTATTTTGTGAACATCTTCCAAGAAAATAATCCTCAAGATGTCTCTGGGAGCCACATGTTCGTTCGAACAACACATTGAGTTCCGTGTGATCTTCATTCTGATTCAGGCCTGGTTAATCTCTTTATAATTATTTTCATAACCAATTTGTTACGGATTGGCATACCTTAATGTATAGTTGTAGAAAACTCTTAAAAGAACAGGACGTCTTTCACGTTGTAAAGGTGGGGTTAGGTTGAGTGAAAACTGCTTTAAGTTTCTAGGGTGCTTAGCGTCTTCTCCATGTTTCCTAAAACTGATTCCATGCTGTAAACATGCTTAATAAGATCCTCTGATTCATGTATGACTTGACAAATTCGAAGTGGAACTACAACTACTCCTGGTGTATGTGTTTGTCCTGATTTGCTATTGCAATTCATAAAGCCAGTTTCTAACTCACAGAATGTATTTTGCTGGAAAAATGCGTATTTGCTAGGAAAGATTCTATTTCTAGTGATGATTAGAGCTGTCAACACCTTGCCCTATAGAGAAAGGCTTAGTAAACCATCTGTCATTGTGAGCAACATTGTAAATTATTTTTTGTTCTTTTTGTAAGGGCTCCAATCTGTTGCAGACCATATACCTGTACCTAGTCAGTTTTAAGGTGTGGTGTTTCAAAAGCAAGTTGTTCATGAATTTTGCTAAATGAGGACACTTTCTCTTCAATTCAACATATGGTTAAAAAATTCCATTACCGAGGCCTTTTACTTTCAAATCTACCTAATTTGTAACCAGTGGAGGTTATTGACACTAGGTCAATGCCTCTGTTAAAATTTGTTCATGATGTGTGAATCATAAACTACATCTACTGCCAAGGTTCATATTTTATTGTGATAATGTGATCATTCAAGATCAAGGTAGACAGTTTAACTTGTACTTTAATCTTGTCCATGTTATTTCATTGATTTTGCTGGAATCTTCTACCTCCTGGTTAATAATAAACATAGCTTACGAGCCCATAGAGTCGCGATGTCAATCCCATATTGTTATCGTGCTGCGGGTACTCGAACATTATTCACCAAGCCCGACTATGCGTCTCACTACACTTACTGTGGTCGTGGGATCACCGTACAGGGGTACATTTTAACACACTCTACTCACTGACATTAATTTCTTTAGCTATTGCTAAACTTAGTGAACATTCTCTGAATCACTCTGGCAAAAGATCTTAAAACCAATACACAGAGGTCATAATAAGATTTTTTGTCACTACAGATCACCTCCGACCATAGATAACACTGCACAACCATGGGTGATATCGAGGACACTCACTTCGAGACCGGAGACTCCGGTGCCTCGGCCACCTTCCCCATGCAATGCTCTGCCCTCCGCAAGAACGGTTTTGTCATGCTCAAGGGACGTCCCTGCAAGATTGTTGAGATGTCCACCTCCAAAACTGGAAAGCACGGCCACGCTAAAGTTCACATGGTCGGAATTGATATTTTCAATGGAAAAAAGTAAGTATTTATTAATTCCTAGATTATCTTACATATCACTTACCACTCTGACCTTATAAAATACTTTGTTAAGGTTGGTTGACTCTCAGACCTGTTACCTACCTAACTTTATCTTTCATGATAAATGAATATCACACAACATATGTAAATTTATAGAAAAAAAGTGGAGTTGTCTAAGAAAATAAATGCGCTAGGTACTTGTGTCTGGACTTGTTCCCGCAACTAGGCCACTGGTGGGCACTTTATGCATGACAGGTAGAGGGTACACCCTGTAATAAATAAGGGGGCTGCTAGTCTAACCACCCTGTAATAAATGCACTAATAAAACCATATTAATATAAGAATTAGTATATGACTGAATAATTTTGTATCTTATCAAGCTTTCAATACAGACACAATAACAAAACATTGAGAATATTCTCTTGAACCAAAGTAATGCTAGTTGTACATTCATATTGATCATCAAATTGTGCTTACCGTACGAGCCCATAGAGTCGCGATGTCAATCCCATATTGTTATCGTGCTGCGGGTACTCGAACATTATCCACCAAGCCCGACTATGCGTCTCACTACACTTACTGTGGTCGTGGGATCACCGTACAGGGGTACATACTTACATTTACTAACTATACTGCACTCCAGCCAAATTTGGTTTGAAATGTTTGAAATCACAGCAATTTCTCATTCTTGGTGTCTAACTTCAGACTATTAATTAGGATTTGAAATTACCCCCAGTGTGAGGCCTACGCACTATAATAGCAAAAACCCTTATTAGGATTATTTATTGAAGTAAATAAAAGACTTGTAAACAACTAGGAATTAAATTTAGGTTAAGTATAGGCAGTTTGTTTACAAACATTTCACATCGAATCTGGCTGGAGTGTACATCTTATCAGCCCAAAATCACCATAATATGTATTATGGTTCATGTTCAAAACACATGCAAAAACCACTTTCGTAACAACAACATTTCTATTTTGGTCTCATGCTACCCTTATACTCTCTTTCCTTCTATAGATTGGTGCAGAGATTAATACCAGCAGTAGATGCTCACAGGCTGCATTGATAGATATTTATTACTATGGTACTTGTATATTTTCAGATTTACAATCCATAAAACATGTGCAAAATAGTGAAAATGTCACTGTAGAATCATAGAATAAATAAATAAATTACATAATAAAATTGAATAAAACAGATCATAATAATAGAACCTTATGACAATTGAAATATATTTGGAACTCAATAATATTTACATTCATTTATTTTGATGGAACATCTGTGTGATTTAAAAAAGAAGAAAGAATAATTTAGCCAGTTATGTAAGAAAATATGTGAATAATGCTCATCACACATTAAGTTAGATGTCATTATTCTAGAATAGCATTTATTTCGACACACATAAGTTCATAAAAAACAAACAAAACTAAACATAGACCATGTATTTGTATTTATTTATTAATACTATGGGATCACAAGGAACACTTAGTCAAGTCAAATACTTAGATTTAATTACATTTCAAAATCACATAACATAGAATCACTTAGATGGACAGACATGGAGGTTTATGGACAAAATTACACAAATTATGGGTCTCCAATCAAGTTTCTAATATTTATAAAGAAACAAATTATGTTACAAAATATTTTATACTAATTAAAAATATAATATAACAGTGGGGTCGCGGCGTACGAATATCGACCCCTCCAACTCAACCCGTGGATGTCGTAAAAGCCGACTAAGGGAACCTACCAGAGGAAGGGCAGCAGCTTCCTTCTGAGTATTTATAAACACCAACACTGCGATCACCAATCCGCCTGCCAAGCGTGGTGATTATGGCAAATCCCCCCTACATGGGAGACCATCCACTCGATGGACCGACGACATCGTAGCGGTCGTAGGGAGTCGATGGATGGAGGCGGCTCAGGACCGCTATTTGTGGCGTTGTACGGGGGAGGCCTATGTCCAGCAGTGGACGTGTATGGGCTGATGATGATGAATTAAAAATAATCTATGTCAATTTTGAAACGGAATGTCCCGATCATTTTCTAATAATATAAATAAATTCAATAGGTGCCTTAAATTGCAATCTTTGAAAATTGCACTAAGTGTTTGGTTCTTCCAGCTACTCTTAAACTATGAACGACGGCTGCTAGGCACTTATGTAGGAGTGGTAGCAACTTAACAATTCAGAGCTATTGATTTGAAAAGGTATACTGAAGTGCTATTATGTGTATGGTACCTTTTCAACCGACTTAAAAGAGGACTGAGGGACAATTCTGCGTATCACGTGATACTTTATCGAGTGATATTCATTATCACGGGATAACAATGTAAATATCGAGTACCGCCAAAAACTGCATTCTCGTGCAACTCGTGTGCAATCGAGCAACTCATCAAAGAAAAACTACTCGAGAAATATCGAATTGCATATTTTGAGAATACGCTTGATTATCACTCGATATTTTGACAGTTATTCCTATATTTATCGAGTAGATATTGTCAGAATTGCCCTCCTGTATGTTTGCTTTTTGTATGTATGTTACGCTATATTTCCGCCAATTATGGACCGATTCTGAAAATTCTTTCACTATCGTACAGAAAATGATCCCGACTTGGTCTCAAAAATTGTATCCCCAGGGGATTAGTATTTATCCTGCAAAACTTAAAAACAGTGTAAAAGTAAGGGATTCCAAGTACCTACATTGGTTGAGTTGAAAACAATCAAATTATCACAATTACTGTTAACAAACATTTTGCATGGCAAAACGGGCGTAAACAAGAGGTATGTTCAGGAATTTAAAATCGGTTTATCGTTTTTTAAAACACGCCAAATTATCTAATCGTAAATATCGAAAGAAGACTTAGGTACCTACTTAGGAGTATGCATGAACACAGGCGGGGCTGTCTTTTTCTTTCTTCGTTTCTGTAGATAATATTTATATTTGCTTCAAGCAAGATACTTACCGCGGAAAATATTTTTTATTTTTTGCCACGTGAATCTCGGAAAGTTACTTATCCAAGTCGAAACTGAAGTCATTAAAATGATAATAAGCCAAGTCCGCGACAATTTTTTAGACACCATTCTCCGAACAAAATTAATATTGTCATACATGTTCTTGCATGGCACTGTCAACTACAAAAAACACGACAGTAACGTTTCCAAAGCGTTTTTAGGTGTACCCGAGGCATATAAGAAATAAAATAAGTTTAGCAGTTTTGGTCATACCTTACTCTCTACCTTATGGCTTAGCGACACGAAGTGTCTTGGCCTCCAAGTAAATTGCCCTATTTTCCTGTCTTGTGCAGTTTTCCGCCACTCCTCCTTTTTCAAGCAGTGCCGCAGGCGTCCCACGGGTCGTCGGCCGACAGGGAAAGTTGTAAACGTTCCGGTCCTCTCTCATCCTCTCTATGTTGCCGAACCAACGTTTAGTCATACCTACTTTTTTCTAAAAACATGTGTTGTGGTTATACAACCAGCGCACCGCGGTTCGAGTTGGAATTTCGCACTTGCTCCATTTCCGGTTTAATAGCGCGCACATTATGGGCGTAACTTCGAATTATTGCTATCAATTTATCTTATACAGTTCCTCGTGTTTATGACTTGTTTGTGTTCGAAGTTTACAATGGCAACATATGCGAGAAGCACAAGACAGGAGGCTGGCCAAAGCAGGCCTAAAAATCAGTAAATTAGCAGTGGGTGATATGATATATAATTATGATGATAATTGTATCCTTCCCAGACAATTTTTAATACTAGTGAGCAGTCTTCTCATCTTTACCCAATACATCCATGATGCACAAATTAGAACAGAATCAGAATCAATAACTTTATATCTTTAGGCTTACAAAATAAGCACGTAGACAAGTCAAATTTGATACTATAATCAGTTATAAATATAGTTATTATTATTATCAAAACACAAACAAGGTGTTATTGATTTTCTCTTCGCTTAAATTTTTTGTGGAAGAAGTGAAAAAGAAACTTCAAGTACATTTCTGTACCTCAAGAGGTATAGAATAGTAAAGTAGTAGGAAAATGTGTCTAATTCAGAAACTGGACGAATTAAAGGAGACCTATAAGCAATGGGTGACTCAAAGGCTGCAATAATGGTGCTAGACCAGACGTTCTGTTTTCATCCATTTGTATGGTGGGGTTATTCTGGGCACATATACATAGATGGTAACCAATTATCACCTAGACATTCTTGCTAGAATATATTCTGTTCTGCAACTCGCCATGCCCTTGCGTTATTCTTTGCAATCTTAGAAAAACCGGATGGTTACCAATTCATACTTTTGCGCCACATTCTGGGCTATATTAGTACTACAAAATTCTGATGACAATTCTCTCTTCCCCAGATACGAAGATATCTGCCCCTCCACCCACAACATGGACGTTCCTCACGTGAAGCGCGAAGACTACCAGCTGACGGATATCTCTGACGACGGCTACCTGACTCTGATGGCTGACAACGGCGACCTGCGTGAGGACCTAAAGATCCCCGAAGGCGACCTCGGCGGACAGTTGCGCGCTGACTTTGACAGCGGCAAAGAGCTGTTGGTGAGTTACCACACCTTCACTATTATGCTTAAACATAAGTATTTATCTGTCGCCACTGGATCGTAGAATCATCAGCCATTAGTCCACTGCTGGACATTTGCGGAAGCATAATGACCCTAATGTATTTTTAGAATGGCTAGGCGTTTTGCAAAATCAGTTATGCCGCACCTATATGGCTAAATGTCAGACATCGAATTAAATAGATTAGGTATTCCCAACAATTCTTTAAACGGGCTGATTATGGCTGAACCGGCGGCTCCATATCCACATCTTGCTTTTGCTATGAAATTACCGTCTCGCCTCGCAGGCTCATAAAACCAATCATACCCCATATTTTCATCAAAAGTGCGTAACCACAACATTATCTAGCGTGATCAAGCGTTGTATCTTTTAATTACACATTAAATGAACGTAACATCGCGCGACCTTGCTGTCATTTAGTCTTCAACTACATTGTCGGTCACGAAACTCCTTAGGCTCCGCGCAAATGGGCCACCGACCACAGCCACTGCTGTAGCGAGTGGCCGCCACCGGCTACACGTATGCGGCGCGTCTATACAAAATATATCAAAAAGTATGTTAAGTGTAAGGAGTAATATTATAAAGAGGAAAGATGTGATTGTTTGCATTGAATAAGCTCCGAAAAAACTGAATCGATTTGAAAAATTCTTTCAGTGGGAAGCTACACTATCCTTGGGTAACATAGGCTATATTATACATATTTTCGAAAAAATTAGGGGTCCTTACTTATACTCTAATAATGTAACCCGCAAGCAAGCAAGTTGTAAAAAAAGTAGTATAATTTTTAATTTTAAAATATTTGTTAAAAACCCGTGCGAAGCCGGAGCGGGCCTCCAGTGTGAAATAAAGATATTGAAAAACTATTTTTGGTATTTAAATTTCTCATATAATATATAAATATTTTGATCACTTTGTGCTTTGACGTAGATGACATGGGAATGCCTTAGTGGCCAAAGGGTACAAAAGTTTATGGTGTGGTGGTAACTTGCCGACGACTAATGTCCGCCTATCTACACTTTAAGGTATAGAAACATCGAGTATAGAGTCTCTGACACGCCCCCATGGTGTGTCGGTGCTAAATCCACTCGTAGATGAAAACTCTGCCCGTTACCTGGGCTAGCACTGTTGCTAGTCATATGGATATCGATGGGTTTTGTGGACATTCTATTTCATTGACGACCTCTTTGGCGCAACTGGCGAAGGTCCGCCTGCGACGCAGGAGGTTGTGTCGATTACATAACAAATATTTGTACAATCTGCTATATTTGGTTGGCTTCTTCAGTTTTTTTTTTACATTTTATGTAAAATATTTATGTGTATAAAGTATTGTAAATAATTAAGTATACCAAATTATCTACTGGTTATGTCGTACCCAAAACAAAAGCCCTTCTTAGGTTGCAGCAAGATGATAATGTTTGGATTGTCCAGAATCACTTATGTATTTGTTATCTTAATTTTATAGCACAGTCTCCTCATAAATGCTATTGCAAAATCAATGAGCACCCATAATTTTACTTTACTGTACAATACACAAAAATGTATTCCTTAATCTGCAATACAACGATCTTATTGACAACTTTTGAAACTATTCATTAATTCAACGATTATTTCAAAATTTTTAAACTATCATGCTTATTCACGACACTTAAGTCAATAAATATCCCGTAATAAATGATTTAATTGTAACAATTTCTGTTCTCTTGAATTATGCTCAATTTATTTTTGTTGAATTATTCACTTTGTCTGGCCAGACTGCCCTGCCCTCTCAAGGTTAACTACTGAGAATGTTACATTATTAAACTTTATCACAAGTACTTACAATAATACAGCCACAAAGTCAACAACAATAATAAATTCTCTCTTTTTTCTTCTCTGTATTGTATGTACTCATTATCTATCCACACTCGTGAATTCTCAGTTTAACCGTAGGTTTACTGTAAGAAAACTATTTTAGGTTTAAGCTCGCCTTTTACTCTTTCACGCAAAAATTACTGAACCGATTAGGCTCAAATTTGGATAGAATAATAGAATAGAATATCATTTATTTCGACACTCACATTAAGTACAAACAAAAACATAGGTCATGGAAGTTTTTTGCCCCCATGACCCTGTGCCGAAATAGGTGTTGGCTCAGCATGTGCTGAACGGTTGCCGCTCAGCGCTGTTTTTGAGCCAAAAACCTTTACCATACCACCATACCGCGCCCGTAGTTTGGGGAATAACATATAGGCTATTTCTTTATCCCGATAAAACGCGGACGAAGGCGCGGTAGCTAGTGTAAAATAAAGTATTTATTTGCCTTTGCATTAAGGTCAGATTTTTGCTAGATTGACTACAATAATACAACCAGAAAATCATAACAAGAATAAAGTATTTATTTAACGTTGCAATAAGATCTAATTTCTGCTAGATCGGCTTTCATGAAATGCATTCAACCAGATATAAATACAAAGGTTG
Organism: Eupithecia insigniata; assembly: GCA_947859395.1. NCBI lineage: Eukaryota > Metazoa > Arthropoda > Insecta > Lepidoptera > Geometridae > Eupithecia > Eupithecia insigniata. The sequence goes on from OX402011.1 coordinate 11,328,815, forward strand.
GTCAGATTTTTGCTAGATCGGCTACAATAATACAACCAGAAAATAGAATAGAATATTTATTTCGACACACACATTAAGTACATACAAAACAAACAGAAACATAGATCATGGAAGTTTTTATCCTAAAATTATAACAAGAATAAAGTATTTATTTAACGTTTGCAATAAGATCTAATTTCTGCTAGATCGGCTTTCATGAAATGCATTCAACCAGATTTAAATACAAAGGTGATGTCATTAGCGACGACAATGTGTAATTTAGGTAGACGAAGATACCAGTGACCTCGAAATGTTTAAAATGTGAGATGTAATATTTTTGAAGACTCCTGTCGATATTGTTGTATGTTTTTGGTGTGTCTAACAATTGTTTTTGTTTGTTCCAGTGCACCGTGCTGAAATCTTGCGGCGAGGAATGCGTGATCGCGGTAAAGGCAAACACAGCTCTCGACAAATAAACCAACACAGCATTTATAGGGTTATAACATCGTATAATTTTTTTACAATCAAACACTCTTACATAAATGTAAAACATAATATTATGTACTATAATTTAACGTAAAATAAAGGCGTCGCGGTGGACCTTGCTCGCTCGCCTGATCTCGCGGTAACTCACGAAAGCGCTGGCAATTCTCCTAGCAATTATTGATGGTCATGCAATCAAGTCTGTTGTGTTATGGAATGATCCTAGAGCCATTGAGAGGGTTTCAGTTTAGAAATTGGGCTCTAGTCCTTGTGTTGAATGTGAAAAGTGGTCTCTTAGGCTCTAGACGGATGGACTGCATTTGAACTGCACTCCGACTGCAAATTTGCAGTTAATTTAACTGCAATAAAACTGCAAAGTAACTGTGCATGCAATACCAACGTGCAGTCTTTGGAACTGCACACTGATTGTCCGTCTTTCTAGAGCTTTACACAGCAGGCCTACAACTTTCAACAGAAGGAAAGTTGGATCGACTGATGCATGGCGGTTGCTAGATTATTGTACGCGCGATAAATCAATGAAATATTTAGCCGGTGTCCCCATATGCTAATGCATTAATTTATTTATTGTAAGTGTAATAGTAGGGCGTGGCCAGGCAGCGAGCGACCACCGCGGCGCCGCCGAAACTTCATGTTTGTTTTTGTTTTGTTTCTTCTCTTTTCGCTTCGACATCTAAACGTTAAGTTTAGATCGCCTCCGCGCGGCGCTAGAACGCCGATAGACAGAAATTCCTGTGGTGGATATTGTTTTATAGTGATTCATATATCGGACGAAAAGATGGAGGCAAACTTGAAGATATTACCATTATTTTAATGCTAAATTAATAATACATACAAGAAAAACTCAAGATAAAATTTCGAAAAAAAATAGAAATAAATGAAAATTCTTGAATGTGGTGTGTGATTTGGTCCTATTTGGATGTGCGACGATTCGTCGGCGCTGCAGCAGTCGCCAGTGTGCCAGCCTCGGCGGCTGCTGGCTCGTCATCCCTTCATGTGTAACTATTGCTATCTGTTCAAATACATCTCGCACTCCTCTCACGTTTCTATACAGCACTGCGTTTTTCCACTGGCTCACGTGACAAACGAAAGACAGAGTGGCTTCACCCCGCGCTTTTTGAAAATGAACTGCAGGTTGATCTGGTTTTCGACGAGCTATTTTCTGATTTCCACTTTCTTTCTCATAACAGCGCATTTTATTCATATTTAACTTTTCTAAGAGCTTATTTAATAAAATTAAAAGCCGAAAGAAATTAAAGTTACTGATTTCTTTCGAACGAAGCAATCAACAACCGCTCGTCAAAAACTTGCTCTATAAACTCTGAATCTATTATTTGAGCTCTTGCGATTTACGCATGAAGACTAAGACTGACCGTGGACGTCTCCCTAGATAAGTCTTGGTGCAGACCGAAATTGCATTTTGTAAAATATATGATTTTTATTACTCACGTATCGGCCTTCCTTGCTCTTTCTTTGCTAATTTGAAGATATGCGATGTTACACATACTTGAATGGCTTACGGGTGCCAGATTCCATGTTATAAGAAGTAGAGGCAGCACCTAAAGCAAGTGTGGCTTGCACGACTCTACCCTCCACTTGAATGCTAGTGGATGTATCATTTAAAACATCAGATTGTCAAAGACGATGTGATTATACGAAAATTTATGTAAGAACGTAAGGTAAGGCCCCTTATAGTAAACTATTTTTTTAAGCATTCAAAATTCTTACATTGCAGTTTGTAGAATATCAGCTGTTTCATTACCGACATTTTGTGCTCTTAGTGTACATTTTTTTCGAAATTGCATAATCTTTATTGTTGGTGACGTTTTTATACATAGCAGCTTGTAATCAGGTTTTTTTATTTTATAAAAGAAACCTAAGTTATATTATGTAAAGACATCGGGAGGTGTATAATAAATACTTAAGTAATTTAAACTTTTTTTCTGTCTGTTTGACCGCTGTGTCTTATATTTCCTAACCCAATGGTACCTTGGTGATCTTTTCATGTAAGGCACTTGGTAATGTTGATTAACCGTTAGAATTATAGTGGAAGAATGTGACATGTACCTATTCATAATCGTTAGTTAACCAGCACATTTTGATATGTTCATTAGGAATTGATCCAATTGCACACGATCAGTCTTACCTTAGCTTAAAACCATGTACTCAAACCTAATGTAAAATTAATGTATCTGTGCATAAAGTACGGTAAAACGGGGTGAATAGAGACTCCACGGTGAAAAGAAATGGACGAAATACTGGAGGAAAACATCCTTTTGCAGAGGTCAGATCCACTGACACAGGAGGTGAACAGTCACGGACTAAGGATACTGCCACTGATACAGTCTGCGTCAAATTGATATGAGCGTCTGGAATAGTTGAAATTATCTGAAAAACATAAAAGCAATTTGATATACGCAGTTCGAATCATCATATTGTTATAAGCACCGAAGATGTTCAAAATATCTTACTACTCATTGTTTCTTATTTATATGAGCAGTCAGGGTGTTCAAAATTATCTTAGCAAACAAAGCTCTTAAAGATGATATTTCAAGTATGTTATCTATGACATTTCAAGTATTCATTCAAAAGAGTTTGCATACTACCTTTGAGAGCTATGTTTGCTAAGTTAATTTTGAGCACTGCTCATATAAATATGAAACAATGAGTAGTAAGATATTTTGAACACCTTGGTTGCTTACTAAATATGATGATTCGAACTGCGTATATCAAATTGCGCTTTTGTTTTTCAGATCATTTTGACTACTCTAGACGCTCATATCAATTTGACGCTAACTGTACAAGCCAGGTTATGTCTTAATCCAGTATTTCGTCCATTTCTATTCACCCTGGAGTCTCAATTCACCCCATTTTACCCGGTAAGCTTTTTTCGCTGACGTAGGTAATTCGATTGCCAATCTATGTAAGGGGAACGTTTGAGTGTGATTCAAGGGGAAGGCGACAGCCTTGTAGCTAAGAGATGGTTAACATTGTTGTAAATGGAATCAAAATTGAGCGTATTAAGTTTAGGTAACTCGAAATTATTTTTTATATTGGGTCGTAGATCAGGTCGTTTAGCTGTGACGGTTTGTAATGATTTGTAAATAAGAAAGGGCAGGATACCTACTTTGTGCAATGGTGGCTAACATCTAGAGAACGTAATCGCGCTTAATATGACTGCGCTCTCTTGCGCAATGCCACGTTGCTCTTAAAATTTATACTTCAATTGGTAATGCTGACAAGTAACTTGTCATGGATGTTATTGTGCGATCACTTACCGAATTTAATAGCAATGGCCAATCTGTAATTGCAGTAACAGTCTGTCGAATTAAATCTGTACAAAAATACCGTGACTTGTGATTCGTAGTTACCTTTTTAGTTAGTTTAGTAGTTTTTGGTTAATCCCCTTTTAAAGCTATATGAAACGATACAGGGTAGGTGGGAGTTTCTGGTTGCTGGCGGATGGCGAATAATGGGAGACATCTATTATTGATACGACACGGTAACGGTACCTGAGTGGAGAGGAGCTGACCCAAACTTCGATGTTGATTGCGGCAGCAAAATTTTTTTGTTTTAACGCCTTTGACCAAAATCTCACCTGATGGAAAGTGATGATGTGGCCGACGACGTTGTATCACGAAGGTCTAGAAGACACCTGTTCACTCTTTGTCTTGAAGAGACCCAGATTGTAACTTACCGGAAAAACTGAAGATATACCCAGAAGTCCTAAATATTTTATTATTATAACTATTTAAGGCGGTTCCGAGACCCAAACCAGCGCCGCCACCTATTTTATCGTATTACGATAAACAAAGGAAATTTTAAAATTCCCTTGGCCGTTTTGTGATACCTATCATACGTTTTTTCATAATGCCTCTGTAATCGTTTTATTTTGTATAGTTTAGGAAGAGATGCGAAGTTGCACTTGTTGGCCACCAAACTTTATTTCCGCATCTCCTCCTAAGCTATACATTATAAAACTATTACAGAGGCATTAAAAATAAGCATACGATTTGTATCACAAACAGGCCAAGGGATTTTTGAAAATTCCGGTGTTTAACGTAATAATACGATAAAATAGGTGGCGGCTCTGATTGGGTCGGGTTGCCGCCTTAAGTTCGTTCGTTTCGTGCGAGATTAAATTTAAGTGCTTTTACTCTTTCTGATTTCTACAAGATACATGTCTCGTCACGGTTTAATAGCCCTCGGCGAAAGTGGAGGGGGGTTCTGCGCAGGTGTAAAGCGGTGTAAAAATCTACTTTGCGTATCAAGGTCAGCGCTATTAAATCATGACGCGACATGTACCGTGAATAGGGAAAAAATTGAAACTGAAATAATCATTAAAAATTAACTACCTAACCACAGATAATTCTTTATTTTTTGATAGAAAGTTGTAGTAGAATACCGGATTAGTGAGTTGGCCACATTTATTTGACATGAAGTTAGCCATAATTAGAAAAACGTTGCTGCTTTGAAACCGTGCGATATTATGTGCTCCAAAATTTTGTTAAGTATTAAGTTTTTACAGACTTTTTTGATTGTTGGAAGGTTGTATTGAGTAAATTAGTGTTTTTGGAGAAGTTTAGTGCAAAGTGTATATACAATTCAATGCTAATCTTTACAATAAACTGCAAAATAATTTATATTTCAAGTAATTGTCTTTAAAAAGAGGGTAAATAGGGATGGCTGCTGGGGTGTATAGGGATGGTAGCGAGACCAATAGAGACGCTATTATTGGTAATTAGTGATGAGCATAGGGTCGTTCGGAACAGTAAAGGGTCAATAGGGACAGGGTTGTCACAACCATAAAAAGTAAAATCTGCTTTTATTTTTAATTTACATATATAAAAGTATATACATATATATTTATATAAAGTTATTATAATATATATGTAATTACAAAGACATACCTACCTACCTAAGTATATAATATTTCAATAAAACATACTAAAGACTAGATTTTTTCCTTGTTTACCTACCTATCTGATTGGGTAAGTGACAACCCTGACACTTTTTCCCTATTGCTTTGTATGTGGTCCCTATTGACCCCTACAAGCGTTTGAATAGGGATGGCCTATATTTTAAAGAATAATGAGGAGCTTATGCATGTTTTAGGTTTCTTCAGTATTTTCTCCTAAAGTGGGGTGGTGGGGATCATTCGTACACTTTTTAATGTAAGCCTTGTAAAAAACGAATTACAATTTCAAAATAAATTCAATGATTTTAAATAACCTACAGTACTGTGCGTAGAAACGTCCGGGACTGACGTCACGGACGTTCATATAATCAGAATCAATAACTTTATTTCTTTTATTCTTTAGGGTTACAAAATAAGCACTTAGACAAGTCAAAATTTTATACTATAAACATAGTTATTATTATCAAATAAGAAATAAGGTTATTGATATACTCTTCACTTCAATTTTTTGTCCACTAGTGGAAGAAGTGAAAAAGAAACCACTAGCACATTATAATATCACTTATGTGTCTAATACATGGTTATTTTGCCTATCTAAATCTAAATTTAATGCAATTTAGATACATGTCAATATTTCTAAAAGCTAAACAGAACATTGAATTTCTTACATACTACTGACAGTGCGGAACGGAGCGACATCTGGCCAAGCATTAACATCATTGATGTAATCATCTATGGAGTAAAAGGCCTTCCTGATAAGATTTTGTTTAATGTACTGTTTAAATTTATGAATAGGTTGTTCAGTTGCTTCAGATGGAAGCTATTATAGAAGCGCACGCAATTGCCCATAAATGATTTCCCTACTTTTCGTAATCTATATGCTGGGATGTGTAATTTGTTCTTGTATTTCTATTGTGAACATCACACTTTTTCAAAAAGCTATCTCTATTTTTGTGCGTATCCATTAGATTTTCATAGATGTATTGTATTGCGATATTACTGCCAAAATATTTATTTCTTTAAATAATTCCCTCAGAGTCGCGTGGCTTTAATTTGTAAATTGCGCGTACAGCCCTTTTTTGAAGAACAAAGATAGCCTGGATGTCAGCTGCCTTTCCCCAAAGCAAAATACCATAGGACATAATACTATGAAAGTACACACAGTACTCGTACGCGCCACTCTCGTCCACAATAATAATTAGAAGTAAACAACCGATACACTGTTGTTGATATCATTCGAACATTCATATAATTCGACCGTGTAAGTGTTTTCCAGTCTGGACGCGCCCGGATTACTGAATAAATCAAGTAATACAGTTGGAATACAGCTGCCATCAAAAACCAAGAGAGGGTAAACAAAAAACAGTACCATTTTTTTCCTGATTATGCAAAACAAACATCAATAATCATTACCATTTGATCATTACTTGTATTCATTGTAAGTACTATTTTACCAACTGTTCATCTCATCTGTCATCCCATCTATTTGTCTATCACCGACCCCTAAGCGTGGACGGAGGAAAACAAAGAAAGGCAGAACTACATTGCGCTATACTGTCATTTGTACGGATACGTAAAAACGACAGTTTTTGAGAATGACAGCTACTAAAGTGAAATGCACGGCTTGCGGAAGGTTCTTGCCTTCTATTGTTCCTAAATGCGCAATTCATACCTAACTGACACGGGCAGAATTGCATCAACCCAGATGCAGAGCCAAAGCTAAAAGAAGAAGAAGAAGGTTCTTGCCCAGGGCGGGTGTCGCTGCTTGTAGTGTATGTCCAGCACAATGTCATAAAACATGCGTTTCGATACCAGATTGGACAAATGTATCAAAAAACTGGATTTGTTCTGGCTGCAAAAATAAACAGCGCAAAGGAGACAACAGTAGTACTCCTGGTAGTCGTGTTGGTGGGAATTTGGCCACCACGGTGGATGGCCAAAATTAAGTCATGCCGGGTCCCTTCCAGAAAGACTCCGCTATGCAAACCCCGCCTTCGGCTATTATGGCTTCGTCACCGTTGCAGACTTCCAATATTGACCCAGTCATTCAGGATATGCACCGCGAGCTTGCGGATTATATGGTAGAATTACGTGCCTATAGGCAAGAAATGGTGGATTTTCGAGGCTGTATGTCCGCTGCATTAGAGCGAATCGATGGCGTTGAACGCAGAATTGAAGCTATTGAGCAGGGGGCGCCGCTGTCGTTTCGGGAACGGAGAAAGTAGCGGACTTAGAGCGCACCGTGGTGCAGCTGAAACAGGAGCTTGAGGATCGGGAACAAGAAAGTCTTCTCTCTGATTTAGAAATCGGGCAATTGCCCGAAGTAAAAGGAGAAAATATTATACATACTGTTACTGTACTAGCTATGAAATTAGGTATGCAGCTTGAGGAGCGCGACATAGTGTATGCTGAGTAGAGATGAGTCCGGTATTCAATAACTAACTCAGTACCTGTTAGCATGGTCCTAAAATATCTAACGCTATTGTAAAATCTGCATACCGCTAGGGAATAACTGTGCAAAGCGAGCATCGCGCCTAACCGACCGTGAGCCATAACTACCCAACGCTTCAATACCGATACTTACCTAACCTATCATCTACGCAAAGATACTAGCGGACCGTTCACCCGTAAAGTTATGTAGCTGCAACAAGTATTTGGTATTTCTAACCAAATCAGTTAGAAATATATTGGGTAGAAATTAGGACAGGTATAGAGTATTGTAACGTTATTGGGTACCAGTTGGTACTAGCGGAATTGAAACAAAATACCCAACTAATAACCGGTAGCCAAAATATCCAATAACTCCCATCCTTAATGCTGAGCGAGTGGGAGCGGTGACTGCCCCAGAACGCGAGGATCCCAACAGGAGCGCAGGGGGGCGCGACCGTCGCGTCGTGGTGCGTTTTTCGCGGCCTGCGGGACGAGATGCTCCGTGCCGCTCGCGTGCGCCGCACGCTGTCCGCCGCCGACGCCTGGTGCGTCGCTGGTAGCGACTCAGCGAGGCCCCGCATATTCGTCAATGAGAGGCTGACTCGAGCAAACCGGCAACTTTTTCATAGGGTCAGAGAAGAGTGCCGTAGGCAACAATGGCGTTACTCGTGGACGAAGCAGGGCCGCATCTTTGTAAGGCAGAGCGACGACAAACCGGTCCATCGCATACGTTCGGAGTTGGACATTGCCCGGTTTTTGGACTAGTACCAGTCTGAGCCCACACCTAGAACAATGTCTAACACGGTTTTCTTTTTCTGATTTTACGAACTGTTATCATTTTGTTATTATTTTAATTTTAAGCTATACTACCCGGCCATTTTTAAAGCTATTCTTTATAGAACTTAGCCTACATCCTAGTATGGAAAATGATCGTATTTTCTGCATGTATTAGTATTGTTCACATCTTCTAGTAATACGAGTACGTCGTTGTGTAAAAGCCAAAATTGTGCAAAAAGCTTTTTAACTTATTTCCTGTTTATATTACATATATGTTTAAATTATATTACAATACCAAATTAAATTCATGTAAATGTCAATATACCTTACAAGAAGGCAGAAAATTTCCAATTATTTTTGTACATTTGTTTTATAACTTCATTTATAATCATAGTAAGAAACGTACATATTCACATTTTATATTTAATTTTGCATGCTGTAATGTCACATACGCATAGTCACGTTGATGTCATTATACCGTTTCAATTATTTGCACATATTTATACATTAGTAAGATCCTTATATATTAAAAATGATTAGGACAATTTTTTTCAAAGTTGGACTCTACAATGCAGGTTCGCTCGGCACAGATCATGACAACTTTGTTGCTAATATGTTGCGCTACGAAGTTGATATTATGTGCATTAACGAAACGTGGTTGAGAGCAGGAGAGGAAGGTCGTGCGCCTACTGTTCCACAATACCGTCTTCGACACACGCCGCGCCCCGCTCATATTCGCGGCGGGCGCGGCGGCGGCGTCGGCTTTTATATTAAACTCGGTATTAACGTCCGTTACTGTGCCCGGCCTGATAACCCGTTGGTTGAACAGATGTGGTTCAAAACTACAATAAAATCAAATAAACTTGCAGTTGGTACGGCATATCGGCCACCCTGGTTGGATGTTACCGTTTTTCTCGACGCCATATTAGATTCTGTGGCCTTTTTTGCAGACTGTGATTTCATCATCTTAACTGGAGATTTTAATATTAATATGTTGAATACTACTGACACAAAGTATCTAACATTTATAAACTTTTTAGCGAGTACAGGGTTGAGTCAGATGGTTACTGTACTGTTAGTAAAATGAGTAAGAGTATTTCTTACTCATTTTCCTAACAGTAGTCAAACTCTAATTGATGTAATATGTACAAATGCTAAAATCCGTGGCTTATCTGTCACACCTACGGGTATTAATGGTCATGCGTTTATATCTTGTGAATTTAATATAAAAAGGCCAAAAATTACACCTAAAATAATCACTTTTAGACCTTTACGGGAGATTTCTATAGAGCTTTTTAACAATGATCTTGATAACGTTAGATGGGATATTATAAAATCTAGAGGTAATGTCAATGATATGGTCAAAGATTTTACGGATGTCATTATACTTTTATATGATCTGCATGCCCCTAAAAAGTCAATAACTATTAAACGTCTACCCAGCCCTTGGATAACTGATGACGTCAAATTAATGATGCGTCTACGTAATGAGGCTCTGGCCAGATATCATTGCACTAAAATGGATGCTCATCGTGGATATTATAAGAATTTAAAGAAAATGGTGATATTTGCCTTAGACAGCGAAAAAAAAGCTTTTTTTTAGGAAGCATATTAATATTTACATCCATGATTCCAAAACTTTATGGAAAACATTAAAATCTAAAGTCTTGCCCTCTAAGTCCACTGAGATTCCCAATCATTTTGTTAATCCAGATGAAATAAACACACACTTTTTAAGTATTCCTGGTCCCTCTTCTGTCTCTATTTCTAATCTATCATTTTAAGATTTTATCAGTTTTAGTTCTATTACCTTTTCCTTGCTGCCAGTTACTACTGATGTTATTTCAAAATGTTTACGCGACATCAAAACTAACGCGTTGGGCAGCGATTTGATATCTATAGATATGATCAAAATGACAATAACTTATAGTTTGGAAACGATCACCGCTATTGTGAACAAATCGATACAGACTTACACCTTTCCCCTTTTGTGGAGAACAGCGATCGTTAAACCTATTCCTAAAGTACCCAATCCTATTAACATTAAAGATCTGCGCCCTATTAGTTTGTTGTCATGTTTATCCAAAGTGTTAGAGAAAGTAGTACCTATGCCTCCAAATGACTGAGTATCTAGAAAAGAACAATTTACTCCCGGATGTTCAGTCTGGTTTTCGCAAGGGACGTAGTACCAACACAGCGTTATTGGATGTTACCGATAATATTTTAGCGGCACAGGATTCTGGACAGGCAACGTTTCTGGTTTTGCTAGATTTCTCACGCGCCTTTGACTCAATTAGTTTACCTCTTCTACTATCTAAATTAAAATATTACGGCTTTGAATCGAACACAGTAAAATGGTATGACTCATATTTGAGTAACCGCAAGCAAGTAGTTGCGTTGCAAAATGCTAATGGTACAAGTATACAGTCTCAAGAACCTACCTGTAAATCGCGGCGTCCCTCAAGGTTCGTTCCTATTTTGTTTATTCTGTACAGTGCTAGTGTAGTAAACTGTTTACATCACTGTAAACTACATATATATGCAGATGACATACAACTGTACATCTCTTGCCGACCTGAAGATACACAATGCACAGTGCAGAAGCTTAATGAGGATCTAGATAGAGTGTACCAATGGGCAAAATGTAACTCTCTGCTTCTGAATTCTAGCAAAACTAAGTTTATGATCTTAGGCTCTAAAACTCAAATTCTAAGAGTGTTGAATGTAGCTCCGGTGATAGAAATTGATGGAGATGTTATCGAGCGAGTATCGAAAGTCCGGAATATAGGATTCATTATGGATGAAGCTCAGCGTTATGAGAAATTTGTATGTGACACAGTAAATAGTTTTTTTTACAGGCTTTAAATTCTCTATAAAATTAGTAATTATCTAAACACAGATTTAAGAATACAATTGGTAGACTCCTTGGTTTTGTCAAAATATAATTATGTAGACTGCGTGTATGGGCCGCGCTTGTTTCAGAAAACCTCAAACCTAATACAACGAGTGCAAAATGCTTGCGCTCGTTTCTGTTTTGATGTTCCGCCTCGCAATCATGTTACACCCTTTTTCAACAAATTTGGTATACTCAAAATGGTGTATAGGAGGGAACTTCATTTAGCTTGTTTCTTATTTGGCGTGGTCAAAACGCAAATCCCCAAATATATTTTTGATAAACTGAACTGGACCCAAAAGAAAAACCCTTACTCAATCAGAGCCCCTAAATGTTTACTTCGCACCCCTCAGCATGGTACTGCAGCGTTTCGTGGAAGCTTCCGCTATAGTGCTACTAAATGCTGGAATAACCTACCCCCTCCGATTAGAGACCTCAATAATGTCAATAATTTTAAATCTAAACTTAAAGCTATATTGCTGGAGAAGCAGAGGTCTGTCTTAACATAAATATGTGAGTATGCTGGGGCGGACTTTTGCTTTTCAGCTTTTATTTTCCCGTAAAGGAACTGTGTTTAGGAACACCTGGTACAACACACTGCACATACACTCATATCATTACTACACAAACACCCCTGGGTAGCTCCTGTTGCCCGGACTCTTATGATACCGGTGTCCTCAGGAGTACCTTGCAACACACACATACCCACGCATATTTTACTCGCGCACACAAACACACATACACACACAATCGGTATATTTATACTTCATCATCATCATCATCAGCCCATACACGTCCACTGCTGGACATAGGCCTCCCCCGTACGCCGCCACAAATAGCGGTCCTGAGCCGCCTCCATCCATCGACTCCCTGCGACCGCTACGATGTCGTCGGTCCATCGAGTGGATGGTTTCCCATGTAGGGGGGATTTGCCATAATCACCACGCTTGGCAGGCGGATTGGTGATCGCAGTGTTGGTGTTTAAAAATACTCAGACGGAAGCTGCTGCCCCTCCACTGGTAGGTTCCCTTAGTCGGCTCTTACATCCACGGGTTGAGTTGAAGGGGTCGATATTCGTACGCCATATTTATACTTACTACACACTTACTATACATACTTATTACACAAACAACCTTGGGTAGCTCCTGTTGTCCGGACTCCTACGAGACCGTTGTCCTCAGGAGTACCTTAAAACACACACATCATACAGGCACGCACACACCCCGAACATCTTTTTTATTTTTCTTTTTATTATCATCATAATATCAGCCCATACACGTCCACTGCTGAACATAGGCCTCCCCCATACACGCCACGCCATTTTTTGGTTAAATGGTGGATTAGAATAGTAAACACTATAGCCGGGAGTATGTTTTCTTATAAAATATTTATAATTTGTGATTGTATTTAATGTTTGCATTAGGTTAATTTCTTTCTTATTTGCTATTTATTTACTTACATGATGTTCTTATTTGCTATTTATTTAGGTACACCTATAAGTACGCTTCACTGTAAACTGTATTTTAAACTGTCTGAATTTAGTTCTTATTATTATAATTCTCTTTGTACCTATTACTTTATGTACCTATTAGTCATTGCGTAGGCTTGTTCGTGACGTCACCTGTACGGGTTCTAACGGAAGACCAGCGCTGGCTTGGCCTCCTACGGGAGCTTAGCCAGCATTTAAGCTGAGTTAGGACCCTTCTATAACAACTATATATATACCTATTTTATAAGTGTCTTGTTTTACTGTATAAGGTTGTTATAAATAAATGTATTTCTATTCTTCTATTCTATTCTACCTATCTGGCTATAATAATAAGGTACATCTATAATGATATAATGCCATCTAACCAAGCAACGGCGGTTTTCCCAAAAGATGGAAATCGTACGAATCTACCCCACGTGCGGGGTAGATTCGTACATAGTGTGGGGCACATTCATACATGGGTGGGAGGCTTCGTAAGGAGTATAAAAAGCGCCATTTATGCTTAAAGACATGTTTATTCATTATAACAAGTTTCTCAAAAACAGCCTATTATTAAAAAGTATGTCATCGAGATCAAGCTACACAAATAATCAGCCAACAGCAGGTACTATATTATTCGCAAACAGTAGGTACTATTATTATTCTACTATTATAATATTATATTATATTAATATAATATAATAATAATATATTATTGTAATACCTAGTAAAATATTACATTATATAATAGTACCATATTACTATTATATTATTACTCTGTTTCTCATTTCCATGATCACGGGCCATATAGTGACCCGGTCCTTTGGGAGGCATGCGTGGAGCCGAAACCAACAGCACAGAGGCCCTTTATGAGAATTAATCTAAAGGCGAGAGCTACACATAGCGGATATCATCCTTGGTTGCACAATATGATACACCCGAAGATGATATCCGCCAGGTGTAGAGACTATTGCAAAGGAAAATTAAAATAACAAAAAAGCCATGTTATTGTGGTGAATGGATGGACTGGGTAATTGGGCTATGGGGGAAACAGGGACGCCTGCCATAAACATACTCTCAATACTGTTACAAGCGGCAGACGGTGGCTTGCCGAATGCTGGACGGGTTCCTCAAAATGTTGGCTTAAATGCCGGTAAAGGAACAACATCGGTGCAAACGACTAAGGGGTGTCGAGAGGTGCGGCCCCGATTTCACCATCACGAAGACACGTGAGCGGGCTTCCTCGTTATTACGCCATTAGACACTTCCACCCGCGAGTCTACATCCTAAGATGCATCTCTCGCGACTCCACTCAGACCGACCAATGAAGGCAAGCAAGAGGTGGGGATCTGGTTCTCTTGGGGTACCACTCCGCAAGCGGAGACGAGAACCAGGAACTTCCCCGGGAGCACTCGGTATACCCGTGGTGTCGCTACTCACCAACAGCTCGCCACAAGCTGCCCTGCAGGAATATATTATTACTATTATTAGTATTCCCCTTTTTTGTATTTCCGCCGCATGGTTCTGAAATAAACAAACAAATTAATAATAATTGGTAAATAAACACTCATGAAATATCACTCCCAATCCACGAGGGGTATATTAGCACAGTACGAATCTACCCCGTTACTACTGTATAAAGGTACCCCAAACCCAAACATTTAACAAATTAATTTAAATAAAAAAACGGTTAACTTCATATTAAAATAAACAAGCACATCATAAATTAAGGCATCAGTACATCATACACTATAATTTACTTTTACAATTTGAGTAAAACTTACTAGTACTTAACACTTTCACAGGTGCATCCAAACATTACTTACAAAGAGCGAAAACACGTATCGAGTTATTGCACTGAAGTCGTCAGCCGCACTGCCCCCCCTCGTCGCATGGTTACCAAGCCGTGGTAGAGGGGAGGCACACATACAAGTATGAACGCGCTAACGTTTGTAATCGCGGAGTTATGATGAATGTACGAATGCTCCCGCTGTACGAATGGTAGCAGTTTTCCCCTACTAATTTTAACTCAAGTTTTTACATTATAAACTATATAAGTTTTATGAAAAAAAAAAACGGAAAAAATCTTAGTTAAAGTTCAATTTCGTCCCTATTGACCCCGTTTTACGGTAACTAACGGAACACTATTTTTTTACAACTAACGGAAAACTAATTTGCCGCAAATCGTAAACGATCGAGATTAAACGTAGGTATTTATCGCATATATTTACCTACCGACCTTTTTTTCCCGCCAGTGACTAGTCATTCCGCGACCACGAATGTTGAAACGTCTTCGGGGAAAAATTTTAATATACGCGATAAATACCTCGATAATTAATAACGCGTTCTGATCGCGCGTAAAGTTTAAAAATCTTACTAAAACTACACTTGCGAGCTATAAACTGGAATCACTTCATCGCTGGTTTCTGCAGACCATATTTTACAGTTTCCATGGAATAAACTGCAGATTGGTGTATTGAATTTGAAAAAAAATTTTGTTAGCTTTCGAATGGTATAAAAATTATTTAAATTTAATTAAGTTTCCTACATTCATTTAGTGAATTATTACAATAGGTGGAAGTTGTGAATTTTTAAATTAATAAGAAGTAATATGAAAATATCAAATTTTTATTTAAAATCTTTGTTATTTCCCGCTTAATATTTTGTATTGCCCCCCCTGGCCCTAATGACTGCTTGTAAACGGTTTTTCATTGACCTAATGAGTTTCCTGATGGAATCCTGTGGAATTTCCTGCCACTCTTCGATAAGAGCAGTTTTTAGGTCTTCTATTGACGCCGGAGCTGGAGATCTTCTTCGTACCCGCCTTTTCAGCTCGTCCCACAGGTGTTCGATAGGGTTCATGTCAGGGCTGACGGCTGGCCAGTCTATTGTGGGAATCCCGACTTCTTCCATACCTTTCTATACCTGCTGTCTAGTCGCACGAGCGGTGTGGCAGCGGGCATTGTCGTGCATTAGCAGGAAATTTTCGCCAATAAACCCGGCGTAAGGGAGTACATGGCCCAGCAGAATGTCGTTGATATACCTTTCTGCGGTTAGTCCTCCTCCCCGACCTCCACCGGGTACGAATACCAGCTCCGTTTTAGCTTCAATTGAAATCCCCGCCCACATCATACAAGACCCACCCCCATATGCCACTGTTTCCGCTATACAGCATTGTGCGTATCGCTCTCCCGGTCTCCTGTAGACTGTCCGTCGACGGTCGCTGCCATGCAGGCACATCCTAGTCTCGTCCGCGAACAAAACTCTGCTCCATTGCTGTATATCCCAATCTAAGTGATCACGAGCAAACTGAAGTCGGGCTTGTCGGTGGGCTGTAGACAATTTGGGTCCCGTTGCTGGCCTTTTTGGGGTCAAGTTAGCTTCTTTGAGTCTTCGCCTCACTGTCCACTCGCTGACAGTTCTCCCTCGAACTTCTCCGAGCTCCCGCTGGACGTCAACGCCAGTTAGATGTCGATTTCGGAGAGAAGTGCTGACAATAAATCGGTCATCTCTCGCCGAAGTGCATCGCTGTCGTCCAGATCCTGGTCTTCGGACTAAGTTTCCAGTCTCTCTAAACCTCTTGTATACTTTGGAGACACAGGACTGGCTCAGATGAAGCTGTCGAGCGATAGTACGCTGAGAGAAACCTTGCTGGATTAGGGTGACGATTTGAGCGGCTTCTATTGGTGTGGTTTCCATTTTCTTGTTATTCCAGTATTTTGAGTGACGTGATATATTGGACTGATGACAAAATTGCATAAATTCCCAGTTTTTATAGGGATTCAGGAGTTTGAAAAAATTGATGTTTCGTTCCAAAAATTTATGTCTTTTGTTTTCACGTTCCATGACATATGATGAACATTTTTTTCGCTATGATATCGAAAGAGTTTGAAAGCTAATAAAATTATCTTTAAAATAATATACCACAACCTACAGTTTATTGCATGGAAACTGTAAAATATGGTCTGCAAAAACCAGCGATGAAGTGATTCCAGTTTATAGCTCGCAAGTGTACAATGAATCGGTAGGGCTGATTTTCTACACAGCATCATCTAGCTAGCCCCAAATTAAGCAGAACTTGTGTTATGGGTACTAGATGACTGATATAATATATGCATAGACAGATATTTTTTATTATGCATAGAACACCGGAACAAATATTTTCAGACCGTTCAAAAATGTGTCTCAAGGCGGGAATCGAACTCTTAACTTCTTGTGTCGCAGGCGGACCTTTGCCCGCCCCGATACAACAGTCGCCCATGCGCTGCGGGAAGAAGCTAATCCTAACTGATATTATAAATGCGAAAGTGTTTTTGTCCTTCCTTCACGCCCTTACTATAAGAAACCAATAGACTTGATTTTTGGCATAGAGTTAGTTGAAAGGATGGAGAGTTCAGGGCAAGACATTATCCTGGAAAAACATCAAATTCCCAAAGAAAGTTACGAAGTAACATTAGTTAATCTATGCCGAAAGTAAGATGTGGACCGCGTCCATATTTTCTGCGGTCGGATTCATTAGGTAGGGACATGACGGAACATGTCCGTTATCACAATTTTGAGAAAAGTATGCTTATTGTCAGGGAATTGTTTTTTTTTTCAAATCAGTAACGGTACACCTCAAAGTTTGATTCTTTTGACTAATTAGGAACATGTGATTTCAGAAATGTTTCAGTAAGTAACTAAACCGACCGACGACGACGCGGCGACGATATGGGAACAACTCACAGTGGCACGAAGCCATTTTCCATTCAATAAGACTGTGATAAACAGTTCAACCAAAAAATATGGTTTAAATGCTCACATTCACATTGATGAAAAGCCCTTTGCCTGCAATCTATACTTATAATAAAACTGTAACTGGTCCAATTCTGTACATTGAAGATATTTTGAAAAAAAATTTTTGAGGGCACTCTGTTATCGATACGGATGCCAAAAATGTAATTTTTTTCCATCATGTCTGTCTGTCTGTATCTTGGCCACGCAAAGCTCTGAAACTACTGAACGTATTGAAATTATACTTAGCAGGATTGGAGTTCATACTACGAGGAAGGACATAGGATACTTTTTATCCCGGATTTCAATAGGGTTCCCTTGGGAGAGGGGATGAAAGTAAAATTTGTTGGCTGTGCATAGCGCCGGAAGTACTGAATGTATTCAAATGAAACTTGGCAGAATTTGAGACCATACTATGATGTAGGACATAGAATACTTTTTATTCCAGATTTCAATAGGGTTCCCTTGGGAGAGGGGATGAAAGTGCAATTTGTTGGCTGCGCATAGCGCTGGAACTAATGAATCTATTCAAATGAAACTTGGCAGAATTTGAGACCATACTATGATGTAGGACATATAATACGTTTTATCCCAGAGTTCAATAGGGTTCCCTTGGGAGAGGGGATTTGTTGGCTGCGCATAGCGCCGGAACTACTGAATGTCTTCAAATGAAACTTGGCAGAATTTGAGACCATACTATGATGTAGGACAAATACTTTTTATCCCAGATTTCAATAGGGTTCCCTTGGGAGAGGAGATGAAAGTAAAGTTTGTTGGCTGCGCATAGCGCCGGAACTACTGAATGTATTCAAATGAAACTTAGCAGAATTTGAGATCATACTATGATGAAAGACATGGATACTTTTTATCCCAGATTTCAATAGGGTTCCCTTGGGAGAGAGGATGAAAGTAAAATTTTTTGGCTGCACGTGGCGCCGAAACTACTGAACGTACTGAAATGAAACTTGGCAGGATTTGAGTTCATACTACGAGGAAGGACATAGGATACTTCTTATCCCGAATTTCAATAGGTTTCCCTTGCGAGAGGGGATGAAAGTATAATTTGTTGGCTGCGCATAGCGCCGGAACTACTAAATGTATTCAAATGAAACTTGACAGGTTTTGAGTTCATACTATGAGGAAGGACAAAGAATACTTATTATCCCGGATTTTAATAGGGTTTCCTTGGGAGATTGGATGAAAGTAAAATTTCGTGGCTGCGCATAGCGCCGAAACTACTGAAGGTATTCTAATAAAACTTAGTATGATTTAAGCTCATGTTACGAGAAAGGGCATAGAATACTTTTTATTCCGGA
This sequence comes from Eupithecia insigniata, assembly GCA_947859395.1. Taxonomy (NCBI): domain Eukaryota; kingdom Metazoa; phylum Arthropoda; class Insecta; order Lepidoptera; family Geometridae; genus Eupithecia; species Eupithecia insigniata. Next base: position 11,347,870 of record OX402011.1, read on the forward strand.
TTTCAATAGGGTTCCGTTGGGAGAGGGGATGAAGGTACAATTTGTTGACTGCGCATAGCGCCAAAACTACTGAATGTATTCAAATGAAACTTGGCAGGATTTGATTTCATACTATGATGAAGGACATAGGATACTTTTATCCCGGATTTCAATAGGGTTCCCTTGCTGAGCCAATTTTGAAAATTCTTTTACCGATTGGAAACCACGTTATTTGCGAGTGTTATAGGCTATATATATTAACAACTAAAAATGTTTACCGCCTAACGAAGTGGGCACGGGTCAGCTAGTGTAATAAATATTTTAATGACCGAAGTAATTTTGTTGTTCATATGACTATTCACACTGGTAGGATGTTCTTTGCGTGTAATGTGGGTAATAAACCATTTAATCCTAAAAGTAATTGAGCTAATCATAATAAGAACTCGCACTGGAGAAAAGCTATTTGCTTGCAATTTAGGAACAGAACATGAATGGTGAAATATGTTGTGACAATCTTCAAAATTGATAAACTCCATTAGAAAAAATAACAACCTACCCATAAATGTTTTTTATGTACATATACTTATACAGTGTGTCCCTGGATAAAGTGCCACCCCGAAAGGGGGTGAAACTAGATCAAAAGTTATCGACAAAAAAAATAGAAAAAAAATATCGTATATACTTTATTGATGAATTAAAATTTTTATTACTCACTAATGACTCTATTTAATAAAAAAATGATTTCTTCCAAAGTAGTAGGTCTATTTTGTTAAAATAAAAACCATAATCATATCAGATATGTGACGATGACGATAAAATAACAAATAACTCACTAACGAGTGGCTATCGTGACTTAAAGTTAAATTTTTGTATTAAAATTACATTTTTTATGCTGTTTTTTTTCCAATAATCATTATTTAGTTACAACACTTTTTAAACATTTTTATTCATCAATAAAGTATATACGATTTTTTTTTTTCTATTTTTTTGTCGATAATTTTTGGTCTAGTTTCACCCCCTTTCGGGGTTACACTTTATGCAGGGACACACTGTATAATGTCAATCGTTCGTGTTGTCTTCAAATTCGATTTCTTTATTTTTCTGCGTTCTACAAGGAATAAAAAATGCAACTTTCATGGTTTTGTGTAAATTAAAAAAACAGCTAATACTTAGTACGTTTATGTATAAAAAATATAATATCGACAGATATCAACAACAAAATAAATCTATCGATATGACACGTCTTTTGTAGTAGGTATGATTATGATAAACAGATTTGCTTATATATAGTTAAACAAGAACACATATATTTTTATCACTTGAGGCTTTCCGTCCTAGGGGCCTACTCGGAAAAGGAAAATCGAAGTTTCTTTTTGGTGTTCGTGCAAAACCAACTCTTATGTCCATTGCATAAGATTAGCGTTTGCACGAAAAAGAATCAGAAACTTCGATTTCGTATTTAAGAGTACGGGCCCTGTCCATAATAACAATCATCTTCAAAAATAATTTTACGCAAAATAGAGACCTTGTATGGTAAGACAGCTCTTAGCGTCTTTTACAGGCACACGGCTAATCTAATATATACGATATATAGATAGACAGACAACATAATGTCCTAACGCATCACGTTTCCGAGATATTCACACACCAAAAAACCATAAGAGCAATTGTTATTTTTATCTCAGAAACCTGACGCTTGAGGACATTGTGTAACATATTATAATTCGCACATGGATAGAAGACACCTGGAACAATAAAAAATGTTGTAATTTTTTAATTTTTTCAAGTGTCAAATACATCAGGCGCAGGCCACATAGAAGTGGCGTGGCGCGCATCGGGTGCGCCACTGGCAGCACGCCAGTTGTATCGGTGGTATTTCAGTGTTTGATTTTAATCTCCGCCCTTGAATACAACCGATGCAACTGGCAGCGCGCCATTGGCGCACCCGATGCGCGCCGCGCCGCTTCTGTCAGGCCTGCGCCTAAGTTTCATCGTGCGCCGGGATTTTGAAAAACTAAACAGTCTTGGTCGATGTTAGGGCCTTTTCATTTGGAGGGTCCATACGAAAAACTGAGCACACTATCTATAGGTACATAAATAATAAGTACAGTGTGCCCCACGGCCATAGGACATAAAGGACAAGTACTAGAGATATTGAAGGAACGTTAATTATTCATTTGATTCTTATTTATGACTTTACTGATCGATGCCATATAAATACAGGGAGCTGTAATTTAGATTTTAGCGAGTACGATACTGGATAACGCAACAACACCCAACTTCGCCTGCACGTGGTGCACCCTGCTGAACAAAATGGGGCTCTGGCAAGTCTAAACTGGGTATTACCAAGGAGGGTTGATGTCAAGCAGGCGGCCATTCGTAAAAACATCATGCCAAACCCTTTATGAACATGAACTAACGAGTGAAGGATATCGGTGACCATGTTAGGGCGTACCCCCCAGGCGACGCCCAAAAAAGATGATGAAAGATTTTGACGAATGACAGAGATATACCTAAATTGACCCTGGAAAGGACATGGATAAGAAAGGTGAAAGTACAGAGATGACTGCTGATAGAGGAGAGTGAAAGAAAAATACATGCTGCGCCGACCACACCTAGCGTGGGATGAGGCCAGGAAGAAGAGAAGATAGCGGATAACGCAAGTAATTTTTGGGGGAGGCCTATGTTCAGCAGTGGACGTATACGGGATGATCATGACTGTGAGTAAATGCAGTTCTTCCCATCCTACTAATATTATACATTTCAAAGCAACTCTGTATATCTGTTACCTTTTCACGCCTAAACGGCTGAACGGATCTTAATGAAATTTGGCTGGGGGGTAGATTGTATCCCGGGGACGGACATAGGGTACATGAAAAGCGCGTGCGAAGCCGCGGGCAGCAGCTAGTTTTTAATATAGGGATGTATGTATCCTCTTGGGAAAACTTAATTCATTAATATTTCTAGTAGCTAAGAACATGACCCATGATGGCCGTGGGACATATCGTATATTAACAAAAGGCTAAAACAATACAGGTATTAGAAAATAATTGAATATTTAATAATAGTAACGTTCAATATTCTATATTATTACGGCCCATACACAGATTCAGGAATTCAACTTTTGAAAGGCAGTCTTGGAAATATTTTGTAAATACCATGTATACGAAAGTAGATACAATGTATTATACTGGGTTTAAAAATCCCAGTTATTTTTTGTAAACAAAGACATTTAGATATGAAAACAATAACTGACAAAAATAACAGCAAGGTAATAATTTAATACAAAATCTTCAACGGGCGTCATTCTAGTTCGAAAACGGAACAGAGACGAATTTACTGATCGAAAGCTGTCAAAACCAAAAAATCGTTTTGAACTTTTGCCATTTGCAAAATAGACCGGTCATGATTGTAAAAATCATCAACCAATATTTTTTGATTTCGCAACAAATGTTGTATAAACCCTGTTGACAAAAATGTCCTGGATTCTAAAACATAGAGTTCTTACACTTTTCCTCCATAAGTAAATAGCACTTTCAGTTACAATTCGTCAAGTAACTTCATCCTCCGATTCAGAACTATCAGAGATCTCTATCACCAGGAATGGGTCTTCAATATCAAACACCACTGCCGTATAATCTTCTCCTAATTCAGCCAGCATTCTCGGAATATCCGGCGGCTCTGGTTTTACTATATCTTCTATAGGAACATCATTAGTTTCTATTTCACTTGATGTTTCTACGTTAGCTTGATTAGAAACGTTTATTTCGTTAGTTTTTGTTTCTATACATTTCGGCGTTTCTTTAATCTCCGTGTTTTCATTTACAGCGTTTGTAGGTTTCATTTTATGTGTGAATATGTCACATATACTTTCGTCCATGTTTTCATCAGTCTCTTCTTTGACTTTCACATCAGTACTTTTTGGAGTTACGTCGTGTTTATTGGCAATCACTTTAGTGTTCTTGATACCAGTCATAGTTCTAGGGGACGCATCATTTTGAACAAGTTCCAATATTGTCTTTGCCAAGTTACTAGCAGTTTCTAAATCGACTTTGCTTTGTACGTTACCACTATTAGCAGTACCTACAATACTCGTATTAACAGTAGTTATATTACTATTATTAACAGGAGATACAATATTATTAACAGCAGATACATTACTATTAACAGTACCTACATTACGACTGTTAACAGTAGGTACATTGCTATATACAGTACCTACATTACTATTATTTACTGTACATAGAATACTTTTAACAGTATCTACATTTCGATCGTTAACAGTTGGTACATTGCTATATACAGTAGGTATATTATTATATACAGTACCTACATTACTATATACCGTACCTCCGTTACTATTATTTACTGTAGATACATTACTTTTAACAATACCTACATTATTATTATTAACAGTAGGTGCATTCTTATTATGAAAACAAACATTAGTTGGAACAGTACATAAATTGCATTTACCAGCATTTAATGCAGCAGCTAATTTTGATGTGAAATTTTGAAATGCCAATGAATACATGGTGATATCATTATTACAGTAACTTACCCTATTTTCTGTGCTTGTGACAATATTGATATCATTTCCTAAAGTATTTAGAGTTGCATTTTGTATACTGTTCACTTCAGTATTGTTGGAGTTTTCAACATTGTTCAAGTTGATTTGAAAAGGAGTTTTCTGTATATCATAAGTAGGTGCAATCTCAATATGTCCGTTCGAGAAAGTAATAGTACTTCCGACTATTTCCTGATTTTCATATGTTTTTGGCATCCCTATATTTCCCTTCGTTATAGACTCAGAGCTTCCAATATTCTTCTGTTTCTCATAAGTTTGTATAGAAGCGTAAGGCACTCGAGGGTTCGCATTCTCATCATCTGAAGATTCTGTTTCAGGCTCTGCTCCTCCGTTCTCTAATGTAGCGCTTAATTCATTCGCCATTCTTGCACTTAATTCAGTTTCTTCTAAGCTTGCGTATCTGTAAATATTAAATAGCGGTTAAACATATCCTTCCTTCTCGACAACGACCTATGTGGCGCGGCAGACGAAGGTCCGGCTGCGTCTGCATGAGGTTGCGGTTTCGATTCCCGCCTTACGACAAATGTTTGTACGATCTCTAAATATTGGTTCCGGGTATTCTGGGTTTTTCTATGTATAATAAAAATATTTATCTATGTATGTATTGTATTCAGTATATAAGTCATCTAGTACCCATAACACAAGCCCTGCTTATTTTGGGGCTCGAAGATGCTGTGTGGATTGTCCAGCATTATTTATTCTCTTTCCACTGTTGAAAATGGCTGCCTCAAAGGGGGTTGGGCTAGCGGCGGATTAGTAATCGCAGTGGAAGTGTTAGAATATACAGAAGGAGGCTCCTGTCTCTGGTATGTTTCATAAGACACTACATCGATTTATTCGATTCAAAAGCGCAATGTATTAATAAACTTCTGACAAAGCGCTGGTTTGATGCAGCATCTTTGCTATAATTATATTGTCTTCAGTTAATATTATTTATATCTCTTTTTCTGTTATTATAATTTTTTCTCATCTATCAGTTCTGTCTTGGTTAAATTTTTTTTTTCTTGGCATAAGTTTATCGGTAATTTTATAAATCTTGAAAATTGTTAGTAACTTTTACGTTAATTTACTTCATATCTATGCATATATTTGTTACCAAGACAGAACTGTTCTCCATTTTTCCTTCACAAGCAAGCAGTCTTTTAGCTTTTATATGCGAGGACACATAAATGGTTAAAAATTATTATTTAAGTTTATTTATAAAGTGTGTAAAACTGTTTGTTCTCCAAATAAAATAAATAAATGAATAAGTCGGCTCTGATTTTAAAATTAAATAAAAAAATAGTTCTTTGGGGAAAACACGTCTGTGAACAAAGACCCTAACTGCCCAAACCTGTCTAAAAGCGCGTTCTCCTTCTGCTTCGCGATCATAGAGTTGTGGTTAAGCTTCATCATGAGCTCCACGTCATGTTCCGCGGGGTCGTTGACCTCCTCCTTGACGCGGCTCATCAGGTCTTTCCATTCTCGCTTCTGTCGGCGTTTCTGCATTGTTCGTCCAAATTGGATGAAGAGAGATCGGGCTGGAATTACCATAACAAATTATTAGTCATCATCATATCAGCCTATACACGTCCACTGCTGAACAGGCCTCCCCAAACGACGAAACAAATAGCGGTCCTGAGCCGCCTCCATCCATCGACTCCTCCTCCTCCCTGCGACCGCTATTTATTATGTATATATTATATACATAATAAGTTATACGTATATTTATTTTTTATTATATAATATCACACATAACTTTGTGCCGTTGTAAAATATTTTTGCGAAGACAACGACAAAACTACTGAATGGATCAAGCTAAAACTATGCATTAATGAAGTTCTGTGCCTAAAATAACATATAAATAAAAATATAATAATAATGCTGGACAATCACACAGCATCATATAGCCCCAAGCTAAAGCAGAGCTTGTATTATGGATACTATATGACTGATATACGTTTATACTATCTACTCAGTAAATTATACTAATTACTATATAAATCTACCTACCTTCCTTCATAATCTCCGCTTGCCCCCAGTTCATATAGCCTAAAGCTAAATCAGAGCTTGTATTACGGATACTATATGATTGATATACATTTATACTTATTACTGAATAAATTATACTAATTACTTAATAAAATTATACAAATTACTACATAAATCTACCTACCTTCCTTAATAATCTGCGCTTGCCCCCAGTTCATATAGCCCCAAGCTAAAGCAGAGCTTGTATTATGGATGCTATATGACTGATATACATTTATACTATCTACTCAATAAATTATACTAATTACTACATAAATCTACCTACCTTCCTTCATTATCTCCGCTTGCCCCCAGTTCATATAGCCTAAAGCTAAAGCAGAGCTTGTATTATGGATGCTATATGACTGATATACATTTATACTATCTACTCAATAAATTATACTAATTACTACATAAATCTACCTACCTTCCTTCATTATCTCCGCTTGCCCCCAGTTCATATAGCCTAAAGCTAAAGCAGAGCTTGTATTATGGATACTATATGATTGATATACATTTATACTTATTACTGAATAAATTATACTAATTACTTAATAAAATTATACAAATTACTACATAAATTAACCTACCTTCCTTCATAATCTGCGCTTGGCCCCAGTTCATGCAGCAATCGACGTTCGCCTTACAAACACATTGTATGACGTCATACAGATCCGGGAACGGAGTGTTTCCTTCCTCATCTATGTTATCGTTGAGGAATTCTTGCAGATAGCGCACTGGAGCCTCGGGATGCCCTGGAACGACGGACAATATAGATATTTACACATTGATTTGCTGCTGCAATGCACAGTACATAGGTAGTTTATGTATAAACAATGACTAAAAATATAATGTGCTGATAAGAATAGCCGTGGGGCCGCGGCGTACGAATATCGACCCCTCCAACTCAACCTGTGGATGTCGTAAAAGCCGACTAAGGGAACCTACCAGAGGAAGGGCAGCAGCTTCCTTCTGAGTATTTTTAAACACCAACACTGCGATCACCAATCCGCCTGCCAAGCGTGGTGATTATGGCAAATCCCCCCCTACATGGGAGACCATCCACTCGATGGACCGACGACATCGTAGCGGTCGCAGGGAGTCGATGGATGGAGGCGGCTCAGGACCGCTATTTGTGGCGTCGTACGGGGGAGGCCTATGTCCAGCAGTGGACGTGTATGGGCTGATGATGATGATGATGACAAGAATATTATTTTTCTGTCATATTAAGTGGCTACCCCGACCCAAATCAGCGCCGCCACCTATTTTATCATATTATTAAGTTGAAAAATAAAATTTTCAATAATCCCTTGGCCAGTTTGTTGTACCTATCAAAAGCTTATTGTTAATGCTTCTGTTATAGTTTTATATTGTATTGCTTAGGAGGAGATGCGAAAACCGAGTTTGGAGGCCAAAAAATGCATCTTTGCATCTCTTCCTAAGCACTAAAAAACTTATGATAGGTATCACAAACGGGCCGAGGGATTTTTGAAAATTCCTTTGTTTAACGTAATAATACAATAAAATAGGTGGCGGCGCTAGTTTGGGTCAGGAAACCACCTTAAGTCTTGTGTATAGGTAAGTATTACTGAGTGCCTAAGTTCTGTTTATAAAATAAATATATTTTGGTCATTTATTTTTAATTATACTATGCTGTGTGATACTCTGATCTTTTATTTTACTATGCTGTGTCGCTCTGATAAGTTTACCTTTGGAATATGTAAATACCTACCATAAAAATACCAGGAAAGTAAGTGATTTATGACACCACGCGCTGCTGCCCGCATTTTATCGGGATAAAAAATTGCCTAAGTATATGTTATTCCAGGTCCCAAACTTTACCCATTTCAGCCCAATCAGTTCAGTAGTTTTTGCGTGAAAGAGGAACAAACATCCATACTCACAAACTTTGACATTTATAATATTATATAGTAGGATTACCTGGTAAAACTTGCAGTCGGACTTTATGTTGCTTCTTTTCTTGAGTGCCAGTCAGCTCACATAGCTTCTTGTACTGTTTCACCAGCATAGATTGATAACTGAAATTTAACATTTTCTATAAAAATTGTGTCCTAGCCTGAACGGAGACGAGCGCTCTTGAACTCATGGAGACCGGGCTGTCAAGAAGGCGTATGAGGGAAAACGATTGGGGCGTAGACCATATTTTTTTATCATAGCAAAATTTGAGGCATTTTGCTGTTAAATAAATAGAGTTCCTAGTTCATTGTTCATGTTATCTGTAAATCAAAGCTTCTTATATCGTTTTCCAAGGTAGGCAGAACCAAACTAACAATTAAATAGGTAGAACCTATTTTGTAAGATAATGTAATAAAAGTTTCTGTCTACCAACTTACTGTTCACTAATAACATATGGTGATGTTTCATCATCCACCTGCACTTCCATTTCTTCCAGCTGTTCAATCTGTTTCCTCAGATAAGCTATGCTGTCCTCAATTTGCTCTATTGCTTTTATTTTCGAAGCCTCATCGTCTAGCTGGTCAGAACTACTGGAGTTTAATGGTACTGGCTCCATCACAACCGGTGTGAGCAAAGGTTGCGAGTCAATTAGAGGCTCTTCTATAGAGTCTACTATTTGTGTATTTGTATTATCAGTTTGCAAGCTTAATATCTGTTTAGGCTCTGTAGATACAGGACGGTTGGGTTTAGAAGGTATTCTTTCAGTTTCATTTGAGGTTGATTGCTGTACACTTAGATCAGGAATGGTACAAAATGGATTTCTGACTAGCGTAGGAATAAATGCTCCAGCTAGTCCTCTCTTTTGTTTCTTCCTTTTAATCTTTTTCCTCTTAATCTTTTTCTTTTTAATCTTTTTGTTTTTAGGTTTCTCATTATCTAATACGATAACGTCATTGACTTCTTCTATGCTACTGCTGCTGTCATCTATTTCTATAGGTGGGTACTCTTTGGGTTTTCTTGATGCTGTAGTGTTTTGATTTTCTACTGCATAATTATCCAAATCTATTGTTTCTACCCTTCTCTTCTTTCTAGGGGTGCTGGTTGACTGATCACCTGTAACTTTAATTTTATGATTAGGACCAAAGAAAATAAAGAAATTACTATGAACATTCTTATTAACAAAGAAAATTACAGTCAAATAATAGAAACAAATTAGAACTAGTATTAACAATTGCAACAGTTGAGCTTACTGCAGACTGTTACGAACAATCTACAGGTAGCTTAACTGATCCGTTTCAATATCATCAGAAGTATCCCCAAGACGCTGGCTGCATTTCCCCGCTGTATGACAATGCTGAAACCCTGCACAAGATACTAACCAGTTGTGCATCCAATTATTTACAATTGAAATGTGATTTTATTAGTATTGTTATTATAAGCTTGGTCATCTGCGGAGCAAATGTAAGAGGCTATGTTTTATCGCAACTGAACAAAGTACAACTGGTTAAAAATATAGCAAAAGCTAAAAATAGATTATCTCTTATTTACCTGTACTTCTCTTTTCTAAAGTAATGAATGAAACACGTTTTTTAAGCATATGCAACTTTAGATGGTCACACAAGCATTTGATATGAGAGAATTTCAACTCCGGCTCCATATGTAACTTCATTATAGTTTTTGTTAAGACTTTTCTTAATGCAACTGACTTTTTATATTTTTCATCAACACTTCTGTAAATATTCAACAATGTTCGGTTTATGACTCGACTCATTCCTCCATTTCTTTCCATATTGAGACATTTTTGCACTAGTTCTGTCAAAAGGGTGTTCTCTTTGAATTCATTAGCATAATATTCATTTATCCCATTGTCACTTAACAAATCCTCTTCTGCAACTAAATCTATTGGAGGATATTCTTTAAGCAAGATGTTAATTCCATCATCATCTTGTATTATTGTATTTTCAGAAATAGTTTTACTCCCTAACACTACAACATCAGAATCTTCTCTGTTCCCGTTTAATGTTACAACATTTTGTGACTCTGTTTCATAAAAATATATGTCACTATCTGTTGTTGGGTCATCTTTTTTGGCAATATTATCTGAGCATGCTGCTTTTTCTAATTGCTTACATTTGCCTGTCATGTCAATGTCTACAGCATTTTGAGGTTTATCTACCACAATGATCCTTGATTCTGTTTTATTAGCATTCAAAGCATTTTGTAACTCAGATTCATATAAATCTATATCACTATCTGTTCTCAGGTTATCATTTTGGACCATATTTTTAGTTACTAACTGAACAGATGTTAACTTTGTTTGATTCAAATCACCTATATTTGTCTCATCTAAAATGATAACACTCTCTGTGGATTCTTTCTGATTATCATTACAATCAAAAGTTATTTTATCAACAGATCCTTTAACATTATTACCTATTTCTGTATTAGCCTCGATGCTTTTGTGTGCATAATCTTTGGATGAATTATCAGCAGAGGTTGTAACTCCTTCATTATCCAGATCATCAATAACTATAGGTTCAGATTCTGTAAATCCATCCTTACCAACCACGGTACCCAAAGCGTTTGTCTTTGCACTGAGATCTTTGATAACACAAGAGATGTCAACAGGTTCACTTGCGTCTGAGCAGGGATTTGTTATTATCAACTCAAATACCTAAAAAATAAAAACCACGTGGATTTTACATGTACGGTAGTGATGGTAAAAAAATATTCTTCATCAATATGTAGCACAAATTGCTCAGCAGCGATTTAATTCTAATTGTTCTCAAGTTATTGATAAACAGTGGTGGAATCTGAAACGTCCTGGGACTTTGTCAACGTAAAAGTTACCTTGGTAGCTTTGTCTTCGGTACATGATTTATTGAAATTACTGTCCATTTCACGGGGAAATAAGTCATTAGCACAGGGCAAAAAATTATTACTCTTTGAAACAAAGTTTTTCACGAAATCAAGTTTCAACTTCTTTCTTAATGGCGCCGCTTGCTTTTCGTTTCGCTACGACTCTGCCAGTGTCAGTAAAAGGGAGTGTCATAGAGGAAATTCGTAGGGAATTTCAAAAAGAATAAACTTCAACTTCTTATTTCATAAGTTTCGTGTTTTTTTTTCTTCAGATAAATTGTCTGTGGATGATACTTACCTACTAGAATCCATGGAGATAAATTAGAGACAAACAAAAAAAAACTAGGTCTGGTGACAAACATCTTAAACTCAAAATTAAGCGGTAAGGTATCTACCAGGGACGAGGGAAAATTCCCTGATCTCTACCTACTTAGTAGGATGAATTGGGTCCTGGGCGGACACCAGTAGGTACCTACAGTATGTCAGATAGAATGTCCCATCACCCGAGCGGATCCCTTAGTTAGTCCCTTAAGATGTGGAAGCGAACTGACTGGTTCACGCTCACTGCTATTCTGTCTGACGCCTTGAACCTGGTGTATGACTGGAGAAAGAGCGAGTAAGACACCTAAACATTGAGCGTACAAACCTTCGCCGCGTTCAGCATGGAGTTTGACGAGCGTTAGCAAGGCGATTACACATTTTTTTTTATACTTGATAGACCTTCGTTTTACCTAACCATGGACTTATGTAGGTAGTAAATATTTACGAGGCCGTTCCTACAAGTTCTTTGGTTTGACCAAAATCTCTGGATGGAAAGTGACGATGTGGCCGACGACGGTGCATCACGAAGGTCTAGGAGACACCTATTCACTCTTGTCTTGAAGAGACCCAGATTGTAATGGCTGGAAAAACAGAAGCAGGCAGCGCGTTCCATTCCATAGCGGTGCGAATGATGAAGGTGGAGGAAAACCGCATAATACCTACAAGTGGATGGTATACTCACCGACCTTATTAAAAATAGCCAAGAATCACAAATTGTTCAGTGCTTTCTAAAATTACTTTGCTAAGAAATAGTTCTGAAAAACTAAAAACCTACTTCAAATTTACACTTCGTATTTACACAATTTCTTTAATTTTATAGAAAAATATGGTAACCCCATAAAAATATTTTAATATTTTTGACCACCTCGGGATAATTCTTACAACAGCGAAAGAATTTTCAAGAATTGGACGAACATACAGCTGAACATAGAACCTCCTTCTTTTTTCGAAGTCGGTTTAAAATAGGGTATTTTGAGGCAAACCACCGCCTTTAAAAGCGTGTTAACAAAGTGCGCACTTCAAAAAGTCCAATAGGTAGGTTGGGTACCTACTCGTTCTTATGGGTTCTTTACCAAACAGTATCGAGTAACAGGGTGACCCATCGAACTATAAGAAAAGATGGCTTTAAAAAATATTAAAAACATATTCAGATAAATATACCTTTATTTAGAGAGGCCAATATAACTACTGTTAATCATAAAATCAAACGAAATTGCAACAAATTCGTTGCTACACAGACTATAGGTAATTATTATTTAGAATCTCTTATTAATATTACAGTATCTTACTTTTAAAATACAATATTAACAGCCGGTTTCTCGAACGCAGATCATCTTCATAATTAACTAATCAATGATCAAATCTCTGATCAAGTATCATTTGGGTAGCTCGAACGTTGATTACGTACTATGGTTTTGAACAGAGATTAGTTGACCAGTCTGTCAAATCATTGAAGAAAATCTCTTGTCAAACATCAAAATGGGTTTCTGGAACGCTAATTAGGCATTTTTCTTTAGTCAAGCGCTTGTCAAATCAACGATCAACTAATCGGTGATTTTGCTCTAATTAGCTGAAATAATTACTACAATTTACTGCGTTTGCTAAGTTCTAAACCTTGTTAATATAAAAAATTAAGAGGTTGGTACTCCAAAAGTGGTTTAATTACATTTCACAATACTTATGCCTCGTTTTATCAATAAAAAAATAATTGTACCTAAATTAAAATAACCTGTCATATTGTAGGATGTCGCTTTCGGATTTAACAGTGAGCAGCAGCAGTGAATCTGATGAGGAAAATACACCTGGACCCTCAAGGAGGTTCAGGGCTAGAGTAGGCTTTTTCTCAGGGATAAGTCGAACAGGGTCTGAGTCTGGCACAACTTGAAGGCAAACCTCCCCTGATCGAGACCCCCTCGGCACGGCGGCATAAGGCCACCAAACTAGTCGTGATATCAGCCTGGGATCACCCACTGCTGGGTAAAGGCCTCCTTTCGCTTCACCATAATACCTACTTATAAATAATATTTCCATCTCTGACACAGACACTGGCAGAATCGTAGCAAAAAGCAAGCGGCGTCATTAAAGAAGTTGAAGTAGAAACAAGAATTGGCAGCGCAAATGTGACATTTTTGAAGTTTAGGAGTGAAGGATTGAACTGAAGGAATGATTAAATTATGTGTGACCATATCAAAATATACACTGATATGACAATCGTAAGATGATCATTGATTAGTTAATTTTTGTCTAATTATCGTTCGTGCAACCCGATTTGATTTGACCAGTGTGTCAAGTTAATTGCTTTGTCAACTGATTTGCGATTTGATTAGCGTTCGAGAAACCGGCTGTTAGTCTACATTACGTAAAAAATACTAAACAATAAAAAATGCAAATAAAAAATGAGATGGAATATAATTGGGCGAATTTAATTTCAAATCTAAATTTACAGAAATTTACAAGAATAATCCAATAAAATTTTATATGAAGGCATTATACACACAATCGTAAATATATTTATCTGTTCAAGCACCAAATGGCCGCACTGTAGTAACTAATTTAAATTAACTATTCAATAAGATGTGAAATACTTTTCAATTCTTCATAAGTTTCGAAAATACTTTAATTATAATAATTTAATTATAATTACACTGCACAAATGCGTTCATTGTATCCTATCGTAGCACTAGGTTACCCAAATATATCCCACTCACCTGTAACAAGAAATAACAAAAAATTAAGAGGGAGATATATGACGCCATTTTGTGAAAAAGACAGGCACAGGATTTCGCGTTCATAGGAGCACTCTCAGTAGCGAATACGACTTAAACAAACCAACACACTCTCGCATTTATAATATTACTTTGGATTACACGCTAGGATTCTACCGATAAGAAAACAGACTAGAGAGAATTGCTACTCACTACCACGTACGTGGCGCTAGCATACTCGCCAACCTAGACGCATTTGCCTGATTTGCCTAAGTCCTTGAAAAGCGTCAGACAGGTCTTTAGATGCCTAACTTGTGCTCATATACACGAGCGGTAAAGTGCCAACAGCAGAGGTAACTGTTACCTCTGCCGTTGGAACTTTGCCGCTCGTGTATATGAGCACTAAGAGGTCTTCTGAGGCATAAATTACAGAGCCACACAAAAAGAAGTTGGTTGTGCGACAAATCGGACTATATGTACTTTATCGACGACCTCTATGGCGCGGTGGGCGAAGGTCCGCCTGCGACGCAGGAGGTTGCGGGTTCGATTCCCGCCTCGGGACAAATATTTGTACGATCTGCAGATATTTGTTCAGGGTGTTCTGGTCGTTTTCTATGTATAATAAAAAAATATCTATATATCGAGGCCATTATTCCATAGGGACGTATCGACATTGGGCTACTTTTCAGGAGCAACAATAAACTGTTTATTAGCTGTCAGAGATGACAGATCTAAATGAAAACTTCTGATTAATTATAAAATTGTGTTATTCACATAATCATGACACCAAACACCTCATAACTTTTGGTTGATACGGCTCTCTGGCTCGATAATTTTTACCCAAGTTTGAGCTTCACTTTGACATAGTGTTCGGGACGTATAAATTTTGTTTCTTTAATTATATAAATATTATTATTTTTTCATAATATGTATTCCAAGCCCATAATAAATAGCTTAATGGTTGTGATCAAATTAGCTCAGATTAATAAATATTCAAAATATATGTACGTCTGTACGGCTCGACAAAATTTTCGATAATGCTAATAATTCCATAAAGACGTAAACTCTACTGCGTGAGTATTTTATCTACCTTCTTTACGATCGAAAAAGTCGTTCAGAGCAGATTAATCTATTTAGGTGTATTTAACCATGATCCAAGAAAATAGGTCTGCTCTTGCACGGGAGTGTATCCAGGTGACGTCACTGCCCAGTTGCCAATTTATGTCAACAAAATGTAGAAGTTGGGAAACAAATTTGATAAGGGTCAATTGAAAAAATGAGACTCGTCACTTGGGTTTGTTTGACCTGTCAAAACAGCGTTAGTTAAATGCGAGTCAATGTAATAAATAATTGGTAAATACAAAACTACATAGTTTTATCAGATTTATGCAAGGAGTTCGGAGAGTTACGATTTTACACTACTAGCAATTAGCGCATGCAAACCGATAATCGATAATCGATAAATTATCGATAATCGATTCATTTTTGCCAGCGATAAATATCGAAAAAAATCGATAAAAATATCGAAAAACGATAAATTCATAGAGAATTTACGAAACGATTTCCACTCCGTTCGCGCATGTTTAAAAAATACCCGCGCACCAGCGCACGCCTCGTTACAAGCACATCCATGTTTATGTCTCTCGCTCACTATTATTCTGTATGTGTCTCGCCATTCTGATTTTAATGATACCAAAAATATTAAGTATTACGTAAACTTTATTTGCTTAATTGTAATTTTATTCCTTAATAAAAAAAATATGAATAATAATTAGTTACTAGCATGTACTAGTCATAGCATTCTACTGCGTGAATTATCTAATTGTTGAAATAGTTAATTCATATTAGATTAAAAAGTGTCAACTAATTAAAATTTATTCAAATAGAAATAATATTTCTATTTGAATCTAGAGAGGATTTAGTTTTTTGTTTGTAAGAAAAATATTTAATTTGATTTATTCACAGTCATCTATAATTATTATAATTATTAATAAATAGATATAATAATAATATTATAAATCACTTTTAGTGCCTTCTTAATTTTGATTTTGGTCATTATGTAATAAAACTATATTCTGGAGTAAATAATATGTTATCAATTATCATAATTATCATTCACTAAATAATAAATGTAGTGAAATAATAATATATATACCTGCAGGGCAGCTTGTGGCGAGCTGTTGGTGAGTAGCGACGCGGGTATACCGAGTGCTTCCGGGGAAGTTCCTGGTTCTCGTCTCCGCTTGCGGGGTGGTATCCCAAGAGAACCAGATCCCCACCTCTTGCTTGCCTTCATTGGCCGGTCTGAGTGAAGTCGCGAGAGATGCATCTTAGGATGTAGACTCGGGGGTGGAAGTGTCTAATGGCGTAATAACGAGGAAACCCGCTCACGTGTCTTCGTGATGGTGAAATCGGGGCCGCACCTCTCGACACCCCTTAGTCGTTTGCACCGATGTTGTTCCTTTACCGGCATTTATGCCAACATTTTGAGGAACCCATCCAGCATTCGGCAAGCCACCGTCTGCCGCTTGTAACAGTATTGAGAGTATGTTTATGGCAGGCGTCCATAGTTTCCCCCATAGCCCAATTACCCAGTCCACCCATTCACCACAATAACATGTCTTTTTTTGTTATTTTCATTTTCCTTTGCAATAGTCTCTACACCTGGCGGATATAATCTTCGGGTGTATCATATTGTGCAACAAAGGATGATACCCGCTATGTGTAGCTCTCGCCTTTAGATTAATTCGCATAAAGGGCCTCTGTGCTGTTGGCTTCGGCTCCACGCATGCCTCCCAAAGGACCGGGTCACTATATGGCCCGTGATCATGGAAATAATAATATATATACCTGCAGGGCAGCTTGTGGCGAGCTGTTGGTGAGTAGCGACACCACGGGTATACCGAGTGCTACCTGGGAAGTTCCTGGTTCTCGTCTCTGCTTGCGGAGTGGTACCCCAAGAGAACCAGATCCCCACCTCTTGCTTGCCTTCATTGGCCGGTCTGAGTGGAGTCGTGAGAGATGCATCTTAGAATGTAGACTCGGGGGTGGAAGTGTCTAATGGCGTAATAACGAGGAAGCCCGCTCACGTGTCTTCGTGATGGTGAAATCGGGGCCGCACCTCTCGACACCCCTTAGTCGTTTGCACCGATGTTGTTCCTTTACCGGCATTTACGCCAACATTTTGAGGAACCCATCCAGCATTCGGCAAGCCACCGTCTGCCGCTTGTAACAGTATTGAGAGTATATTTATGGCAGGCGTCCATAGTTTCCCCCGTAGCCCAATTACCCAGTCCATCCATTCACCACAATAACATAGCTTTTTTGTTATTTACATTTTCCTTTGCAATAGTCTCTACATCTGGCGGATATCATCTTCGGGTGTATCATATTGTGCAACCAAGGATGATACCCGCTATGTGTAGCTCTCGCCTTTAGATTAATTCTCATAAAGGGCCTCTGTGCTGTTGGCTTCGGCTCCACGCATGCCTCCCAAAGGACCGGGTCACTATATGGCCCGTGATCATGGAAATGAGAAACAGAATAATAATATGGTTCAATAAATTTAAGCTAATTTGCATATTATTAATGGTAGGTTCAATGCATGAAATAAAAATTGAAAAACCGGAATCTAAAAAAATTATAGTTCATTTAACAATATAAATTGACAGATATATATAGTAGGTAATTCGTAAATCTTCCTTTTGAGTAGAAATTAAACTTAATGGGGCAGTTAATTTAGATAACAAAAATTAAAGTATTTTTTTTACCAAAAACCGATAATTATCGATATTTATCGATAAATAGAGCAATAAATATCGATTTATCGAGTATCGAAAATTTTCGATAATTGCATGCCCTACTAGCAATACAACTACTAGTAATACCCGGAAAGAGATTAGTCTTCTCATTCGCCGATGGTGATGATGTCGTAAGCTGGAGACACCCACATGACCATCGTGTCTCGGAAGAAAATACACGTTTTCTTATACCATGCCTTTAACCATAAGTACTGAGAAATTCTAAGTAGGTAAAACCATTTTACCTACCACGCTTAGTACACGCTTAGTATGTACCTACTGTAATACATACTTTAATAGTTATAATTAAACTATTAAACTTATAATTCCTTGACTACCTGTTAATCTACCTATATTCGAGCATACTTCTACAAGTTTCCGGAGATTCTAATTTTGACACAAACTATCATTTTGATTCATCAGATTCACTAAATAACAATTAATGAATACATTATCTTTAATAACAAAATATATTAAATAAGACATTAAAACTAAGGTAAGTGTTGATATCTTATTCAAAGCCACACAAGGGCTTTAATAATTATATGTATCTAAGAATGAACTTAAGTTAATTAGTTTTAAACCTAGATAGTAAGCATTTTGGTGTAAACTGTACGCAACTATCAACTTATATTAAACAAATGTCTAAAGCTTAAAATAATACCAACTTAAATAATGTAGGTACACAATATTTATTAAAATCAACTTAACAATATTATAAAATATGTCAAAGTTTGTAAGGATGGATGTATGGATGGGTATTTGTTACTCTTTCAAGCAAAAACTACTGAACCAATTAGGCTGAATTTAGTATGGGTATAGTTTGGAACCTGAAATAACATATAGGCTATTTTTTATCCCAATAAAACGCGGGCGAAGGCGCAGGCAGCAGCAAGTAAACTATAAAATAACTTATTTTAGTTGCGTCTTCCGGCTCTTTTTTTTAGCGTAGGCATTTCGTTTAGTCGTTGTCTTCTTCTAGTTTCTTATACCCGGAGAATAATAATGAGATGTTTATGTCTTGCACGGACGGTGTGTTAGATGGCAACGAAAATAAGTCATTCAGGTTGAAGCTGATCATTTGCTTGTCTGACTGAATGAATTTTACTTAAAAAGTGGTTTGGAGATAAGTTCATGTTTTTGTCATTTTGATGTTACCCTTTCATTCATATTGAAAGTTATCAATACAAAGTCTAGTAACGCTTGCTTGCAATTCCATCGAGTTATCTGAAAAATAAACATTGATTCATGCTTACGTATTCAATTTAAATTTTTTGAGATAAAAATATAAATCAAGTAAGTTAAACATTGTATATTACCTTAAGAAATTTTACCAAAGACCAAAAACTATGTAAACCAATGCTGCCTAGGCCATTTAAGTATTACTTAGGCTCTGCAAACTCAATAGACTGGCAAATGACAAGCTGACCAAGTACACTAATAGTGGCAAAAATATTTATTTGAGAATAGTCAAAATTCATGAATAAACTCCGCTTCAACTTCTTACTAAAAATATAGAGGTAGGTAGCGTTTATAAAACTATAAGATTCTAATTTAATAACACTAATATTATAATGTGAAAGTTGGGATATTAAGTTGTTTGTTAAGGGCTAAAATTTAGCATAAATGTGATGAACTGATGATTTACGCTTGGATTCACCAACAATTCTGATATAAAGTAATAACTACAACTTCCTGGCTACTTCTTTGGAAATACCCGTACAAAGCTGCAGGCTGAAACTAGTATTAATATAACTGAGCTTACTTCTATTTGACGAAGTACTTATATTTAGCATTGCAACTGATTGCTCTACCGTGACTGGTGAAAGACAAGCTTTTTCTATTCCAATCTCTTCCATGACATGATCAAAATGAAAAACATTGTTATGTTTGGAAGTGCTTCATCTAGGTTACCTAGACAGAACGTAGTAGGGACATTATTTACATAGCCGCAGGAGAAGCTAGTGTAACAATGAAATAGAATAAGTAGATATATTGGTCTCTCATCTATGGTAGATAGTTCTCATCTATCTGATTTTGAAGCATAGCTGCATCCAGGTCAGTTAACTTCGGCTCTACAAAGGCAAGATTTGGTTGAAGCAACGGAAGCATCATTAATTCATACTGGCTGTCTTCATCTGACTCATAGCTTATAAGAGCCCGCATTTTCTAAGCAACCATGGATTGCTCTACGATAACTGGTGAAGGAAAAGCATGTTGTCTTGTTTCTTTCATGACATTACATAAAAGAAAATCATTGTTAGGTATGTTTGGAAGTGCTAAATCTAGGTTACCTAGACAGTACGTAGTAGGAATACATAGCTTTAGATAGTAGTAAATAACCCTAGTCTTCTAATGTACGAAAACAATATTTAGTAGGCACCTGCTCTAGGTATCGTTTTGATTTCGTTTTATTATTTAGATACTTACCTAACTTGATTTTTAAGTACTAAGTTTAGGTAGGTAGTAACAAGTAGGTATCGAGTATCAAATAAGTAAAAATATAAATAACATTTCACTGTCATGTGAAGACAGGGTGTCGAAAGAAGGTACATACTAGGTAGGTACCTACACTACCTACCTACCAGTGGTAGGTTCTACCAAAATTAGTAGGCACTGCTTATCTCAGTATAGGTGACATAGACACTAATAAACCTATATAAATGCTTAGTACCTACGTACTTACTTTTCTAGCTAGGTAGGTAGTTATTATAAAACTTGTATGACTTACCTACCATGTTTCTCTTTTTTCTGGTTCAGCAAACTTACAAATAATCTACCTCCACCACCTAAATTCTTATTCATTTTGACGAAAACCGATGCATGTAATCTAACGATAGTAAAATCGCTCCCGAAGATTGTGAGAAAACAAAAGAAGCAAAGAGGAGGTGGCACAATATATTGACACGTTCAATGTGGAGAAAGTGCGATGCCATAAACCGGGGCAATTGTCCAGCGCGGGTGTGGTGCACACCGCGTCGCCCCGCAATCCATTTTTAAGTCCATACGGTTCTGACAATAAAACTCATAAAGATAGCATACGTCTTTTTGGCACGACGTAATTTTTAGTTTTTGAGCATACGTCTATAATGTTTTAATTAATAATAAAATAACTAACATACATAAAAATATTGTGTTTTGCCAAATTATGGAGCCAGACCTACAGATTTTAATAATGAAATAAAAAAAACGGTATTTTGTTTTTACGTCCCTATGACTTGATGCCCTCGATATGTAATATATTGTATTATGTATATCAGTTATCTAGTACCCATAACACAAGCTCTGCTTAGCTTGGGACTAGATAATGCTGTGTGAATTGTTCAGCATTATTTATTTATTATTTATTCTTATTCTACGACGTGCTGAATCGATATTCGAAGTCAAAATTAGGATACATCGGAAATGCATAGTCCGATCGTCGAACCACCAACTTATTTTTTTGTGTGGCTGTGTTATTATAATACCAAGTCTGCACTCAATCGTTGTGCAATGATACGACGCTGCTGCTCGGACGTTATGTCGTGCTGCAGCGCTGCGGTGCGTCGAGCCACGTCCGCCAGTACTATGAAGCGGAGACCGTCTACTGTATTTCATAATTATAATTACCTACTCTGCACTCAGTCGTCGCGCGGCGCCCTACGACGTTGCAGCTCGGACGCTAAGTCGTGTTGCAGCGCTGCGGTGCGTCGAGCCACGTCCGCTGGCACTACGGAGCGGAGACCATTCACTATGTCTTTAGTTTTACCTGGGAATATGACAAGAAGTTATAAGAAGCCGCAGGTTAGGTATAGGAGATGAGGACGTATAATAATAACTAACTTGACATTAGATTAAACTAGGTAATTTTGGTAAAAAAAAATATGGGCTGGACACATGTGCCTTATGGCAGAGTGGGAGAGTAAGAGAGAGATATTTAGAGTGAGAATAGACTTAATTAAATCAGGCCCATGCATAAAAGAGTGGAAGAAAACATGCTCAAAATAGAGTTAATTGGAAGGAAAGATAGATTTTGCACTGCTGTTATTTTTTTTCTAGCCTGATTCGTTTCATTGCTGGCCAAAGGCATCCTTGCATATCTTTCAGCTTGGTGCAGTCACGCTAAATCAACCACCAATATCTGAGGAAGTCGGTAAGGTTGTCTCATCAGTCATCATCACCGATTCAAATATCAAATATCAAAGTGCTTTATTTCCTTTAGACCTTACAGGACTCTTGGACATGTCACAAAATTAAGATTACATAAGTAAAACAGGGAAATAAAGTGATCACTTTGATTTTTTGTTCACTTCAATCTTTTTAAGGTAAAGTAAAGAAGCGAACAAGAAACCTGTACCTTGTTAGGTTGTTAGTTTTCGAGTTGGAGCAAAAGTCGTCCCATGCTTTTTTATCCTCTAGATAATCTGATATTTTGTAATAAGCTTTTTTACAAAGGATATGTTTAATAGTTTGTTTGAATTTATTTATTGATAATTTTTGCATATGTTTGATAGTTTGTTTGAATTTATTTATGGATATGTTTGATAGTTTGTTTGAATTTATTTATTGATGATTTCTTGACGAACTTCGCCCGCAGCTTCCTCTTCGTTGGCCACCATATCACTTAAATAAGTTAATATGTGGCCTAAGGCTAATAATAACAGCAGGCATTGACAATGAAGCTAAAATAATATCCAGGATGCTAGACAATCCATTAAACTTTGCTTGATTGGCGAAAACTGGAGTATTAAGTACAAAGACTCACCAAAATAGATATCATTTAGTGTGTTCCTAATTTTGTTCTCCATATCTTCGACCATGCGACCGATGTTAGCAATATGCGGCGTCACATCACTCACCGCTGAATCCTGCTCTGCCTGAAACATTTAAGATGAAAATAATAACTAAAATTGCCTACTTACCTACTTGAGACTTGCCTATGTGTAGGTAGGTAGGTACCTACTCTTACCCTAAGTTTAAAATTTAGTTTTTATGCTTAAGTGTACTTTTGTAATATTTGATGTTTCTTTCTTCTTTTTACATTGTTTGTGTGTTTTACCTACCTAAAAATATGTTCCCCCCTATGCTATTGTTCTCACCTATGTTATTGTTAAGTATATTTTACTGATACCTACCTACTACAATGTCTATGTTTGTTTTTTTCTTGTGCTGTCTATGTTTGTAAACCAAATAAACCATCTATCTATCTATCTAAATTGTTAATAATAGTCAGTTCCTTCATTTTCAGTAAAGCATTTCTTTGCAAAGATGGATCGGAATCCTTTAATATAAAATAGTGTCATAGTTTTTTAAAATACAATTGTTTCTACAGCCTGCAAAAATAAACATATTTAAAATTAATCTAAATATGCAGTTTTTCTTTCTCATAAATCAAAGTCATGACTCCTTGAACGACTTCTAGTCTCAACGAGTCTCATGGTTTAAGATTTGACCATCCACTTCCATCTCAAAACCACCTTATCAGGGGGAGGTCCGCATCCTTCAGTCGACCAGTATAGGCTGTAGATAGAGTACAAAAAACTAAACGTAACATGTGCTCCCACAATTTGAAAATGTTACACAGCTTTTTACAGATGCAAATTTTCGAATCATCTTTTTATAACATACCTGCCGAGTCAAACTGCCCCCAAGGTTCATAGTACCACTGCTTTCCTTGTTAGTTTGTAGCCACAGCATTGCTGTGGAGGTCAGCTTATAATGGGCATTGCGCCCTGAGCTCTTCTCAATCACTTCTACTACGTGGATGGAGTCCCAGCATCCTTTGATCTTTTGGGAGCCATCGCCGGCTTTCTTTATCAATATTACTCCTGAAATGTTAATAAACACCTTTAAACCAGCAGTGAAATAGAGCATTTTTAGAAATAAACAAGACATTTTTTCCTTTCATTGAATTTTTATACACTGGCTTCCATTCTACAAGAAAACACTATACACACCGGCAAATCCATGGTCCATATCCCACAGATAAACAGAGCTCACTCCACCTTCAAAGTACATCTCTCTATACTGATCAAAGGCTAGATTGGCATCCATTTCCAATTTCCTGAGCCGTTCAGATGGCATTGATCCATCTTCTAAGGGAGGGTCGTAAGTATTCGACCATGGGGACCTGTAGGAATCTCCGTCTCGATTGTAATCGCACAGTAGATAGTCCTTCCCGTTTGTTTTATCCTGAGCAATCTTCAAAGGCTGATCAACTGACGATAAGAGGTCATCGCACATGCTTGGCACCAAATCTATCAAATCCGTTAAATTTTTCTCGATCTGCTGAGGAGGCAGTCTCCGCATCAGATCCAGCGCACAATCCATCTGCTGGTCAGTCTAAAAATCGAGAGATAAACGTTAATTTTCGTGTATTAGTCATCATAACAAACATTCAACGCCAATGTTTTGTAGGTCGGTGAAATTCAATTTTACTTACCATTTTCCTTTGATATTAATACTACTATAATAAGTTGGCGGATAGCTTTTAAAGCTAAGCTTTTTGGTAAAGATTTTGTAATAAATTTACAAATTTGTAGAAAATAAAAACTGAATCCCAACCCAAATCGTAAAATTGACAAATTGACGTTTTGATTTTGACGTAAAAAAGATGACAATTGGAATTTCGAACAGAAACCATAATCGGTCTCGAGGTGGTGGAGTTTGTTTTTGAACGAACGAATCAAAATCTAATGGATCGCATGGGTTGGCGGCGTGAGATATTTTTTTTAGCATTAAACTATGTAATGTAAATGTAATTTGGCGAATTAGGACGTGAACTATTTTCTATAAACCCATCAAAAAACCAGCTTAAAATTAATTGTTTGTATTTTGGGAGCATTTGGGATAACTTTTTATTTTTAGACCAAAATTTTAGACAAAATATATTATAATTACATATTTAAAAGATAGTTTTTAGCTTACAAAGCAAATTTTTAAGCACTTCCTGGTATCCTGGGTATCCTGGGTCCTGGGTATATTCCTGGGTAAGTCACCTAGCTTAAAACTTAAGTACTTACTAAATACTTATCTTGCTGTGCCATAACGGGGTCCATATTTGAGACTGTAAAATATATAATATCTTTTTGTACAATATGGTTGCAATACAACATTTTGATTTGATTTGATTTTTAGACCAAAATCTTTTATTTTTCCAAATGCTCCTAAACTACCAATGAACCGATGTTAGTAACAGAAAATAGTTTACGATTTGCGCCAAATTACTTTTTCGCTAGTTTTAATCCTTGTGAGGTGCGAAACCAATCGGAGATTGTTTTTCTCTCGAATTCAATTTTTATATTTTTTTCCGGGGTAAAACTTCGAAGAGTCAAGCCCTGGACTGGACGCACCAGCCAATACAGAAGACTGGTATTGGCCATCGGCAAACTTTTTTGACTTTTGGTGGGTTTTACACCCCTTGACACACCCCACACTTCTTGGTGGAGTCGTTGAACTCTGGACATCCCAACAAAATTACAAGAATAGTATCGGCGTGCAGAACGGGACGCAAAAAAAATGTGTGTTGTTGGACATTTTTTGGTGGAGAGTTCCGATTTCAATCCACAGCAAATAGAGAGAATGCAATACCTAGTTACAATGATTGGTGGTTGGAAAAAAGGGTTTCAGACATTTATTCACTTATAAAGACATTTTTAATTTAATGGCGTTTAATAAGATTTATTTTTTAATAAGCAAAAATTAAGGAAACATTAAAAATCTATGAAATATTGTTAGATACACGCACTTTGGACTGGAGTTTACGGGAAGCAGGACTAATGGCTGGTTTATACGTATTAAGTAGTCAAGTAGTAACTAAATTTTAACTTAGTTTTAGGTGTCTTAATTTTTAGTGTGCGTTCAAACGTATTAGGTACATAGATAAGCTCATTAGTTGACTCAAAAATGCAAATTGGACGGTCGATAATCGCCATAGCTGACGCTATGCTGGCAAGCCTTCCTTGTTAAGCTGCTTTATCTCTATATTTTCAAGCTTTTACATTATTTTTTAGGTATTCTTCGAATGACAATATGATGACAATAACAAACATAACGGACCGTGCCGCCAACATTACTTGCCAATTAACTAAATTGTACTGTCCAAACGCGTCAAGTTACAAGCCACGACCACCGACTTACCCGAAAAATTTAAATATTTCTTTTCTGCTCTGCAATTTTAACTTGCTACTTGTCACAAATTGATGATTACACGCATTAAGTCGCTTAAAATAAAGTTAATATTTAGTTTACTGCTCAACAACTTGATACGTGTAAACCAGCCATTTACAAATTTTTTGATGTACTTAGTGCCTGCCCCTTGTTACGGCTGGCGGAGTGGCTGCACTTCCTACAGTGCCGGAGCCATCGCGATGCTAAGTGCATCCCAAAAAAATAATCAAGAACGCCGACACAGATGAAAAACTTAATAATATGCTTTCGATCATCGACCCTAGCAAAAACCAACGTTTTCACAAAAAAAGGTTAGTGACCTGTAGTCCTAGGTCACTGACGTTTTGTACAACGTAATGATTTCAAGGTGAAGGGTCAATGACCTTAGAAAAAAATGATTTTTCCTTGCCTCCCGTAAACTCCACCGCGACCCGCACTTTATCGTAAGTGCTTTCGGTGAACCTATCTACTTTGTTCAAACGTGTACTTGCCTAATTAATTTTTAGTTTTCACGTTTAGGTATGTAATATTAGGTATGTAAACTATAATAGGACCTACCGACTTAATAACAGCGGACAGGTGTGTCTTGTCTTTTTTGCAAAGGTTTTCAGTGAAAATATACGAGTAAAGAAATAACGGCGAGCGCAGCGATGGTAAAGCGGAGTCGCAAATTGCTAAACATTTTCTATGATGTTTTTTTGTATGAAAACTTAAATATAAGTATTAAATAAAAAAAGGGAAGAACCTAGCTAATATAAGAACCTTTTTACGTATTACCTAATCTGTCTTTAATGGGGGATGGAGGCCCCTTATATCCACGGAGCAATGGGTTGCAATGCAACCCAATTAGGCCATGGGCCAGTCGCATTCAATTTGAGGTAGTGCTGTGAATAGCCGGCTTACGAAAGGTACTTAAACCTACTACATTTATGTATAAGCTGCATCACATCACTATATTATTATTCGTATATTTTTTTTATGGTCAAAGAACTTGTAATTACTCGCCGCCGCCGCTGCCGCCGCCGTTCGTAAGTAGAGTACGCGCAAATCTTTATGAGCTCTGTGAAGTTGGCTTCAACGGCTGCGCACTGAACCAAAAATAAGGCGTTGAGGGGAAAAAGCGGGGTGAGAGGGGACCTGACTGTCAAACCAGGGTTGCCAGCAAGAGTTTTGGCGTATTTTTATTGTGTCTAGCACATTTTGTTATGCATTACTATATTTCTCAATTCAATATTTATAGAATATTCAAAAACATCTTATACTCAATGACAGATTATTTAAAACCTAGCATGTTAGAAGAAAATAAACTTTTTATCTAACAAAATAAACCCAAGTTTGAAAATGAAATAATTTCCATGTAGCATATTTATTTATTGTCGAATGAATGCTTTTCAGTACAATGACGCAGCAAAGTCTTTGACGATTGTTCGGTGTTCGTTTCGTTGACTTGATAGTTTATTCTTGTGATTTTGTGGAGTATTCCCTGATATTAGCTGTTTCTCTTAAAAGTTAAATATGCCTCGCGGGCGGAATAACGTACTGCTTTGTCAAACATGGAAAATGGTGTTCGATGTCATAAGTTTTATGAGAAAAGAAGCCGATGAATTCAACCTCAAAATGGTACTTCAGTGGACTGCAGCTGCAACAGGTGTGTCTATTAGCACCATAAAAAGAATTTCTAGCCGAAGTCTGGGTGGGTCGATGGTTGGAAAATATCACTTTTCTATTTGATTGTACTTGCGCAGTATTGCTTCCGTGCCTATGTTCACAGAGCTCATTAAGTTTTGCGATTACTCTACCTATCTACCGTGTGGCATACCGATACCGATTATTGGCAACTTGTCACAATGTTGCCGGTGTACGCTTTGCTGCTACTAAAGCGTGATCCAATCCAACATAAGATGGCGTGTTTTAAAAAACGATAAACAGACTTCAAATTTCCTTACTTATACACTTATTTTAAGTTTTGCGAGATAAATACTAAACCACTGGGGATAAAAAATATGGGACCCGTTCGAGATCGTTTTCTATACAATAGTGAAAGAATTTTCAAAATCGGTCCATAATTGGCGGAGATATCGCGTAACATACATACAAAAAACATATAGACGAATTGATAACCTCCTTCTTTTGAAGTCGGTTAAAAACAAGCTTCACATTGCGCGAAAGAAACAGCACGACTTGACTTGACTTCTTTGTTATTGGCAATATGCGTCTGGTTCCGAAACTACGTTTCTATTGTCAGTTTTCATTTCCGTTTTCGAAATGTCATTTTCAAGAGTTTTCAAGCACTTTTCAAGTTCCATGGTGTTGTGTCAAACTTTTGTTGTTATTTCTTTTCTTGCAATTCTTTGTAATTGCATTAACTGTTGTGTCCTAGAGTCCTAGATCATTTATCAAACGATTTATAAATAAGTTTGCAGTTCCCGCTTGTACTTTTGTACTTTGTCTGTGAAGTTCCCTATCGAGTCTTCGTCGAGTCTGTAAAGGTGTGATGTGTATTGTGTACTCCATAAAATTTGTGATTCATGTTATGGGAATGCAAACGAGTTATTGTATCTTGAGCGTCTATTAAGTGATTCTAAACAGGAAGCGCGGTGTCTGTAGTACCTTTTCGATACTGCTGCGCTCTAAGTTTCTGTAAATCCAACAGAAAAACTTAATGAACTGGTAATCCTATTTACCCTAGGTTATGGTCAAATTAAACATTACGGAAACCTTACAGTACTTGCAAAATGCAGCTAAATTAACCATGTCAGCCACACAGATTTGAAAGTGCCAATGCTGCACTAAGATTTCAATTCATAATATAATCCACTCATAATAAATTCCATCATCAAAATATTGTTTGAATATTGATAAGCAAACGCGTTAAGCTTGGCGGTTTTATAATTATAATTTAATAGCTTGTAAAGTAAGTCAATAAGCATTATCTTTTGTTTCAGACACAGTCTTGACTGTCATGATGCCGACCCAAATGGTGAACCAGGAGAACCATGCAAATGATGTGCGAGTTAAAACCGTGTACAGTGGAGATGTTATGATAACATACATCAAACATAACATTACGTTTGAGGAATTTATGCAGGAGATGGTGGCGATATGTAGATTTTCTGCAGATCAGGTTTGTTTGCTTCTATTGTGAAATAAATCTTACATTCCTGGGTGCTGCATCTGGCTCTCAATATTCATAATATCAGTTAGGACTAGTCAAGTCATAGATAAATATAGTGGTCATAGTCTCAGAGTAAAACTCGCACTATCAAATACCAACATTGCTCAACACTTTCTGAGTAACCGAGTGGTGCCCAATTGACTTGACTAAGTGTTCCTTGTGATGCCATAGTTGTACTGTGAACTTTAAAGCAATGTGATATAGACATATCAGCTCTCAGCTGCTTGTCTATAATTAAATAATAATAATAAATTAGGTGGCAATAATCCTAAGATTCTTTTTAGTTTCTTCTGTAAACTAGTTAGAAATCTAAATGAATAAATAATGCCAGATCACCCAGAGCAAATATCTGCAGATTATACAAATATTTGTATGAAGGTGGAAATTGAACCTGTAACCTGCTGTGTCACAGGCGGACTTTTGTCTACTGCTCCATAGTGGTTGTCCTTGAGAATTTTGTCAATATGACTACAACAACAGTATACTTACTATACATTGTCATTGACGGCCAATTGTCACTTATTTCACTTAATTCTTTATTATAATAATGTTGCAATTAAAGAATTTATTACCCATCTATCTACATTCCAGGTGTTTACTGCGAAGTGGGTGGACGAGGAAGGTGATCCTTGCACTATCTCGACTCAGCTGGAGCTGGATGAGGCGCTAAGGCTGTATGAGCTGAATCGGGACTCGGAGCTGACTGTTCATGGTAAGTCTTCTTCAATTACTCAACAAATATGCAGCTGAAGCTGCAAAGCAGACTAAGTACCGGCTATGATCTGTGCCCCAGTGAACTCTTTCAATAATAACTGGGACAAATACCTACTTAAAGACAAAGACTAAGATATACATGCATCAGCATAAGACCTGTTTGTCTTATAAAAATAATCATCAGTAAGTCTCCTGAGGTTATGTGTATATGGAATAATATGACAAGGTGTAGCAAGAAAAACATTGTAAAAATAATGAGAAGGGCGAGACACCTTTAAGAAGGTTCTTTAAGTGGCCACAAAAGGCAGTATCCCAGCCTTTTGCTGGGCTTTAAAACACATGTAAATCACATAAGGAAAGGACCTCAGCAGGTAATTAATTAATATCCAATACCTGTTATTTGTTAATGCATTCATTGCCGAGCCCCGGTAGTGCGATGCGAACCGCAGGGGCCCGCCGCCTCAGATGCAGCTACAGGTGAAAATATACATCGTGGGCCCTGAAAGTGTTAAACATAATAAAATTAACTGGATAATTATGTAGATGCAAACAGGCTCATAATCCTTGGACACTCACTGCTGTCTTCTAGCCAATAGCTAGCTGGTCTGACTTTGTCCAGTAAATCTAACTTGAGTGAAACGTGTTTATTATGAAAAAAAGAATATTGACAGCCAAGCTTGGCGTAAAAAAACAGTATTTACAGTTATGGTTATGTATGTATATCAGCAACCCGGGAAGAGCTAGCCGCGATTCCTACAAGTGCACCAAATTGATTATACTTTGTTAGAGAATAATCAAGATGTATAGGTACATATATATTGGTACACACCAAATTCTTGTTCTACAACTACCAGTTCATCCTTTTGTTTACAAACATCCTACCACCCGAATGTGAAGAGCTGTGTACAACACGCGTTACATGATTATGGCGCTAGATGTCGCTATTAGGCACGAATACTCCAGTATACTTACAATAGGTGAAAATTATCTTATCAGCCTGCTGGATCCCACTCTTGGGCAAAGGCCTCCCTGCCCTTCTTCCATACATCCCCGTCCAGGGTGTCGTGGGACAGTGTGAGCAGAGAAGAACCAGTTCGAAAAAAATGGTCACAAATAAATACAAAATACTTTAAGTTCCCTTTTCAAGTCTAAATGGCTTACTGAATTTGGCATGGAAATGGATTGTACGATTGTATCCCGGGAAAAGGTCCTGTAAAATTTTTACCCAGGAAAAAAAGAGTGCAAGTCGCCTGCAGATAGAAAATTCTACAACCTTTATCTCTCTGGATGTCGGAACTCCGCATTAACTCCGAATATTTCGTTCGCTTATTCATTCGAAGTATCAAGGCGCCACTCAAGCTCAAGGCCCTAAAACCTACGTAAATAAATACTTAGTAGCCAATAAAAAACTCGACATTATGAACAATCATCGCAATCAATAGTAAATAAGGAACGAAACGTTCGAGGCCTGGCATATTAGCGATCCAATTGACACACATGCGAGTTCAAGATGTTAATGTGGACTGTTGCTCGTCAAATGAGCGGAATTAGTGGTAATTATTGAATAATGTCCGTAGCCGTGGAGCCGCGACGTACGAATATAGACCCCTCTAACTCAACCCGTGGATGTCGTAAGAGCCGACTAAGGGAACCTACCAGAGGAAGGTCAGCAGCTGCCTTCTGAGTATTTTTCAACACCAACACTGCGATCACCAATCCGTCTGCCAAGCGTGGTGATTATGGCAATCGGGGGGATTGCGATGGGATTGCTACATGGGAGACCATCCACTCGATGGACCGACGACATCGTAGCGGTCGCAGGATCATGTGAGTCGATGGATGGAGGCGGCTCAGGACCGCTATTTGTGGCGTGTCGTATGGGGGAGGCCTATGTCCAGGACGTGTATGGGCTGATATGATGATGATGATTGAATAATGTGTGCGTAACTGGGCTGTTTTTCTAGATTATTAGCTGACCCGGCAAACTTTGTTTTGCCATCGACCGCTGGGCTGAATCTTATTACAGTAACTAATATCGCTATTAAAAAAAAGAGAGTTGGTGTTAGAAAGGTAATTGAGGTTTATATGTATTTTTTAATGCCAAAACATAAATATTAATATAGAAAATTGACTATAAATTGATATATAAAATTGTATACAAGGATCCTAAGTTCGGTTCGGACTTTTAAAAGCCCTCTCCCATACCTCTTTATGTCTTTTTTTATTAATAAGTAAATAATATATAAATCTTAGTAACAATTATACGCACTATATTCTCTCTCTAACGAGACTACAAATAGTAGGCATGCGAAATTGTTTATGTTTACAAGAAAAAAAAGAACCATTTCTATTCACAAATTAGATTGATAATAAATCTCTATAATCGCCCAGCATCAAATCAGTGAACCCGGCTGGCCTCAGCATGAGGATAATACCCAAATTATCTTTTTAATCTTATCACCGCAAGTCGTTTATCAGCCTGAATAACAAAGCAACCCTTTCGAAAACCAGAAGCCTTTAAGACATCGCTTTCGGACTGACCGCGCGACGTGTTGTTTACATAAATGAATAATTTATATGAAAATTTACTTCTATTTATTCCTGTTGAAAGGCATCTTGTCATATTTTTAAATAATTTGGAGACATATTGGGTAAATCAAGATTTCCATGCTTTAAGTTAGAAAAGAAGTGCCCTTACCTTAGGCTCTATCTTAGCAGTGAGTTCTCACCAAATTTTTTTTAACTGTGTATTTCACAAACTTTAGATTTAGGGAGAGGTCTTCTAATTTGTATTTTTTTTTCCTATATACTTTATACTACCTCTATATACTCTATTCCTATATACTTTATACTACCTCTATATACTCTACTATATACTTACCTATATATTGTACGCACTATATACTTACCTGTATACTATATAATCCCTTTGTCCCAGCGATCCAAAGAGGATCTTGGCACAAGACATATCCTGGCATATCGGTTCTGACCTGTGTCTCGCTAATAGCGTCGCGAAGATCCAGCGGTACCAAGGGCGGCCGTCTGGTCTACGCCCTAATGGTTTTTAGGTCTTCTTGACAGCTGCATCCTTCAACATAAGGCTCGCAGCTCACTGCGAGCTTTAAGTTCTGATCTCGTTCTCATGAAGTAAGAGTTAGTTTTGCGCGAAAAAAAAACCAGAAACTTTGATTTTTTGTTTTCCTAGTACGCCCCCTTTTAATTTAAGACCTAACGCGGTATATCTAAAACAATCTCGGTAACGCGCGTTATTCCACTGGGCGTTTTGTGTGTACTGTATATCCATTCGGTTTCGAAAGCTTTACCCCCGTAGAACGATGGCTCAACATCCGTGCCGAAATATCCACTAACGTCATTGGAACGACCAAGTTGGCAAAGTACTGAGCAAATAAAACAAGCCGAACTTGTATGCGAACGAAGGCGAACTTTCTCTAATAAACGGCAAACATTGGGGATGCTACTCGAGGAATTATAGGTACAGTCATCCACGAAAATCGCTGTAAACAACTGGTTTTAATAGCGAATTACTCTCTTAAGAAGAAAATCAAAAGCATTCAACACATAAGTGTCGTTTATTTTCTTCTGTTGACATATGAAAAACCTTGCTTCGCCCTATTTTTTCGCCATGCTTTGCTTAAGTTGAGAGATTTTTATATGTGAAGTGTTTTGGGTGTTCAACAAATAATAAATTGTCCACCAAAATCACGGCCATGTTCACGGCTTTCCTGCACCATACTATTTTGGTGGAAAAAAGGTAAAGGAGAGAAACACCGCTTATG
Source organism: Eupithecia insigniata (assembly GCA_947859395.1). Lineage (NCBI taxonomy): Eukaryota > Metazoa > Arthropoda > Insecta > Lepidoptera > Geometridae > Eupithecia > Eupithecia insigniata. Next base: position 11,381,883 of record OX402011.1, read on the forward strand.
CAATATTTAATTCAATTCTTGTGTAAGGATTTTCGTTCCTGACTGTACCATTGGTAGTAAGCGTGAAGTTTAGACTGTTTAATTGCGTAACCTTAACAGAATAAACCTTACAGCATAACATAAAACGGCTGCACCGATTTTCATCAAAAATTGCTTAGCACAAAAAGTAATCTAAATTCACAAATAATCCAAAATCCTTATGGTAAATTTTGCTTCGAATATGAACGATTATGATAAAACATGGTCATAAAACACTCGATGAAAGGATTTAGGGAAAAATCCGTCACTCCAAAAAAGTTTTCTAATTGGTCACAACGCAAAAAGCATTAAAATTGGTTTCAGTCACCATTGTCGAAGCGAAGTGCAGCCTTTCTAAAAAAAAAACGTATTAAAATCAGTTCCCTCGCTTGAGAGCAGCATTGAGACAGACCAAATTAAACATACATATGTATGTATAAGCACCACTCTTTTTGCGTTTGGGGCTTAGAATAAAAACTATACTACTATAACTTCTTCCACTAGTGGACAAAAAATTAAAGTGAAGAGAATATCAATAACACCTTATTTCTTATTTGATAATAATAACTATGTTTATAGTATAAAATTTGACTTGTCTAAGTGCTTATTTTGTAAGCCTAAAGAAATAAAGTTATTGATTCTGATTCTAACTAACCAACTGTATTCGGTTCTTAATACTAAAGCATTCTTTGTAAACAATGGGATCACAAAAACAAAACTATATTTAACAAAAATACGGTTGGTTTTTTTACGACACGTCGGTTTTTCTTAATTTAAATTTTCACAGCTTGCAGACATCATTTTAATTGTCTCTCGTCTATTGTCCAACACGAATTTCCAAATTTTTCGCTACGCATGTGTAATTGTCTGTTGTTGAAGTTTTGGTTTTCTTTTAGTTTACCTTGATGCTACCTTGTGGTTTTCTGGTACTATTTCTATTTATGAACTTTTGTAATGTGGAAAAGTTCTAAAACGATAAGAATAATATAAACATCTTGGTTAAAGCATATAAAACGTTGTTTTATTATAATTTTAAGAAGTACAAGTTAGCAGTTAAAACAAATATATCTTTTCAGTATTTTAGGAATAATAACACCAAGTAACTATGGCAACCAAACCATAGATTGTAATACCAAAGAGACGACATCCATAGGTACAGTCTTTTTACACTATTTCATATTTATTTTATTGCATCATTGTGTACATTTGTAGGTCTCAGTATCTAGTTAATGTATAGGAGACAATGTTACCCAAGCAGGGCGCGGGCGCGGGCGTGGCAATAGGTACCTACTGGGAGTGGAAGTGGACCGTACTATCAGTTATTGTTAAGTTTTCATTAATAAATGTCTTTGTTTACAAGAAATATTAGATTATAGAACCAAATCTATGTAATTTATAAAGTGTATGACGTAAAACACCAATATTTTTTATTGAAGAATAGTTATGTAAATATTTCTTAATTTCATCTCATTGTGGTTCGTTGTGCGCTGTCTCGGTCTCGATATTATTATTTCAATCATGATGGAGGTCAGAACTGGACAAGGCGACTGTCCACTAAAGCAATCGACATTTTGATCGAGCTGGCAAGTTAGAAACCTTTCCTTTTCGACTAAGAAAGACATGATGGACTTGGACGTAGTACTCAATATTAGGTATACTACCTTTACACAATCTTTTTGTTTATGGTAGGAATGGTAATGAGAATATGAGACAGAATTATAAGGCCTTGACATGATTTAATGAACTTCAAGGTTGTCGCTCACACATGCAACCCCACTGCCGCACAATACACTCGCAACGCAACGTTTAACTAGGTACATTTTACAGTGACGACATGCTTACCGCAACCTTCATGCAAGTGCTCCTCGCGCTCTCTACTAATTTATGCCGTCTCTATTTATATTATTTGAATGTTGACTGTATGCGCTTAATTAACCCTTTGGCCAGAATGACTCATTGATTGCATACAAAAACGTGCCTGCGCGGGCCTTATGCGAATTAATTTAGCCCATAATTTAAGTGCTCATTTTTGTTCTGCGGCAGTGGTGTTGGACGTATGTGCGTCAACCTTTAGCATCCCAGTTTTCTCTCTCAGTTCAGAGCTGATCAGTTTGTTTGTGTTTGCTTTGCCATGGATTCCCTCAAGGTTACTATGCAAATAAGATATATGTAGAAGCAATAGTAAAGTAAAAGTAAAGTAAAAGTTATTTATTTGCAAAACACATGTAAAAAAAGATGACAAATATTTTTTTTGATCCAACATGTTTGACCAATATACATTGGTGTGCAAAAGAATTAGAGAGTATGGCATGCATGTCTAAATTAATTAATTGTACATAACATTAGGAAATTAACAAGATTATTAATTTTACATTTGAATTTAGTATACGCAGCATAAAATTAGAGTACATCATTTAGAAATTCGACAATATTATAGTAGCATTTTTCACATAATTATTTGTGTATGTGCTTTATCAACTCTGGAGCAAACAGAAATCGCTCTTTCTTCATATTTTCTATCGCATATGTCTTGTCGCTAAAACGGATATAATATATTTTGTATGTTTTTAAAAAACTAAAAATCTTCTTCGATTCTCTCAATTTTACACTGTTTTTAAGTTTTGCGGGATAAATAATAATCCCTCGGGTTCGGGTTTGAATTTTATGGGATTACCTCGGGATTATATTCTATACTTATTACAAAAGTATTTTAAAATCGGTCCATAACTGACGGAGAAATCGACAAAGATACATAAAAAAATCATACAGCCGAACATAGAACCTCCTCCTTTTAAAGTCAGTCTGTTAAAAAGTAACAGAATAACCAAAACGTAACTGTATAATATGAAACTAAACTCTCAACAAAATGATAAAACAGACAAAATACTTAGCGAGAAAACAAACAAACAAAAACCCCGGCTGAGTGAATTTACTTTGGTTTGAGTTCTGGTTATGTACTTAGTATAAAGATCTCGAATGCGTTTTTGTATCAAAGTCATCGAATTAAACATTAAACCTACTATAGCCATCATAATTATAAGATATTTTTATACTTTCATAATATCCTAGCCGTGGGGCCGCGGCTTACGAATATCGACCCCTCCAACTCAACCCGTGGATGTCGTAAAAGCCGACTAAGGGAACCTACCAGAGGAAGGGCAGCAGCTTCCTTCTGAGTATTTTTAAACACCAACACTGCGATCACCGATCCGCATGCCAAGCGTGGTGATTATGGCAAATCCCCCCCTACATGGGAGACCATCCACTCGATGGACCGACGACATCGTAGCGGTCGCAGGGAGTCGATGGATGGAGGCGGCTCAGGACCGCTATTTGTGGCGTCGTACGGGGGAGGCCTATGTCCAGCTGTGGACCTGTATGGGCTGATGATGATGATGATGATGATAATATCCTAATTGACTATTCGATTCTGTTTAATCTAAAAATAATGAAACGAAACTCTCAACAAAATGGTACAGTACAACAGACAAAATACTTAGCGAGAAAACAAACAAGTATTTATTGAAACAAACATAAACCCCGGCTGCGCTGAATTTTCTTCGGTTCGACTTCGAGTTAGGTACTATAAAGATCTCGGATCCGTTTTTGCGTCAAAGTCATCGAATTAAACATTTAACCTCCTATAGCCATGATATAAGATATTTTTATACTCTCATAATATCCTAATTGACTATTCGATTCTGTTTAATCTAAAAATAATGAAACGAAACTCTCAACAAAATGGCAGCATTTAGTATTTTGTCTGTTGTACGGCAATGTACAACAGACAAAATACTTAGCGAGAAAACAAACAAGTATTTATTGAAAGAAACATAAACAGTAACAAAATTAACAAATGAGAACAATCAGGTAAAATATATAAAAAAATATTATTAGAGTTTCCTAGATATTTTTATAGTTCATTATTATCCTAATTTACTATTCGATCCTGTTGAATCCAAAATACCTAACTTGTTAAAATGGATAACAAACGCTTCGTAATTATATTTTTCTTATTTCTAAATCTCTAAAGCCCTTTCTTTGAACACGATTTCACCTGATAACTTGACTATCTATCAAATAATATGATAATTTGATAAAAGCGAATTTCTTACATTTAAACAGTTTTTTAAGTTTTTCGGGATAAATACTAATCCCTCGGGAATTTTTGTGGGACCACTTCGGGATAATCCTCTATAAACTGCAAAAGAACATCCAAATCGGTGCATAAATTACGGGAAAATCGAAAAAATATTAAAGCCGGAAGAAATATTAAAATTATTTCTTCCGACTGGATTAATATGGACCAGTTGAGCTACCTGTAGATTATTTGCGGCAGTCTGCAGTTAGCTCAATTGTTTCAATTGTAAATACTAGTTCTAATTTCTTTTTTATTTGATTTGCATTTTTCTTTAGTTATTTTCATTTAAAATCAACTTACAAAACAAATCCTTCGTGAAAGCCGTTGAAAGCAATATCTCCGCTCCAGCAACCATATCCCCTAACAGCTAATTGGCCGGACTTGGAAACAAAATCATTGAGCCGGCTGCGCAGTGGCACCGCGAAAATCCGCGAGAGCGGCCGTGCGCGCGCACAATCGACACCGCAGCCCGAACGAGTGACCTCGCCGCGCCGTGTTACGATGAGGTGCTTTTGTGTTTGTTTTTTTAAACAGCCTGTATTTTCGGCCTATGCAGCTTGTGTAGTTATTATACCTTTGTGATTGGATACGCAGTGTTTTGTTTTTGGAATGGTTGTATTTCGCCGTCTGTTTTTCTGTGCTGGTAATTATGACATTGGAATACAGTGTACCGTACCCTTTCACCTTATTGAGTGAGGTTTTGGGTTTGTTTAAGGCGATTGGAAACGGATCTGACTGAAGATAAATAATAGGTAGATAGTTAAACGGTGTCATCATAATATTTAGCTTCTGCACTACTCGGACACTGCGAAATAGTGCAACAATACTATATTAGCTCCTTTAAGAAATCATAACAAGTCGTGTTGACATCACGTCCTAAACTTATTATTAGTATTAATCCTTATAGCCTTTTTATAAGGTGAAATTCCAAATACATACGCTTTTAAAAACACATGATATCCTAGATTTGTTATAAGGTGAAGTTCCACATAGTACATACGGCCTAAAAAAACACTTCTTACTGCAACTCTGATCCAGTAACAACCGAATTTTCGCTGTTTCTTTCGCCACAAGGTCAAAGAACCACAGGCAAGCGCCATGCATCTTTGTTTACAACATGGTATGTGTGTATGGATGTTTGTATGTGTACCGGCGCGATAACGCTGACCCACATCAGTGAGCGCACTGGAGGTGTGCGAATGTAGCCGCATATCACCGGATTCTGGGATAGACGAGCCAAGTGTGAGTCGGCTCGAGTACAAAAGGACATTGCAATGCCATGTTATTTATTAAAACACAAAGTTTAGTGGACAGACGTTGTCCTATCCAACAAACTAAAAGAGAAAAGCTCTTACAGTTTCCTTAATTTTTAAATTCCCAAGTCATATTTTCAAATTTATCGGTCTTTTTTTATTGGTACCGGTAAAACATGATTCAAAAAAACAAGGTCTGGTATTCTGGGAGTAACACTTGCTACGTCACTGTCCAAGTTGCCACTTATTGCAACAAAACATGAAAGTTTGAAAACAAATAATAATAAAGCCGTTGGGAAACAAAAAATTATAATTATTTCCATAACTAATTTTCGCAATAATAAACTTAATTTAACTTATGATTATGACATAAACTCTAATTAGTTTGGCCCCTTTCGAACATAGGCCACCCTGGGAAACAATAGTCAATAAAAAATACATAGATAGTGTTTTGTTTGTTAGATCATCAGTCAAATCAGTTTTTAACCGACCTCAAAAGAAGGAGGTTGTCAATTCGTCTGTATGTGTTTTTTTGTATGTACCTACATATGTTACGCCATATCTACGCCAGTTATGGACCGATTTTGAATTTTTTTTCACTATTATGTAGAAAATGATCACGAAGGGGTCCCATAAAATTTTTAGATTAGTATTTATCCCGCATAGCTTAAAATAAGTGTAAAAATAAGGGAATTTGAAGTAGGTTTATCGTTTTTTACAATACGCCATTATAGTTTAACACGAGATAATGTGATAAAAATTGGTTAGTACAAAAAAAATATAGTTTTATCAGATTAGTAGAAATAATTCAGAACTGCCTCCAATATTTACACATAAAGATTCGATAGCGACCTCACCAAGTAACAAACTGTTAGGTGGTTTCCTGATAATCGAACTCTGTATGAAACCGATTACGTAGTGCGATAAGGGACTAAGTTTCCCTGTGATAACATTCCAGTTATCGCTTCCAGAAATACCACTTCAAATTTTAACTAGGTAAATAATAAGCAAGACGTAATGTGGGTTTTGCAATTTTTTTGTGAATAGCCGAGTGAAGCAGTATCCAAGAAATTATGTAATTAATTAATTATTATATTAAATTATTATTATTTTGTTTCTCATTTCCATGATCACGGGCCATATAGTGACCCGGTCCTTTGGGAGGCATGCGTGGAGCCGAAGCCAACAGCACAGAGGCCCTTTATGAGAATTAATCTAAAGGCGAGAGCTACACATAGCGGATATCATCCTTTGTTGCACAATATGATACACCCGAAGATGATATCCGCCAGGTGTAGAGACTATTGCAAAGGAAAATGAAAATAACAAAAAAGCCATGTTATTGTGGTGAATGGATGGACTGGGTAATTGGGCTATGGGGGAAACTATGGACGCCTGCCATAAACATACTCTCAATACTGTTACAAGCGGCAGACGGTGGCTTACCGAATGCAAAAATAAAATATTTAAATTATTTAAAATATCTTTTCTTGTACTCTTTATTTCGAAAGCTTTATCTTCCTACTAATATTATAATATCAAAGTTTGTATGAATGAATGTATGGATATTTGTTACTCTTTCACGTAAAAACTACTGAACTCATTGGGCTATAATTTAGTATGGTTATATTTTGGGACCTGGAATAACATATAGGCTATTTTTTATCTCGATAAAACGCGAACGAAGGCGCGGGCAGCAGCTTGTATATCATAAATTATTATTTATTTGCTAACTAAGTATGTACCTATATAGCATAGGTTTGTTTAATACAAAGTATGTCTAATCGGTTCTCTATCTCATACGCCCGTACCTTCTTCCTGTGAAGATTTCAACCGCGTCAGAAGATTTAAGTCTTTCACATACAGATAAATTGCATAGACTTAAAAGTGTCGTGTTCGCACCCTTTCGGACCCCTCTCTACAGATCCATTTGTCCCCAAGTCGGTTACTTATGGTTTTTGCTATTATAGTGCGTAAGCTTCACACTGGGTATAATTTCTAAGAAATTTTTAATAACATCCCAAAATTTTTCGACTTCGACGGGACTTGAACCCGCAACCCTCCCTCAGTACGGAATGCGCTGCCAATGCGCCACGAGGTCATGTGACGTAGAATTCAAAAAACTCTGGGACTTCCTTCAGTCTTCTCTCGGTTACTTATATTGACACAATTTTTCTTTAAAGTGAACGAAAAAGCTATAAGGTCTTAAAGACCTGACGGCTTATCTCTCTTCGGTCGTTTACGATAGGAAATTATCCAAACTCGTCAGAGCGTGGGCTTCTGTTTTGTTAACCATTTGTAGTATTGAAATAGACAGTTACATCATAATTATGTGCGAAGTCGCAGGCAGAAGCTAATATAGCTATTATATTATCTTTCTTGTAGGGTTTACAATAAACAGTGCGCTTTCATGAAGCCCAGGAATAAACTTTAAGTTCTGGTTAACAAGGTCTCATTTAGTAATACGTAGATAAGGATATTGATAGGCCTTCCCTTTGAAACCTTGATCTCGGTAGTTGAAATATTTTGGCGTGAGTCACGTAAGGGTTACCATTATTGACAGGATTTGAAGATATATTCAATGTCTATTAAATTATTTTCAAAACGAAAGCTTAATTATTTGGAAATTGAGGGTAGTTTGAGACTACGAAACAACCACAATTTCCGTATAAAAATATGTAGGTCACCTAAAACATCATGAAAATAAGCAATTAATTAAATAATTTCGTAAACTAGCTATAATAGTAAACTAAACCCTAAAGGCCATATTATTTGACCTCGATGAATTTCAAACCATCATCGAAAAATCTTAATTCATGGTGATCCTGATCACCTACATTAAGTTCATCTACACAAATCACTAAGCTTTAACATCTACGCAAATAAACACAATAAACCCTAACACTGTGAGCATAAAGTAGATTATCACTCGACAAAGGAACTGTATATCTACTTAGCAAGTTCTGCGACAATGTAATTTAATTACGAGAATTCGTTATACAGGCTGATGTTAAACAGGATGAGATAAGGTTCCTAGTAAATGCCATTTCTTAGCAACGCACTGGTTTCATTTCAAGCCTGATTAGAGCTAGAAAAGAAACAGTTACCCCACGCCATGCAACGTAAGCGATGCATTATGGGATCTGAACGTTTGAATTTGAATCAATTTGATGGCCTAGAGACACACATATCGCACGCCACGCCATCTGACGTTTTCCAAATTTCGTTGCATACATTGCGATTTGCGTGGTTTAGGCTCAGTCTGTTTCTAGCTTTTACACTTTCATTGCCCATGCATGATCCACATGCACCTCTGCACTTTTCTTCCACCACTTCTTCGGGTCGCATCGCACCGCAGAGACTGGGCAGTGGATGCGTTAAAAGGCTAGTAGGGTGGGACAGTCCCACAGCAAAGTAGGATGGAACAGAATTGAAAATGGGTAATATTAGATCCCGGGGGTCCTACCCGTCCGGGGTACATTTTCTGCTTAATATTTGTGGCTTGTTGGAGGATTTTCTATCAACTTAAGAATTTCAATTAAAGAATAGAAACAAATTAGAACTACACTATTACTATTGTGTATATATATACTATATGTGTGTATATATATATACTATATGTGTATATATATATATATAATATTTACAATTGAAAGTATTGAAAGTTGAGCTAACAACAGACTTTTGCAAACAAAGAAGTAATAGTTACGACATTAATGTTCCAACAATCTAGAGGTAGCAAATGTATATTAACAAAGGTGTATTGAGCGCTATCAAATATTCTGCATCCCAAACACAGCTGGCCACGTATTATCAAGTATGATTACATTGGTTACTCAACAAAACCAATTTTACTTACGTTTCGCAATCGGTTAGTGCTAACTTTCTCTCAAGGCCGAAAATAACCAATACAGCCACAGATCATGTGTGTTAAACAGTAAGACAAAACGGTATTAACTCGAATTCTAACTAATATTATGCGAAAGTGTGTTTGTTCGTCCTTCCTTCATGCCCTAACTAAGCAACCGTCGGGATTTTTGGCATAGAGTTAGTTGAAAGGATGGAGAGTAACGTAAGCTTACTTTTTGTCCTGGTAAAACTTCGGATTCCCATTAGAGAATAATGGGAAAAAGACCTTTTTAATCCCCTTAGAAATTCTAATTTCAAATATAACGCGGCTGAAACCGCGGGGAATAGCTAGTCACATATAAATGTAATTAAGCCTGCAACATACGTCGATTCAAACTTAAAACGAGGCGAAAGAGTTATTACTTCTATGGCCCAGCTACCCAACGTGGATCTAAGCCACTTCTCCAGTCTCCAACAAAACCTATTTCTAATTTGTGTAAAATAAATTTTCCACATAGCGTCATGTGTATTAGCGCCATTTAGGGCACCGATTCTAAGACCACCACAGTTAGAGCACCAGCAAATAAATAGTTGCTAGTTATGGGGTTTTGATATAACTAGCTATAACTTTTGCAATTAGATCTTGATAAAAGAAAAAGCTACATACTTTTAGAACTAAGTACTAGGTAGAAGCACTAACCTAGGTGTTTCATAACATCCAAAGTAAACACGAGCATGTTTTATGTTATGTGTGAGAACAAGTTACCAGATTTTTTGTATAAATTAAAAAGCCTTGTTCTTGTCGTTGCAGTGATGCAATTTCCTCCAGTTTTATCTTGCTATTGCGGTCTATTTTACTTCTGTATACGACATGACAATAGGTTTCTCTTCGATCTGACTCATTTAGATAATTCTTGATATTCCCTTTCTTCTTATTCCTTCTACTTTTCCTTCTATAATATTTCCTCTGGACCTCTGCGATGTCGTATATGATGTCCAGTATTTCTCCACTACTCTTTTTCAGAAGAGAAAAAAGCTGGACGGAGAATGTTACTAATGGGGAGGCCATTAGTAGCCTGTTAACTGATAAAATATCCATAAAGTAAAACTTAAAAGCAACCCAGACCTTGAAAAATATTTGCAGATCACATATGAAAAATTGCTGTTTCATGTGGTTTTTGTAAATACTTTAGTAATAGTTGTAATAATTAACTATTTTAAATAAAAATATCAAATTCAGGGAAACCGAGGAAATACTACCAATACAGCTATGCACACTAAATCCAGATACTAAACAGGTTCAAAAAAACACAAGTCGTAAAAATCTAGACTTGACACAGAACAGCCATTTATAGCGATACAACATTGATACCTAAAGTCAGTTGACCTACTGTAAGATCACTCCGTTCTGCTTCACTTGTTACTCGCATCGCGTGTCACTCTCACGCGCAAGTAAACGCTCGAGTGCGAGCGAGATAGCCATCTATCTTTATATTTATATTTTATATACACATGGGTCTAGACTTCGGTTTTGTTGAGAGAAAGTTGGATAATGGCGTTAATCATGTAACCAAGTTAGGCCTAAGTTGATGAATTATTGCTGGAATTCGTTCGGAAGTGTTGTTAATGTCTCCTGGGTGGTTCCGATAGAAGTTGTGGGGTAAACTTATTGCCTTTAAGTTCTTAGTTGCATTAATATCTTATGGGCCGGCCAAATACTCGACGAGTGGCATGGGAAGTACAAAAAAAATATTAGTGGAAAATATTTAAAGATATCATCGGAACAAATCGTAAAAGTAATTTTTTGTTGGGCTTTCTTTCTTTTTCCCTCTTTCGATCGTTTTTGAGTGCTTACATTTTTTGTGCAATTATGCGTAGATAACTATAGCGTAAGATACTATCGCTGAAGATACTAACGCCGAAGATAGTATCGCCGATGATACTATGGCCGAAGATACTGTCGGCCGAATAAGTGAACTCTTATTGTGTCTAGAGCTCACGGCAGACAATGGGAAACAAAAACATGAAAAGAAAACATGAAGTAAAAATCTACAACGATAATAATGATTTGCTTATGCAGAAGTATTTAATATGGTTGGTTATGTTATGTTCTGATTCTGTTCTTTATCACAGGATATTTAATGACATACCTAATAAAAATATGTTCATGTCACCGCCTGATCGTAGATCCACCGGTTATAGAATGGCTAGGCGGTTTACAAAAGGGCGTATTTGACATAAATGCCCATACCGATTTTTCAACGTTCGACAATATCCATCATCCATCTCAACGAATGAAATACTAAATTAGGTTTTCCCAACAAATTAGCGTTAGTTTTTTGATCCGCCTAGCCATTCTACAAACTAACTGATTGCCAGTAGATTATTAACGGGACATAATATTCGATTGAAATAACAAGGAAATATTCCTCTCAAACACAAAACATTGGTAAATTAGAAACAAACCGAGCAAAGCTATTTTATGACTTATGTGAACGTTCTCAGTTCTCACAATTATGTCATATTTCAGTTCTTTGTTCGACGTTTATAGCCCAATGTGCTGGAGTGTACTGACCCCGGCGTGTGTGTGTGGTATCTGACGAATTTGTGCGCGTACGCAGGTTCCAAATTTAAATTCCTCTTAGACTGAACTGCCAATGATCAGTTCAAGGCTCTTGAAATTTGCTGGCTGACAATGCTTAGGTAGACCAATAGAACGAATTTGTGACGTGTCCTAGAGTCCTGTAAGGTCTAAAGGAAATAAAGCACTTTGATATTATTCGATAATACCTAATATCGTGGCAAGGGCTCGTGCTGGCCACCCTAAAATATAGAAAGAAAGAAAATGTTTTAATTGATTCACTATGAAGTACAGCTTGCAACTATTATAATATTACTGACAAAGTCACACCATTAATATTATAGTCCTAATGGAGCTACAAGTTACTCAACGCAGCGAACCAATTAGGTCCCATCTCAGCATAATGTTGCTCCACAAGAAGTAGAGCAACGCTGGTTTTCTAAACAAAAATATGAGTGTTCTTTATCAGTATTGCTAGGCATAAGAGTTATAATGTCTTTATTATTGTGCTCTAGTATGCTATACAGTCCAGTGTTAGGTACCCCTCGGTAAACGCCAAGTTTACCAGTTTTCAATTCTCAACTCTCTCACAACTTCAAAAGAGATCACACGGTTCGACAACAAAGTGCTCAAAACCACATCAATCCGTCTTTCAAAGAAGGGGCTTGGTTATCCCCCAATTTACGAGTTAATTCGAGACAGTTATTGATAAAATGCTATTTATATATTTACCTTATTAATGTAGCTGCACTAAATTTCAGTTTATTATTACCTTGTCACTTTAAAGTTGACTCACTCGACAAACGCGTTCCGTCTATCAATAAGCACTCTTTAGTTTGACATGGTACTAACGTTCATATTATCGCAGTCGATAGTAATTGAATACATCAGTTTCAAAGAGCTTCCAAATCTTCAACGAATGCATTTCGAGTGCTACGCATTCCGTTCAACTCGCACAGAACTTTAAAACCTTCAAAGGAAATTCTCCATCATGACGTCAGTGCACTAATGCACCCATTTAGCACAGCAGCCAATGGACCGGTTGAGTCCGCGACGCACCGGGCGGTCGTGACCAACTTCTGACCGGTCGTTACGGAGCTATGCTTTTTTTGCAACAGAAAATGTGTAAGTAGGCTTTTCCGTGACGCTTTAATTGTCTTAAACGTAGCTTAGTTCTTTTTTTTAGGTAATGATTTGGGTCAGTGGTCTACTAGTGGATAATGATGATGATAATGATAATGACTAATGTAATTGGTTTATTGAAATTGTGTTAGTTGCTAAATAAATAAATAAATGATGATAAACGCATTCACTGCCAGCTGTAGGTGAAGTCGTCCGTGTACGTCGGTGGCAATGAAAGTGTTAAACTGTTATCTCTTGAAAGGAATACGACGAATAGCTGGTTGAACGAGATCGGCTACCTTTTTGTTTTTGTTAGAGTTATCCAATAGGTAACTTACTATTGTAAACTCAAATTCCCCCACATCAGTATGCAATAAGACATAATGAAGTGAAAGTAGCCGATGTAAGTATACTACAAATCCAAATGTATCTGTGACTGCAAAAATTATCGATTTTACAAGCTTTTATCCTACATGATGCCTTGTTTGTGTGGGACAAATCTTGAAAATGAATTTTAGACCAGTTATCTCAACGGATTGAGCTGAAATTCGGCATAGTTATGTATGTTCGGTAACAATGCAATATCATGTTACCAACGAGCTGGTCCGATGACGGAGAAGTTGGCCATGGGAACTCCTAAAGGAAACAACATAACCACATCGAGTTTGGGTTCGTTGCATTTGTCTTCCCAAACACTTTGGTCGCTTATTTCGTTTTTTTTTTTTATATAATCAATAAAGTTATTTTTACTGATCGCACATGTTGCACAGCTGGGTCTTTACAATAACGAACATTTATGTGTGGACTCCATTGAAGTTTACTAAAAGAATTTAACAACATTTATCCGCCTAGATCAGAAAAGAACATTCCCGAATATATATCGCGTTCCCTGTTGTGCTCACGTCCTTAGCTACAAGCAAGATAATTGGCTACAATTGAGGACGTTGATTTAGTCCATATTTTCCTCTTGAAAGGAATCATATCAGGCGATTTTTTAATTATCTCCTTATTAAAGTTCACGTTTCAACGAACGCGAACCCCAATTAAAATAAATTGATATTAAGTATTAATTTTCTCTGAACTTTCGTTGAAGGTAGGTTCTTTAGGAGTTGGTCCGTTAAAGAAAGGAAGTGACGTTTTGAGCCTGTGAAATCGTAAATTAATTAAATCGTAAAATTGAATAAAGTAGCTTAGATAACGGACTCTATTGTATTGCAAACGAATTAAAACCTTCTTTTTATATAGATAAATATCACCTTCTCATTTCTTTGACTGTACTAATATATATTTTTCTCCAAAGACGAGTTTCATTGTGATATCAGCATAGTAATTTTTGTATTATAAATCAGCTGGACCTTAGCTTTGTCATTGGTGTTCAGTTCGTCAGGCCATAAGATTTCCTCGGTTGTTTCAGTTTTAAGATCGAAAGATTTTTTCAAGAGAGTAGTGGAAATTTACTGAGACCAAAACGATCGATGTTAAAACAATCACTCCAGCAAAGCAACTGCTCGGCGGAAACAATTACGCGTAACACGTAGGAAATGTAACATCAAAGTATCGCGTTATTAGTTTACCGTCAAAGGAAACATACCATGCTTTGATGAACACCTGTAATGATTTGCATTTGCTATGCTTGTAGGGTTGTGTTATAAATATAATAGAGCTCTGTCTGATGATCTTTCCCTTCTTTTATAGGCAAAGGCGTCTTTAGGAGTATAACCTATGCAGGAAATCTTTATAGTTTATAGAATAACATCCTACTGAAAATGGCAACATTCCAGGTCTAAAAAACCTAATAGTTTATAAAAATTCTATTACATAGCACAAAATCGGATAAAACGTTTTAAATCATACATATAATAAAAATTTTAGTCAGCCTCGTGTCTCATTTCTCTGTTCCATCCAACCCAATATGTCAAATAAAATAAACGTTTCTTACTTACCATATGTGTTTCTCGTACCTTACTACCCTTACATTTGCATGTCTCCCGGATACCCGATCTCCGCCCAATTAGAACCACTTATGTGATATTGCCTACCATGTAATTCCAGTAAATTGATAGGTAAACATGATTAGGCCGCCATTATGTGTTGTCCTAATAATGTTTAATGATAGTATGAGAGCCACTCAAACGTATTAAATACTGTCATTTTGTGTAAGTGAAGAGTTATTGTTTCAACAGTTTTATTTTCCTGAGAAAGCTATAGTGGAGGAAGGTACTTTTGATACCGCTACCTGCATGGTTAGAAAAAAATATGTTTATTTTGTCAATATAAGGGACAGCCTTACAATAGGTGTACAGCTTCGGTGACATAATGAGAAATGGTTAGGCGGACAAGATCTAACAGAATGTTGCAACTTTTTTGTTTGGCCTCCACTTTCACTTTGACCAAAAATGTATGAAACCTGCATGATGTCTTTATGTTGTGATGGCTCGCTGAAAGAATATTTCTGGGGACTACATTTGCAAAACTTTTAAGTTCCTTTATAATTATGTGAATGTTCATTTCTATTAGGCTTGAGGCGTATTTATCGTCACTGATAAAAGTCACAGATATAGAAAATTGGCGGTATGTCACAGTGACAGAAACTAAATACATATATCAGTGACTGTCACACAGGCAGTGCCAGTGTCACGAGTGCACGATATTATTTGGTTGTTATTTTATTAGGTAACTGCGCAATAAATCGCTTCAGCTAGATAATATCGCTTCTATAATCTCTCTTTGATAATATCACTAAGTCTGAATGAGACACACCTAGTATTTTATGCTTGGAAATTTGAAATGTATACCGCAATGTAACAAAGTTGTTGCAGAAAATAATGTTTAAATTTATTCGGTTAATCAACATGCTACTGCTACTTATTCAATCATCGCTACAATAAATATATTATTCAATCAGTAAAACAATGAATTCGTACGTGATTGGTAGAAATACTAGCTAGTATTTTGTCACATATATTTGTCACAGATATTTTGAAGTCACAGTAACACAACGTAAGTATCGGATTTTGACTAGTTTAACCCAAGACTAATTTCTATGTTGAGATTTGGTCTGAAGATCAGAATCAAATATTTTGTTCAAAACAGTTTTGTAAAATAAAACCTAACCTTATGTATTTTAAAAGCAAGCATTTTTCAATCTTCCACCGGCAACGACACATAAATGGTTTAAAAGTTATAAGTTTATTGATGAATGTTTAAAATAAAACTGTTAATCCTCCGAATAAAAAAAAATACAAATTATTCTTACACATTATGCAAAAAAAAAAAATATATATGTTAGAAGTAATCAAACCCAAATCCAACAACTTCCATTTTCATTATGAATGTAAGCGGGTTAACTACGAACCTAGTCAAACGAAATTCGTCAAACTACGAAAGTTTTTACAGTAAAATAACTTCAATTTTAATCAACTCATAGATTAAATCGATTCGCGGCCCGATAATACAATCTACCTATAGCTTCCTTTTCTTTATCGCGATGTAAATTTAACCATTATCCGCCTCGTTACGAAGTTTCCAAACTCGTAGTCATGAACTAGGTTAATTAATAAATAATTTGATCAGCGGCCATCTAAGTTCACTTTGAATTGTTTCTTATAAGAAAGTACGTTGAAGCGGAAATTTGTTCAGCACGAGTAAGGTTGCTTGAAAACGGTTTGTTCACTGTGATGTAGCTCTGGCCCTATCTAGAAATAAAGAATCGTCTAACCTAACCGTATTTTTTTTGTGAACTGTCGTGTTCTTGATTGTCGCAACAACGGTTGCTGTTTATGAAGCATTTTAGGCCTTTGTAGGTATGTATTGTAGAATTTTGTGCTCTTAAGCATTTTCGCTTTACAGTTAGGTGGTATATAAAGATTTCTCTAAAATATTTTCTGCAAATTAACAGGAACTTAAAATTTATTGTTATGTTAGTATAACATTAAATTGTAATTTTCTGATTTTTTTTTGTGTAATATCGAAATTGCCTTTTTAACCACCTTACTGTAAAGCGATGACTGTTGTGTCATTTAGTAACAGTAACAAAATATCTTTCTAATATTATAAAAACGTTATTATAACGGTATTATTATTAACGGTATTATAAAAAGTTATTAAAGAAGTGAATATAACATATTCACTTCCTGCGTGATAAAATTACGAGACAAGGCTACTGCATGGCAGTAGAATTATGCTAAAACCAACCACCTATCCTATAATAGACATTTGAAAGCCGACATTTTGGACACATAATATTCTGAACCTAGAATAGCATTTAACATGCTTCCACTACAAATTTCTACCTTGTTTACTATAAAAACTTTACTATAAAAACGTTTAATGAATTCATTATGAATGTAAGAGTGGTAACTACGAACCGATTTTTTTTAAAGAACACATTTCATCCTTTAACGAGGTAAATGACCAGTATTGGCTACTCATTATTTCGAAAAGAAAACTGCGAACCTACGTACAGTAGCGAATATCAAAGTATTACCGAGAATAACCTGGCCACAAAATACCTACAAAGTTACCTAGCTACTTTATACGAGTAAACAATAAAAGCAGCGTACAAATAGGAAAAGTTGCATGAGCAAACATCGTCAGAAACCATCAAAAGCTAGGTGCACAATCGAGCTGGATGCGCAAACAACGTAAAGATTTATGTGTGCCGCTGTAAACAGCCATATCCGTGGTGAAACGACTGTAACGGTGCATTTACACTAGATATACTGTAGTAGAGCGACCTGAGCGACCTAACCAATAGGTGCTTAGGCCACAGAGGCACTGCAAGCTCGTAGGTTAGCGCAACGATGATTCTGGTAGCGACGCCCGCCTCCGCCATGCGCCATGCCATGAGAAACAAACGTATGAAAATGTACGGGACCGGTCACGCTGCAAGTGTTTGATCTAGTCGCTTGTCGTGTAGCTAGTCGATATGTTTATTTTTTAGACTCCTAGCGTATAAGGACGGTAATTTTCGCAACCTTCAGCGTAGTCAATGAAAGTAACCTGCTTCTCGTTAACCTAGGCACTTGCATTGTCACCGTGGCGTTAACTCTAGCAAACCTTTTTATTTATTTTGTATTTCTCTAGTGCTGTGTTCTACTGCAGTTTTGATGCACCATTACTTAAAAAACTTAACCATCACCCGCATTGTGGCATGGCCCTTACTTACAGCTTGATATCCATAATTTAGGTTACACTCAATGACTAGATTTATGGCGCCTTTGAGAGGACGGCTGGAAACGAATAACGATATCGATTCTATTTTGACAGTCATACGGTTCTGAATTGAAAGGATCAGTACGATTTACGAGTTTGACCCAGATTAAGCTGCTTTTTGAACGGTAACACTGTTAGACAACGTCGTACCTGATATGAGTCATGCGAAAAGTATCTATTCTTCGCATCACTGGGCAAGACATTATAGTGTGGAACTGCATAAGAGATGAAACTGGTGGAACATCGTAAAATTTTGCTTTACTTTGTGGTTTTGTCGTATGAAGTCACGAAATCTGAAACACATTCGCAATCTAGTCACACTGTTACTCGTTGCAATGTTTATTTACCGAGAGTTCCCAACTTGTTCACTTGCGTAACAGTGTTACTCGATGGGAAAAATATCCCATCCCAACGAGTCAGTCATACTTTGATCGGATCTGCTGTGACTCGTTGGGAACCCACTTAATTTTCTAAGGTTACATAATCTCGCCTAGCCAATGTTGATTGGAAGCAAATATGCCAGTTCACTACACCCGAACTCACTTCGTTTGTAATATAAATCAAATCAATCCTAACACCCCGTCAATAAGGATCAGAGTAGCGACTCAATATTCGAACACATTACCGCGATATCACAAAGCTGGCTTCCATTCCACCTTGAGGAACCCGAAGCAATCACCACAAATCGGTCCGTTCTCTCCCGATGATGGAACTGTAATCGTAAATTGAGGGATCCCTCGGGAACCATCCAGGACCCGAGAAATTGACAAACGGAAATCGTTTATCAAACTTGCGACTTAAAGGCGATAAATCCAAGGCTCCTTTTAGTTTTCACCGTCTGTTGTCTGACTTTGAGATGTTTAATGTCTCTTTTGACTTCTACGAGTTGGCAACTCTGCAGTCTGCTTTGGCAAACTGCTATCTGTTCTCTGATCTGTTTTAAATCGTGGTGATTCTGCGAAAATCCGACTGCAGTGCGATGGGTCATGAGAGCCGAATGCGGGCCGTATCGTTCCAGTTTCACAAATATTTCGTTTAAATATGAGCATGTGATATGCGATGACGCATCTAGTTTTATATAAATTCCTCGGCTGCACAATTTAAAATCACTAAATGTGCCATATAAATTCTATAGCTCATTCAGTGTTTTTAAAGTGTGCAACCGTGCTGTACCTATTTTTTTAGCGTACACGTTGAAGTAAATATTCGTTCCTTGCTTTGTCTACTTTATCCATTAACTTGAGATACTACTTACTCTTTTGATTGTCAACAAAAATGCACGGTTTTTGTAACGTACAGATACATATATCAATGTTACGACGCTCCAATATAAACTAAGTAACATAATAACGAATAAAAATACCCACAACCATTTGAGATAAGTAGCAGCATTGGTTCTAATTCCTTCGCCGTTTCTCAAGTAGCCCAGTTAATTTCAATTCAGCTTATTCAGCCTCCATGAAATATAATTGATAATTCCGTATTCCCGAAGGCTCTGAGTCATTTGCCGGAGCTCTAATTAGCACCAGCTATGTTTGCTTTGCATCAGTTCGAATTGGAATGAACTAGTTATGATAGCTAAGGATCTGAACACGGAAAAAGTAAAAGATAGTGTTATTTTATTCTCAGTTCGGTAAATGCTGCCTGCTTTGTAAATTCACGTTAGGTGCCATAGCAAGTAAATTTGTCATTTACTGATTTTCCTGCGTTCTGAATACGCGCAATAAACGGGACCAATTAATGGTGAAAATAGTGTCAGCGAGTCATAAATTGACTTCATGGTATTTTTTTTCTAATTCTGTGTACTGTTTTCTTTGTTCCTAGTCACAACTAATAAAAAAAATTGTCTTTGATTCTCCATGATCTGGTTTATTACTTTTCGTCATGTCACGCAGTAAAACTATTAGCCAACTTATAAAAAAACTATTAATTATAACAACTGTGATACAACCTTGTGTTTGGTCACAAACAACAATGATCTGTTTCAAGGCCGCGATACCTATAATCTGGTCGTTGACCTAAAGCATGATGTATTAGTTCAGTCGCTTCCGCCCACCATTAGATCTTAAGTCATTATAATTACTATTTGAATAAGTACCTAACATTTTTTTATGGACGATGTCGCCTACTTTAAACCGACTTCAAAAAAGCAGGAGGTTCTCAATTCCACTGTATGTTTTTTTTTGTATATACATTTGTATATTTTACTTTACGCGATATCTCCGCCAATCATGGACCGATTTTTAAAATTCAGTATTGTATAGAAAATGATCACGAGGTGATGCTATAAAAATTATGACCCCAAGGGATTAGTATTTATCCAGCAAAACTTAAAAAAACAATGTTAATGTGAGGAAATTTGAAGTTGGTTTCTCCTTTTTAAAACACGCCGAATTATTTGCTAAGGATTTCTCAGTCGTTATACAAAAGTCAAAGTAGTTCATTTTCGTGTTCCTTTACTATAGCTAAACTCAATTCACATTACTCCTATCGCGTTAAAATAAAAAGTTCATGAAAAAAAATTTACACGCATTCGGATGTTTTGTTTTCCTTTGTCTACAAAATCGTTATCTAACAGTGTACGCCCGAACTCAATGCTTAAGGAAAATGAATTCAGTGTTATGGTGAACACATCAATGTCAGGGGACCCATAACTTGTACTTACTATCATATCAGAAACCCTGGAACAAATATTTTCCCTGTCTGTGTCCCGAAACTGAGTAAAATTCTATGAAAGGGTAAAAACAAAAGGTCCGTGAATTAACTTTAATAGTGTTACGCTTTCATATTGATTCAGCTTGACTTTGTATAAATACATACGACCTTCACACTGTATATTTAGGTCATAATTATAAATAATTAATGTAATTTAATTAATGATACACTTTAAAAAACAAAAAATGGTGAATGCATTTTAAGATATATATATATATAAATATAAATAATGTTGGACAATCCACATAACATCATCTAGCCCCAAGCTAAGCAGAGCTTGTGTTATGGGTACTAGATGACTGATATATATTATACAATTTATTAAATAGATAGATATTTTTTATTATACATAGAAAATACCCAGAACACCCGATACAAGTATATGCAAATCGTACAAATATTTGTCCCAAGGCAATAATAATAATTTTATATACATTATTCAAAATGCCCTCTCCCATTTTGAATACATGCCCTTAATCGACGTGGCCAGTCATTATCGCAGCACGCACCACTGTCATATCTATCTCTCTCGCTGCTTTAATCAGAGATGTTCGGAGAGACTACAGATTCTGATGTTAGGGTTAGCGCAAACTTCTACAAATGCTGCCATGTCTTAGATGCTGCCCTATGTAGTCCAGTACCATATGTAGTCCAAATGCTGCCATATGTAGTCCAGTGGGTTTAAATCTGGACTAGAGAACCAGTCTCTATGTCCTATTCCTAAGTTTCTTCCTCTAAGCAACAAGAGAAATTCCTGATGATCTATTTAAGTCTGTGTGTTAAACTTATAACATACTAGCTGCTGCTCGCGCCTTCGCCCACGTTTTATCGGGATAAAAAATTGCCTGTTCGTTATTCCAGGTCCCAAACTATACCCATACCAAATTTCAGCCTAATCGGTACAAATCGGTTCGGTAGTTTTTGCGTGAAAGAGTAACAAATATCCATCCGTACATCTATCCTTACAAACTTTGACATTTATAATATTAGTAGGATTTATTATTGTATGATGTACATTAACTAATGTTATTTTGCACTTTGAGGGAGAATGTAGCGAGCTAAAACTACTGTTAAACTTTCGCGATTTGTTGACATAATTAAAGATTATTTACCGTGTATTTATCGCGTACCTTTTGTTATATTTTCCCCTACGTTTCCATCGCGTTACAGCGATCGTGGTCACGGGGCGACTGTAGCGAGCTAACTTAAATATAGGTACATATAAGATCTAATTGTACCATTTCAGCAAATAAAGTATTATGATGAAACATTTTAAATACTAAATCTGCTTACAAAGTTAACATTTTCTGACCTTACGGTTGTAAAATTCGTACAACAATTGTACAATCATACATATTCACACACATCTAACTGGAACGTTTATCGTCTAAGTGATCACGAACCTTGCTCTTGCAAAAACTTCAAGGTCGCACCTTGAGTTTTAGAAGGTGAAGGATGTTCTAACTATGAGTGTTTATAATGTAATAATAGACTAGGTTCTGTATGTAGCTTCGCTCACGTGGTACAGACAGCTGCATATCGATAATTCAAACCTGTCAGAGTTGGCTCCCGTTCTTGATGAATTTTATGGGGGCTAGAGACAAAATCGGTGCTTATCGATTGAAGAAATAGGTGTTTAGCGATTCTTATAGAAATTCGTACTCGCCCCTGGGGCCTGCGGGGAATAGGGGACACCTATCTATTTATAATGAAAATCTGAAGTCTTGTTTTGTTCTTTTAATAAAATAATACTTTTTTACAAGCTTTCATTTAAATTGCAATGTATGTTTGTACGGGTGGAATCTTGCAACTCAATTTAAGACCAGTTATTCTCAGCCGATTGAGCTGATATTTGGCATACTTACGTAAGTTCGGTGACAATGCAATGCCAAGGAACCATCGAGCTGGTCTTATGATGGAAACCGAAGGTGGCCGTAGGAACTCCTAAACAAAACGACGTAACCACGTCGAGTTAGGGTTCGTTGGATTTGTCTTCCCAAGCACTTTCGTCAGATGATATAAAAGCATGTACTAACAAGTTTTTTTTCATCATGAAAAAATATATACCTATATTTCAGTTGTATATTCCTGGATGGTTAGGAATTAGTTGTAAACATAGGGGCTTTCGTATCAATGAATCTTTCTTAGGTCTCAGTTTAATTTCTCGATAGTATCGGGACGTCATCGAGTAACCGAACTCAATCAAGGCTGTACCTTTACAAAATGTATCAGTAATGGACCAGCAAGCCCCAGATACCGGAATTACTTATTACAAAGTTACTTAGACAACCAACTCTTTATAAAATTAGCATATAATGTACATATGTCCTTTATTGGGAACAACCAACGTTGCAAATTCTATTCTATTACGTTATAAACATAAATGAAAGAGTTTTTATGCCCGGTCGTTAACTACCCTCTAAGCCTTTACTCGACCAAGAATGACCCCATTTCAGGCAATTACCGTATATTATTCTTATAAATATAAACTGTTTATATACGACTAACATTATTGTTTACCAGTTTATTATATAAATGTAAATTAGATTACATTATCTTTGCTGTAATAGTCTAGCCTCAACTTTGAATAACAATGCGCCATTCGTGAAATATGATTGTAGATGCATAATTTGTAATAACCGCAAAAGGTGTGGAACCTCTGCATTGTGAGATAAATGTATGGAAATAATTAGTGAAACTCATGGTCTAACAATATAAGGTATGGTATTCCGAGACACGACGGTCACGTGGGTGACACAAGCCTACGTCATCAGTTCCATCGGCGATTGAGAAGATTAATCTGGTTTTCTGTTGTTACCAGTAGCGTAAAATCGTAACTCCCCGAGCTCCTTGTGTTACCTGTATAAATCTGATAAAACGGTGGTTTTGAATTGACCAATAATTTATCACATTGACTCGTGTTTAACTAACGCTATTTTGACTAATCTAACAAACATAATTGACGATTGTCATTTTTTTACTGATTTTTCAATTGACTCTTCTCATCAATCACAGTTATCACATTTGTTTCCCAACCTCTACGTTTTTTTGAAATAAAGTGGCAACTTAACAGTGACGTCACCTTGTGTCATTACCGGCGGAGCAGACCTTGTTTACTTGGATCATGGTAAAACGTATAAGAGTACAGCAAAAATAAAGCGCGCCAAATAAAAAAACATTGTCAGCCCCATTACTACAGGGCAAAAAACTGGAATAACCAATTTGATACTTTCATCATTTTTCATTTTATTCCTTGAAGCAAAGTGCAGTGTGCTCAATAAAATATACCTTGGTCATAAATAGTTTTTTTTTTCTACAGAAGTCTAGAAACCATTGCTTTATAAAGCCATTTATAAAGCAATTTTTATCCAGCCAGGGAATAAACCAAACTCTTCTACTCGCTAAGAAAATTACCTACACCATTTTTTCGAAACAAATTTTAACCGTCGTAATTTTTATGTTTGTTTGAAGTGATCTCATGGCATTTAAAATATTAATTGTTTGGGATAGTGTGATTTTTTAAAAATGATATTCTGGTCATTGTTTTGTAGTAGGACGCCCTCCGACCAGGTGGGATAACGACCTGCGAAAAACTGCAGGCTGATCCTCGATGCGGCAAGCTGAAGACAGGGCAGGGTGCTATGGCGCTTATTCATGGAGGCCTACTTCCAGCATTGAATTAATATTCACTGATGATGATGTATAGACAAGATTTACATGTAATACTCTTACGTAGAAACTGTAGAAAGCAAAACAAATCAACTATAATAAGAAATGTATCGGACGGACAGAGAGACGGACGTTCGGACAAATGGACAGAACGATATTACTTACAAGGATTCAGATTTTTCCTTTTGAATAGAGAACCCTAAAATACAATATAGGACCTCTCAAACACCATATTGGATACGAAAGTTTCAGCTAGAACGTGACTCAGAGATTTTTTATTTCTAGGCACGTAATAGAGATAGATAGATAGAAAATTCTTTATTGCACACTTATTGGTAAGAAACAGAAATACAAAAAAACTATTTTAAAACTAAGTTACAAATGGCGGTCTTATCGCTCGAGAGCGAATCATCGATAATATCAAACCAATAGAACATTTCAGCTCAAACCCAAACACGTATAGTAGCTATAAGGTGAGCTTTGTCCGATTCTATCACCGTAGTGAAAAAGCAATTTCAAAAATAACCAAGCAAAACAATAGATAAAACTAAAGCTCTTAAACCGAGGCGTCAAAGTAAAAGCTATCATCGCTTAATCCAGGGGTGGGCGAAAAATTGCAGTTTAAAATTGTTTCGTAAGCTAAGCACGTACAGGAGGCCTACCTTGAAACACTGAAAACGAAGTTTCGGATGACAGATCGCACGTAATGAACAACATTACCATCAACTTTAATGTATCTTAGGTGGAAGTACTCTTCTGTCCGCATTTGGACTCGATTTGGTCCATTATGCGTTGGTTTTGCTAGCATAGCCAGCCTAAGTCCGTCCAGAAGCGCGGAATCTTCCTAGGATCTTCACAGGCTTCGCGGAGTGACCTCGACAAGCTACAGATAAAGATTTTATTATTGTCATTAAAATTGCTTTAGACGCGTCACTAACTGACACCTTTCATTTAGGATCTCTAAGACATAGGTAAGTGTTATGACACTTACCTATGTCAACATTTTCATCATCGAAAGAAAGGAACGGTCGCTCATGCGCGATCCGTCACCCGTTAACTTCGTTATTCGCTTTTAAAGTAGACATCCAGGCTTAAGGTCCGGTGGACTGTAAGCCACTGAACACACAGTAAATTATATCAGGCAGGATGTAACGTGAGCTGTAGTGGACATGTAGCTTTAGTTATTCATCGTATTGCGTACAGGCTTTTTTGCTTTGTTTTAAAAATATAGCTGGAGTTTTCGCATAGCGTCATTTAGTGGCAAAGTAAGTCGAGCTTGTATTATGGGTATCAGGTAACCGATATTGTAAAAACCATGATCAACACACAAATTTTGCTCCTCCGGGAGTGTCTCTTGTTTACTTCACTGTCCAGTTGCCACCTTATTTCAACAAAACGTAGAAGTTCGGAAACAATGTGATAAGGGTCAATTGAAAAATCAATTAAAAAATGTGAATCGTCTATTATGTTTGTTAGATCAGTCAAAACAGCTTTAGTTAAACACGATTTGAATATGATAAATAATTGCAGGTAATAAAAGGAGTTTGGGGAGTTATGATTTTACGCTACTGGTAACACCAGGAAACACATTCGTCTTCTCATTCCCGATTGCGATGATGGCGTAAGCAAGGGACACCCATGACCCACGTGACCATTGTGTCTCGGAAGGCCATACCTTACATTCTTATACTATGATAAAAACAAACATTGAAAACACATCGAACTCAGAACAGATATTTCAAAGCTTTATCCACAGTGGATATCAATCCTGCAACCAGATGCGTCCTTATCCGGGCTTCATCTACTGGTCCACAGACGTCGTCGTCCAAAAATATGCATCATCAAACCTCATCATGTTGAACATTTTACGATTTGTACAAAGGAACCAGTTAGTTCAAGAATGTCGTCACTCGTAGGTGTGGAAAATTGGTTTATCAGATTCCATTTTCTTGTTACGCTATAGGCCCTTCAACGTGAGTTCGATAAGGGCGTTTTACAGCGATAACTATAAACCAGCGTGACTGTTCAGTCATTACTGAACAGTCAAGTCATTATGTGAAATGTTTTTAGGGTTCCTTAACTCAAAAGAAAAAAAATAACCCTTATACTTTGCTATCCGCCCGTCCATCCGTCTGTCAACTCTCTTTTCTCAGAAATGCGTGGAGCTATCGAGTTGAAAATAACATCAAATACTCAGGTCCGTAACCTCTTGGAGCCGTGATATAAATCAAACCTCTAACTCAACGCAATCAAAAGGAACAGCCGTTTACGCTCATTTTTTTTTTTAAATTTCCATGGGAATCACATGCACAGAAAACCTATAGGGTACATACTTCCTGTTGATTTAGAATCATTAAATTTGGCAAGCAAGGCCTTAAAGCACATGTAAAGGGAAACAACCAAAAACCGTAAAGTAGTTTATGCACAATTTTTTTTGTTTTTCCAAGCTTGCAGTATCTATAGGTATCTACATCCCGTTAACCTTAGCAAGAAACAAGGTCTTATAATTACTGAAACCTCGGTGTCCGAGTCCAACTCGCACTTGACGTTTTTATTTACTATGTCGACGCTTACGTACGACATTAGAGCAACAAATAAATTCATTTATTCAACTAGCTGACTGCCTCGTTTGCAAGTCAGCGTGCTTGTGCTTACAAAACGTCCTTGATAAACATCCACGGAATAGAAAATAATCTAAATTTCAATGCAGTCGACGGAACGGGCTTATCGAACGTCGCTTTCTAGGCGGTGCTTTCACGTCATTAGGCGATGTCGAATGTAGATATCGAAAGGGAACTAAAAAGCGCTTTTCTTTAATTCTAATGAAGTCTATTTTCAGTGCTTATGTAATTGAATCAGCCTTTATACTCGTCTGTGGACCTACACAGAGTGCAGACATTGTACAAGTAGAATTTCAATTAAATTCCAAGAGTACAGCTCAAACGGGCACAAAGCGATCACAGTGAAATATAAGGTGTCGAATTTCAGATTCGGATTCACTAAAGGGGTAAAGGCTCACGTTAACGTCGCCCGCGGTGTTATCACGTCGTCTTCCAGACGCGTCTTTGTTCTCACCTGGCTGCGACTGAGGCATTTAATCTCATCAGCGCGTCTCCCTCGCTCCAACGGACTAAGCACACCCTAAATTCCCTCACAATATTAATAAATCCATACATAAAAACAAGTTATATCTAAACGCGAGCAATAAACCCACGTAAAGCGAAGGTGCGAGATTGCTTCCCTGCTGATATTTTATTTATTCAGCCGCGTCCTCTAACGTACTAACGCTCGGCGAAATATCACCTAAACCCTGCACCGCGCCTAGAATATTCTACACGCTTGAATAATGTCCAGTGTTCCATAAAGAATGCATTTGCATACGCTGTGCTGCAACAGGCAGCTCCCTCCGCCGAATTGTTATCAGAACAAACACAAAGCAGCCTTTTCATGACATGATATAGCTAAACGCAACAGGAATGCAGTGATGGAATGCCTGACCGGAGTGAGTGCACTACAAACAGTGAAAATGTTAGTTCTCTCGAACATATTCCGATCGGGCCATCCGCAAAACCAACTGATGACAAGGGAATTGAACGTAACGGAGGAGAAACAAATGGAGGACTCTAAAATAGTGTCGCAAAACTCGTTCCGAATAAAACAGCGGGCGAAAACGCGCGAGAACATAAATCTGACTGATAGCTTGGATGTTGACGATACAAAAACCGTGAAACGTGAGAAGTATCTATCGAACAGCGTAGATACGATATCGCACGATACAAAAAGCAAAGTGATATGCAGTGCCAAAGGTTTACTAGAGACGAATTTGGACGATCTGTTCAGCGATGTGCAGAAGTTGGATGGATGGAGTGTGGAGCCAAAGAGTTTGGGTGCCAGTGAGCCGACTTTAAGTACTAGTGATGGGAATGCCAAAGTGAACCGTGAATCTCTCGTGTCTGTGGACGACAGTGATGATGATACAGGGAGTGACAGTGACTGCTCGGATGAAGTGCTTCGGGAGCAGAGGAAGTGTTTGGGTGCGCGGCGGTTCGGACATTTGCTAAGACGGGTCATCTCTAGAAATGGTAAGTGTTGTATAAAACGCTAAAGGCATGCCTTTGTGCTACATACGAGAGGTGTTTGTAAAATATTTTGGTATTTGCTTTGGAAATATTTTCTTTTCTGTGATCAAACATTACCTGGATCTGTTTAGATTGGTGATTGAGCTTGCCAAGGAATATAAATTGCTTCTTACTTCTACAGTCAATTGCACTAAAGCATAATATAATTGGCATAGTATAATTGGCCTAAGGCCATTCTAATTTCGTCAATAAAATAAATACCTTAGTAAAGCGTCAAGATATACGTACTTAGTGGTATACCACTTAAAGCGCTACCCAGACTCACACTAGCTCCGCCAGAGGCATTTAAAAAAGCTTATGATACATATCTCAAACTCCTCAATGGATTATTGAAAATTCCTTTATTTAACGCGAATATAAGAATAAATTGCTGGCGCTGCTATTGTGAGTCGGGAATGTGCCTTATGCATTTTGACACTTACATTTTCCCATGACATGCCTCTAACACTTTCACTACAAATGCTCATCGGAGCTCCATGACAGACACTGACAACAGAAACAACAGACTTCTGATAGTAAGACTTCGCTGGTGTTATTTTACCCATTAGTGTTACTTTATCAAAATGTATAAAACATAGACCTCGTAATTGATAGACGTTAGCTTTAAGAAAACATAAAAAATTTAAATAACTGCATTATTTTCCTACATCATCTATTTTACCAAGGTAATTTTTCCAAAAAATAGCCAACGCTCATACCATTAATTAATTGGATTTGGGCATTTTGAATCAACTGTGCGTTCAATGTAAACAACAACTTCGCTTGAGGCTAAATAACCTATTATAAAGCATTAATTTCCTCTATAAAGTAAATTAAAAAAGTTTTTTATTCATAACCACTTTTTTGTTGATGTAAGATATACCAACATACCTCATCTTCATATATTCAAGCCACCTTACTAAGATCAAGGGAAGATATATGTAAATATTTATTCACAAACTAATAAATGTGAATGTTCTACAGGACAGATCAGGTTGAGAACAGCAGTAGTTCTGGACCTAAAATCTTAAGGGTTTTTTTGGGATTGAAGTAAGCAGACATTTTTTATGTGAGCCTACTTTTTATTCCAAAAAACCTGTTCTTGTTACGAGTTTAGAATAAAAGAACATTAAGAGCCGGCCTTTAAAATAAGCCTTGATACTTTGTACAGTAAACAACATGAATAGAAAGCAAACGATGACTGTTTTAGATTTTCAAAATTACGCAAAAAAACTTCATTTGATTTTGTTTTGATCAAATCTTACATAATCCAGAATCTTGTAAACAAATAACAAGATTTTCAAGACGCGGTCATCTCAATCAGAACGCGCCGAACCATATAACACAATTGGAGATAAATAAACGAGTCGGAAACACTGCGCCTCGCTTCTTCCGACGACGTTTTTACCGGTTCCATTTAGTTTTTATTTATTGGGAAATGGCTTGGTTGTTTTGAGGTAAATATTTGTACTCGTACGATTAAATGCTGGTGATCAGATCAGGTCGACAGAATATTAATTTTTTGATTTGTTTTATGGGCGTATATTGGGCACATACGCCCAAGCCAAGAGTGAATATGTGTCTTCTAGACCTTCGTGATACATCGTCGGCCACATCGTCCCTTACTGTCGCGTCAGATGAAAGTGGGGTGAAAAAATGGTTTTATGCGATATAAAAAAATACTATTAACATGTAATTAATATGAAACGTAAATAACGCTAATAAACATAAATTTAAAATTTCTGTAATTCACGCTTTCAGAACGCATAATCATCATCATCATCAGCCCGTATACTTCCACTGCTGAAGATAGGCCTCGTCCAAACGACGTCAAGAATAGTGGTCCTGAGCTGTCTCCATCCATCGACTCGCAGAAATTATCCCTTCTCTCACCCTAGGAGGTATAGTTGGGAAAAAAGTTCGTTCTGTCCCTCTTTTTGTAACGGTGGGACAGATAAAACTTCGAGGTTACAGATCGAACAATTTAAAAAACATTTTGCTGGGTATAGGCCTTCTCTCTATCACGCCATTTTGTCCGGTCCGGCCTTGTGCCGTGCCACCCTAATCCACTTTTTCCCGGCTATCCGAGAACAATGATTTAAGTTATTTATTTGCTTATTATTTCAATATGATAAAAATAAAACGCAAGAAAAACCTACCTGTAAAAGATAGGTGAACTAAAAAATTGTAAGGTACCTTCATCATTCGCACCGCTAAGGAATGGAACTCTTCTGTTTTTTCGGCCAATTGCAATCTGGGTCTCTTCAAGACAAGAGTTAATAGGTGTCTTCAAGACTTTCGTGATACTCCGTCGGCCACGTCGTCACTTACTATCAGGCGAGATTGTGGTCAAACGAAGATCTATCGACTATTAAAAAAAAGCTACGCTTTCGGTCTGCAATTCGCATTGAAATGCTTTAATCAGATCTGGTGTTAACCGTCACACTTTGTACTGTATACTTAAAATAAAACAGATATAACTTAGAAAACTCTTACAATAAGAGAGTTATGAAATTACATTTTAATAATATGGCGTGTTTTAAAAAACGATAGACCGACTTCAAATTCCCTTACTCATACTCATTTATTCGCCGTAGGAGCACAGGGCACACTTGGATACGTCAATTTACAAAAATATCATCATCATCATCAGCCCATACCCGTCCACTGCTGGACATAGGCCTCCCCCGTACGACGCCACAAATAACGGTCCTGAGCCGCCTCCATCCATCGACTCCCTGCGACCGCTACGATGTCGTCGGTCCATCGAGAGGATGGTCTCCCATGTAGGGGGGATTTGCCATAATCACCACGCTTGGCAGCCGGATTGGTGATCGCAGTGTTGGTGTTTAAAATACTCAGAAGGAAGCTGCTGCCCTTCCTCTGGTAGGCTTCCCTTAGTCGGCTCTTACGACATCCACGGGTTGAGTTGGTACAAAAATATATTTTACAATAAATGGTGCTAAAGACCGCGACTATGAATGATTTCATTCGAATTATTCGACTTGACGAGTCATTCGAACGATTCGAATGACTAGAGCAAATTAGTAACTAATTTGGTTAGTAATCGCGAGTCATTCGTTCGACTGCCTGAGTCGGTTTCGATTCAATCCCCGCAGGAACGACGAATAATTCATTCATCACTCAAAACCATCGGTCGACTAACAAAGTCGAATCGGAGCCATGAACGATCCATTCGTAGAGACATTAGTAGTTCCATTCGACTTTGAAGATTAGTATATTACTAATATTCAAGTCGAATAAGGAAATTAGTAGTTGTTCATCATTCGACTAGACAGATAATTGGCAGTCGCGCATCTGTAAATGGTGCTTATATTATATATAATTCAAAGCCATAAAACAGACATGACAGGGAAACAATCGAGAACTAAGTTTAAAAAAAAATGAAAATTAATAATAATAAATAGATCAGCAGTAAATAGGCATCGTTATAGTTATAGAAGTAAAAATTATAATTATTATAAGTTCATAGTGCTGCTGTAGAAGGGCATTGTCTGTCATAATTAATTCCTTATGAAAAATAAATAACACAGTGATGCAGTTACTTTACCTAGGTAAAATATAGCTGCTAAAAGTGCATTGTCAATTTTACACTTACTTTAAGTTTTGCGGGATAAATACTATTCCACTGGGGATAAAAATATTATGGGACCCCTTCGGGATCATTTTCTATACAACAGTGAAATAATTTTCAAAATCGGTCCGTAATTGGCGGAGATATCGCGTAACATACATACATACAAAAAAACAACATACGGACGAATTAAGAACCTCCTCCTTTGAAGTCGGTTAAAAAAGGTACTCCTACTCTTTCAGCAAAGAACTAACTGGTGTAAAATCTGTAACAGTAACAGATAGAAAATCTGTAACAGTAACACAGATAGCTAACACGAAAGAGCTACGTAAGTTTTGTCAAGTCCGTACTCCATCTAGTTATTTTAGTTACGCGAAGCGTTGCTTTACAAACTTAAATAAGGCTCCGCGCAAATGGGCCACCGACCACAGCCACCGGTGGCTGTCGCACGTCGCAGACATTGCTGTAGCGAGTGGCCGCCACCGACTACATGTATGCGGCGCGTCTATACAAAATAAATCAAAAAGTATGTTAAGTGGCTGTCGCTGGCCACCAGTGGCTGTGGTCGGTGGCTCGTTTGCGCGGAGCCTAAGTCAGTTTTATTCTAAAGTTTAAAAATTAAATCTACTGCAATTTCAACGCGAACTTGCGGTGCAGGGTGCTTTACTGTTGAAAAGAGTTTCACTATAAATTTGAAACCTAAACTCGATTTTCGTATAATTTCGCAGTTTTGAATGGTATGCCGAATGCGGGAGGCTGGAGACCCTATGGCCGACCGATATTTTGACGACTGATGTGATGCGGCGGACGAAGGGTCGCCTGCGACGCAGGAGGTTGCGGTTTCGATTCCCGCCTTGGGACAAATGTTTGTACGATCTGCATTAATATTTGTCTCGGGTGTTCTGGGTATTTTCTATGTATGATAAATATATATATGTAATATATTGTATTATGTATATCAATCATCTAGTACCATAACATAAGCTCTGCTTAGTTTGGGGCTAGATGATGTTGTGTGGAATGTCAAATATTATTTATTTATTATGGCGCTCATTATTAATTATGGCGCTCATTATTAATTATTAAAGGTTTCTTCGTCGCTTCTTTACTTTAGTCTACATACCTAAGCGACAATAATAAAAAATATCACTTTATTCTCATGTCAGTATTTAATTTTAAGAATTTTACCTTTTCTAAGTGTACATTTATTGTATTTATGGAAATAAAGAATTTTGACTTTGATTTGATTTGATAATGGCGCTGTTGATTATAATAATGATGACCGATGGACCAAGGTCCTAGCATGCCATTCATCATAAATCTGTCAATCCACATCAAGATGTGGATTGACAGATTTGGGTGTCGAAAGCTCGATTTCTAAATCCATCTTCCTCAAAACGTTTGTATAGCTTTATATAGCTATGTCCGTACCACATTTTTATGGGTTTTATGTACATATTTGTGTGTGAACCACTAGATATGTTTCTTAAATAATATGGCGTGTTTAAAAAAACGATGAACCAATTTCAAATTCCCTTACTTTTTTACACTGTTTTTAAATTTTGTGGGATAAATACTAATCCCCTGGGGATATATTTTGACCCCTTCGGGATCATTTTCTATACAATAGTGAAAGAATTTTCAAAATCGGTCCATAATTGGTGGAGATATCGTGTAACATACATACAAAAAAAACACAGACGAATTGAAAACCTCCTCTTTTTGAAGTCGGTTAGTAAAATTTATCTATGTTATAATATAACACAAGCTTTCAGCTAGTGAAAGTACCGTCAAAATAAGTCTAAACGTTTCTGAATCTCTAACAAACAGAGACGGGGACATAGAGAAACAGTCAGACAGACAAACATTAAAAAATTTGGTGTTTTGTTTTAAGTATACCGATCGTTTATACTTTCATATGCATTTAGCCAAAAGGTTTTATTTGGACATTACAAACAACACTTTTTAATTTTTTATTTGTTTAGATGGGGGTTGTGATAGAAACTGGTACTATACTGCTTTTATATCTTCATATTTTTGAGTTAACTTTGTTAATTCTATGTTGTATGTTGCCTAACAAAATAAATTGATATATAAATAAATCCGCAATAGTAAGCACCAAAGTTTCCAATAGCTAGTGATGCATCCGCTGTTTGCATCACACGCTAAACGGTTCTGCATCAGAGCAATCATGTCTACGTCGCGACATGGATCGGTGATCTGCCAAATATACCGCATTCACGCTCTCTCCGATCCACGACACTAGCAATTGATTAAAACGAGATACTGAAGGGTATTTTTTCATAACAACACAATAGTAAGCATCAAAGTTTCCAATAGCTAGTGATGCATCCGCTGTTTGCATCACACGCTAACGGAATCTGCATCAGAGCAATCACGTCACTACGTCGTGACATGGATCGGTGATCTGAAATATACCGCATTCACGGTTACTCCGATCCACTACGTACAACGCAATCGATCCAAAACAAGATACGGTTTTTTTCGCCAGAGCTGCGTTAGAAAAGCGACGAAGTGCGTCAAGCAATAGGCTTGCTTAATTTTCATATCCAAAAATGAAATGAAATGAAATATATTTATTTATATTTCATTTCATTCCAAGCGACCCTCAAGGTCTGATAGACTAGACAAAACAGACTGAGCCCACGTCACGCAACGTACGCGACGCATTATTAGATTTAGTCGTTTGAATTAGTATGAAAACGGATGGCTAGTTGCCACATTATCCGACGTTTTCCACTTTTGGTCGCGTACGTTGTCCGCCCTTAGTTTGTTTCAAGCTTCATATTAATTTCATATTGCATACACATACATGAAAAATATGAGTAAAAACTCATTTTGTCGCTCAGCTAGAGCTACACAGTAAAGCTCTAGTTTAAAAACTATAAAAAGGCAACTAAAGATATTGTATTATCAAAGTCAACAAATGTTCGTTAAATTGTAACGTATTGCATCTGTGAATTATAAATTCTGTGTGAAGTTTTAAAAACTGCTCATTTATCATTCAGTTTTGAAGATGATGATTAGCTAGTAGTAGTGGAACGGAGCGATCATATACGGCCACTAACGCGGTTTGTTTGCTTACTAGCGACATGCACTGGCGTCGACCTGAATTGGAAACTAATACGTGTGGGTACTAAACGATCAGGCAGCGATAGTCTAGTCTAGATCCAAGTAGATAGTGTTCGAAGTTTTTGATAAAGCCGTACAGTTACAGGTTACAGGCATACTTCACTACATATTGTAAATCAAAGTTCCCCGCCACGTCTGTCTGGCTGTTCCGAGTAAACTCAAAAATTACAGAATGGATTTTCATGCTATTTTCACCAATTGATAGAGTGATGCATGCGGTAGGTCTAAGTATATAATTTGTGAAGGTTTTGTACATATTGGTTGAAATATAACGCTAATTTTGGGAAGTTTCGGAAAAAGTCAAGCCGCTTGGGTGCTTTCATCGAAAACGCTGCCCAATATCTTTGAGATATTATGCTCTAACCCGTGCGAAGCCGGGGCGTTTTGCTAGCTATTTATGAATTCGAAAGTAACTGTGTATGTCACCTTTTAACGCCTAAACAGATAATCGGATCTTAATGTAATTTATTTATTTATTTATTTTAGGGGAAACATCGGTACATTATCGTCTTATTAAACACAGTGTTTAGCATTAAGGTGACCATTAATAGGTTCCCACATATAGCTCCACATTTAGAGTAATATAGGAAAACAAAGGTTGGTTAAATTTACTATCGCTAGGGATCATTCACACTCATAAATAAATTACACATCTATATAATTAGGCACATTTTGAATAAAGATTATTTACCTATATCCTTAAGAGTAAGTTTCAAGAATGGTTTATTGCTACCCACCTGCCTACTTAACGATTGAAGAATTGTTTATTCAACTCACATCTGAGGGTCGATGTTGAGAGAAAGAGATCCAGGTCACATTTCTTGCTGAGCTGGTTGAATTTATTGCTCGTTCGGTAAATGAATGAGTTTTGGCGATAATTTGTATTAACTTTAGGGAGATATAACAGGTTATTATTTCTAAATGAGCGAGAAGGCGCGTAATTTGGCAGGGAGGTCAATGGTATCAAGGGACGGACATAGGGTACGTAAACAGTGTGTGCGAGATCGCGGGCAGCAGCTAGTTGCTTATAAATAAATAAATAATGCTGGACAATCCACACAGCAACATCCAGCCCCAAGCTAAGCAGAGCTTGTGTTATGTGTACTAGACGACTGATATACATACAGAATACTTTCCATATTTTTTTTAATATACATAGAAAATACCCAGAACATGGGGAACAAATATTTGCAGATTGTACAAACATTAGTCCCAAAGCGTGAAACCGCAACCTCCTGCATCGCAGGTGGACCTTCGCCCGTCGCGCGATATTGGTCGTCAATCTCTCACAATCTTTTCACGGACATTGAATAACATTAATTTACTGTGACCATTATCAGCACAGCAGCACCATGACCAACCTCAATGTCAAGGTCGAGTATTGTGGTGTCCTGAAGATGTCTCGTGGAGAGACGAAACTAGTAGACAACTTACTTTGATGAATACTATCAGAGAAGGTTATACGCGCAATTGTTACTAAATATTTTTTCATTCTAATATTGTGCAATGGATTTCCGCAAAGTAACGCCTGAATCTATAATTTACTGTGACTATTCATTCAACAATTCAGATAACACAGACACAGAATTATCTTACCGCCTCCAAAGATACTCATAAATAATGAATTAATGCTACATCCACTTTGAGATATGACTCAGATCTCGATCTCTTTCATAATCCCGCTATATTTACCTCGTTTATTTAACTCAAAGCTTCTTTTAATAAGGAAAATTCACCCCTTGCGAAGCCTCATACCCTGTTTTAATCTTCTTAATGCCCAAAGTCAAAAGGCAAACTCCGCTGGCTCTTTTCATAGCAATTTCTTATACAAACTAACGTCTCGCAAGTTGTTCGAAGTTATGTAAACTGTAGATTACATGTTCCTCGCTATTATTTCGCGTTTAATAATCGCTGAAGTTAAAAACTCGTTAGGTGGCCCGGAGTTGGTGGCTTTTGACACAGGTTTTCGGGGAATACCTGGTACACTTATGATCGTTGCTAGGAACTCGGTCTTTGCCAATATTCAATCTAGCTCATCATCAACATTATCAGCCCGCATAGATCCACTGAAGAACATAGGCCTCCCCACAAACGACACATCAAGAATAGCGGTCCGCCATCATCCAACGACTCCCTAGGACCGCTACAATATCGTCGGTCCATCAAGTCTTCCCACACTCCGTTTTGCATTACATCGCGGTCGCCACTCTAGAACCTGTATTCCCCAACGGTTATCAGTTCTCCGAGAATATATCGCTCTTAGCGATAAGGCCGCCCATTGTTAATTCTCTGGATTTGTTTTTGTGTCCTCTGTTTATTATTTTTTATTATTAGGTGTACAATAAAGAATATTTGTATTGTGTGTCGTCCCGTCCCATACATTTCTACTTTACACGGCACGGCGACCGTCCCGCCGGGACTGTATGCATAAGAAAAGGGGCAATGAGTGGCAAAATAATCGTACTCACGAATATGAATTGACCAGCAGATATCCGCTTTATTAGAAACCAGGAATTAAGCTAGAAATGTACATTGTGCTATTGGTGTTGTGAGTAGCGCTTACCACCCGGGCACCGCTGAAAACCAGCGCCGCAAAAAGTTGAGCCGGTGACCTATTGCTGTTTATTTTAAATTATTTTCGTGTTATTTTAAATTTTATATAAGTTAATAAGCAATATATGTTATCTACTATGTTTTTTGTGACACAAATAAATATTTTCTATTTCTATAATGAAATCCAATATTACAAGAGCAAACACGCTACGCAATCTCTCACATCAAATCGCTTTAGTACAATTTTCTATAACTAATTAGTTATACCACCAGTGTTACCAACTCATTAGGTTCAACAAGCTGTTTGTTTTTCATCTAAATTAAAATTAAATAGTGCACTAGCTACATTCTAAGCACCCTGTGTTTTATGTTACTTTATAGCTACGGTTTTACCTGTATTTTATTATACTTTAGATTGGTACAGGGTGTGCGAATATTGAAAATTCGCAAAGAGCATTCTATTTATGCATCGAGTTATTTGAGGACGCCTTTGAGAGGGCTTGGTGGAACGGCACAAAATAGAAATGATTGGGGAGAATAGAGACCTTTGCTCAACAATGGGATTATGTGGACTTGTGTATAAATATATAACATTCGTTGATTTCAGATAATACAAAATTAAGGA
The DNA here is from genome assembly GCA_947859395.1 of Eupithecia insigniata. NCBI lineage: Eukaryota > Metazoa > Arthropoda > Insecta > Lepidoptera > Geometridae > Eupithecia > Eupithecia insigniata. Next base: position 11,420,489 of record OX402011.1, read on the forward strand.
TCCATATCAAAACACGAAAAATTATGAATGAATTACACACAGACTTTTTTAAGTTTTCACCTTGATAAAAATGTCATTCGGTCCCCTTTAAAAATCGTGTTCAACTTAAAAATAATACAAGTTATCTCAACACCCCACTCCCCATTGAGATATTTTGGGATTTTCTTCGAACCCTCCCCCCACCCCCTTTCGAGCATCACATGATTAATGGACAACCCCGTAGCTAGCTACGTAATAGGCTACTAGTAACATCCTGTATAACCTAACTGCTGGTCGGGTAGGGTTCCGAAGTGTGGAAATAGGCCAGTAACAGTGAGTATTTTTATAGCCACTGCCGGTAATGGAATAGCTGCAGTTACAGGAAATGTTAGAATTCCTATTTTTGTGCTTTCAATTTTATGCTTTCGTATCGGAATTGATCTTTTAGGGTTGAAATACCTTTTCTGGGATGATACGGGTTTTATTTAGGCATAATTTTATAAGGTGATACAATCCTACTAATATTATAAATTTGAAAGTAACTGTCTATCTGTTACCTTTTCAAGCCTAAACGGCTGAACGGATCTTAATGAAATTTGGCAGGGAGGTAGATGGTATCCCGGGGACCGACATACACGGCACATGAAAAGTGCTTGCTAAGCCGCGGGCAGCAGCTAGTGTTAAAATATTTAGTTATGGTCTGGCTGGCTCACTTCATCTCTTTATTTGATCTAAATTTTAAAGTATTATGGTACATAATGGATAAAAAACATCTCATATGTTTTTTATCCATTATATACCATTTATGGATTTATGGATATTTGTTACTCTTGCACGCAAGAACTACTTAACCGATTAGGCTGAAATTTGGTATGGGTATAGTTTGGGACCTGGAATAACTTAGGGTTATATATCCGATAAAACGCGGGCGAAGGCACGGGCAGCAGCTAGTATAATATAAATAGATAAACCATTGGCATATCTAAAAAGGGCATATATCATTATCATCAGCCCGTACAAGTAGTCCACTGCTGAACATAGGCCTCCCTCAAACGACGCTACGAATAGCGATCCTGAGCCGCCTCCATCCACCGACTCCCTGCGACCATTACAATGTCGTCGGTACATCGAGTGGGAGGTATTCCCACACTCCGTTTCAAATACAATAAAATAAAATAAATAAACAATGCTGGACAATTCACACAGCATCATCTGGCTCCAAGCTAAGCATTGCATCGCTGTCGCCACTCGATAAACTTTACTCCCCAACGGCATCACCATCATCATCTTCTGGTCCTTATTCCACACTAGGTGGCGTCGTCATCTGTTCTCCTTCCCTTCCGCTGCTTCCTTTCTTAGCCAAGTCCTCTACACAATCCATAATATACAAAAAAATACAAAATCGTTTATTTGAACAAGTACAAACATAACAGGTTGAACGAAGAGACGACAAAAGTTAAAAACTGCGGCGCAGTCTCTTCGCCCGCTTCCTGACACGACATTAAAGTAGAACTTATGGTAAAAATTTCTTATTATTAGGTTAGTTACTAACATATATGGTAAATAATACTAAATTAAATCTAGGTATTATTCTGTAAGTATTAGGTATTTTTTTTATACAAGACAAATTTTGCATACAGTATTTCCAAGAGAATGTGGTATGTTTGAGTCGGTATGTGTATGCGCGCGTGTGTGTGTATGAGTGTGTAAGTGCGTGTTAGGTTAATATAACTCTTACCACTATGGCATTGCCAAAAAAAAGCCCAATTTTAAATCGGTACACAGAACAGTTATCATGCCGAAAAATGGCGCTATGACTTTTACTAAAATACTCAGTATTGGTAACGCTCATTTTCTTAGTACGTAATATAATATTTATTAAACTTTTTACAAAATAGCTTCAATATTTATTTGCGTTATGTAGGTTCTTAAATATTTTTCGCATTCGTACCTTACCTGACTACTTAAACCTAGGTATATACTATCAGAAGATTCTCGTGCTGACTGTACCTCAACTTATGCATGGATGCGAGTGGGAACTAAAGTATGAACAAAAATATTTTTAAAAATTATTATTGAAATGCTCGTTGGATGCGTTTAGGAACTAATGTATGAAAGATTTCATTTCCGAGAACGATAGGTTTGGATGCAATGGGAAGTAGCCCAATATTTTGATGTCCGAAACGTCAGGAAATAATTTCTTAAAAACTAAAAGTGACAGTTCGGACAGAGTGTCCGAAAACTTTGTCTCAAATGTCGGCAAGCCATATAATCGTTATTAATTTGATTGCTCTACAATCTACATCATAATGTAAAAGCTACCCTCACGTCTGGTGTCTTGTTACATCGCTCTAATCGGCCCTTGTTGGGGATGTTAGTTTGTTTATCGAAGGCCTTGTCAAGAAACTGCTGCAAATAACTTCACTACTGACTTGTTAGGGTCGGACTAAGTTTCTGTTGGATATTTACGTGAAGTAAAATGATCAACATAATGATTGTTGACATTTGTCAAAAGAATAGAGTACACAATAGTTGGTATAACCTGTCATCATCATCATCAGTCCATACATGGCCACTGCTGGACATAGGCCTCCTCCATACGACGCCAGGTATAACCAGTATGATTACTAAAATAGTAACGGTAAAATCTATAGTTCTAATCGTCATTCTAGCCTATTAGGCAAAGGACAGGGATATTCTACATACTCCTTCCATTAATGGACAAAAAATTGAAGTGAAGAGATTATCAATAACACCTTATTTTGTAACTGTTTATCGTATAAAATATGACTTGTCTAAGTGCTTATTTTGTAAGCCTAAAGAAATAAAGTTATTGATTCTGATTATAAATGATTTCTAATGGTCGTAGATTGCGTAAAATGTTTTAAATTCATTCTTTGAACTCCAATAATTATTTATACAATTTTGTCTAATCTAGCCCAGATGAAAAATCGCTATACTAGGAGGCAGAATCACCGACTGTTAAATTGGAAAAACACAAAAGTTTTGTCCCGTGTTTCTCGTACCCAAGGCCGCTTTTCAGAATTTGAGTGTTTTCAATTTTGATATTTAATTCCTCGGGAGTAAAACTTTTATGGGACCTCCCCGAGATCATTCTCTGTACAAAAGCGAAATAATTTTCAAAGGGTTCATAATTGACGAAAAAATCGACGAAGTACATAAATAAACATACACGCAGTCGAACATAATAGATCTTCTTAAATTTATATTTTTCTCTTAGACAATCTATTACGAAAATCTTTCTTTAACGAAAACACTCGAAATATCCGTCTTAAAATACGTCACTAACATGTCAAGCCTTCAAGAACTATAAAAGTTTCCACAGCCAAAAACAAATGGACGTTTTCCTGGCATCGTCTCGGCACATTCATGCACAAAAGTATTCTACTATTCCGTCATGCAATCCCAGATACATATGTGTCACGCTATGACACAGATAAATCATCATAAATATTAGTTTCACACGTGATTTTAAATCGTATAAGATGCGATTGTGTGCAAGAAAGCCATAACAGTCAGCAACGAAAGTTGTATCTGTGTTCACGAGAATCATCACAAAAACAGTAGTATAATAATACTACATATAATAATAGTTCACGAGAATCATCACAAAAACAGTAGTATTATTATACTACTGTTTTTGTGATGATTCTCGTGAACACAGATACAACTTGTTGGTGACTGTTATGGCAGTCACGGAGAATATCTACTAAAATATTGTACGTTAGCTTCTGCTTACGGCTTTGCTCGCTTGGTTTTTAAGTGAAACAGACTTTACATCATTATCATCATATTATGCAGATGGATTATATGCACTGCAGTTCATAAGCTTCTCGAAGCTTGTGGTGGATACCACAGTCCTGTGCTAACCGCATCCATTGACGAAGTGAACTTTGTTGTCGACTTTTTACAAATATTATTTTTAAGGCCTTCTTACAAATATTATTTTTAAGCCACTCAGAAACAATACTATTTTCACGAAAACCCATTATTTTATCTATCTATGTATCTAATCAGCCCATGAGAACCCAACACTGGGATAGGACTCCATTTCCCCGTTCATCACCCATTACAAACAGATTAACAGTTTTTCTTGAAATCGTTTGTATACATTCGGCCTGTGGCACAATCATGATTTAAATAATCTCGTGTTACCAGCCGATAAAACTGTCGCATTCCTTGCACATTGCATTCCTTGCACACAGAAACACATCAATAAGCTGTGCGGCAAGATAGGCAGTGCGTGTTACGCGCTACGGCGGGTGGCTCGCGTGGTTCCGGCGGAGGTGGCTCGTAGCTGTTACTTCGCAACAGTCCACTCGGTGCTGCAGTATGGTGCGGGTTTAGGGGGGCGAGCTGCCGTCTGGGAGCGCGCCTTCCGTGTGCAAAAAAGAGCTATACGCACCCTAGTTAACATTCGACGAGATATCTCCGCCAGACCACATTTCAAAGAGCTCGGAATACTCACGCTGCCCTGCATCGTGATCATGCAAGTGGCAGTATATGTTCGCTGGAACTTAGGCGTGTTCATAAAAAACGGTGACACCCACACGTACGGAACGCGGAACGCAGGAAAGCTCTTAACCATCGCCCGCGCCCTCACGAAGTCCTCAAAGTTAACACATGTGATGGGTCCGGCAGTGTACAACAAACTACCAGACTCTGTAACATCTGACGGCAGTCTATCTTGTTTTAAAGTAAGACTGAAACGTTGGCTTGTCGAGCAGAATTTATATTCTGTGAACGAACTATTACAACTGTAAACCTTATTTTTGTATTCGAATTTATGATTTTATTTTTAATTTTTTGTATATATTTTATATTTTGTAATTTAAGTACAATTCTACGAAGTTCTGACATGTAAATCGTTTATGCTGCTCAATGCTCTCAATTCGGATGTACATATTCGTCTATAACGTGTACTACGCCGATTTTCCAGCTGATACGGTTCATTGTGTTTATTGATATAGCTTTGGGTGCCTGTAAGTCTCCTATAAGGCGGCTCTACGCAGGTGTCGGAACTTTATACGCAGAGGTAGCATTACGCTTAATGAAATTAAAGTGAAATGAAAGAAATTATATATATTTTTTAAAGTTATCTTTATTGGAACTATAGACGAAGGAAAGGTACTTGAAATTGGGTGAAAATGAAAATACGCACAATAGTTTTATTTATTTAGTTAAATATTTACATTGTCTTTACGGTAGAGGACCAACGCGACAAAGAAATATAAAAGTAGTATAAGTAAGTGTCAAAATATAAATTATGCAACTGTGTCACGAGTATTGACGCCCTCCTCCGAATGCAAGGTAGAGTTCCTTAAATTACTATTTAATTAGCGATGCCGAAAAATTAAGACTATGTTATACAATGGAAAAAAATGTTAATATAAAAAGAGATGGTTGACGACGATAAGTTCTTTGTTCTTTGTAGATGGTTGACGACTAAAGACGAAAAAAATATGGGTCATAGATAATCAACTCTTGAAGTCTCTTATAGTTAATTTGCAAAGATACTCAAGTAGTCAGGTAGTTGTAGGAAAATGAATGAAAGTAGAGCAACTAGGGTATGTATGTATGTATATCAAGGAATTGACTAATTTTTTTCTTGTCTTTATTGTAGAGTATTGGAAATGAAAGATTTTTATTTACCTAACGAACTACTGCATAATGCCTAGTGGTGTTCCACAAGGCTCCTTACTAAGATCACTGCTATTTCCAATGTTTATTTGTAATATAACCTACAGTCCTACCTCAGACATAACACAATCTCTGCTTACTTAGGGCTAGATGCTATTCTATAAAATGTCCAGTGTGATTTTCGTTTAAAACCGAATTATTGTAATTATATCTGCTCAGAGCCTCTGTTACGCGTGAGTGACAGTGGCTTTGTGGCCGAGCCCCACTATACTGATGTGGTATGTACAATGTGGTTCAATGCCTTTATTGGTACAGCTTAGGGAGTTTTGCGGCTCCATTATAGAGACGGAAGGATATGCGAAGTATTGACAGTAAATTACGTTGGAATGCTTAGGATCAATGTTAAAATTATGTATTAGTTGATGTCTGATGTACGAGTACATTTGTAAGGTTGTGCGGCGTGGTGGCCAATTACCAAAATCATATAATCTTTTATTGCATTGCTTCATATTGTATATGGGTTCTTAATCTAAAACCTATAATATTACTTGACATGTTCACATGATTCCTAACCTTGAAATAACGACTTGATACTTACCTATCTACTTTTTTAAAATCTAATATAAATTAAGACATAAATAAATAAATATTGGACAATCCACACCGCATCATCTAGCCCAAAGCTAAGCAGAGCTTGTGTTATGGGTACTACATGACTACATAATACATACAATATTATATAGATAGATATTTTTTATTATACAATATTATATATACAAAATTTTTATTATTATTATACATAAAAAAATACCCAGAACACCCGAGACAAATATTTGCAGATTGTACAAGCATTTGTCACAAGCTAGGAATCGAACCCGCATCATCCTGCGTCGCAGACAGATCTACGCACACTGCGCTGCGACTCAGCCGTTGAGATAATAATCAAGTAAACTTGGGCTTGGGGGAAGCCGTGGGGTCGCGGCGTACGAATATCGACCCCTCCAACTCAACCCGTGGATGTCGTAAAAGCCGACTAAGGGAACCTACCAGAGGAAGGGCAGCAGCTTCCTTCTGAGTATTTTTAAACACCAACACTGCGATCACCAATCCGCCTGCCAAGCGTGGTGATTATGGCAAATCCCCCCTACATGGGAGACCATCCACTCGATGGACCGACGACATCGTAGCGGTCGCAGGGAGTCGATGGATGGAGGCGGCTCCGGACCGCTATTTGTGGCGTCGTACGGGGGAGGCCTATGTCCAGCAGTGGACGTGTATGGGCTGATGATGATGATGAAACTTGGGCTATTTACGTGTTCTGGCATTATGAAAGATATCTAAAGGGTGTCTTTTATGTCTGAATTCGTCAAAAACGTCATCATCACGCAATAATATTTTTCTCATGATCGAGTTTCGTCTCTAGTCACGACGGTGCTCTAATTTGATTCCATGCTCTGCGACCTTATAAAGGTGTGCCCGTAATGATGAAAGCCAATAAAAGAAAGTGGAATTGAAATTATGGCATCGTATTGTTAAGTTTATTATGATGATGGCCGTTACGACTGATCATTACTACGAGTATTTCATTTTGATTGTGTAATCAAAATGAAATACTCGTAGTAATGTTAAAGTAATGTTAAATGCTTTGACCAATGAAGCTTTCACTGGATCTTTGTGAGATTAAATCGAGTTACATACAAAGATATTTAGATATCCGGGCCCGTACTCTTAAAAACGAAATCGAAGTTTCTGATTCGTTTTCGTGCAATCGCTAATCTTATGCAATGGACATAAGAGTTGGTTTTGCACGAACACGAAAAAGAAACTTCGATTTTTCTTTTCCGAGTAGGCCCCCTGTTCTTTAATAAACTTCTCCTGTGACTCATCGATTCAAAGATTAATGTGTATGAAAACTGGTTATTTGAACTGAATAACAACATGATAAAACGAGGAAAACTTGGTAAAACTAAAATAACTCATCACTACATAGTATAAAACAAATTCGCTTTCCGCTGTCTGTCCCCATGTATGCTTCGATCTTTAAAACTACGCAATGGATTTTGATGCGTTTTTTTTAATAGATAGTGTTTCAAGAGGAACCTTTATATTATGTATATAATATAGTATCTGCTTTGCACTCGTGCTAAGCCGGGGCGGGTCGCTAGTATTTATATAAACTAACTTTGCTTGTACTTTTGTGACAGAGAATAAATACTTTTTACTTTACTTTACTATAACGGAACACTGGAAACACAAGTTTAAAACTGTGTCGCACCTCCCAGCGCTGCAGCGCCCAAACACAGGATATGATTAAGGCCGATTTCACCAAACAGAAAGCATAGTTTATTATTATTATAGTTTTCATTTTTTTTATAGTTGTTTGACCACACCTGATGGAAAGTGACGATGTGGGCGGCGGTGTATCACGAAAGTCTAGAAGACATTCACTCTTGTCTACGATTAAACAATTTGTCAAGTGAATCTTGATTCTGAAGACTTCTCTGGGCATTTCGTTTCAGCTTCCTCTTTGTCGATCCTACGATACCTGGGGTGACTAACCTCGATGGATTTTCTTGATCGGTACGCCTTCTTGACAGCAACCTCTTCCACTCTCGCGAGGTGTCCGAGCCAGCGGAAACGAGACCAGTGGAACTATCTTATGATGTGTTCTGTTCACTCATACTCACCCACTATCCTGGCGCATCGACCTCAAAGTGGGACTTGTCCTCCGTCACAATAGATCGCCACCGGCTTCTATCTTGCGCCGCCACGGTCCAGCCGATGCGAAAATTTGAAGTGACCAAAGGTACTTCACCACTTCGTCCTTCCTCCTGTCTGACCGACTAGTCGTCGACCAACCAATTTTCAAGGAAGTGGATAGATTCAAGTACTTACACCAGAGACGATGAAATAAACATGATGTATTCATTTTGAATTTGTACTCACTCTACGGTATGAGCGTGATGTCCCGTTCGTCCCACTAATATAGGCAGTGGGACGAACGGTACATAATTTTAATTCAGACTATATTATGATGTTCTAATGTCTTTTAAATAAATAAATAAATAAAAATAAATAAATATTACGAGATATCACGATTATGAGCTATGATTTTCCAGAAAAGACAATAGCATCGTCATACCCCCGCTGTAAACGCATTAATCTAATGATGATATCTTTAACAAAATCATGTCTTGTGAAAGTTGTCAAGTCAATTTCTTGCTTCGATAACCATCCATGACAGTGGCAAGGCAAGCCCGACTTTCATTGTACTTGACGTCAGAGGATGTCGCTTATGTTTAAATCCAATTTCACCGTTGTAATTGAACGCCATCACTTTACATTAAAGAAAGAAAATTATTAGACACAACACACAATTAAGGAATTAAAAGACCACTAGAACCTACTAGAACACGTGGACAAAAAACTAAAAAAAGATAAACAAGACAAATTGAACGCGTTCAATATAAGATAAACTCAGTTAAACTCGAGTGAGAGAAAGGAGCTGTCATGTCACACAATAGGTATTACGAAATTAGAACTCAATCAAGCTGAACTAGGTTTTGTTCGCACGCAAAAAGGGCCCACCTGTGGCCTAGTTGCGGAAAATAGTCCAGAAACAAGTAACAAGTAACTAGGTTTTGTTGATCTTAATTTTGGCAGCCAACGGTAAAATTAAATATGACAAAATGACGCAGTTCCTACGCTTTTAAAAATAAAAAGACCTGTTTCGGCAGGATTTCCGTTTCCAGTACCTATCAAAAGTTTATTGGCTTGCTTCTAGTCGGTATACTACACGTGTAGTTGAAGGATGTTAGGTTATTGCAATTCTAGAATTTCTACTGGTTTTGAAATTGGTATTGGAAATTGTGTTCTTATTTGTTAAGCTGCTTTCGTACTCTCGTTATTTTGTACGTAATTTTTGAGGTAATAATGAGTTACGTGAACGTCGCGCGTCGTGTGGTTTTTATTTTTTTATGTTATTCGGTAAATCAATTCAATAGCGCTTCTCTTAAATATGTATGAATTTTCATTAAAAGACATAACGTTCATGCTCATCCCATGTTTAATTCTTTTCCGATTTCGATTGAAGGGTTGTTTTGTTTTAGTTTTCTTCATTTCTGTCCATATGGAGTGAAATAGAAAATAGGTAACCTATCGTACCTATGTAAATTCTAATCTTTTTTAATCTAGTTAATCTTTTAATTCTATTGCGTGCACTGAATTTTTTGTATTTTTATATGATATGGGTCGTTTTTGTGCCCGCAATAAACAGATTTTATTTTATTATCAGTTATTTATTTATTATTTAGGGCCTGTTCGCACCTACACCGTGTTACTAAATAGAACAGTAGCGAAAGCAGAGTGGGTATCCTACTGTTACTCCACTAAAATACCCCGCGGAATACCGCGCAAACCGAGCGCATTTCGCCCGATATGTATCGGTATCGGTTTTAGTCGCAAATATCGCTTAAGGTGGTTCAAAACAGGTGGCGGCGCTGTTTGGGTCAGGGAAACCCCTTAAGTTTGCTAAGGCCTGCATAAAACTGAAATTGGGACAGTTCAAGCACATATCATTACCCTGGATCTTTATGGTCAGAACCTTTTTAGAGCTACACGTGCTTGCAATTTCTCCAGCATACCAATCGAAGGGCGTGAAAGTATTTCCTTTAATAAAAGCCATATCAAATTTGATTGGATTTCTGTTAATCAGTACTTTGTGCTTTTTCACCGCACTCGGGGCACCAAGGTATCTCCGGCCATAAAATGTGAACCCTGGGAGCCAATTCTGCGTATCACGATGTCTGTGATTTGTTTCAAGTGATCTTCGTTGGTTGGGTATCTGACTGTGCGTTACTTACAAAGTTGGCAATGAAGAACCTATTTATTTTTAACTAGCTGCTGCCCTCGCCTTCGCTCGCGTTTTATCGGGATAAAAAATTGCCTATATGTTATTCCAGGTCCCAAGCTATACCCATACCAAATTCCAGCCTAATCGGTTCAGTAGTTTTTGCATAAAAGAGTAACCCATGTGTATAAGTCCATACATCCATCCATACAAACGTTGACATTTATAATATTAGTAGGATAGGATAATACTTAGAAACTTGCAACACAAATAGCTTTATGTCTCACACTTCGGGTCTTTTCTCACCCAGTGTATAACCACATCTAAGTAGGTATTCTACTAGTCCACCGACTATTACTCAAAGTCATGCCCAGACCCAGTCCTGAACTAGATTTGAGCCGAATATTAGGCGTAGCCTACACAATGGGCAAAACAATGTCTTGGAATTCTATGGGCAGATTTGTGTCACTTGTGGTGCCTCTGTTTTGGAATGTTAACTTTATGACACATAGAAGTAGATTTGAGATTTAAAATTTACCATAAAAATTGAAAACTTGCGATAATTAACAATAATCTCATAGTGCAAAGTGCCGATAGCAATAAAATAAGCTGTCTGTTTTTAACAGACGTCAAAAGGAGGAGGTTCTCAATTCGTCTGTATTTTGTATTTATGTTACCCGATATCTCCGCCAATTATAGACCGATTTTGAAAATTCTTTCACTATTGTATAGAAAATGATCCCGAAGCGGTCCCATAAAAGTTTTATCCCCAGGGGAATAGTATTTATCCCGCAAAACATAAAGTAGGGGAATTTGAAGTCGGTTTATCGTTTTTTAAAACACGCCATATTTAATGACCTAAACTCTGACCAAACTCATAGATGTCATACAATGTTTGTAAACATTGTCCCATACCCTACCTAAAGGTAACTTTCTTGCTGTTGATTTTTACTATATTTTTAATACTATATTTTCAATAATGTAAGTACCTAATGAATGTTTTGTAAGGCTATGAAATAAAGGATTATATATGTATCTATTTTTCATAGAAGTTTCACAACTTGTCCATGTAAGTTCTTTCCTACAAAGCAAATTGTTGTAAATTACTTTTCAAAGTCGTTGTTGGATTTATGTGCAGCCGTTTACAAACATTTACTACTAGTAGAGTGAAGGGAAATTTTACTTTCCCGTGACACTACTATTCTTATTGGCTTAAACGCATATTATAAAATCTGCCGTGGATTACCTCATTATCCATTAGCTCTAGAATAGGGTGAAAGTTTATTTCCTTTTAGCGTAGTTCTATGAAATATAGAACTTCTTTAACTTTGCATAATAAGCTACGTCGATACACGTACTATAAATAGCTCCAAAGTGAGTAAAGCCGGTGTAAACATTTAGTGCTAAGGCAGACCGTCTCGTCGTCCACGAAGATCGTCAACATACAGTATCAACTTTACCATTTCCAGTGAGACACACAAACCTAGACACTTGCCTAATCCACCCCCGTCTATTCTCCATTCAGGGCCGTGAACATCTCAATAGTTGTAATCTGGAGAGTGGACCATTTGCTACCATTGGGGCATTTGGAGCAGGCGTGCATTGTGCGAATATGGAGCACCTTGATAAGGTGCATATAATTGCTCGAATAGCATTGCTTGCTTATACATAATCATGCTACGGTCGTGTACGGTAGGCTGGCAACTACCAAGCAAAAATTACTCTGAATTATAGAAATACAGAAACACAATTTACATGTACATATTTTTTTTGAGAATACCCCTTTGTATTGAAATAAGAAATGAAAAAATAAATGACTGGAAATTGAATAAATAAAAAAAAACATGTGGGAATACTTACAAGGTTTACAGTTCTAATAGTTCGTTCATGTAATAGAAATTCTGCTCGATATACCGTTTCAATTTTACGTTTAAACAAAATATGTAGACTGCCATCAGACTCTGCCACAACACTCTGGTAGTTTGTTGATCACTGCTATATTATTATTACACAATTATTTAGATATTTAACCCGCTGTCAAGCTATTCTTTTAAACTAAGGTTTTCTTGAGGGTAAAAAGGGAGAAAGGCTTTGTCCTGCCGTAGGACGACACGAGCTGAAAGATTAAATAGGCCGCAGATAATATTGTTCGAAGGGTTGAAGCATAGAGAAATAACTCTTCTTGTAAAGGCAAGAGCTCTCTCTCGTTTTTTACTTTTACACATCTAAGTATTTCATTTAACTAATAGTGTAACAAACGTATCACATGTAACACTTCAAAAGAATGTATGAATGAACCCTTTATTGTACTAAAATAAACAAAATTAAATACACATTTTTTTTTTTTTTAAATATTGTGTAATATGTCATTCCCTATGCAATCTCTAACCCATAGCCAAATATAATTATGCAGATTTGTTTGAACTTTCGCAATTTGTTAGCGTAGTAACTAGCAACATTGTATTGCAACTACTTTAAACAAGGAAATATAAAAACAAGGCACGCGATAAATACCCGATAATGTTCTTTACTATTTCATTCAGCATTTTTCAGTTCCGTTTTGTTCTGAAAAGGAACAAAGAGGCAGCTAGTTTGCATTGATAATGTTAGTAACGAAGCACCCATATACAAAGTTCTGTGATTATTAATCCTAATATCAAATTTAAAAATTATGCGTATTCAATGAACTTTTCTGTTATCTCAGAACTTAATCACCTATTAAAATATCAAAGCGAATAGAAACATTAACCTTGAGATAAAATTATCCGCGTACAGGATGTAGTTTATAGTTTTCGCTCCGTAAATAGTTCTTGATTTCATTGCTGTGCGGAGCCGTGACATCTGTTCTAGTTTGTTTTTATGAGATGTTTGACTTCATACATGAGTATTAACAGAGTATTGAATTCATACGTATATACATATGAGTAATCGACACAGGTGTTCGGTCACGTGGTGAAAAAATCTTGGTTGTAGTTGTGTTCCTATAAGGCTAGATTGCAATCTACTTCATTACTTACAGCCATTGTTGTTAGAGCTCCATCTGATTGCATTCACACCAATTTACGACCATTATCATTATCTGCAGCGTTATGTCACTTACTCCTGGGCCAAAGTTTGTGCCATCCACCATAATCTTGTGTTAGCTACATGCATTGATGCCCGCGGCGAGTACTATGTAGTAGACTCAAATCGCAACTGGGCGCCCGATGGTTCATGTTCATGTTCACATATCCTCGGACACCAAGGAGCTGTCGCTTTGTTCCACCTCGCTTCGTCACGCAATGAAGAAAAAACCATATATCCAATCGTACGTCTGTAAAAAGTCAGTGTCTGATGGATAAAACGCATAAACGATATTGCCAAAAACAGGTAAAAGGTGTAAATTGCAAATGACAATTCCTTTAATTTATTTTTTATCAATTTAAAATATTCTACAATTTGATCTCTTCAAACGAAATAACCACCTAAACCATCTGATTATGATTAATCTAAAAGGCGGGTACTGACCGGCGTTACGAGGCGTAATTTAACATTACACAGCGTTCGTGTCTCCAGTAGTTCGAGAAAGAAGGCGCTCGCAATGAGACGAATTTTAGCACACGGTGTAACGTATCATGCTCGCTGGGAATGGTCCATTACTCCCGTAACACCGGTCAGTACCAGGCTTTATATTACTTACCATTACCTATTTATAGTTGATAAGTATCTTCAAATCTGGCATCTACCTATGCCTTGTATTATCATTGCTATTACCTCTCAATCATTCATTACACAATTTCCTATCGGTATGATCGTCAATTAAGTGCAGTAAAAGTGTTCCGTCACGCCGATTGGTGCCGTCATTGTTCTAATGCACAATGGGCACAATAGGCGAAAGCGTACGATAAGTTACACTTTTATATTCAGTGGGAGTGGGTGTCATGACGATTGAGGAATACACCGTTTTTAGGGTTATAAAGAGTGAAGCCATATTTCTACACAAGGTTTATTTAGTTAGAGGATGTTCTTGGACAACGAGCACAAAACAATGGGCGATAGAATTAGAATTTAAAATATTTAGTAACAATTCCGCGTAAAAATTCTGATAAGATCCAACAAAATGCACTCGCATGCACCGCGCGCCCTCCCACAAATTGACATGCGCTGTGCCATCAGAGAAAGTAAAAACAGGTTCAAGTTTTACGCAGAATTGTTACTAAATATTTTTAATTCTAATATTTTGCATTGGACGTCGGCAAAGTAACGCCAGAATCTATTATTTATATAAAACTAAAGATTATACAAGTCTTGTGTCTTCCATTTCAAAAATTAATTAATATTTTTTACCTGTCTAATACCATTAATTATTTTATTCTCTTTTTATAAACCTCACGAATAAATTGGGTATTCTCCCCAACTTCCATTTTAAATTCGCAAAGCTAACCCCAGGCAAGTACGTGATTGCCTAAAAGGTCTCAGCTCAGTTCCCCTCTAAAACAAATTCAATTGGAACAGACCCTAATCCCTTTAACCCAATAATGACTGACCGTTCATTTGTTTCAATGTAATCAATTATACCGTTATGTTGTTAATTTAACTCTGTCTGTTATCTTTTCAGGTAAGCCCTTAAATCCCGGAGCGAGACCTTCGAGGTATTAATTTTGATTAAGTACTCTTTTTAGCCACCTGTAAGACCTTATACGCACACTGCTGATAATGCCTTCCTAAACTGGTGGGATTTACCATAATCATCATACTGGCACGCGGATTGATAATCGCAGTAGGGATGTTAAAAAATATACATAAGGTAAAAAAATATACAGAAAGAACCTGCCGTCCTTCCTCTGCTGGTAGGTTCCCTGATTCGACTCTTACGTCTTACAATATATTTTTCTAAAAATTAACAAACATATACAGGTCGGCGGATTTATTGACGTGTCCATGAGGGGATTCCCCGACTCACGGAGACCTTGTCTGTTGTCGGGTATGTTCGGGTAAATCCGACACAATCTAGTGGCCGGTAATGTTGGTGTAAAGTATGTATGTATTTTATTAACATAATACTGGTTCCGTTTATAGAAATAAAAGAATGAATAACATTCTTCAACTATGAAGAATGTTATTCATTCTTTTATTGTTTTAAAAAGGTTAATGTGCATATCCTCGCCCTCAATAACCGGTAATGTGTAAATTATTTAAGTGCGGTATGCATGTAATATTGTTGTTGGTTAATGTTATTCCATATATTACTCAAAAAATTTATAATAATAATGCTGGATAATCCATACATCATCATCTAGCCCCAAGCTAAGCAGAGCTTGTATTATGGGTACTAGATGACTGATATACTTAATAGAATACTTTACATAGATAAATATTTTTTATTATACATAGAAAATACCCAAAATATCCGCAACAAATTTTAGATCGTTAAAACCATTAATCCCAAGGCGGGAATCGAACTCGCAACCTCCTGCGTCACAGGCGGACCTTCACCCGCCGCGCCACAGATATAGTCAATTAATATAGGTACTTACAATTTAATTATAATATCACTAGCCCTAGAGACGTAAGTCGGACCTTTACCTATGCCTTTACCATAGTTATTTTGTGCCTTTACATTACATATTATGACGTCACAGTTGTGTAATGCTTTGATTGGTGTTCAACGTGTCATGGCGGCCTGCTGTATTTTTTAGTTATATTTTATCAAAATAATAATAATCTCAGTCAGAATAAAAAATATACTACGTGTTTTGTAATCTATGGCTCAGGTATAATTAGGTAAATACATAATTGTGGTAAATTTTTAGTTACTGTCATCCCTAATCATACTGGTTTCCTTTTCCAGATCCTGAATACCTACTTCCCTTCCCGGCCTTATCTGAAGATCCAAGTAACCGATCCCATTCACCAATAAACCTTTTACACCAAAATCTGTTCCTTTACTACCCAATCCTTCCTAACCCTTAGTTTGATATCTCTGAATTGAATAGAGTTGCTCTAATTGCTCTACCCTAATGATAGGAGGCAATAAGGCGCATATCAGGGAAGACCTATATCCGGCTCTAAACTAGTACGTATATTTATATATTTATTAATCACCATCATAGCGTACACTTAAACTAGATTATAGTTACCATAGTAAAAATCATTGCCTGTAATAAATTCATGTCAAGTGCAATCTAACCCGTAATTATCAATATAATTTGGTTTGTGATGGTAATGTGGTACGATTGCCGCCCATTATTGGGCGGAACGCTACTTCCAAAAATGACTAGCCTCGTTTCGCCCATTTCACGATACATTGCTGGTTTTGTAAAATCAAAATGTTTGGCTTATTATCGAAGTTGAATTATACATTTTAGGTAAAGACAGCATGCAAAAAAATAATATTGCATAGGTGGATCTCTCCAAGGGGTGCATCTGGGAAAAAAGAAGCAACACCCAGGGAAAGTTGGGTTGGTGCAAATACTAAGCCGGCACCATACTTGGCCATCAAGCTAATTACTGATGAATTCGTATCTTGCTCTTAGTCATGAGTTCCTATCTAGTTCTTACTGATAAATTAGTATCCAGTTCTTGCTGATGAATTCGTATCTAGTTCGTACTGATGAATTCTTATCTAGTTCTTACTGAAGAATTCGTATCTAGGTCTTACTGATGAATTCTTATCTAGTTTAGTTTTTTTTAATAACTGTTTAGTAATTTTTATGTGGTCGTGTTAAATAAATTATCATATTTTATTTCATTTTACACTGAAACTATAGCTTCCTGATCAGAAAGTCAAATTTTTAAGTTGCCTAGTTTGGCATTTTTTTAAGTAGCGTTCCGCACATTAATTGGCGGTTATCATGGGCGATTCGAGGCTTCCCCGAAGTAAAATGCCTAAAATGTAAAACGATTATTTTGCATAAAACCTCAAAAAATCTCTCAAGGAGGCTACGAACCTCTCCCAAACAAATACGGATTTTCCCATGCGGATTTGTTGTTGTTTCACGTAGAATGAAATGGGGCGCCATATGAGTTAGAAAGCGCGTCTAACCATCTAATACGAAGCTGTCATGTGGCTGTGTGCGTGTGCTTGGTGTTGGCACCATTTTTTGATATTTTTTCGTCCTTTCCGATTAATTTTGAGTAAACGATTCATTTCAAAAATATTTTTGATTATTGAATATATGTATTTAAGATGTTTGCAGCGCGGCAGATTTTCGAATAAAGGTGTCTATCATACATTAAAAATAGCTTGAAAATTACTCGATTAGATGGTCAAAATTGTTCTCGCGCTCATTTAAATATCATTATGTTTTTTCAAAAACGAAATCGCTGCCAACATAGCTATGTATTTCTCATCCGATTACGTATGGAAAATTTCAATAAGATCGGGGACATAGTTTCCAAAGGAAGCGGAAAGTACGTTTATATAGGGAATAAGGCTGTTCGTTCCGTTCTTAAGTACCATTGTGCCTAAAATATATAAGGTCTAAAATGTGTGATGCCTTAACTGCCAAAGTTCTAAGAAGATTGTTGTACCAATAGACCTAGATTTTATATGGTTGTACCCAATTCTTAACAGTAGCTATAAGTCCTAATTTCAATTCTCCAGTCACACAAATAAATATGTGCTCATATTTTGGGAAAGTTTCGAGTATCTTTTGTTGAAGAACTAAACGAAATTAAATCTAATGATAAAGATAATGCCGATTAGAGAAAATCTTTATTATGAATTTACAGACGCGGATATGCGACCACATAATAGCGCCGAGCAAGCACCTAAATTCTAAGTAAGAAAATTAAAAAAATTAAGAACAATGGGGTCGTTGTCAATGTAACTAGATTATAATAATGCTTAATATAATGTAATGAAATGAGTCCCTACATAACTCTACCTCCTATTTCCTAGATGACCATTCGCCCAAATGCCTGATATTGTTTATCTTAGTTTCGTAACGCAGGCAAACAGCTTTGATAAATTAGTTAATAAATAAAGCGGACTCGTAATATGCAGCGATTTATCAACGTATAGAGTAGTATATGTATGTATTTGTTATTTGGGTTTTGTGTTGTGTTACAAAAAGGGACTCTGATATTGGGACAATCGTTTCTTCTAAATATTGAAATTTATGCATTCTATTTGCTATTATTGCAATTAAAGCCAATTAGTAGATATAATTAATCGGAGCTTAGAAATTACTGTAATATCAAGTTATAAAAGGATTTGCACGGAGTTCTTTACTCGACAGAACAGGATGAAATAGGCTTCTTCTTCTAGATCATCATACGTCCAATGCTGAACATCTCTCCCAAAAAGAGGGGGGGTTTTGCTATATTCATCACGCAAGTAAGCGTAGTGGTAAGCGGCGAGTGATAAAATAGATTGGAGGAAGCTGTTGCCCTTCCACTGGTAGGTTCGTTAGTCAGCTATTACAGCATTCAAGTTCAAGTTGGTAAAATAGGCTAACAAAAAGAAATAGAACCTAAGAATAGAAAATCCTAAGTGTGTGAAGCCTCCGGTCCGGTCGTTAGTAATTTAGTGGAGGGGAACAGATTTATAGATGCAAAAACTCTTGCAACAAAAGATAATATTACCAGTGACGAGGTTCTTGCATTTAAGTTACTTTAGTCGGGAACCTATGCACTTTTGCACCTTCCTAAGGAATATTCCAAGTTATTAGATTAAAGTTAAAAAGTTATATCTCAGTTTCAGTCCTTGCAAACAAACCATAAACACACGAAGTAACTTATTTAATCTGACTGTAGTTGAAAATGCCGCGTCGCGTGAGAATGGCCGAACTTTACACTCAGCAAGTTTGTCTTCGAGTGGATTTATGGGATTTTTATACCGAAGAAAGAGTCCTTATTCATTGTTTTATGGTAAAGTTTTGTGGCTGTAGTTTCAGAGTACAGCGAGTTTACCTACAGCTGGGGCCTGTCTGTTTGAGGTTTTGCAATTTGTTGTCTACTTCTATTTTTATACTGCTATGGTTGTTATCGCCATCCGTAGAGTCAGATTTACCCAGTACTGAGGATAGGCCTTCTTTCGTGTCCCCCTGTGACTTTAACGATGTCGTCAACCCATCTTGCGTGAGGACGACACGTATTACTATGGGCCAATCTTGGCCGCCACACGGTCAAAGTTTTAACTCCAGCGGCCATTTACGTCTGACCCAGTGTCCTTGATATAAAATTTAAAGGCAACTCTCAGAATTATGTAATTATTATATGTTTGGTATAGGTAATCTCCAGAAGTATGTAATACTCTGATTCTATAATACCACCGTAAATAATAATCTTGTTACATTACGGTACGTTGTAATTTCTCACCGTCGTCGGGTAGTAGGTACATTGTCCGTGCATGCTATAGCCTAGGTTAAGGGCCTATTCAGCCCTATGCGATGAACTAAATCAAAGTAGGTATGGATTTATCCTCATCATCATATCAGTCCATACACGTCCACTGCTGGACATAGGCCTCCCCATACGACGGCACAAATAGCGGTCCTGAGCCGCCTCCATTGGATTTATGGATGATTCATGGATTTATCCTACTGTCACTAAAATGCTCGGCGGAATACCGCGGACAACGCGAAACCGCGAGCAAAATCCAATGACTGTCGATACGGCACCTGGCCACGTAAACGAGTTCGAAATAAGCATCGAAAATCGAAACAAAACCTCAAATATTCCATCGCCTCGACATAAATCCATATTGCCCGCATATGCAAAGTAAAAAAGTTCAAGCATTATTCGTTTTCAAACAGTCACAAACGTTTAACAGATAAAGCATAAAGGTTTTGCGCCTTGCGCTTTTGTCCTCTGTTTGAAAACTGCAGGAGAGCTGTTGGCTTTTAGGGGACGTTTCTGCAAGTTCTTTTGAAGATAGCTTACGATCGACTGGGTCTAGTACCCAGTCGATCGTGATAAAAGTGTTTCAGGTAGATTTTTAAACAATGGGATAGTTCTGTAATACGACTCGTTAGAAAAGTGGCGTAGAAAAGATTAAACATGATTTTTCTGTGTTCGTCATCATGAAAAAAGTACCAATGTACTTACTTTTTCAGTGTAGGCAATCACGAAATCTAAAAATTATTAGCTGAATCATCCACTTACGAGGTTTTTGTGTTAGAGCACCAAGCTGAGTCAGGACTTGTTAGACCTAGGTACACACGCTGAGCTACTCAGTACCAATCCAATGAATGCTTACTTGTGTTACTGGCTACCTTATATTCTTCTTGTATACTTTCTATATGTTGTCTAGTGTACCTACTAAGTAGTCTTTTATTTCTATGTTTGTTTGTGTGTTGTGTTGTGTTTAATAAATAATTTTCTTTCATCTGTATTTCTTTAGATGAGAAGAATTTAAGCAACAACATATTTCCACGAAAGATCTATTTATCATATAATTTGAAAATCTACCACTAGACTCCACCACCATCATAATAAACAAAACTATGACTCGGTACTTACATCAAGTTCACAAACAACTAGCGCCCATTAAAAGATAAAGTACACAGGTGCATAGGTACTCTCATTAGGTACCTCAGATAGCGAGAATCATAAAAGCACCCGAAATACGTGTAGTCGTAACTTGCCAGCGACATCACGGCACTCTATCACCCCCAAAAAGCTACCTTACTCGCTCCCCCTTTTAGCTCCCAACTAGCACATTCTACCCATAAATATTAGTCCCGAAAAAGCTCTTCCATTCATTACACTTTCCAGCGAGGTCTCTATAAAATCTGAAAGCACAGAATACAGACAAGCTCAGTACGGCACGTTCATAACTCAGCCAGTGTTTTGCCATTATTGAAGCGAATTGAATATTCTAAATACGACCGCCGAGTGCCAACTCGTGTCGACGGTGTGTTGGAGGCAGAAGTCGCAGTTCCTGAATTTTTACTTCCTATTAATTAATTGATAGCTCACTACCCTGACCCTACCAACTAAAGATCGTTGATTTTCGGCTTGCACATCGAATTCACCGGAAATTTTACGCGACAAAGGTGAAAGAGTGAACAGAAGCCGAATAAACGTTTACGGAATGAACATAAGGAACGGATTTTACGCAGTTTTAAAGGCAGCAAAAATCATAGAAATTAAATATTGACAAGTGTTAAATAGATATATTTAAAATTTCTATTTTAAACTGATAAAAACTGTCCGAAAAGACGATCGACACCATACCACAATTCCACAGCATAAATAGATAAAAAAACGGATAAAACGTCTTTCGAATTAAACAAAAGAAGCCTCTGAATGCCGCGCATACCTACTGTGCCAACATACTCCGCAATGAAAACAAAAAAACAACTATGCCGAACTGATAAAAACAGCTTCACAATAATACAGCATAAAAAAAAACAGATGTAACTTCTATCCAATTAAACAAAAGAAAACTCTGAATGCCGCGTGTACTGTGCTAACAGTGCCAACATACTCCGTAATGAAAACATCGTAAAGATAATGTAGCATTGTATTGTGGAAGAACTGGAGCTCGATCTACATAAATTAGTTTTGCCTCAGTTCGTGGATTTATGGGGTTTGCACATGGAATACTTTGTTTCATCTTGAATTGCTTTAGTACATACTAATGTTAGGTACCTACTCTCTTCTTTTCATCAGTACACGTTCGTTCACTGCTGACCGTCCCTCCCCCTCCCCCAAACAAGGGGAGTTTTCTATAATTACCAAGCTTGGCAGGCGGATTTTGGACGTGTTAAAAATACGCATTAGGAATCTGCTACCCTTCCTTTGATAGGTCGTTAGACGATTGTCACGAGTTGGAAGGGTTGATTCTTACGCCATTCATCATCATCATATCAGCCCATAAACGTTCACTGCTGGACATAGGCCGCCCCCATACGACGCCACAAATAACGGTCCTGAGCCGCCTCCATCCATCTACTCCCTGCGACCGTTACGATGACGTAGGTCCATCGAGGGGATGGTCTCCCAACACTCCGTTTCGCGTTGCATCGTGGCCGCCACTCGAAAACCTTTACTCCCCAGCGGTTATCTATTAGTTCTGCGAGCTATATGACCTGGCTACTGCTACTTCAGCCTTCTAATTCTGATAGTTATGTCGGTGACTTTGGTTCTTCTACGGATTTCCGCATTCCGGATTCTGTCACGTAGAGAAACACCAAGCGTAGCTCTCTCCATAGCCCGCTGAGCGACTCTTAGCCTCTACGGCCATTACGGCTTGGTGATCTCTCACCTTGTAAAATTTTGTATCTATTATAGGTACCTGTCCAGAGTTCCTGACACTTTAGGAATTGAGGGAACATACCTACCGATGAGGAGCTTTTATAATATTCTAGCTATGCCCGCGACTTCGTCCTCGTGGAATAGTGACTGGGTAGCATTTTAATATCTAATCAATAGCCTAAAAAATTAATTCCAATCTTTTAGCTTTAATGACGAAATGACGATACTTCTAAACAATCTTTCAACCCCTCTTTCAGTCCCTTACAAAACTTTTTTCGCATTAAAAAGTAGTCTATGTCCTTTCTCAGGCTCTAGAGTATCTGTGTACCAAATTTCATTAAAATCGGTTCTGTAGTTTTGGCGTGAAAACGTGACAGACGGACAGAGTTACTTTCGCATTTATATATTAGTAAGGATTTGGGTTTTCTATGTATAAGCCCCAGGATGGGAAATCACTTTCATTGAAATGATTTGTTGCTGGGTAAAAGTTTCTTCTCTGTTGCGCCATTTTGTCCGGCCTGACACCTTGACCCACTATTTCCTGGCCATACTGAAGATGTCGTCAGACCATGGGGGCTGGCGGTCTGCCTCCTCGAGCGTTAACTCATTACTGCATTATTAACTCCATGGCGTAATCCCATTCCACCAGTGAACAGAAAAACATGCGCGAAATGCCACAACACAAAAAATATATAATTTGCAAGTGACGTCATAAAACTCCGTGACGTCGAGTTAAAACATGTATCGAGTTAAACTATGCTCTTGTGAAGGTATGTCGAACGTCGATTCTCTGTTAAGGTTGATTGTCGCGAGTTTTGTTTTTATAGTTTTTAATCTATTCTGCCTTCTTTAATGAATAAAACTAGCGGAAAAGTAATCTATTAAAGTAGTAGTCTAGTAAAGTAGTTTTTTCATATACCTTATGAAAAAACTAAATTCGGCTCATTTGGTTTTGGAGCATTTGGGAAAATAAGAGATTTTGGGCTAAAATCAACATTTTCCCAATGCTCCCAAAATACAATCGAAGCGAAGGTTATGAAGGGGTTATAGAAAATAGTTCAAGATTAGCGGTAAATTATTTTTCCGTTATTATTAGTATTTTTGTTATTTGAAAAAACGAAGAAAAAATTTCAAAAGTTTTGATACGATCAAGGCTACGATGGCATGAGGAATGCAAGATCTAAAAATAAAATTTTGATAAGTACATAATGCTCATAAATCAAAAGAACTGATTTCTGTGACGCATCATACCAGGCTAAATAAAAGGTAGATTTTGTAAGTAAACTTCACGTTTTATGCCTAAATTGTTAGTTTTATAGGTAGGCCGTTTCTTAGAGTCTCGTTGAGTGAAACTATCAGGATTCACACTCAATGGTTTCAATGCTCAAGTTGCAAATTTTTTCTCGGCTTTTAATTTTCAAGTCACCATTTTTGCTTGCAATTCAATGTAAACGCGACATGAAGTAGCGGGCGTATCCTAGTTTAAATAATAAATCAGCGCGATGAATAGAATTGGAAGGATCAGGAATCTCTCATTGTCTGTACAGTCAGCCTCACGACTGACGCTTATGTTAAAAAGCTACAATGTAATTTACATCCCAGATGGACTATACCTATAACTTGAATTTTTGTTTTTAAACTAATCCAGCTAAACAGTATTCTATGTACCTGCCTGCAAAAAAAATACAGTTTACCCCACCTGCCTGCCTATAAAGTAGCTACAATTTCCCCCTAAAGTCGCAGGCAAAAGCCAGCGCATAACAAAATCTTCCTACGCATTTCAATTCAATCTTTATGAACGCCAAGAGAGCTAGCAATTAGTTATGCTGACTGTACCCGGCCCGGGGGCTCAGAGCTATGCATATAGAAGTTTACTAACCACCCCGTCTGTTTTATTCATAGCTTAACCATGTCTTTATTCCTTCGGGGAATTTTTGATTATTTGATACAAGATTGCCTGCTTTAGTCTGATTCTTAGGGCTGCTTTGCATTCGGCTTAATTTAAAACGAGTTTAAGACAAGGCCTAAGTAGCTATATATACGAGTAGGTAGGGGGAGAGGAGGAGGATTGATACAAATGAAATAAACAGCACACACAACCCACTACGTATTTACGAGAATGACCAAAAGACATCTCTAGAAGTTGGTCAAACATATGAATAGCGCCATTGTATTGGCCATCATGTTTTTTTCTATTCGATCTTCGTGTTTTGACAGGTCGGAAGTATTTTTTTCGGCGCTTGTTTAAATTAAAACACGGTATAATCTGTTGTTGCTAACAATATTGACTAAACTCCGACACTGGACGTCTCCAAGAGTCCTAAAACTCTAAAGGAAATAAAGTGCTCTGAGCTTTGTGTTTTTATCGATAATTTGATGCATCCAGATTATGTTTAGGTAGCTAACGATATTTTGTCAAAGCATGACAAACTTATATGACACTAGCAACCCGCCTCGGCTTCGCACGAGTAGTTTTTTTTAGTTTTTATAAAGTAAAATAGTAGATTGTTTTACAAGGGAGTAAACCATCCCATTATATACGAGGTTGTTATACTCCCGAGCGTAGCGAGGGAGGATGACAAGACCGAGTTATAATCGGTGGTTTTGGCCCGAGTAACTCTACTTTTCACTTCGATTGCGAGAAAATAAAACAATTCAAAATTAGACAATTTTCAGAAATTTTATTAAAAATTAAATGTGCCGTTAGAGCAATTTTGAATGTTTAGTGATATGTTTTTCCCGGGCAATTTTATTTCGGTTCTCTGTGATTGGGATGTGATAATATTTTAAGTTGATTGTTGTGGAGTAAAAGTTGGAGAGACTCGACTCGTGCTTGAGTTTCCTGCATTATTAAGATCTGAGTGCGGCTTCAGCTGAGTTGACATATTCATCCAATCCCGCGATGTAGATGCTTGGGGTTCTGTAATGTTTGGTAGAATATTGATTCCTTCCGTAATCCGCTGCGTGACGTGATACTTGTTTTGTATAGAGTCCTCTATATAACCTTCAGCCACTTGATCGGACCTCCATCCACCGTGCCGTTTTAATATCGTTATATTCGCACCAGAGTCCGCCAACAGAGTCGCGGATGTTCTGCGGAAACAATGGCCCGTGTAGAGTTCCGGATTTGGTAAATTTAGATAAGTGGCAATATCTTTAGGCATGTTACCAAATTTATTTTTGCCTATGACTTGCCTTGTGCATTTACCAATTTGATAATTTAGAAAAAATCTTCTCGTTGAAACATTAGTGGGACGTAACTCCTGATAGGCTTTATCTATATTAAGGTATTCTCCACTGATGACAAATTTACGCTCTTTGTTTGTTTTCGTGTTCGGCAGACTCACAGCTTGTAGGTTTGTATCCGTTTGTACGTCTTCTAGCGTTATATTGGCAAGCTCTATTCCTCTGCATGCACCGCTGATTCCATAAATTAAAGCAACCTGTTGAACAAAAAAATAAGTGTGTTAATAATCGTAATAACCTAGGTACATAATTTAGGTATGTAGGTAGGTATCTATTTATTTAGTTTGAGTAGAGTACATATGCTATGCTACGCAGTCCCGAGAACCTGCACCCCGCGAGCTACTCGCTCGCGTCCTTTGTTTGCCCTTGTTACCTGCCGCACAAACTCGGGACTACGTGCCCCTATTCGTCGTATGGTTGAGTCCTATAATAATTACTTCGTAAACATAGACATATTTTTTTGCAATTTGTATAAATTTAAAAAGTTGATATACACTCTACTTTGTCAAGTAAATTTAAGTACAACATAATTCCTTACTAGGTATTTCTACATCATATTTTGTCATTATTACTTTTATTACAAATAATAACTAATTTTGAGATTAGAATAATATAATCTATAGCAATTCTAGTTTGTTCTCTCAACTTAGTTGTTTAAGAGGAGCCCAGTTATCGGCTAGCTACCCTAATCTACTTCATGTTTTAGTTGGGCCTTCTAGTTGCATGTTTTTCTTTTTATTCTCTATGTATATAACATATATGTGGATAGCGCTGTGGGCTACATTGTTAATATATCTCATCTTTACACAGTAAAGAACTAACATAAATGTATAATAAGTTTAATGTAGTCGTTTGTTGTTCCTTAATAAATAAATAAGTAGGTTACCTTTGTTGCCAAGTATTGTTTGTTTGGAGCGTTATTTAACAATGTTTCGATTTCTTGTGTCGTCGAGACTTTAGATTTTTTTGCCTTGTATCCAGTGTTTCTTCAGTAAAGCCGTTAATATTACATATTTTTTAATATCGACGTCGTGTTTCGTTTGTAAGGTCATTCTTAACATTGAATATGTGCTCCAAAGAGTCGACGATTTGAATTTTTTCGATACATCATCAAAATAAGTGAGAAAAACCCCTTCTGTAAAAGAATCCACACGTTTCTCATCTCTCCATTTCATAAAATTTTCGTAACTCTTTAAATATGTATATTCCACGTGATTTTGTCGGCAACAGATTCATAATTATTTCTTTGCCCTTTTCTTCCATTTGCATGTTAGCATCTTCACTATCACTTGATGACATTTTTCACGTTCACAATTTGGAAGTAAAAGTCAGGAAGTTAAACGTAAAAGTTTGTGATTTGGAATGAAGAAAATTCTAGAGATTTAGCGCCAATACCATCTTTTTTTTTAAATCTCTATTTAACCCGCAACGAAACAGTTCGCATTCTACCGTGAAGGGAAGAATCAACCTTCATAAAATATAACCAAGAGGGTTCTCTTTTAAAAAAAAATATTGACGGAGCACCAAGAAGTCGAGTTTTTATGTAAGAGAACGAATGCTTTGTACGGGCTGATGATTTTAGACAAAAATTAAAAAGAAAAAATACGTTTTAGCCCGAGGTATTAAACTCGAGTTTTAGGCCCGCTAAGCTACACTATTATGATAGACTTTTTGAGCAAGAGTAGTGAAAATATTATTTATCGACATAGTATAGGCCCCTCTAGGAGGTGATCCTTGCATTATTTTTAATTACATATTAAACCTTCCGCATTTTGTATTTGTATTTTCTTTATTAATCAAACTTAATCTATTACTATAGCTATTCAGACACTCTACAGAGAAGGTTTGTTTAGTGTCTGTGGTTACAACGTGTTTTCAAACATTTCGCATGAAGTTATAAAACAATAAACATATTAAAAGCATTATTATAATAAACATAGGTACTAAGTCTGTAGGGTATGAATCACTCTATCGATTGGTGAAAACCGCATGAAAATCCGTTTCGTATCGTAGTTTTTGAGTTTATCGCGAACAGACAGACAGGGACACGGCGGAGGACTTTGTTTTATAATATGACATAGTTATGGTCGCGTGCTATCTGAAAATAATTTAGGTGAGTAAAACCACTCATTAGGTAAAGTATTTAATGGTACACATTTTAGAGTACCTACACACTATAGGCCATGTGCATAACCTAAAAGTCACCCAGCGAGCTATGGAGAGAGCTATGCTCGGAGTTTCTTTACGCGATAGGGTCTGGAATACGGAAATCCGTAGAAGAACAAAGTTACCGACATAGCTCTCAGAATTAGCAGGCTGAAGTGGCGATAGGCAGGCCATATAGCTCGTAGAACCGATAACCGTTGTGGAGTAAAGGTTCTCGAGTGGCGATGCAATGCGAAATGAAGTGTGGGAAGACCTCCCACTCGATGGACCGATGACATCGTAGCGGTCGCAGGGAGTCGTTGGATGGAGGCGGCCCAAGACTGCTATTCGTGGCGTCGTTCGGGGGAGGCATATGTTCAGCAGTGGACGTACACGGGCTGATGATGATGGTCTTAGAGTACATAAAAGTTAATTTTCCATGATGTTACTTTGGATTCGAATGTGAGGTGGACCTACCATTAGCCACTCAGCACAATGCTGAGTGGAGGCCATATTTGCCTTAACCCTGCTACGCACGAAAATAAGCAGCTAAGCGTAGGGTTAATTTAGTATCTTAAGTTATTGTATTGTGTAGTAGATTTAAAGTAAATAAAATTATTTTTTTTCTAATAGTAGAGAAAATACACTATAAAATGCATCTATTTTAAACTATTTAATTGCCACTCCACGCGATACAGAAATAAGAAATAAATAAGAAAGCCTTCGTATAAAATAAGGCCGCTACCCATACCAATATTATCTTAGTATTTAATATTTCATCGCAAACTGCGAGCGATAAAAGCCATATTTCTGGCTGCAATTAAGGACTCCGACAGATATTATTTCTGTTGGGTTTCCTGCAGAAACTTCATCTTTTCTAGTAGGTGGAAACCCCTTGCATGAGTTATAACGAGCTGGCTGCTTTATCGGGTACTACGTTTGAAAACCGTTCCAATATTGAACAGAGTGTAAGAATAACCTGCGTTGTTATAAAATGGGATTGAGATCATATCTCATACTGTTCTCAATCGACCAAAAACCGACCCCGCCGGATGCGGGGTGAAAGAATTCCCCGCTTCCGCTCTTAGGTGCATTCGTGCACCTAGGCGAAACCTCCATTACCCTCTTGTAGCATCTGGCGACAGCCCAAGCCGAGGCTCGCACCTAAGTGGTGGCCCTTGTGCGTGTCGCCCCCAACCTAATTTTACCGGCGCCAAAAGTGCGGTAACGCTGTCATGGCCATCTGCGGTCAACAGCATTATAATCCTTTCATAGGCGAGCTTAGCCCTGAAAAAGAGTTTTCTTCCAGTAAACCTTAGAGTTATAGGAGAGGCGATCGAACAGGTAGAGGAAGTGTAAAAAAATTAAATAAATCAAACAACAGATAAACTAACAAACTAATAGTAGCTTAGCTATATACAATACATACATACATATGATTATAATATACATACATAAACTAAAATAATAATGACTAAATAAACCTAATAAATACCTAAACTTATCTAAGATCATAATGACTAAGTAAACCTAATAAATACCTAAACTCATCTAAGATCAAGCCAAGGAATTTATATACTTTAGTAGGTATATAAATTCCTTGCATCAAGCATTCTACATTCCGTCTATTAGCCCCATGATCACTGACGTTAAAAAAAATTGAAAAAGTATAAAAACTCTTTTCCAAGTTAGTCCCGTCCCAATCATGACCCTATTCGAAAATTAAAATAAAAGTAGCAAAATAACAAAAACCCGTAAATAATTTTCATTCCGTTATTTTAAATAATGCCTTACTTAAAGATGGTTTTCTCGAAGAAACGCTCGCACGGGTTCATTACGAACTCGAACCCATTGATGCAATAGGAAGCGAGGAAATACGAAGGAGATGAGAATGACGCCTTAATGTGGGACACTGACAGTTCATTATAGCATCAATGTCTGCTATACTAAGTTTGAAAACTTATTCAGAATGATTTATACATAGAGCCACAACGATCCGGCTACAAAGTGGGTGTAGTAATTTGTATTCAGTTCGATGAGTTTGAATGTCGTCACCAAACCAACACGCGCGACAGTGTTGCCAAATCTCATTCAGCCAAAAACCGCTACATAATTTTATAAAGATAAGCGGCTGGACCGCTATATAAATAATACGTTTTTAAAAACATAAGTTAAAACTAAAATACCTATTAGCCAATTCTATGGCTAGATTGTAATTATTATCTACTATGTAAACTAGACCATCTGCTCGATGGACCGCCGACATCGTAGCGGTCGCAGGGAGTCGATGGATGGAGGCGGCTCGGGACCGCTATTTGTGGCGTTGTATGCGGGAAGGCCTATGTCCAGCAGTGGACGTGTATGGGCTGATGATGTGTAAACTAGACAATAAAAAAATAAAAATTTATTGAAACAGTCTGCAGTTAGCTCAATTGTTTCAATTCTATTGTAAATACTGTTGAAATTTTATAAGGATCTTACTTTTAATCTCTGACAAGGGCGTACAAAACCGCGGGAGAAGCTAAGACCAAATAAAAATTACATAATAAATGTAGGACTCGTTCCCAAATTAATCACTAGAGAAACGAGACGAGACATTTTCATCATGGTTTTTGAGCTGCCCAACCACTACGCTGCAAACTCCTACCGCAGTATACCTACCCTCAAACTCGTAAAATTTTAATCGCGTAGAATTCGGCACACTGGGAATTCGGGACGCGCGTCAAATTTAATTTTTGTGTGTTATTCGCCGTTTTAGGAACGACTGCTTTTACGGCCATCTTTTATAGGCCGTGTTAGATGGAATCTGTTTTGATTTCGGTTGCTTATTCATGAGTTATGTTTGTTTTACAAATGCACTCTATCAGAATTGGTACTTACCTAATCATAAAATATTTATGATATTATTGCTAACAATGCCATTCTCGGTATTACTGAGGAGACTCGAGTCTGAGAAATATACAAAAAGTTCATAGACTAGAATTTAAGAGCCTATTAGGTACCTAATCTCTAGGTCTTCATTTCTGTGAAAGAGAAAACTTGTGTATTCTTCTCATCATCATGAGCCGGTGCTAGATCACAGCTGGGCATATCCCTCTCCTAATGTATCGCTCTATCTAGAGCTTACCGTAACCGCTATCTGTTAAGATTCTCCATACTCATGCATGATACGCAATTTCACTCAAATAAATAAACAGGTTCAGTGGCGGTGAGCCGGTAATATCTCGCGAAGAAGCGACAACCTCTGGCGTATACGTGTTCTAGAATGGAGACTGCAACTCGGCAAACATAGTGTAGGACTTCTTCCGACCAGGTGGGATGACAATCTGCATAAGACTGCAGGAATATGATGGATGCGACAAGCTGAAGACAGGGTGCTTTGATGCTCATGAGGGAGGCCTATGTCCAGCAGACTAGTGATATTAGTCTATCTATATGCATACAGTCGTTCGACGAATGCGTTTGGACAGGGCAATCGTGCGGGGGGCAAGGGACGAGACGGGGGCGGGACGCTCCCGAGTATCATACATCACGGCCTTAGAAGCTCGGGAGCTATTTTTCAGGGCTAACCATCGGGCTAACGCATTTATTTGATTTTGTTATTTACTTTTCAAAATGGTGCATATAACCTGCGCCTTGAAAAATAGCAGTTCATATCTTTTTTCAACCAAGATTTACGTTTTTATCAATTTCAGATGAAGAAAGGTAAGTTATTATGGGTACCTATTTTTTACGACTAACTAGGAGTATCAGATTACAAATAAATTCTTTCTGTAGGTGGGCAAGATGGCTAATATTTTTATTCGTATGATTTTTTACTAACTCAAGAAATTAATTAATTAAGAAAATACAATATGCGGTGTTTTTCCAATCCAAGATGGCGGATATTTAATTATTAAAATTTTTACTCATGAGTATCGTTTTCGACTAATTCGAGGGCGTTGATTACGAAAATGCGTTGTATTTTCAAATCCAAGAAGGCATATATTTTTTATTTAAAGTGTCAGTCGTGGGTAATTGATAAAGATATTTCTAATATAAACTATCGGCCATCTTGGATTTGAAAATACACCGTATATTCGTAATCTTCGTCCTCGAATTAGTCGAAAACGGCACACATAACTGAAATTTTAATAAAAAAATATCCGTCATCTTTAAGCCCATTGAAAAAACACGGCATATTCGTAATCTGCATCCTCAAATTCGTCAAAAACAATACCCATGAGTAAGTTTGAACAAAGAATTATCCACAATCTTGGATTTTTGAAAACATCGCATATTCATCATCTACGCATGTTAGTCGAAAAAGTCACAAATAATTTAAATAAAAAAATATCCGCCATCTTGAATTAAAAAAACACCACGTATCTGTAATTTTCATGCGGATGTACACCTAAAATCAATAAGTTTTACTTTGACACTAAGATGCGACAGCCCTGGCTATTTTAAGCTGTCAAGTCACTTGTCGGCATTTACCGCGAGATCAAGGGTGTCGGCCTACTGTATGTTTTTATACTGTGCTAATATGGTCTGATGATGATGATGAAATATTTCAATGCTCGTTTAAGTTCGTAGTTTAGCTTTGTTTTACTACATAATTTAGTTGCGTCCAATATTCATCGACATTCCATAGAATTCCGTTTTAAAAACTGTAACCAACTTAATTTTCACTGTGACAAACGCAAGAACCGTCAGATTCGGTTATAGGATAGGGGAGATCGCATTTCCTGTATAGTTCACAACGTTGCTTTGACGAGATCTATTCGTGAACCTATCACAAGCATTGGAACGAGTAGGTATTTGCTTTGTTGGGTTTTCTGTGTCAAAGGTCTTGTAACAATGTTTCGTGTAATCCCATTGGTTCGTTGTAGGTTATGTTTCGCAGCTAGTTATGAATAATAATAATAATGCTGGACGATCCACACATGAATCAGAAACCCCGACCCAAATCAGCGCCGCCACCTATTTTATTGTATTATTACTATAAACAAATGAATTTTCAAAAATCTCTTGTCCCGTTTGTAATACCTATCATAAGCTTATTTTCAATGCCTCTGTAATAGTTTTATATTGTAAAGCTTAGGACGAGATGCGAAAACCAAGTTTGGTGGCCAAAAAGTGCAACTTCGCATCTCTTCCAGCCCTCCTAACACGGGGATTGTTGTCTAGGGTAGAATAGAGAAAAATTACGTCACTTTGTCGACGAACGCGTAAATTATCTGAAATTCATTCATTCAACTTCAATAATGCAAGCAATGTATGACGATGCGATGTCATTATTGTCTATTCTACCATAGAGAACAATCCCCGTGCTAAGGAGGCTGAACTATAATAACGTTAATTTTTTTACGCTTACAAAATATGCTCTTAGACAAGTCAAATTGTAACTATAAATCTATCAAATAAGACGGGTTTTCTCTTATTGATTTTCTATCTACATATATTAATTGCTTTTCTCTTGTCTTTCTCATATCTCGAACGTCGTAGAAAGGGTAAGTTTAGTCATTTTGCTCTAAATTAGAAATTGCAAACCTCTGACTAGCATTTTTACGCGGTTAATATTTTTACCACGTTTTGACAGAACTTTCACAAAATGACGTTTGAGAATGTCAAAATAAGGCTATTGCTAAAAATAATACAAGATAGATAAAAATTGTCGCGTCGAGTTTATTGTACCAGAAGCCCAAACCGGAGGTTAATTGGATCTCCTCAAAACAATAGGTACCTACCTACTAACAAAGCCAAGCATCATTTTAGCTTAGTCAGCCTTATCGACAGGGTCAATATGAAGAGGAGATAATAAAGCCGTCGATCCTAACTATGTTATAAATGTGAAATGATGTTTGTTTGTTTATTTTTCCTTTCTTCACGTCCTAACTGAGCAACCAATCGACTGATTTTTGACATAGAGTTAGTTGAAAGGATAGAGAGTAAGGGAGGATTTTTGTCCTGGTAAAATCTAATTCCCATGGGAGATTTACGGGGAAAAATACCTATTTATCGCCCTAGAAATGTGAAATTCGCATTCAAAGCTGGTGAAACCGCGGGGGACAGCTAGTTTCTTCATAATTCTTGTTTTCTTTGGTGATTAATCATATCTACTACCTCTGTGGCGGGGTAGGCAGTTCGCCTGAGACGTAGAAGGTTCAGGTTCCATTCCCGACCCTGGATTGATCAAATATTTTGTTTTCTACGTATTTACAAAACAAATAATAATCAGTCAAAATAGTTACCAGTATTATGGTCAAACGATTACATAAACATTACTTACTTTGGGGGGTAAAATACTTTTCTTTACCGCCAAGAATCATATTATTGCAAAAATCATAGCATAAAAAGAAATGCTTAACAAATTATCGTTTAAATCCCCGCAGAACCAAAACTTTTGGTAAGAATTTCCATTTAGGTACTTGTTTACAAATATTTGGCTAACCAGATCGTTCCCAAACCGCCAATAACCGGATATAACCAGATAAAACTGGGTAGAACAGGCTGGTATCGATAGCCCGTATTGTTAATGTTTGTATTGTGCGGCGCTGGTCCGTAATAAATAGTGTGGGCTGTTTTTCGCATCAGATGTATATAGGTGTTTGTTTTCCGCATCACGAAGTTGTATGCAAGCGTTTTGCGGCGGTTTTTTTTGTAATGGTAAAGCATTTGACCACCATCACAATTGAGAAAGTGAAGATGTGGCCTAAGATGGAGCGCGCTTACCCAAGAGCAACATGTATTTGCATACGTTGTAGCTAGAGAAAGAGATCATAATTCGAGGACGTTATTTTTTTGCAGAGTTTACGAAAACTACTATGCGGGACAATCCACACAACATCTAGCCCCTAAGGAGAGCTTTTGCTATGGGTACTATATGAATATGACTGATATACATTATACAATACATACATACATTGATTTGGGTTTTTGTTTTTTATTATATATAGACATAGAAAACCCAGAACAAATATATAGATCATACAAACATTTGTCCCAAGTCGGGAATCGAACCCGTATGCTAAATCGGTCATCGAGGATAGGTAGGTAATGTATACGAGACACTATGGTACCCAAGCAGGAACTTTTTTGCACATTACAACACCAGGTGTGAAAAAACGTTCCAATACAAAATAATAATGAGAAGTGCCCGGACGGGTGCAATCATGTCGACGGGGTCAAAATTACACCGCAATACATTCGACGGTGACTGTTGAAATAATTCTGAAGATGGAACCAATCGAAATCTACTTTGTATTGTATTTTCTTATGTACCTAAGAGAATTTTCCTTCGTCCCTGTACCTAGGTATAGCGTTATGTTTAGTTTGGTTGTCATTACCTACATTATTTGCTGAATTGTTTTTTGCTCTCCATAGATGATTTTATAATGAACGCTACAAATAATTGAATCGTGCGCTTACCAAAGCATGGCCACAGATTAGGTAATGGCTAAGTAAATCGTTGAATACTCTCTCAGAAATATCAGGGATAATTGTCTTAAAACAGTTTCAATGGCATCTTTTTCGTTTTTATAGTTGGTACTTATGTAAGCTTTCTTGAATGGTACGCTAGCGCACGATTAGGTTATAATTTGAATACTTCAAATTTAGAACTAACAACGTTCAATTTCGTTTTTTTTCAACCATAACTTTTTACATCTCTATATAGAACTTTTTGGTTAACAACATATCTACCTCATTTTAATTTCCGTTTAATTTTGGAGGTGACTATAGATACACTACGCGAGACTACGCGGTTAGCTGTGTACTGCGAAGACAGAAAAATAAATGTTCACCATACGTCTTTAAAATTGGATAGAGGATATTTCTATAATCCACCTTATATTTGGGAAAATTCCCGCATATTTAGGGAATCCGCATTGGCAACTACAGCCTGCAGGCACAGCAAATTTATGTTCGCAAAGTCACTGCTAAAAATTTACGTTCTAGCATCGCTGACTCCGTATATTATTCTAAATTGGCCAGCGCTTGCTGTTTTGTTTATGGCAGCCTAGCTGGTGTGTTTGGCATATTGTGGTTTAGAAATTAGTTGAATTTAGTTATAGAGTATATATAGTTAGTTTTAGTTAATTACGGGGTAGACTTAACGAAAATAGTTATCTAGTCTAATATACATAGTATAGTTAAGACTGGTTTCAGTGAAGCTAATTAGAAGTCTACAGAGTGGACTAGCTTGATGATGCTGTTGACATTTTCAAAAAGGAGATGCTTATTCAGCTCTCCCATATTGTTCAGTTAATTGTTTCAAAATTGTCCTATATTTCACCAGTACCTACCTAACTCACATAAGCAACCACCAACCAATTAATATTTTCGTCTCATTTTGTTTAGTGCTTTAAAATAAATATCAATAACGTTTACTTATAAACTGATAATAGCCCCCGTGGTCCCAGGTCCCTCCAGGTCTTCAGCTTTCCGCATCCAGTATCTATGAGCAGTCTTTCGCAAGTCGTCATCCCACCTGGGCGGGCTTCCTACACTACGTTTGCCAAGTCGCGGTCGGCACTCAATAACACGTTTAGCCCAGTTTTACCAGTTTACCCCGCGGTACCAGCGACCTCTGAATACATACCCAAAAAATAACATATGTTACATTAAATGTGTGTGTGTAAAGTTATTCTTAAATACAATTTATTTACAAACTTTTCTATAATATTCCATGATTGATTTAATATTAGTATAACTATTGAAGATCGTTCGCTAGATTTGTGCTCATAAGAGTATCAATATGTCAGCAATGCTATATATAAATTTCTGATATTCGTATTCTTAAATACAATTTATTTATTTACAAACTTTTCTATGTACCTACCTATAATATTCGAAGATTTAATATTCATCATCATCATCAGCCCATACACGTCCACTGCTGGACATAGGCTTCCCCCGTGCGACGCCACAAATAGCGGTCCTGAGCCGCCTCCATCCATCGACTCTGCGACCGCTACGATGTCGTTGGTCTATCGAGTCGACCTACATGGTCTCCCATGTAGGGGGGGATTTGCCATAATCACCACGCTTGGCAGGTGGATTGGTGATCGCAGTGTTCGTGTTTAAAAATACTCAGACGGAAGCTGCTGCCCTTCCTCTGGTAGGTTCCCTCAGTCGGCTCTTACGACATCCACGGGTTGAGTTGGAGGGGTCGATATTCGTACGCCGCGGCCCCACGGGTTAATATTACCTATCAGTATTTAAAATATTTCGCTATATGTTCATACCAGTATCATGATTGTGTTCAATTGTTGAATTCGAAATTCAGTTGATACGAGCGTACGGGAAAAGTTTCACAATACATACAATTGACTCCAGCCGTCCAGTTCAGCTCCAACTTTACATGGCTGCCCGCTTGAACGTGACCGTTTTAGATCAATGCCTTTGTGTTATTGCGAACTGAAGCTTAGTTGACTGAAGCTTGGTTCAGACATAGAAATCGGATCGAAGTATGTTCATACTAGCTGTTCCCCGCTGTTTCACCCGCGTTGCTTTATGAAACGAAAAGTACCATTATGTAATATTCCAGAACCAGAAATCGCTACCTGTTTGAAAAATTTCAGCCCTATCCGTTGAGTAGTTTTGGCGTGAAAAGGTAACAAACATCCAAACTTTTGCATTTATAATATTAGTGCGATAATTCTTATTCCACGACTAATTTTACCAGAACTTAGTTTTTGTGCAGAAATTGCTTTGCTGTTTTGGATGCGAAACCAAGGATCTTGCTTCTCCTAGAAATTTATAAATTTACATATTATTCAGATCTATTTTTAGATTTGGAAATCTACTCGTAGCTGGTATGCAAATTACAGCTGTGTAGTTTTTGCTTTTTTTAGAGAATATTTTTATATTCGGAAATAATGCATGATAAAAATATTGCAAATTAAAGAAAATACAGTCGACCATTATTTATAACATGTCTAAGCCATTATTTAGCCTAACCTATTTATTCTGATGGAGGAACACAACACACAAATTCAAACTCATAGTATAACACAACACAAAGTACAACAATAACTTACCTATAAAAACACGAGGATAACATAAACAATAAACGGACTTCAAATTCCCTTACTTTTACACTTATTTTAAGTTTTGCAGGATAAGTACTAATCCCCTGGGGATATAAATTTTATGGGACCTCTTCGGGATCATTTTCTATACAATAGTGAAAGAATTTTCATAATCGGTCCATAATTGTCGGAAATATCGCGAAACATATATACAAAAAAAAACATAAGACGAATTGATAACCTCCTCTTTTGAAGTCGGTTAAAAACTAACATGCGTTGATTAACATAGATTTAATATAAGCAAGTAGAAAGGTACCTACATATGTAGGTGGGTAGGTACTGACTGGTGTTAATAAAGCATAGCCAGCGTCGAATAGGTAACTAAAACTTATCTACTCGGCAACATGCAGAGTTGATACCTTTTTGGCTCGACACTCGTTGGTTTTCCAAGCAGGTTGCGGAAGTTACTAGGTAAGTACGTATACGTATTTCAAGCAGGTTGCGGAAGTTACTAGGTACATATCTCCTCTGTTAATCATAAGGTCTGCCACAATTTGATAATTTTTAGTTATTGTAATGTTACAGTTTATTAAACACTATATAACATTACAGATCACTAAATCTAAAGCGTTATATATGGCACATATGGCATGTAGCGACCGCGATGCAATGCGAAACGGAGTGTGGGAAGACCTCCCACTCGATGGACTGACGACATCTTAGCGGTCGCAGGGAGTCGTTGGATGGAGGCTGCTCAGGACCGCTATTCGTGGCGTCGTTTGGGGGAGGCCTATGTTCAGCAGTGGACGTGTACGGGCTGATGATGATGTCATCATCATCATCAGCATATATGTCTATGTATCTGGCATATATGTAATGTGTCGTGTTAAATAAATTATTTAATTTCCATGGCGCCGCCATGCGCCATGGAAATGTGGAGTACCTGCTAACCATTTTTACGTCAGACGTAAATGCCTCATGAAATATTTGAATGGCAATAAAGCACATATTGTATGAATTGTTTATGCGCCATGATTTCTAGATGTTTATTGAGTCTAGAAATGATGTCGCCAATTGCGATCATTAACTAGAGAAACTGCTCATACGATGTTTAGGATTGGAATTGAACCTGTGCTATTCGCTAAATGTTCGCTAACTGCACCGTGGCTGGTTGTTTCCAATATTGAAAATCATAATCATCATCATATCAGCCGATGGACGTCCACTGTTGGACATAGGTCTCCCCTAAGGATCTCCACAATGACCTATTTTATATGGATAATGTCCTAGAGAATTCAATTTAACTGATTAAATGTTCTTAGGTAGATAATTTTATCTATAATTGTCAGTAATCCGTTAATTACCAAGTTTCCATCAAAATCAAAACTGAGCAGAGAAGAGAGGTGTTGAAACCGGCAATAGAAACTAAAGCAACAAAACTTGGACAGAGTGGCCACCCACCCTTAGATGGGTTTACACAATACCAAAAGGTATATATAAATACATGACTGTATTTTTTTAGTCGTTCTTCTCAGTATGCGGTAGGAGCGCTAAATTCCTAAAATAAAGGAATTAAACGTAAATTATGCACAACCCATACATACCAAAGCCCATACATCTCAAAGAGCGCCTTCAAACAAGAAAGCATCAAACTGCGTCAAATAAAAAAAAATTGTTTGCTCTACGCTATGTATAAGGACTGCAGTCATAAAAACGCTCTATGATATGTAGGTACTTATTTAAACTCAAAAGCGTAACTCTATGGGTAAGACGAATCCTCCAGAGGATTCTATTTATCGACACAACAAACCTAAAACAACAACTCAAACACTCCAAAATAGGCTCGTATCACTCCGTAATGCAACATTTTCCCAAACTAACACTAGCTTATCCAAATAAGACCAACATACTCGACGAGGGAATACAGAGTACCACCACTCGGAAGCACACGTGATCTGAATGTGTACCTGTGCCGTTGGGAACGTGCTTGTTACCTGCTTAGTGAGGGTAGCTGAAAATGTAATGCAACTAAACGCAGCGATAGTATGGGTACCTATGCTCAGCTATGCAAATTCCCGATGTTATGTGAATGCATCTTTATTTCTTTGTGATACGGTTAAGTATTATACATATAAAAGAATAAGGATTTGGTTTCGGTATATAAAAGAAACGGATTTTTAATATGTTTCCGACAAAATCCTGGCGGATAAACTGACAAACATACGCTATTGATGTCCACCAAAAACACACCATAGACTAGATCATAGACTTAAGATTTTTTCACTACCTAGACCGTCAGGTTTAATACTTTTATATTATACATATTAGGTTTTCAAACAAAATATATCTACGTCCCTGGTTTTTGAGTGATAGAAAATCAAAGGTCATCTCGGTCACATCGGTCAGATCAAAAGGTAACATTTTAAATAGCATATCTTTTAAAATTGAATTTTTCAGTTCAACCATAAATCAAATCGACATCACGATCCCGAGAATCGGGCTGAATCCGGACAAAGAGCCGATACGACCTATTTGGAAAGCGACCAAAAATTATCGGCTAGAAAAACCGTAAAAAAGCAATATTTGGGGCACATGGCGGAAAGAACTTACTATATTGGTACGTACGAGTTAATAGTTACGTGACTATTTTTAAATTCTGATATACATGTGGATTATTGTGAATACATAAAGTTTAAAGGGGAAAAAAAAAAACAAGAGTATGAGAATGACATCTATGGCGGAAACTACAACATAATTATAATGACATTATTAAATCCGCTTCTTGCCCGTAGTCCCGTTCAGCTGGTCCCGTAGACTAAATCATATATTTTTTCTATAAACTATTTATTTGCGTATCTCTAATAATCTCTTATAATTTTACAAAAAAAACACCAAGTGAGATGCAAAAATTATCTATACTTATAATAAAACTGTAACAGGTCCAATTCTGTACATTGAAGATATTTAGAATTTTTTTTTTGAGGGCACTCTAATATGACTGATGCCAAAAATGTAATTTTTTTCCATCATGTCTGTCTGTCTGTATCTTGGCCGCGCATAGCTCCGAAACTACTGAACGTATTGAAATGAAACTTGGCAGGATTTGAGCTCATACAGCGAGGAAGGACATAGGATACTTTTTATCCCGGATTTCAATAGGGTTCCCTTGGGAGAGGGGATGAAAGCAAAATTTGTTGGCTGCGCATAGCGCCGGAACTACTAAATGTATTCAAATGAAACTTGGCAGGATTTGAGACCATACTATGATGTAGGACATAGGATACTTTTTATTCCAGATTTCAATAGGGTTCCCTTGGGAGAGGGGATGAAAGTAAAATTTGTTGGCTGCGCATAGCGCTGGAACTACTAAATGTATTCAAATGAAACTTGGCAGGATTTGAGTTCATACTATGATGAAGGACATGGATACTTTTTATCTCGGATTTCAATGGGGTTCCCTTGGGAGAGGGGATGAAAGTAAAATTTTTTTTGGCTGCGCATAGCGCCAACACTACTGAAGGTATTCAAATGAAATTTAGCATCATTTAAGTTCATATTACAAGAAAGGGCATAAAATACTTTTTATCCCGGAATTCAGAAGGATTCCCCTATGAGAGAGGAAGTGAAATTTTGCGCGTTGCAGGATGGCGCGCGGGGCAAGGGCGGTATAGAGGGATAGCCCCCCATTGTGGGGGGCACTGGCAGTGGGGCCCCAGGCAGTGGGGGCCCCAGAAGTGAGGACCCCAGCAGTAGGGCCCCTCACGCATCCGGACCTTCCCAGTAGCCCCCCACAGTGGGGGGCACCGGCAGTGGGGCCCCGGAAGTGGGGGCCGCCGGCAGATGGCCCCCCAAAGTGGGCCCCCCACATTGCCCCGCAGTGGTAACCCCTCATTAGCCCCCCACAGTTGGGGCAGCGGCAGTGGGGCGCTGGCAGTGGGGCTCTCGGCAGTGGGCCCCCACATTTCCTCGCAGTGGGACCCTCAGTCGCCCCACGCAGTACCACCCGCAGTGGGACCCACTCAGTAGGCCCCCACAGTGGAGGGCACCGGCAGTGGGCAGTTTGCCCCTGCAGTGGGCCCCCCACATTGCCCAGCAGTGGGACCCCCAGTAGCCCCCCGTAGTGGCCCTCCCGCAGTAGGGTAAAATTTCTTGGCTGCGCATAGCGCTGAAACTATTGAATGTATTCAAATGAAACTTGGCATGATTTAAGTTCATACTACGAGGAAGGTCATGTAATACTTTTTATCCTGGAATTCGTTAAGGTTCCCTTGGGAGTGGGGATGGAAGTGACATTTCTCTGCCTAAAATAGCGCAAAAACTACTGAATGGATTCGAACTTAACATGATTTGAGTTCATACTACGAGGAAGGACATAAAATACGAGCCCATACCCCAAAAGCCAAGAAAATGATTACAAAATTGTTATTAGTGCCGTTAAACGACGTACTGGACAGCATCCGGTTGGTACAAAGCTCTCGCTACCAATGATGTTGCCGTCGTCCTGGTAGATCAGCACTGTGACAGGCCGGACATTGTGTTGCGTACCCTGGATGACCGCTTGCAATGCATTGGCGAAACGCACCAGGCATTTGATGCTCTTCAGTCTCTACTCGCTTATATACCTACTGTCGTGGCGAAGACGGATACAACTTTGATCTTGGACATGTATGTAAATCCGAAAACTGACGAGACTGGACACTAAAAAGTTTCTGCAATGCAATTCTACGCCTAGATATATTTTACCAATAAGAGAAAGTTGCATTGCTCACCTGCAAAGGTTTCGAGGTTTGTTTAACCGTTTTCTGGTCGACACTTACGCCAAAATTAAAATGGCTGGTGGAAACTTACGCCAAAATAAAAACGAAGGGTTTGGTATACATCAAAACAGAACTAATGAGAGAAGACTGCGCGCTGAGAATTATGTAGATCTGCGAGACGCCATGAATCAAGATAGCAATTGTGAAGATTTAGGACGACTGGTGATTCTTCCTTCCAGTTTTAGAACTGGACAATAGATATGTAGTGCCCTATTCTCCAGTAGGTACTATCAAAAGCTTTTGAAGCGCATAATATACCTAGGTAAATGTGGAGCTGTGTGACGTCCAGTCAATAAAATCTAGGTGTATTTAAATCTATACTATACTTCACTAATAAAAATAAGTAAGGTTTGTGTGGTTGTTGGGGGTAATCTCTGAATCTACTGAGCCAATTTTGAAAATTCTTTTACCTACTGAATTTGTTTAAACACTCATCGTTTAAACCACGTTATTTGCGAGTTTTATAGACTACTAAAAATGTTTACCGCCCAACGAAGTGGGCACGGGTCAGCTAGTCAATAAATAAATTCAAACAAACTATCAAACATATCCTTTGTAAAAAGGCTTATTACAAAATATCAGATTATCTAGAGGATAAAAAAGCATGGGACGAATTTTTCTCCAACTCGGAAACTAACAACCTAACAAGTTAAAGGGTTCTTTACTTTACGTTAAAAAGATTGAAGTGAACAAAAAAACCAAGTGATCACTTTATTTCCCTGTTTTACTTATGTAATTTTAATTTTGTGACGTGTCCAAGAATCCTGTAAAGTCTAAAGGAAATAAAGCACTTTGATATTTAATT
Source organism: Eupithecia insigniata (assembly GCA_947859395.1). Taxonomy (NCBI): domain Eukaryota; kingdom Metazoa; phylum Arthropoda; class Insecta; order Lepidoptera; family Geometridae; genus Eupithecia; species Eupithecia insigniata. Next base: position 11,464,190 of record OX402011.1, read on the forward strand.
TGAAATCCTACAATAGTACATACACTTCTCAACAGATTTACTCGCTATTCAAGTGATCGCAAAGACTACTAACATAATAAACATGAATTAACCGTTCCAAGGCACTAAGATTCATGTAGCGGTTCCCACTTTGTGCACACGTGCGTGATGCACACGTAATGCTGAGAGAAAACATCCAAACGATTAGTAAACCCCATCAAAGGGTTTACTAATTTCCATTTATAAACAAACTGATATAAAGTACTTATAGATAGTAACTGCCTGCGGTGTAAATCGCGGAAATTTTGATAATTTTGAGCCACTTGCAGGTATATTGGCACAAAATTTGAGCATACATATATGTCTTCGCTGCGGGATTTTGGTATGTATATTCTCAATAATCTAGATTGAAGCAAGCAAACCAGAGAAACACTTGTTGCCAATAAGAACTCAGTCAGTTGATGCAAATGCTGGCTAGTGGCCTGACTGCCAAATTTAATATAGACCTGTTAACAAGAAACGCAACGTTATTTTGTGCAGGGACCATAATAACAAAAAATTCCCAGTTTTCAATGAAAATATGTCGAAAAAACAGAGCGAACTGAAAACTTGGATACTTTGAAATCCATGTCTTGTGCTTTTTGACTGTTTTTCTTCGATTACCTACTGCTTTAAAGCGAAGCAAAATGGCGTTCACATACGAGGGTATAGGGAGACTTAGAGAACCTACATGGGGCACATAATGTGGTATATTTATGGGAGTCATCATCATCATCATCAGCCCATACACGTCCACTGCTGGACATAGGCCTCCCCCGTACGACGCCACAAATAGCGGTCCCGAGCCGCCTCCATCCATCGACTCCCTGCGATGTCGTTGGTCCATCGAGTGGATGGTCTCCCATGTAGGGGTTATGGGAGTATTTTATCAAAAATACTTTTAGTCGCTTCCTTTGTACTTCAGTATTTTGTCACCTTGCCAAAACGGGTTCAGCATTTAACTTATGATCCTACTTTTTAACTTGCTTCCACGGACTCTGTGGACCCCAACTTTGTAAGTTGGGATAAGTTTGCAACGTTTTGTGTGGGAGACTCTACCCTGTGCCAAGTTGCTTACTTCAACTCGTAATTTTATTTGAATGTTTTAAAAGCCAGCATACCGCGTTGTTTGACATTGTCTGGTACCTACAGGGCCAGGGGTTCTTAAAAGGTTCGCCCTAGTAGCTCAGCTTATAAAACTTTATCTTTTGTATGACTTGAACTGCTGTGACGAACTTTAAGTGACCTGACACAAATTGAGTAATATAGAGACCGTTGGATCCCTTATGGTCTTAGAAGAAGTAACGGTGCCAATAGTTGAAAGCAAGTTCCCGTGGGGCAGGAATGCAAGCCGCAACTTTCTGCGTCTCAGGCTTACTTTCGCCACTGCTCCCAAGGAATTATCCAATCTATAGTTCTATTCCTAAAACCTAGATATTTTTTGTATACAAAAGCGTTACAAAACCCAAGGAATATTGGTTGGAATTATTCAACGACATTGGTATCATCGGAACAAAGCACAGAAGCTCGAGTTTTTTATTTTATTTCGAAAGCTTTATTTCATCATTTAATTGATATCTCGTTCGTTTTCGAATTCAAATTTAATTTTTTTGCTACGAATGTCACATTATGCGCTGTTGAAATTTATGTTTTAGATTTTAGTGATAACTTTGCTGTTGTTGTCCAACATTTAACACGTTCGTGGTTCAGTTATTACATTTCAAGCTAGTAGCGCCATTATCTCAGGTCGTGAACCATCCAACGCGGACAGACAATGTATAACCCTTCTTTTAGTTACGAAATCTTCTTTTACCCGAGTTCGTAACTCAAAAAAGAACGAGCAAGTATGTAAATAACCGAATTTTACATACTTGCTCGTTGCATGAACCGATTTTGATTCAGTCTGACAGGCTGCAGGCTCAGCAGAGCCTTGTATTTACCCTTAGTTTCTCTTACGACATGCGACAAAACAACATTAGAACGGCTAAACAGATTTACTTCAAACATAGCTAAGAAAGAACAGTCTTGATTCAAATTTACCTTTTAAAAAACTAACTGATTAAATCAAAATTGGTTCATCGGATTTGATGAATAGAAATATAGATCGACACTATAAATATGGATCAGAGGTTACATAAAGAACTCGCACTTCTTCTATAAGTACCGCAATTCCAAAGTTTAAGTTAAAACATTTCGGCAATTTTCAAACTAATAGAACTTTTAATGGCCGCAATAAATTCGTAAGCACAACTAAATTACCGATTAACTTAGAATAAGGTGAAATTAGCAATTTCGGATCTACGTGTACCATAGTTAATAATAATCATCATCAACAGCCCGTACCTGTACATACGTCCGCTGCTGAATATAAATAGGCCTCCCCCAAACTAGGACGCCACGGATAGCGGTCCTGAGCCATTTGACTTGTCTTATTGCTTATTTTGTAAGCCTAAAGAAATAATACCTAAAGTTATAAACTTCTCACTTCTGATTCTACTCTGCTTTGCAATTCATCTTACGGTCCAATAAAACATTTTAAAATGCACCTTCAACCATTCATATTACGTATCAAAATCCCATTAGACATGTTTGCACCATAAGTCACGCTTATCGGGCTTTGGCTTATAATTCCACTACCACGCTTCCTCAGATGAAAAATGCGCAGCGCGAACAAAGCGTCGGAACGATCAGTTAACTACAATTGGAAAATAGTTCTAAATATGGAATGGATTAAATTCATATTTGTTTGTTTTTTTAACTTGTTCCTTAGAGTATGGTGAATGGCACAAACTTCGTAAAGCACATACATTATAAAACCCAGCTGTTGACGATGACGTTTCTAATCTGCTTTTTAATGGACCTAGTCCAAATGCTGGAAATGGACTCTTGTTTTCAGTATTTGGACTCGAAATCGGTTTCATTAAATAGGTACATATTTATATTTGTTCAAAACATTACATCTATTCTTACAGGTATGTATGACCTAATACAATTGAGTAGTCTGTTGGAAAAGTAAACTAAACTTTATGTCAATGTCAAAGTCAGTCCGAGAACTGTCATTACGTCAGTCGAGTGACGTTGACCTATGGTTGTCTCGCTCTAATGAGAGCGTCTCTCTCTTGCTCAACTCTTGCTCTGAATGGCTGTCCGTGTATTATATTAACGAGAAATAAATCCACAATAATCTTTATAAACTCTTTGATTTCACCCATAACCCATCATAGTCAACATATTAAATCGGAAACAAAATAATTCAATAAAACAATAGAAATACAGAAATACAATTTATTGGTAAAATTAATTTGCATGTCAGATTTTCTTATAAATAGTTGAAATACAAATTGTATGATCACATACATTGAATAAAATAAATTAGATTAAGTAAAATAAATGAAAAAATAAATTAAATTAAAAGACACAAAAATGTAAATACAATTAATTATAAATTCACTGTATACTTAAAAATTCACAATAAGCAAATATAGCTCCAAATATTGAAAAGGCCGTCTCTAAACATGAACACAGCTGCGTTTGATCGCTGGCAGTCATTATAAATGACAGGGTTCTATTAATTTTATGTTTCTTTAACATATACATTTATTTATTTATTATTTAAAAACTTAGTTACACTAAGGTACAAAGGGTGGGCTTAATGCCGAGGCATTTTCTACCTACCAACCAAAAACACATGTTTTTTACAGAAACGTTGGCCATCTAACATTAGTTTTAAAGATATAAATAGATTTCATAGATAGACCTAAATACCTACTAAAATATAAATTTAGTATAATCATCAACCAAGAGACAAAAAACAAAGAATATTTATGAAGAAAGAAAAACAAAAACTAACGGTATAACCTCTCAAGAAAAAGCTTGCGCACCATTTACTTGAGTGACCTAGGATTTTTACACAAGGGATGATTCGTTTGAGTTAGTTTTGACTTTAAAGGCATTTACGTAAGATACATTGCATCCACTAGTGGCCATTTCCTTAACTTTAGTTTGGCCCACTAACACCACAAGGGTCGCTGCTGGGACCGTATTTGTTTAACTTGTCTCAAGTTTAGAAATAACTGCGCTATTTCGAGATTGAAATGACAATAAATAGTGGGAGACGAGACCCTTGTCTTACACGTTTCGGTTCAGCGGAGTTTGCTCTGTTTTCATGTAATGTGGTTCAATTTGGGTTCAATCTTGAATAAGTGAGAGTATTCGCGAGGTTTTTGTAGATTTCTTATAAATGACTCTATGTGTGAGTTTGTTTTTCAATTGATATCGCCGTATAAAATAGAAGACATCACTACTCATAAGTGACATCAGCACAATAGTTTTGTTATAGCCACGTTTAAAGCAAGCCATAAGGATGTCTCTTACCATTAAAAAAAGTCTTATCAACTCTGTACTGTATGCGCCGACATCGCCGAATATAAAGAAAAATAAATAACAGAAACAAAACACCACAAATTTTACGATGAGTAAGATTACGAACGGTTTCACACAACGAATTCTGTAGTTATTATATTCAGCTCTGAAAGGATAGCTTTCAGCTTCGAAAAACACAAGTCAAGACGCATTCCAAGCTAAATGTTATGTCTTCTTTGTCTTGTCTTGTGCATTGCAAGCTAAATGTTGTCTTGAACTCCTATTAAACTTGGTTATAGATAGAATGCGACCAGTATTGCCAGTATGCCTTTAATGATAAAACATTATATATGCTCTATTAAACTACCCGGAGAAGTACTCCATTGTATATTTTCGAAAGTACGCCAAAATGAATCGACAATCCACTTCATCGCTACTTCTGTTTAGTCATCCAATGAGCCAAAACAACGTTATGTAACTACAAGAACTATATCGTTTACAGTGGCGAGCTACTGGCTAGGAAAGTGCACTTTTACTCACCCGAGAGAGAATTAGACACAAGCAGTCTATTGTAGTTAGAATCCTACTTCCTACTAATATTATAAATGTTAAAGTTTGTATGGATGGATATTTGTTACTCTTTCACGCAAAAACTACTGAACCGAATCATAATCTTTATTTGCATGAATGTTTTTTCCCCTACATGGGAGACCATCCACTCGATGGACCGACGACATCGTAGCGGTCGCAGGGAGTCGATGGATGGAGGCGGCTCAGGACCGCTATTTGTGGCGTCGTACGGGGGAGGCCTATGTCCAGCAGTGGACGTGTATGGGCTGATGATGATGTTTGTACAAAAGTTCTTAATTTCAAATATAATTATCCAATTACAAACTACCTTAAAAGGTATGCATAATCTTATTAACTACGATTATTATTGTCTCTAATTTTTTTTATTTAGGCTGGGTATGGTTATATTTTGGGACCTGGAATAACATATAGGCTATTTTTTATGCTTATAAATCGCGAGCAGCACCTAGTGATTATATATGAATTTTATGACAAAATAACTTTCAGAAAAAAATAATCAAAATTCTTGCCTACCTAGTTTCCAGTGAAATCAATCTGGTCAGATGTTTTAAAATAACCTGCTTTGAGTTTTGATAAAGATTCGTTTGACCACAATCTCAATTGCCAATGTGGCCGAAAATGTATCACGACGATATGCCAGAACCATTCAGTCTTCACCTACTCAGTTTTGTCATCACTCAGGCTGTAGCCGGCAGCAAAAAACAGTCATCACTCTAGAATGTCAATTTATGTCAGTCAATGAATGAGTAGCTCATACTATTTTTGCCGCTTATTGGTTCATTTTACTGGTGGTTACTTAGTACTGATGATGTTCATGTATTTCGCTGAAAAGCGATATGATTCCTACATAAAGAGAGTCCAGTGCGTGATCCTAGGCTACAATGCCAGTCGCTCATACTAGTTTTGCCGCTTATTGGCTCTTTTTCTGCAATTATTCAGAATACAACCAACCAGCGAAAATATTTTCGGCGAGTCCTTTATAGCATTTTATAGAGCTTTCAGCTCGCCCAGTCTAGCCACTCCCAAACTAACTGGCAGCTAATGAGCAGAGCACAATTATAGCATCAATGGAGGCAGTCTACCGTGCCCCCATTCAGCTTGACTGGCATTCATGATCACTTTAATGGCTTAGGGCTGCCGAACTTTCAATTTGACCTACTTTTGTTACTATTTGGTATTGGCAGCTTGTTGGAAACTTATATATACTATTTGAAAAAAGTTGAAATCCTAGGACCTACTTGCAAGCTAGCGTCAGTGAGGTGATGAATCATCACACACAATGGAAGCTAGTAGTAGTGACCGTTGAATCAACGAACCGTTTTTTTAAACAGTTTTCTCCTTTAAACAGTTTTTCAACCGTTTTCTTTTTACCGCAAAACTAGTTGATTTTATCAACTGCTTAATTCATTCAACGACCTTAACAGTTAAACGTCAACTGGTTTTTCAACATAACTACATTCGGTTGGCGAGAAAGAAAAGAAAGAAAGAAAATGAGTTTATTTGAACATATAACACGACAAATTACATAATTGCAACGTTTAACGCACAGTTTCAGTTCTATAATAGTTAACGTTTCTACGAATCGAACCAGTTAAACGATAAGGCCGCCATTTGTACTTCTTTGTTTGTTAGTATTATATATTGTATTTTTTATTTATACATTTGTACAATAAAGAGTTGTCCATCTAAACGTCGACTGGTTTTTCAACAAGTTGACCTTTTATATAAAACGGTTTCGGTTCAAGCTATGTGTATTTTTGTGTGTATTTTTAATCGAAATTACTTATCGAAAATTTGGTTATTTAGTGATAGAACAGGTTGGTGAAACATACATACCTACATGCGTATACATACATATATGTTTATGAAGTGTTTAGACCTTCAATGACAAATAGATTTTATAATGAAATAAATTTCTAATTTGGACATTATTTAAAAGTTTTAATCATTTGTTTCAGGTAAGTCACGAAATGGTGTTCACTGAAGCAGAAACGTAAGTTTGCAATATTGCAAGGATGTATCCACAAAACGATTCTCAACGTATTATTTTAGAAGGTACTCGAACGATACGAATTTATTTTCACGTCATTACTTACCCACAGAATAATTCCCTTCAGCCACTTTGGTAACCAACTGATTGGTAACCAGTTACGTCAAAACAATTTTTTTCACTGTTTTGTAATCAGTTACTAATAAACACTTATTTTTCGTTTTCCTTATATTTTATAACCATTTATTATTCTCAAACGTCTTCACAGAGTAGTAGTAGACTATTATATAGTGCACACTAAAGGAATATCAAATTCAACTTAAAAAACTTTGGCAGGAACTGTCAAATTGACACTTTTTGTCAGATGTGATAGAAACTGTCAGATTTATAGTATGTAATATGTATATATTAGTATGTAACACGTACCAAATATATAGACATAAGTGTAAATAATATAAGAATATTATGTATCTAGCTATAATCATTGTGCTTTGCATGTTGTCTTGTTTTTTTCTTTTAGTAAAATCATTTTGATGCAAAATTAATAGTTTTTATTTCGTTATTACCGATCATATTCTATTTTCGAAGTTTATGACACTCTGACACAGACACTGGCAGAGTCGTAGCGAAAAGCAAGCGGCGCCATAAAAGAAGTTGAAGTTGAACACGTACCTCACGTGGTAAAGGCACTAGTGTTCGCCTACTTTAAAGTCATCGCCTAAATTAAAAGTCCGTAGTAAATACCCGTGAAATGTTCAACAATCCTCGAATAATCTTTTAAATTATCGTGGTGTAACACTAAATCATGGTAAATATCGTGTTATTAATATTTACTAGTAAGTATAATTCAATTCCTAGTATATTTCAGTACTCCTTAGTTAAATCAATTCGATAAAAATATTATCGTAAGAACATGAATTTAACGCTTCGTCAAATTTTTTCGTGACGACAATATAATAATATCGGATTCACACACACACTTGTGCATTATATTACATATGTATATTACTTTCTGTTTACACGCCACCGTCTATACTTTTTTTGATAACTTCTTGTGCCTCCTAAGGTTGCCTGGAAGGGATTGCTCTTAGCGATAAGGCCGCCCACTGTACATTATTTGTTCTTATGTTTTTGTGTTTTCTGTTTTATTTTTTTATTAGTTGGTGTTCAATAAAGAATTTTTGTATAGTTGTATTGTATTTACGATCTGCACACGTGACTAGTCTCCGTTGAGGATGACCGCCATGGCCGAAATTCGGCCTCATCAAAACAATATTATTTCAATAGTCGCGCTATCGTTTATAGGTTTTCATAGTACCCGGTATGCAGTGTGGATTGCAGTTGTATTGCAGAGGCCTTCTTGGCGGGACTTCAACCAATTTGCCACTTTCAGATAAGACGGTTTAATTCATTTACATAATGCTATCAGAGTCGGGGCTGCGACTGGGTATATAACTTACGACTGTAGGAATTATTAACTTTTTTTGAAATGAGGGTTAGATTTGTAAATTTTTGCGACAGTTTAAACTGGAAAGTTTGCGCCCCGCGCGTTGTTTTTCCTTTTGCCATTTTTCTACATGCAGGGACAAAATACTTACCAAGTAGATATTGTTCCTTCTTTTGTTATGTAAACTGATTTTTGTTATCGTTGTCTTTACATTTACAATTACAAAACTCTTTATTGTACACCACAAAGATAAATAAAACACAGATATTAACATAAACAAGTAAAATGGGCGGCCTTATTTGAGTAATAAGCGATTTCTTCCAGGCAAACTTTGGATGGATAGAAAATTAACAATTTAAGATAGTTTTAAGTTTGTTTTCCTCATTTAAGTGAACTGTATTTTTGTTCTTTAGGAAAAATAAAGATTCTTTAAACCAAGTTATATATCTAAAGCTGAGTAGCTACTATCAGATTTGACTTGTGGTTACTTACGGACATGGACATGACAGGGGAGTCTGTCCCCTGTCATGTACTTATCTCAAAAGCGATGGGAGCCCATGTATACCCAGCATATAGATACAGTGGTTGATCCTGGAGTACATGATGGTTGTGTTGAAAACTGTAATAATATCATCAGTTCTCAGTATTAACTGATTTATAATCGAAACAAGGGATATTAAAATAGAGCTCAGCTTAAAATACGAGCAAAATTAATAAAAGAAACGCCTTGATGAATTTGTGCACAAAAAAGGTAATTCAATTAATACTTCGCGAAGTTCATAATTTCACGGCAAAAATCATGCTACAAGTTCGAAGAAAGTATTAAAAGCAAAGCTGCTGATGCCAGGACTTGGGCAAAGTTTCCAACTCGGGGCAAAGTAGTTGGACAGCAATAACTGCTGGGAGAAAAAAAAATGTGCCCGTTTCATGCCGATGTGCAGACGAGGAATTTCTTTATCTACGTACTTTATTGAAAGTTTTGTAAGTTATATTAAAAGCTTTCAGAGAGAGATTGTTTTGGTGGAGGTTACATGAATTCGTGTTAATCTAAGCGCATACCTATCCAATCGAGACCAAACGCGGGCTTTGGTAAAACATAGTTCACTTTTTATTTCATAAATCAACACGGGCGAAGCTGCGGTCAGAAGTTAGTAGTCCTTAACTTACCAGACAATCTCGAGAACTTTAAAGCTAGTTTTACGTCACCATAATTTTCCAATTTGTAACCGTTACTATTTCCGGCTACACCCACAATTCACCGATACAAAATAGTCTTTATTACCTCGTAATACAGTCTACAGCGTCAGAAAGTTTAATAAGGTAATAAAAAAGTTTTAACGCGGGCATTTTCCATTAATAGTGACTAAAACATAACTTTTAACGACGACCTAGACTAGACGAGCTATAAGGACTGCCCACTGCACTGAAGCGTACTATCATCTTATTTTAAAAGGAAAGAGGCGTATAAAAACAAACTATTTACCATAGACCTCAATATATCCCAGGGATCTTTAGCAGAAGAATAAATAATTTTTATTGATTTATTAACCACATAATATATGTGCATTCTATTAAGTTTTGTACCATAAAACCTGGAGAGGTTTGTCTTGTTACTCACGTTCGTCACGACAATAATACAAGAAAAGTACGCATACAAAAACAATTTTTAGTTTTGCCTGTTTAGGCCTACCACCCTGCATCGACTTTCTTATTCACTCCCTCTCGCTCGCGCAGGGTTAGCGCTAGCCTTAGCGTGCCTTGCGAGAGCGAGCAAACGGTTCATTGCATGCACTGCGCGCATTGAGGTGTGTGTTATATTGTCATCATGACGCTGTCATGTCAACCTATGCAGGGTATACTCGTTTACTATGCCATTTAATTTCAAACTAAAAGCACAATTTTTTGACTCTGTTCGAACTATTTGTTGAGATTAAGAAAATGCCTTATTTCGAATACAAATGATAAACAAAATGACGGATAGGATTCGGGAGCTATGTGCCTGAAATTTCCATGGTATTATGGACAGAATCCTTTAGGCTGAGCTTTTCTACATGTGGTAATTGATACAATTAAATAGGCCAGACATTACAAATAGTTTTCCAGAACATTCCCAAACCCATTATTTATTGACCTTTCAAAACAGATTTAGCCACTGCACGACCTATCCCACCTGAACACACAGAACCATAGATCCCATCTGATATTGCCCACTATACTCCAGCGAACGTGAAATTGCCCACTGCTAGTTGAACAACAAACTCATTAACCACTAACGCTCGGACAATAGCAGCGCAGCCCATTTAACTTAACCCTACGGTTGACTCTGCGCTGGATAACCGCTTGGTGTATATGGACGTCTACCTTTGGAAAGTAGACTAGCTAAGTTTTAATACATGTTCCCCAAACTAGGATAAACCCGTATCTTAGGGACCTCCATCTGTGCTAAGGTTAGGCAGAAATCATTAATATGGATTATGGTTTTGAATTTTGGTTGGATTATGGTCAGTAAATGAGGGAGATCGATATATCTGCCATTGAAGAACTTAGCTTCTCACAAGCGAATTTAGTCGCATGCAACTGTGATGAAATATAAGGAAAATCAAAACAACACAATTTATGGTAAATATTCGTATAAGTGACTAGCTGCTCCAGTTGACTTCGCACACTATCAGAGAAGCCTATGTCCTGTCGCCTAGATTTTTGTTGGTATTTTTTTAAAAACATGTGTTTGTGTTCGAGGATAATACCTAATATAATGGAGTACCTATATGATGATGAGATACAACTCCTTTTCCTGACAGAGAGCCTGAAGGAATTTTGATGAAAGATCATCAAATTCCTTCAGTCGCTATCGAGAAAGGGTAACAGACAGACGGAGAGAAAGATTTTCCACGTTTGTAATATCTAAGCAAGTGTAATATTTAAGTAATTGTAATACCTAAGTAAATAAAAAATGTAATATCTAATCCTAGGTATTTAAAAGTATGAATTTGAGGGTTTTGGTTAGTGGTACAAAAGCTGGTTACTTGTTTAAATACAAACTGCGTAGCCCATTTAACTTGACTCTACGCCGGGTACTGCGTGGGATATATGAACGGCTAGCTTCGAAAATACTAGTTTTGGTGCAAAGCTGCAGGTACAATATAGATTGTGGAAAATTACTTCGTTGGTGAATGTATGTATTTATACAAACATTCATTTCAACCCTGTACAAGTTTGTACTTTCTTGGATTTTACGGTTTAAGATATTTTATTTCCCATAAGAATTTACAAAATTTGCTTACTGAGAACTTAAAAATTAAACTTAGTCTAAAAATTGTGCCCTAATGCGTAGTGTGCTTAAACTAAAATGTAAAACATTGACTTAGATTGACAACAAAATATATCTATTACTATTTTTTCTCTCCAAAATGCCGGTAGTTGACGATTACAAGTACAATACAATGGCTGCCAGCGCTAGAAATGTTTTGAACCAGTTGGGCCACAGTGCATAAAAATGCAGTAGGTAAACAGAGTTTTTTGTGGACTACGATCTAATAATTTACTCAAAAATGTGTATGTGTGTTACGAAGTTTGGAATTTTTATTACTTATCTAAAATTATTAGTGTCTATTTATTCCTTATCTAGAAGAGCCAAATATCAATATCTGGCAAAATTGTTATTTATATATATATATATATATATATATATAGTTTTCACTTTACATATCAAAGCTAGTTTCGCTCTGTGGCTTCGGATGAGCAAACTTTGGATTTTTTGGGGTATCTTCAGATGGTGTAGAAAATTCCGGGATGTAACCTATCGGTTTGTTTGTCCATGTCGATAAGTTTTATCACACAGCTATTATTAGATAGATAATACATTTTTTCCAAGCCTTAAAACAGTCAGTACTTAATTATTATATAGAGAGGCAATGGAATTGTATTAAAAACTGAAGATAACATTATTTAACTTTCAGGTCATTAACACGTTCTAGATTAATATCTACAACGTGTTAGATTTTAGGTAGTTTGGTCTAATGACCAAACTACCTAATTTTGAGACATAACGTGACTTCCAAAAGCTAGGATCACGTTAAGATTTAATCAAGCCCTAACTACATGAATATCGCACGAGATGACCTGGTTACCTTCAGTTGTAAGGGTCCTAGCTATATCTCCTTGGTCGTAAAGGGACAGGCTGCCCTGTACGGAATATTCCTTTCAATTCATAAGTAAGTGTGGTTAAGGTGGTATTTCGGAACTAGAGATACACTCAATAATAGTTTATTACTTCTTACATTTATACTAGTTTACGCCGCCATTTCGAAATGTTTCCACCTGAACTTTTCAAAACCTAAAATTAGTAGGATTGTCAAGCCGACAATCAACAATCAAATCTTATTATCTAAAAAAATATTGTCACATGTTTGTGATCGCACTCCACCGAAACGGCTCGACTGATATTTATGATTTTTTTCATGTTTATTTGGGAGGTATAAGAATAGGTCTTAAAGTACGTATATTTGATACCGATTTTGACAATATTTTATTTTTATTTATATGGTAGAACAATTTACCGGTTAGCCAGTAATGTTATAAAAAAAACTATTGACCAACTAACATAAGGGTATACATGATAATTGCTATCGTTTTTTAATTAAACGATCGCTGCTGTATCGTAGTAAATCTCAGTCGTGGATTTAAGGCCAGCCCAGAAAGTTCTTCTATTGACAACTGTCAAGCGAGCCCCAACCTTTTGTGTCTCAGATAGACCCATCTGAGACACAAATGGTTGGGGCTCGATTCCAGCCAAGGGCCAACAAATCTTTGTTCCTGCCCGTGAGCGAACAGTGTATGTTTAGACCAGGCTTATTATTTTTATTAGCTCACTTCTCCCACAATAGGTCGAACGAAAACCTCCTTTTTCTTCCAACTTCGTGCCTCGATGTTATGGAGTCTAAACACCAAAGTCAGTGAAATAGCCGGCGGCGGCGGCGGCTGCAACTTCAACCTTTTTTGTTAATGGTTCTGCGTCTGGATTGACGCAATTCTGCCAGTGTCTGTCTCATGATAGCATCGCAAGCTGTTGGTGCAACATTTCAGTGTATGACAGTAGACAGCTGACAGTCTTTGACAGATTGTCGGGCGTCCTCTATTTATTTACTTTTAGCCTACTATAACCTCATGCAGAGACTAAAATTATTAAAATTCTACCGCGTGGCGACAGCGGCTGAACCAACAATTTAAGTATGGCGGCGTCAGGTGCTCAGACTCGTAATTAAGGTGTTCATTACTCCTTCATTAGCACGCCGAAGCTACTGGCTAATTAACACGGTATCAACTATGCAGCCGATGTAAGGTACGTATCATATCTTCACTACATAGTATAAAACAAAGTCGCTTCCCGCTGTCTGTCTATGTATACTTAGATCTTTAAAACTACACAACGGATTTTGATGCGGTTTTTTTAAATAGAGAGAGTGATCTAAGAGGATGATTTATATATATAATTTAGTATCAGCATTGCATCCGTACGAAGCTGAGGCGGGTCACTAGTTTACTACATATCGTTATTATGTAGGCAAAGGTGTTATACGTTGACATGAGTGACATGATATTGAGTAATTTTCCTCCGTACGAGGAACGGAGGACGGAGGAAAGTCACTCGAGAGTGTTTCAGGTCTTGTTATTTGTAGTTATACTACCTATGCTCATTTGAATAGATAAGTTGTAAATTACATGGCATGTACCTATGACCTTCATCATATCAGCCCATACACGTCCACTGCTGGACATAGGCCCCATACGACGCCACAAACAGCGTTCCTGAGCCGCCTCCATCCATCGACTCCTTGCGACCGCTACGATGTCGTCGGTCCATCGAGTGGATGGTCTCCCATGTAGAAGTCTCTCTCTCACCTTATCGATCCTTAATTGTAATTAGTCTTGTTTTCTAATAGAGTTATACATTTTGTAGGCCTTTGCCCTCTCATTCAAGGCAAAAGCGCAGAGTCGTGGTTTTTTTAAGTTTTTTAATAACTTATAACTTAATTCTTGCATTCTTGGTGTGATTTCACACGGCGACATCAAAGCAGCAATATTTTTTGACTAGTCAAATATTCGTTTTTAAAGTTAATCTTTTAAAAAACGTAACCTAAATCTTTGCAGTCGGCAGACAAAGTCAATTTATCGAAAAAGCTGTCGATTTTATCGATTCCCGGCTAATATCAATATTTATAAAATTAAGAGTACGCCGAGTGCCAGTAAACATTCCGTAGCACGTAGCTTTGGAGCATTCGTCTTGACGTTGACTGTTGCTTCACTGGATTAGGGAAAATAACGCTATATAAAAAATAATAGAAAAAGTAGTTTAAGTTGCCTATCTACTGTTTAGAGCGCGCGCCCACGGCGACATTTTGTAGCGATGCAAATAATAATAATCCAATAATCATTTATTTCATTAATTACAAGAACAACACGTCACATTGGTATCTATAGAAAATTAGGTATAAATTTTATTCCTTGAATTGAAATAAATTAAAAATTATACAGTAACATTGAATTTAAAAATATAATCGTACAATAGTTAGATAATGGTAAATCTACAGACATTTAGTCACTTTTATAGGCTACAAATTCGTCGTTGCTGTAAAAGCAAACGCGCGACAGCATCGCGACTGTATCGATGCAAACGCGCGACCCTCTCAGACACATCGGGGAACACTGATACAGTCGCGAGTTTGCATCTATACAGTCGCGATGCTATCGCGCGTTCACCAGTCGCGCATTTGCATCGCTTCAAAAAGTCGCCGTGGGCGCGCGCTTTTAGTCTTTCCCACTCACTTGCGCATTGCAAGCAAAAGCAACGCAATATTCTTGAATGTCATTTCATTATCTTCTTCTTTTAGCTTTAGCTCATTTCATTATCCATCATCAAAGAAAATACATGAAATCATTTTCATTACAAGTGGCCAGCTTAGAATTATCAGTAAAGAGTATCGATTGTCATGATACACGTTCAGTTGTACTACCAATGCCGCATAAGGTCACTACACTAGTACCTTCTGGTAGAACTAGAGATACAAAGGTGTGTCATTTGTACGACCAGTTGTACTTCTGAAGAAGGCTAAGAATCTCTCCCAAACGGAAACGGATTTTCCCATGCGGATTTGTTATTGTTTCACGTAGAAAGAAATGGGGCGCGCTATGAGTGCGAAAGCGCGTCTAACCATCTAATACGAAGCTGTCATGTGGCTGTGTGCGTGTGCTTGGTGTTGGCACCATTTTTAGATGTTTTTTCGTACTTTCCGATAAATTTTGATTAAACGATTGATTTCAAAAATATTTTTGATTATTTATAATGTTGAATATATTTAGGATGTTTGCAGTGCGACAGATTTTTGAATAAAGGTGTCTATCATGTATAAAAAATCGCTAGAAGAAGACTCTATTTAGTGGACAAAATTAGTTTCGCTCTCATTTAAATATCATTATGCTTTTTCAAAAACTAAACCGCTGCAAACATAGCTATTTTAACCCGATTACGTATGGAAAGTTTCAATAAGATCGGAGACATCGTTTCCAAATGAAGCGGAAAGTACGTTTGTATGGGGGCTAAGGCTATCCGTTCCGTTCTTAAGTACTACACTTATGACCCGGAGAGGCGCTAATTCAGTAGTCGTGACGTTAACCGTAGCATATGTCGTCCCGTAGCAAAATTGCTATGGTGCTACAGCGTAGCAAATTTTGACGTCCCGTAGCAAAAGTGCTACGGTGCTACGCCGTAGCAGTATTCGTAGCACGTCTACGGTGCTTAGAGCGGCCAATCGACTCAGCTTGCATCGAATACATTTCATTTTATATTTATTTATGTTGCCAGTTTCCGAAGAGCTGTGTTATTGCTTTTAACATAAAAATGGGAGAATATTCAAAGCGCTAAAATTTTATGTGTATTTAAAACTATACGTGATCCCAGCTTGAAGTAGGATGTAGTAGCCTCCTCGACGCTATAAAGGTTTTTCGTGATATTTTTGGAGATTTTATATATTTAGGCATAGTAGCACAAATCACAGTCCATATCTAATTATAAGTGTTATTAGCGTAGAAGAAGAAAATACCGATCACGAATGAACATATCTATTTCTTTGAAATGAAAATCTGTATATTTGCCAAAGCACGCCACCTAACACAAAACTTAGTGTAGCTTTGGGTATCGAGTTCCTGAGCCAAATCTCGTTTGCATTTTTGGCAAACCTCCGCAGTTAAATAGGCACCGCCTTGACCCGCTCCAAAAGACACTATTACCAGCAGTCATAAAATAACAGTTTTTTTTTGTTTATTTTGGCAATAAGCAAAAGATAACATAAATCATGATGATAAACTAGTGCTGAGTTAAATAAAAAAAAAATACTACTGATTTAAAACTTAAATAACCTAACCTTAAAATTTTAAAGTATTTTTCGGTGCAAATTGGATGCAGTCGTCATGACAATGTTGCATTCTAATTTGAAAAGTTTGGAGCTCTAATGGAGTTCCTAATTGTACAAATTCAGTTCAAACTAAAGTACTGAATAAAAAAAATAATAGTTCACATAATACAAGCTCTGTTTTCTCTGGGGCTAAATAATGTTGTGTAAATTGTTCCAGCATTATTCATTTATTTTATTTATCCTCTTTTAGAGTAGAGTAAATAATAGAAGAAATTGCGATTCTAACTACATCCATTTAAATTGCAGCTCCATCATCTCTATTCGTCATGCCTTCAATTTCCCAAGGCTTCTCTAGCCGTCGTTTGCAACTTCGTAACGAAATAAACAAACTTTTCGAAATGATAGAACGCCCATAATCGAGTTAATGTACCTTCAGAGTCCTTCAAATGGAACGGACTTCGTTCTTACTTCTCGATTACTTTTACTGAATCTGGATTTCAGTTTAAAATACAAGGAAAACACGAGAATAAAACACAGTAAACTTCAATCGAAGTATCATGCGCCTAAACAAGATCGCTATGCATATAGAATTATATCGACGGCCTTTCGAAATAACAATCCAATATCGAAGCAATCACGCACCTGCATAAGCACACATAAATAACTCACAAATCAATCGAATCTAACACAACTTGCAACTGTTTGCAAACCGCCACAGCCGATTTCAGGCTGCGATTCAAACAAAATGTCATATCACATTACGATATAGAGTAAGTCGCCTAGAAGGTATTGTTTAATAGGTAGGTTTTATATTTACGCCTACACGTTTAATCTATCATATTTTCCCACATCTATCTACTTATATAAAACAAAGTCGTGTTAGTTACAGTCCTCTTGTAACTCAAGGACAGCTGGACCGATTTAATGATCTTTGATTTGTTGGATTGTCTCCGTCCTGAATAGGAGAATAACTTTAAAAAAAATATTCTGCCCAAAAAAAATCCACGGGGCGAAGCCGCGGGCGCAGCTAGTAATTAAATAAATAATGCTGGACAATTTACACAGCATCATCTAGCCCCAAGCTAAGCAGGGCTTGTGTTATGGGTATAACTTTTGTAAATCTTTGACATGTTCTGACAACATGGAGTAAAATAGGTTTTATCCTAAAATTGAATTGAATATAATGTCACGAAATTCATGTAAAAATCTGTCTTATTCTCTAGATATGCGGGCGATCACAAACCACGCAAGTGACAGACGCAAGAGCAGTCTTTTTGTCTTCATATATGCAGAGATTTTGCGTAGAGAGGAAGCGAGATAGATACCGCCCCTTGTACATTTACCTGTTCTGATACCGTCTTACGTTCCGAGTTAGCCTTCTGGTATAAAGTCATAAACTACTTGTGCCATAACCATATGATAGGTGGTGCGCATTGCGCCCACCTGTCGCGGCGCGCTTGCGTCGCATGACGTCATCGCTCCGACACCGCCCGAGTACTCCCGATTTCAACCGACGACACCTCAATACCCTTACATACACGCATAAATTCATCAAGGTTAGGAAAAAGTCAAGAGGTCGAAAAAGGGGGCGAAAATGGAGTCTAAATGAAGGTGGGATATTTGGGAGGGGAGAACAACTTATCTAGTTGTTAATCCAAGATAAATATTACATCAATCGGGGTGGGGTGTGCAAGGCGCAGGCGTGGGATCCCGCGGCCCAGTCTCGGTCCGGCCGCGCCGCCCGCCGCACGTGTCCGCGGCCCTCGGCGCTCGCTCGCTGCCGCCACGACAACCCAACCGACACCCAGTAACTCCCCCTCACCTCTGCTAAACCCCGACCACCACTACCCATCACCCAGTGATAAAATAATCCTCCCACGTGTTGTTGCGTAAGTCACGAAACTTAGCGAATACCGAACCTCTTCTCCTATTGACACGCAAGAAAAACAATACAGAGATATCGATCTACATATATGTTTATTTGGCGTTTCATATGTGGCCGTGGTGTAGGTAGACCGGCGAGGGTTAGCTCCTAGCGGTGCTCGCCGGGCGCGGTCTTTTAACCCTGTACTACGCAAGTGCTGGTTGACCTTAAAACCGAGCCTTCACTATTACAGGCGAAACAGCCCTAGTAACAACCCGCCCGGTTTGTTTATAGACCTATAAAAACTGTTTATAGAATGTCACTTATCATTAGCTGTAAGGAGTTTGTTTAGGAGCATCGAGTAGGTTATAAAATGCTACGTATGTAATCCTGGAATTAATATCAGAGCTTTAATTATGTACAGCTGTAACTCGTTATTTATGTCTCTTGTAACGGCGGCCCTTGAGCGTAAATTTCATTTGTGAAATTATTTTATCCAAGGTTCTACTGAACTCTGTAAATATTTATTGAAGTTCACTAAATATTTACAGTACTAATGTAGCCTTATTTATATTCTTGGCTGGTTCTTCGCGTTTGTAATCGTCTTTAATGATTTTTCTCCCTAATTAATGACTCTCGACGCTTAAGAACTGAGGGTTTTACGGAAAATTTGGGTTTACGACCCGGTGGAAAAAATTGCTTGGTCATATCTTCCTTAAGTTTCCCTATTTTATATTAATTTACTTGGGCTAAATTCTCCAGCAGAAAGTATGCCAATCTACCTTTCAAATATAACAGATATTTTAAGTCCCTTATAGCACGGTAATCATGCGATTTTCCTTTTAAGCCGCGGAAAACAAATTGATGTTTATATTTCCGATTCAATGACGTCTTTAAAACGAAAAATCTTATCCTAATTTGGAACCTTGGATTTTTACGGTCTCTACTTTTGTAGCTTTTAAGTGATGATGAATCAAAACACATACTATCAAAAACAGTTGTACGTAGAAATAGAATACGGATTTGGAGCTGCAAAGTCAAAACTGACGTTATTTTTACCCGAAAAAGGAGGTCAAAGACCGATGATAAGAGAGCACAGCAGTATGTTTTAATTAGTTTTTCTTTGATGGCCAGAATTTGCGAAAGTAAAGTACGTAAAGTTTCATCCTTCTACCTTTTTTAGGATCTTGCATAATATTACAACTCCATTTTTACAAACTACCCAAAAATGGCGACAAAAGGTTAAATTAAGTAGTAATTTCCCTATGTAAACAGTACTTTGTGGTAGTAATCCATCAAGATGTGACCTTTGCAGGAATAGCGGTGGTAATCTGTCACACAAAGTATCGTTCTGACAGCTGTGACAGCTGTCAAATGAATTTATCCTTTTGAATTTGGCTTGCTACAATAAATACCAAAGAGGTTGTATATATAATCCTACACCTATGGTTGGAGAAGCCAGGGGTTCTCTTTTTAAAACAAGCGTTTTGACCCTTTATAATCATTACGATACAATGTTGCCAAAAGTATTGCCATATAAAACATAGTTTACCCGAAAATAAATACTTAAGCTGTAGGCTACGCTAATAAAATCCAGTAATGACAAGAAAATCATGTGCATTAACGGTACTTACCATTCGAAAAGCGTAATTGTCCAAGTAGTTTCTTATCATATATTAATATTTAAGTAGGGCGACCCCAAGAACGGGGAAGTATCGCTTAACATAATACGAGGAGTAGTCACGCACGACAGATTTTATATAACAAATAGGCTAATTTAACCGATGATGTCTAAAAAGGAGGCTGTCAATAAACACAAAGGAGGTTGTCATTCACATTTCGCATACCTATCAGCTCAAACGTCCACTGCTGAACGTAACTCCTCCAAACGAGGAGGGGCTTTATCCATACTAAACACTCGCAAAAGAAATCCTAATAAACGAGTTTTTTGTCAGATCGAAAAATAAAGCACAAAAATCCAACATGACACGGTCACCCATCCAAGTACTGACCGCGCCGGACGTTGCTTAACTTCGGTGATTAACATGGCGTGGACGTTGGCCCTCTCAATTATTAAATTATTTTTATTTATATTGTTGTGATATACACGCACGCATTGTAATATATACGGCAATATTTGTAAACTTAAAATTTTAACTGTCTTGACAGCCTTGACAAAAGTAGATCAATAACAGCCAAAAAAGCCCCCTATAATTATAATTTTTATTTTATATTTATTATTTGTTGTTGTAGCAGCATAAGAAATACACAGTCTGTGAAATTTTCAGATGTCTACCTTTTAAGGTTCATGAGATACAGCCCGCTAAACTGACAGACGGACAGACAGACAGCGGAGGCCTAGTAATAGGTTACCGTTTTCAACCTACGGAATTCTAAAAAAATAGAAAGACGAAGAAAAAGATTGGTTCACAAAACAAAAATAAAATAATGAAAAAAATAGAGAAAAAAATACAATGTGAGACCAAAAACCTGCCACTCAGCGTGTGCTGCAGGAGATCGGGGAGCAACTGCAGCGCTGGTTTTCCGTGACACCTCAGCGTAGAGCCCGTCACTGGCTATGAACAAACTATGAACAATTACTAACAGTCTGACTAGCCAGATGGAGCTCCATCACTGAGTAATATGGTGATTTCTTAATGACAAAGAAGGGACAGGAGTGATTAACAAACAACATTATGTTCAAAGTTATTAAGGCTTATTTCGATTGCCATTGTGCCGCCTTCAATCGATGCCTGTATATATAATAGTCAGTGCATTATAGGCTGCATAGATAAGTGTAAAAACGAGTCCTATCGAGTTTATTAACAAATCATTAGGAAGTATATCCTAATGATTAATAGAGTTTATAGAGGCACCAGTCAGATGAACAAAATAATGTAATGTATACTGCCTAGTTTTCAATTTTACTAAATAATTAGTGTACTTTACTATAATAATAATTTGGAGGGTTTTAAAAAACGATAAATTATACACCCACGATAATAAACCCACCTATATCTATTCTCATGTGCTCAAACACTGCGTCAGTCAAGCATTCATCATGAATACAGAATTACATACAGAACAACATGCAATCATCAAACATTATTTGTTTTGTTAGTGCTTCGTTTTTCTGGTCGTCTCAAGAAGTAATACTGAAAATCTGTGTTTTGCTCTTCGAGCAAAGCTTTAAGCTGAGTTATTGCCTTTTTGACATGCTGCAGACCACACATAATTTTTACTAATCCGTACCTAATTTTAGATTGTTTAGTACATATACACCGACTTTTTGTCTCCGAGCTTTGTTCCACCCATAATTTCTAAGTTTTTCTGTGTTATGATATTATGATGTACCTAATTTAATGTGATCTTTGTATTGTGTGTTGTAGTTATAGTGTCATATAAATATTTTATCTATCTATCTATAAATGGGCTTCAAATTCCTGAACCTACCTCTTTTTTACGCCCGTTGCCATGGAAACTGTTTGTTACCAGTCATTGTGATAATTCGATTGTTGCAAAAACCTACTTATCTACTTCGAATCCCTTACTTTTATACTGTTTTTAAGTTTTGTGAGAGAAATACTAATCTTTTGTGGATAAAAATATTATGGGACCACCTCTGGATCACTTTCTATACAATAGTGAAAGAATCTTCAAAATCGGTCCATAATTGACATATAAAATCAGGAAAATATCGCGTAACATTATATACAGAATTGAGAACCTTCTCCTTTTTTAAAGTGGGTTAAAAACAGCCCTAATGAGTATAGGCCCATGCGCAGTTTGGGGTTCCTTAGTTACAAGGTTCATTATCTTAAACAGTCTTATTTACTTGTTGTATACAACTTTATTTATCATTAGTCATTTTCAATGGAATTTGTATGAACGGACAGAGGGACATGACGAAACTATAAGAGTGAGGTACTTGTTTACTAAATAACTCTCAAAGTGGCCGCCCAAAAGTAGAAATTTCTAAGTTAAAGTATTTACTTGTTTCCCGACAATAAGCAAAATTGACCGCACATACCTAGAAAAGCCTATGTCAAAAAATATCCAAAACTGCAAGTCAAGGATTTATGTTCTAATACTGAAACGAAGGTGGCCCTTCGATCAGAATATATTAGTGCAAACAATATTAAACCCGGCCGACGGTAACAAATTGAACGGCTGCTCGCGTTTTAATTAACCGTCTTATGAGATTTTGCCTGAAAACGGCAAACGCCATGATTTCCTTGTATGAATTATACATGAGCTTAACAAGCTGATGCTAAATTCGATATAACTTTGATTATGGCAAGCAGTTTGGCAAGCATTGGCAATAATTGAGAACCTTCTTTGCTAAGCAAGGAGTCTCAACCCCTTCGCATGGAATCTATGAGTTACTTGGCAATGAGTATTGGGCCTCCTTGCATTGAATCTATGGATATACTTAGCAAGAAGTCTTGAACCTTTGCATTGAATCTATGGCTATTTCTAAGTAGTGACCTCTAGTGAGGGAATGTGTTGTCATTTCTGTAATGTCTGTTGTATGGGAGTGTAAATACACCATTGCTACAATTATGTGCAAGTATTTTTGTGGATTCTTTATATACGTAAGAACCTACCTACTAATGTTTGTTTCACAATGAAATGTGTATTTCACGTGTAATTTCCCCAAAAGGGGATTTTTTATTCTTTGATGTCGTTCAAACAATTCTTGGAATCGACGCGTGTCATGTAGGTACTCAAAGGGGCGTCTCATTCCATCATGCTTTAAAAATAGAACGGGATTTAGAAAAAGAAGTTGTAGGCCGTCCTTTCATATTCGCCATTTTTTTATACGAATCTTGGGCTTAAATTCAGATATCTCAAATTTATCGGATGATGTTAAGTAAACCTACAATTAATTGCTTGAGAAACATTGTTTTAGAGACATAATAAAAGATATCTCAAAACTCTTGTGTTTGCCCCTTAATTATTATGTTCAAAACACTCAAAGTTAAGCCAAATTTCTCCCCAAACATTATTTTGCAGTTAGAAAACAAATTACACAAGTACCTACTTACGAAAAGAAGAATAATTACTCAACGTCCACTCGCAGGCCACATTTGTCAAGTGCGACCTCGGTGATGTCAAAAAATTAAAACGATTGTCTTCGGAAGAAGAAAGGCAATTTGGACTGGTTTTTCTACTAATTGAGGTTGGTGCGTTTGTTTCAGTGGATGCGAATTAGCAAATTTGAAATTGTGGATAATGCAATTTTATGTTTTTTTTTTAAAACCTTGCATGATTTAATACTCCATAAGCATTGCTAAACCGTAGGCGCATGTATGACTTCTAGCCACTTGTGTTGCAATTTCCAAATGAAGTGATTACAAAAAAGAAAAATATCCCATTTACCTAAGAAGTCTCTTAGCTCTCCGCGAAAAATCCCCGGCCTAGAAGAGGGCAGAGTTTTTTTTTCATGACCAACTATGGACGGTATGGTCAATGCCGTTAAAATTTGGCAGAACCTCGCCAAAGTATTATTTCAGTCTAGTGTAACTAATTTTGAATTAAATGGTATCTATTATTGTAAAAGAGATATTTGCTTTGAATTTTCACAAAAACTGAAAGATTACACCGAAAAGGTACCTACATCTTTAAATTAACCTTGTTTAAAATAGATATACCTAAATATAAAAGCCAATAAAAGCCGAGTAAACAAGGTTTAACAAAGTTAAAGCTAACTTTAGACAAGGCAACAAACCTGCCATGTTACGACGGCCATATACAATCCGTAACGAATTCAACGAGTTTACGATCTACTCGGAAAGAACCGCCTACCTGCCGTCGTAAAGTTGCCGAAGTCGAAATGTCCAAGTAAAAAAAAAAATTCAGTAAATCTGTCTGAAAAATTCGATTTTGGAAGCCTCGGAAGTTGGTTTCTTTTTCGATTATATTGTACATATATAAAACTGGCATAGTAAAACATAATATTTTTTTAAGTAAAGCTTAAGCGCTCATTATGAATTTGAGCGAGTTAACTACGAACCTAATTTGTGTTGGAAGAACACCAACGTTTCCTCCATTAACGAGGGACTTCATCACAAGAGCTTGATGTATTCGGGACCTCGTTCAGTATAAGCGAAGTAGGTATATGATACCTCTTTGGTCGTTTATCAGTGACAGCCGAATATCAAGTGGTCGAATTCCAAGTTCAAATCGTGAAAGTTCAATCGCTGTCACCAACTCTTAACGTAACCTTTATGGCAGGATGACACACTCGTCGCGCAACAATGAAACGAGTGTGTAATTGGTGCGCGCGTAGACTGTCTTTTGGTCGACGAGATTAACGAAATGATTTTTTTGTCTTTGGACGAGACGTTTCGAAGAGTGTGGAATCCCGCCATTACAGTCGGTTTTTCGGTCAGGTCCGACACAATAAGTGATTAAGTCTGTTGTCAAATAGTTCTATTTCTTGCCGAATTAATTTTAATAAGAGATTTCATTGATGAATTCATTACAGAGACCTATGATCAGCGTACGAACCAACTGCCGGTTAGCGGTTGGTACATCACCGATTGTACTCTAGTTGGAACCATTTCTTTCGTTCGTAGGACAGTTGGTTCGAACCAAACAGCTTCAAATAAAAATATGAATTTCTAAAATAGAAATGAACTCTAGCTAGACCATAGACATGAACATAGCTGTGCCTATAGCTCTAAACTATAATTCCCTGTTTTATTTGAGACTAGCTGACCTGCCCGCGGCTACGCCCGCGTGGACGTCGCGGGCTTGCTTTATTATTGTAAAGTTTCATTAAATACCATTCGATGGTTTTTGCGTGAAAGAGTAACAAACATCGATACATACAAACTTTCACGTTTATTATATTAATAGGGTCAATAAAACTTTCTGTAGGACTCCATGGTTTCGCATCCAGCGGTACCGAAGTCTTCAAGTTGTGCAGGTAATCGGCAAATTAGAAACGTATTTAATTCGCACTAGTTTTTTATTTTATCTTTTATTTTTGTTTGTATGGGAAACAAAAAGCTTATGATTAAGTAACAATAAAACGATAAATTAGAAAAAAATAAGCTAGAGACAGTTTCCACTCATAGTTTGCAAAATAACTGGACCAATACAAATTAATACGAAAATTAATAACTACAAATACAACTAGGTGAACAAATTATAAAATAGTCATCATCATCATCAGCCCATACACGTCCACTGCTGGACATATGTAGGTACGACGCCAGAAATAGCGGTCCTGAGCCGCCTCCATACATCGACTCCCTGCGACCGGGATATAAAACAGTGTGCACATACAATTAGGTGAAGTTGAGTTTTAACAAAGTAATTCTACGTTGTAAGAGAGTGTGGCTGGCTTCCTTAGCCGTTTCCGTAAGTTTCGCGCTCCGTTTTAGTTTTACGTTTCGTTCTTCGTCTCGTTTCCTAGATTGCTTTATCGAATTAAGGAAACGTGTTTTGAAAATTAGAAAAAACTAGAAAAAAAACTTTATTCCTTTATCAAATTTCCATGTGACCATTTGCGACATATAGTACTGGATAAAACGGCAATACAGTCAGCGTCCTGGGGACGCTTCCGACTGGTTGAGCTACCTGTAGATGTTTGTAACAGTCTATAGTTTAGCTCAATTGTTTCAATTGTAAATACAAGTTCTAATTTGTTTATTATTTGATTTTAATTAGTAGACCCTTAGTCGACTCTTACGACATCCATGTTTTGAGTTGGAGTGGTCGATTCTTAAGTCTCAATCCCCACGGCTAATCTTTCTAAACTTTACATGTCTATAGGTATGATTATACCGAAATTAAGTTATATGCTGACGCTACAAAGTCGACAAGTACCTTCAACTACTGAAATGTGTTTCCACCACTTCCGCTTCCAAGGATTATGTTCCATTCAATGCCTATTTGTACCGTATTCTGTACCCTATTCTGCACCCTGTTGTATACCCTATTCGTATAAAGCAAAGGGTA
The DNA here is from genome assembly GCA_947859395.1 of Eupithecia insigniata. Classification (NCBI taxonomy): domain Eukaryota; kingdom Metazoa; phylum Arthropoda; class Insecta; order Lepidoptera; family Geometridae; genus Eupithecia; species Eupithecia insigniata. The sequence continues at coordinate 11,490,844 of OX402011.1, forward strand.
GGTTTCGGGTCCGTGAAGCAATGCAGATAGAAGGAATTACTTCCTGATAGACAAGTGGTTTCTGCAAATGAAAGCTCACACTGAATAGAATAGAACAGAATATCATTTATCACCGAGACGGGAAGCTGCGTGCACTTCATCCTATCCTACTAATATTATAAATGTCAAAGTTTGTAAGGATGGATGTATAGGTATTTGTTCGTTTTTCACGCAAAAACTACTGAACTAATTGGGCTGAAATTTAGTATGGGTATAGTTTGGGACCTGGAATAACAGTGTAGGCTAGTATTAAAATAAAGATACAAATTGTGTTAACATAATACGAAATTTCCCCGCGGCGCCGCCGCGCTGCGTCGTCGCGGCGTAGGGCGATGACGGACGGCTCAATGCGCGCACTCATTATGATAGTGGTTTGAAATATAACCTTATTTACTACACAAAAAGATAAACAAAATATTGACGTACTACGAAAACTCCTCGTGGCGCTGCGCTGCGTCGCGCTACACCGCGTGTCTCGAGAAGCCTCGCGTCGTCCTCGCGTCGCTTCTCGGTATGAGCTGACCCTTAAGAACGGAACGGATAGCCTTATTCCCCATACAAACGTAATTTCCGCTTCATTTGGAAACTATGTCCCCGATCTTATTGAAATTTTCCATACGTAATCGGTTGAAAAAGCTAAAAGTTTGCAGAGGTTTAGTTTTTAAAAAAACATAATGATATTTAAATGAGAGCGAAACTAATTTTAACTACCAAATCGAGTCATCTTCAAGCGATTTTTTATGCATGATAGACACCTTTATTCGAAAATCTGTCGCGCTGCAAACATTCTAAATATATTCAACATTATAAATAATCAAAAATATTTTTGAAATCAATCGTTTACTCAAAATTTATCGGAAAGTACGAAAAAATATCAAAAAATGGTGCCAACACCAAGCACTGCGTGTGCTTGGTGTTGGCACCACATGGCAGCTTCTTATTAGAGAATGGGAATGGGGCGCGCTTTCTCTCCGATAGCGCGCCCCATTTCATTCTACGACGCACATTGAGGCAGAATTATTGTAGTATTGAACAATTTTACAAATCTAAGACCTAATACTGTACCTACATTTCAGCAAATAAAGTATTATGAATCATCCTAATGGTTTGATGTTGGCCGAGTCACATCACAAAAACGAAAAACGACGTTTGCAATTGTAATTTATAATTTATTTATTGGAAATGTTCAAAAACATAGCAATAGCTAAGATTCAATGGAACACTGGAAAGCGCATAAGTTTAAAACTGTGTCGCACCTCCCAGCGCCCACTCAACAACAGCGCCAACTTAGGATACGGTTAGAGCCAATAGAAATTACGGATTTGACAGCCAAAATAACCATAAACGCGTCAATGTCACTGCACTAAAAGCGTTTCTTGATCTCGCCACCTGGCGTTTAGAATCGCACACTTGTCTGCACCATTTTGAGGGTATCTGACTTGAGGTAAACATAATAATTTATCAATTGAAACGTTCCGATAGCAAAGCTGCTTATGATATCGTTTGAGGAGTGCTAACGGTATTCTATAGCCGATTTCAATACATTTGAAGGCATTTCAAAGGAGTACCTACTTGGGAGTGTTTTGATGGCTTTCTTACATGTAGAATTTTCATGAAACTTCTCACAGAATCAAATCGTTTTATATTATTGTATGCGTAGAAAATAACAATCAAATAATATAAACAAATTACACTAGTACAATTGAAACAGTTGAGCTAACTGCAGACTGTTGAAAACACCAGATAGCTCAACTGGTCCATATGTATGCGTGGACTGATCTATGTTATAAGTATTTTAACTGGTATTTATCGCGTTTATTTGCTTATTTTGCCCGACTTTTAACAGGTTCATCCCCTGTGACACAAGAGTGTATAGGTGTCTTCTAGACCTTCGTCAAACACCGTCGCTGACATCCTCACTTTCCATTAGGTGAGATTGTGGTCAAACAAAGGTCTATCAACTATAAAAAAAAACTACAACAACAAAAAAATGTCGTCGTCACGGGCTGACTGGAGTAGTGAATTGATTGCTCGATGATATTAATATTTTTATAAAAGGACGCAAATACTTATAATATAAAGGTGCTACAAAAGTGTGAGAGAGATAAATATAATTATTTCATTACCTCATTCAAAAGTAACAAAAATTTTAATAATTATAAGGTATCTTATTGTTTGAAATAATACTCTTCCAACCTTAAGGCGTAGGAAACATACCAAAATCGGCGGGCCGGTGAAGAATTGCCAAAACCACAGAAATCTAAATAAGTGGCTTACTATTAGGTTTCTGTGTCCAAAACACTATCTACTGCCTACAATATTAAAAAAATCAGGAGCCGAATTATACTAACCAACCTTTGATTTCGACCTCGCAGAATCGACCATAGTTGAAAGAAACTCAATATCGTGCGTACGGTGCTAATTACACAAGAGATATTGAAAGGTTTCAACTTTGATACTTTTGACACGCATCCCTCTAAGTTCTCATATACACGAGCGGCAAAGTGCCAACGGTAGAGGGAACTGTAACGCCAGCCATCGACTGTCGACGGCTGGCGTTCACGCGTCGACGGCTACAGATACCTTTGCCGTAGGCACTTTGCCGCTCGTGTATATGAGCACTAACGCTACGTTCACACGAGATATGCCGGATCGGTTATTTGCAGGATACGTTTGAGTCACAATACAATATATTCGGTCTTAACCCGAATGCACGTGTGAAGTCATATCAGATTTATTGTGACTAAACCGAAAAAAAACGGATCCGGCATGTCTAAGTGTGAGTGAACGTAGGGTAACTGTAGTCGCTTTCATCAAAGGTAAAATTCCAAAATGTGTCATTCTGAGACGATACCATTGTAATGGTGAAGCGTTTAATATAATGGAATTCAACCCAACCTGCCAGGCTGTGTCACTGACTTTATTCTGTAGACTCCATTATGTGTAATTTAGTATACCCATGATCCAAGAAAACAGGTCTGCTCTTCCGGGAGTGTCGCCAGGTGACGTCACTGTCCGGAGTGGTTGCCATCATGGATCCACTGTGTTGGGAAACAAATGTGAAAAGGGTCAATTGAAAAATCAATAAAAAAATGTGAAGTCAATTATGTTTGTTAGATCAGTCAAAACAGCGTTAGTTAAATAAGAGTTAATGTGATAAATAATTGGTAAATACAAAACCACAGTTTTATCAGATTCATACTGGAGTTTTACATGACATACATACGATTTTACGCTACTGGTAACACCAGGAAACATATCCATCTTCTCATTCGCCGATGGCGATGATGACGTAAGGCGGAGACACCCACGTGACCATCGTGTCTCAGAAGAGCATACCTTGTTTTCTTATACCATGAGGATACCTACGCACAATTTGGTAGAAGCCGTATCAAACTATTATCATGTGACAATCCATCAGTCACATAAATTAATCTTCCTAAACAATTACACCCGGCGCTAATTAGAAACAATAGCGCACGTCATTAATTGTAATATCGATGGCTATGCAGTACCATGCATTAATTAATGCAATACCATCCATATATCAAGTCTCGGAGGACAGTATTTGGCTATCCGTTCAGGATGTGACGGTATTGTTAGGGCAGTTATATTCTATTCGGTAGAGTCCTAGTATAAAGCTGAAAGCACACTTTTTCGAGCCGAACTCGCCGAATTATCTGAAGAAATCGAATTTTTGAACACGTTATTATTAACGCATGTCACTTTGCACACTTGCAACTTTTTGGACGAATCGTCATATCGTCTTAATATAATGAACGATCGTCAAAAAGAATAAAATCTATTTTAGTGTTAATGTCAGAAAATAGTGGACATTTTGGTTCGCACAAAAAAATCTCTATAAAAAAAAACTATCATTTGAATTCGTTAACATGAAAGCCTTATTGTTTTTGTTACAAATACTGCTCAAAGTGGCTTACTCGGCGCTAAGAACGGTATAACATTTAAATTTAAGGTAACCTGAAGTTTTGTTCCAAATTCATCGCAATTTGTAAAATCGCGTGAGAGACGCCCTGTCAGTTTCCATCTCATTTGATCCGCCTGAACCCAACAGAACACCATCATTTGGAGCTTTAAACCGAATGAGCACGATCATTTGGTACGTCTGAGGCCGAATGAGCACGAATTAGTTGCGATTCGCCGGTCGATCCTATCGGTGCAATGAGATACGTAATACGAATGGTCATTTTATCTACATTGCCAGTTTATTCGGTCAGTATTTTGGAAGCAAGCCTGTTTCGTAGCGTCTTCGAGGAATGAATATACATACATAGATAGGCTAGCAGGTTGATTTGACGAGTATAAAATTATAAAAAAAAAATATTTATTCTGATGGATTCTATTGAGTATACATACATATGTATATCTACATATATAGTTAGATTAGATAGAAGTTGAAGGTATAACTTCGCTATTTTGTGCAAGTGAAGCCGCTAAAAATTACGTACGCCACATGCCAGCAATGGGCATATTGCATAATTTCATCGCATATTTCCGTATGAGAACTGAACGAATAATCTATCCGAATGTCAATAGCTTACCTCGCCGGTCTCACAACTGAAAACACACATTCGAATTGACACCCTTCAATACTGTAGCCCTCTGTAGCAACCCGGTCACATCCCGTCAAAGGAGATTAGGTTCACGGATTACATTCATGGCAGTTTGAGACTAAACAGTGCGGCACAGAAACGAAAATGGCGTGGGGGTATTGGTCAGCGTCGTCGGTGATGCCCGATCGCGGCCGAAGTCCGAGACGAGCGGGGACGACGGCTCCCGTGCACCCGAATCCGCCTACCGCGAGAGAGATTGAAGCGGACGAAAGCATCATCCACACAGCATCGACTTCAAGAGACAGTCGGGAACATTCCGCATCTCCCCATTCCTCCTCGAACGGGGGGCACTCCTCCCACGCGCATCACGACGTCCGCCACGCTGTTCCAGCCAGTGCTTTATTCGGGGATAGTTACGGCGATCTTTCTAGAAGACCTTCGTTAGACCTAGGCTCAGTGAGAAGTGCTTTAGCCTCGTGCAGTGGGGGAGGGACGCTATCCGCTGGGTCTACGCTAACCCGAGGGGGGACGTTAGGGGACTACCTTCCCCCGACGCCTTGTCCGCACCACCACCGGGTATACGTGGACCACCACAAACACTACGAGCAGCCGATTCAGCCAGTGCATGTGGGGGTGGCGCATCATTCCCACTCGCACTCGCACGCTTCCAGTCGACATCATACTGATGATGAGGATGACCTTGAGCCGGCTTATGCTACAGGTGAGTCAGTTCTACTCCATCATACAAAATACAAAACTCTTTATTTGAACAGAACATAATGTATAGGGTACAATTTTGGGCTAACTACCGCATCAGTTATAAACTGTTTAGTGGAATCAGCGGCTTCCTCCGCAAAATGAACATATCTTAAAACATAAAAAAAAAACTAGTAGGTATATACATGACAAGGTTTTATAATAATTAATTAATGATTATATTTTATAATGTGTACATTATCATTCATAGGCCATGGTATCCCATGTTTAGTCGAAGGCATATGCCTCTGCATACGCCAATTTTCTCGCTCTCTTTATGTGTCCAGCAATTGACTGTGACTTTTATGAAATCGTCGTTATAACCATAGACCTAGAATTTTTTTGTACATCTTAAATCTATAATCGTTACCATAGACCTAGATTTTTAAATCTATGGTCATTTTACTCCTTGCTCTAAAAGCTAAAAATCTGTTTTTCACCGCTCCCACAAAATTATTGCAATTCATCTAGTTATGTTGCTGTAGCTTAGACAATTTAAATGATCAATTCGGACCGCAAAAAGTTGCATTGCGTGAGCAGAAGTGAAAATTCATAGCTGTAGATAGAGTTTTAGTCATGCGAAATAACAAATCAAAATGGCAGACGACATAACTCAAAAAGTCCATTTCCGTTCGGAAATTTTATTAATTTTTGCTAATTTTCGTTCTCAGTTTAAGTACAGTCAGCACTAAGATGTACTCAGTACCTACTTATTTAGTTATGACGCTTTGATACTTTTGTAAGTTGAAGTTAATATACCTTCTAGACGACGTTCTTATTCTTATTATTATTCTTAGTGGGGGAACTGAGATCTGCACTGACATCTCGCATAGGAGCGTATAGTGCATTATCCCCTTGCCTAGACAAGCCGTAACCAGCCCAACTCCTTGAAGTACCGGAGCAGGACTTTTGGTGTTTGATAGCTTCGTTTCAGCTTCTCTGTGGGTGTGGATGTGGTTTGGGTCTCAATGAGACTCTTCAGTCCAGTCTTGTGTCTGGCCTCCTCTGTGGCCGTACAGTGTACAACAACGTGTTCCACAGTTTTTTCTTCTTGGAAGCAGCCACGACGTAGACTGCTGTCTGTGACTCCAGTCTTAAAAAGATGATAGTTCAGTTCGCAGTGACCTGTGATGATACCGACCATCATTCAAGTCCTCGTGGCTCATCTTGAGCATCGCTTTAGTGGTTTTCCGATCTTTGGAAGGAAATTATGATTTAGTATGCTTGCAGTCTGTTCGACGCTCCCATAGTTTTTGGTGTTCTTTTTCTGAGTTTAGTTTTAGTCTATTTTTGACTTCCGCTGTGGGCGGGTTAGAAAGACTAATGTCAGAGTCCGTCTCGCTCCTTCCTTTTCCAGTCTGTCTGCATTTATGTTACCTGGGCAGGATCGACTCTCAGTCCATTCTACGTAGACTTTGCTATGTTGAGACAGATCTTGTAGAGCGTTGTGGCATTCTACAATTGATTTTGATCTTGTGTCTGTCCCTTTGAGTGCGTTTATTAGTGCAGCGCTGTCTGTTTTGAATACCAAGTGCATCGGTCTGGTTGGCTCTTTGACGGTTGTTTCCAGAAGCATCTGATTTGCTGCCAATTGTAGTCCCACTGTTTCGGCCTGAAAGGCCGTGGTAACTGAGTTTAGTGGTTGGGCTATTGAGAGTCCGTTTTCGGAACAAGAGTAGCCAATGCCAGCTCCTGTTTTGTTCTTGGCCCCATCTGTGTAGATGTGATATGTGATAATGTCATGTGAGGTGCTTGCTTTTGCGTTCTCTTCATGCGTTATTACGTAGGTCTTCCCGGCTAGGTATGTAGACGCTACTCTGTCAGTGCCATTCGCCGCCTCTGGAATTGCACCAATTGCTTTGCCTAGTATTCTGCAGTAGGTTGTAAGGCCTGAGTCGCCTTTCCACTGTTTTGTTGATTTTATTCTTAGAGACGCCGCCATTGCTTCTTGTTGTATGTGAACGTGCAAAGGTGTCAGTCCTAAAACTATGTCCATTGCTGCAGATTTCCTGCATCCGCAGATGAGTGTGCAGGCCAGTCTTTGTACTTGCTGTAGTTAGTTAATGGTGGTGACTAAGTTTGTTCTAGGCCACCATACTATTGCACCGTATGTTAGCACTGAGCTATGTTAGACGACGTTATTTCGTATGCAAAAATGCTAGCTATAAGCGCTCTTTAGTATGATAAGGTATTAGTTATTTGAAGGAAATATCTGCATACTTCTATGAACAGAACGTACCCCTACTTAATAGTGCCATTTTACCATTATTCCCTACATCACACTTGGGTCCCCACCGACTTTACCCATGTGACGTCATTTGCCATGACCACAGATATATCCGAAGAGTAATTCTAAGGAGGTACAAATTATTGCAGCTGACTGTACTTTGAGCTAAACCTGACAGTCCATAAGCTGCCCGAAACTTCGGATCTTCATTAAACTTATTAATTCGCAAGTATTGTATTACATTAATTATAAAAGTTCGTCTTTCTGTTAATGTAATTTGTAGCGTGCCGACCCAGTTTCGTTCGGGTGTGTTGCCAACTTCGAGAATAATGTTAAGACTTAGGTATAGGCAAAGTTTCCACAGAGTTTTTTTATTTAATCTTTTATTATTTTTATACAGGGTTTTGATAATATGTCACCCTTATGAATTAAGTCTTAAATTACTTAACAGATTCTGATCTTATTTTTCAGAGCTGCACGATATATTTCTATCTGTGTTGCAGCCTCCTACTTTCCAGAAGATATGATGACAACCAAACAAGCTTCGACGAATGTCTTCGCCCCACGCATACTCCATTAAAATGTGTTAAACATCTTCAATTATGCCACAACGATTGCAATTTGGTGACTCAGATTCGCCCATTATAAACCCAAACATTCCACCGAGTTTCTGATAGTTACGGGAAAAATGTTAGAAAATATGCACGTTATGTACTATATGTGAGAACGCAAAAGTTGCAAAGTTACTAATTGAATAGGTAAGTAGCATTACATATTTTTTTACCTATATGTTTCTGTACTAAGTACAGAAACAATTATTGTTCTATGGATTTTAATAATAAGTACTATTTTATTAAATATACAGTACTTGCACGTTCCTTCGCTCGAAGTCGTTTAGTAATTCGATGTCTAACACTTTATCTACGCAAAACTTCGGTCTGATGTTTTTGCGTTGGTTTCATTCGCAAAACCACACTAAAGTAAATTGTCCTGATTTCACATGTAAATCTCTATTCAAAGTTGTGGCACCACAGCTTCTCCTGACATACATCGCATTTTCAATTAGCGTTTAATGTACCGTGCCCTGTCCGCACGCGAATTTCACCCTAACACCCTCAATTGTAATCATCCTTATGGCAGATTATCGCGTGTATATTCCACACACTTTTGGCTTAAAAATGGCGGTTGGTAAAAGCCTTTGCCGCCACTTCCTGGAATTGTTATTGGCACGTTCAAAAATGGAACGCTTAACTTTTAATCGGTCAAAAGGTTGGCGGGAGCTCTTGATTGGTGTTAATTAATTTTTATTTCCGCTGAAGTTTTATTATAAAAACGACAAACGTAATCTTAATGGCCCTTTCGAATAGGGTTTATTTTTTATAATTTATATTACAAATGGTACGCTATGATGCAATAGCTTAAATTTAAGCAAGCACGATTCCCCTTTTTTGTATACTAGAGACATGGCTTTGTGACTAGGATAATGAGAGCTTTTCAATGCAATCTTAAAAAAAACAATCACGCTTTTTATTTTGACACTAGATGGCGCTGCACAAAAGTCAAGAGTAAATGTTGTCGTACAATAAATAACGAAACGGGTGCCATTTTACAAATTTTTTGGTAGATTTTTGACACTGAGTTTCATACAGCGCCATCTATCTTAGTCTCTGGCAACTTATTTTATAAAGTTCGCATTGAAAACATCTCATTGTATGAAAAAATAAAAGTCAATAGCGCCAGGTTTTAAAAATGTATCATAGAGATCAATGAAAAATCCGTGTGGACGGAGTATAACTGTTAAAATTCCATGACGTACAGATTAATAGATCTATAATGGTGTATTGATATTTATAGGTTCGCTCGTAGGTACCTAATAGAAATCATTGTATACTAGCTAACAATATAAATATCATAACACCCACCGTAGTCACCTATGTATTATTCGAATCGATCAAACTGTGTAGAGGTTTCTCGTGTTCGTATCATTTCATCAGCATCATCAAAATCCTATTTAGGATGTGAAACTTGACGACAAGAAAACCTCTTTGGGAGAAACCTTTTTCAGTTATTCTTAATGCCAGTCCTTGGTCTTGTTAGAAAACGAAGGTGGAAGCAACCATAGAGATTTGAGTTTAGGACCTTCTCTTTTCAAAAGTTATCTACAAACAAACTGTATCTGTATCACACAAAGATCCTAGCAGCCTACGTTTCCCAGAACAAACTTTTGAAAAGAGAAGTGAACGAATGAAAGAGTCGAGACTGCTATACAGTGAATGTAATTATGCGACCCATTCAGTACGGTTGCTAACGAGCGCCTCGCATCTGAGCTCATTCATTCCTCTCTGATTTTATGCAAGTTTTTGTCATTGCGATATAATTTACTGGAGAAGCTTTTCACTTTTATGCTCGTTCTAAAATGTTAATAGGGTTACTTATGATATGTTATGACTTAAGTTGAGAAATACTAAATTCTATTCGATATTATTTAATGTCCATGCAAATTCTGTCAAGGACACGATTCCTATTTTCACCGTTGACGATCTTATATTTGTGCCCTAGCCGAGTCCATATATAATGTGACTGCTGTGTTACTGTTGAAATTTATTATATGATGTACAATAATGTTGCGATAAAACATTTGATTTGACCTCTGGCCCAGCGGGCAAAGGTCCGTCTGCTACGCAGGAGGTTGCGGGTTCGATTACTGTCTCGGAACAAATGTTGTGTACGATCTGCAGATATTTATTCCTTCCGGGTGTTCTGGATATTTACTATGTATAATGAAAATATAGTATATGTATCTATGTAGTGTATTGTATTAATACCTATGTACATATATCAGTTATATAATACCCAAAACACAAGCTCTGCTTAGCTTGGGGCTAGATGATAAGGTGTGAATTGTCCAGCATTATTTTTTTCTTTCTTTTTCACCGCTCAATGGTGTCAATTTAGTTGTCGCCAACGGAACTAAACTAATTTGATCGCATTAAAATGTTGCCATCATTTTTATTGCAATCGTTATGGCAACCTTTTTAGTCTGCATTCTAAATAATACTATAAAAACACAAAAGTTGACAGAGTGGCCAAAAATATATAAGCGAGTGGTAAAATCACAGAGTGACATAGATAGATGTGTACAAAACAGTTTTAAAAAAAATTGTTCATTGGTTAAAATCATAATATGGAAAATAAAAAGACTCTTTGAAATAAAAAATTGATTACTTTTTGTGCTTTCCTAAATATATGTACCTGTATAACCGTAGGTATTTATAATGAAATTCTCTCTAAAATTCTCGATAAAAAATGGTTCAATATTCCTAAGCACTCTCTCTATAATCTTCTAAGCTCACTAAGCTATGGCAATAGCAGTTATTTCCACCATTGTCTGGTTTAGAATATGCTTTCTCAACAAAAGTATCTCATATCCGATTTTTAAAAGCTTCTAAATGTTTACCTAGATTCTTTTTTCTCTTTTTTGTTCTCTTATACTACAATTTCAGGTAAATACCTACTTTCCTCTGCAGATATTGTAAAGCCGCGTATTGACCGGTGCTACAAGGCGTAATTTACCATTCGTAACGAGCATGTTACGTTACGCCGTGTGCTAAAATCCGTCTCGTTGCTCGTTGCGAGCGCTTTCACGAACGCTCGCTGTGTGGGTCAATCAACTTTTTTTCCTTTTTTTCCCGTAATTTGTTTCGAGACTTCTGGGTATTTTCTATGTAATAAAAAAAAACTATCTCTGTACATGCGCAATGCTCGCTGTATAACACTTTACATTACGCGCCGTAACGACGGCCTGTAGCCCGCTTAAAACCTGCGCCACCTTGTTTTACATTTACACTTGTGTATTTACATTTACACAGGCCGCGATAGATAAAGCTGGGTTTACGGAAATACGCGCTTTGTTTTGTTGGAGATAAGGTGGTGACCTTAGTCGGTTTCGGAGCGATAAACTGATTATTTTATTTTTAATTGTAAATTTTAGGAAAACTTACAGCTAGAAAATTACAATGTAGGGAATATTATATAAATACATGAATGTTACATGTACTTATGCTGAAGGCTATTTATAAAGCTTCCACTGGTACCATCCACAGTTCCACTGGTTTCCCTGCTTATAGCGAGTTTGTTGTAGTTACATAAGGCTTTGGGGGAATAAAAGGTGTTTTTAAGACAAGAGAATACGTGTTCCAATATAGGTTTTTATTTTAATACTAGTGGTTCCCCGCGGTTTCACCCGCGTTTAATTCGAATTTCAGACTTCTATAAATATATTAATATAAAAAGGGATAAAATAGTATTTTTTTCTCGTAAATCTCCCATGGGAATTTGTTGTTTTACCAAGACAAAAAGTAACCTATGTTAGGTACTCTCCATCCTTTGAACTCTGTGCTAAAAACAAATCGATTGGTTGCTTAGTTAGGGCGTAAAGGCAGGACAAACAAACACCCTTTCGTATTAATAATATTTGTTAGGATTAGGATAGATATATAAAAATAAATATAAAAAATAAGTGTTCAATGACATCGGGGACATATGTAGTTTCCAAATGAAGCGGAAAGTACGTTAGTATGGGGAATAGGGCTATCCGTTCTGTTCTTAAATCCTTAGCTTAGCATCGCTTCTACCTAAGACACCGCCACACTACACAAAAATACGTTTTTTCCCGTATTTCCTAAGCTATGGCGAAGTGACTTTGTACGTGAGCAGCGTCGTTGAGAGCCCGATTTATGTACGCTACCTGCCTTGTTTGGGAACTAACATGTCTTATTAATCAGGGCTCGATTCTGTACGACGCTTTTTGTAGGACAAGGTTGTGTCATACTAAGAAACGTAAAGATTCCAGTTTTCAACCCTAAGGGGGATATATCAAGGGTAAAACTGGAATAACCCGTAAGATGCAACCTACTTTAAACTGAAAGAATTTGCGCTAAACATGTGTAAATAACTGGACTCTTCTAGGCAAGCGTGGCCCTCCTCGGCCGTATCATCATTTATCATCAGGTGAGGTGAGATAGCGGCCAAACGCAAACCTATAAAATGTACAAAAAAAAGTATGTAGACATAGACATAGACACTCCTTTATTTGCTGCTGCAGTATAAAAACAGACAAAAAAATAAATTTTTAAAATAACATGGTAACTTATACGCCCGCCAAGCGTGGTGATTATGGCAAATCCCCCCCCTACATGGGAGATCATCCACTCGATGGACCGACGACATCGTAGCGGTCGAAGGGAGTCGATGGATGGAGGCGGCTCATGACCGCTATTTGTGGCGTCGTACGGGGGAGGCCTATGTCCAACAGTGGACGTGTATGGGCTGATGATGATGATGATGATGAACTTATACTACAAGAAAAACAATTGCACAAAATATTTTTTTTTAATAAGGGACTGTTACAGCAGCAAAAAGTCACCATAAATGCTGAGACGAGCGAGACCTATGTACATATTTACAAAAGAAAAACAAATAGATTACGATCTTAGTAGCTGCTAGCTAATCTCAAGAAAACAAAAAAATCCGATAAAGCTAAAGGCTAGATAAAGATAAGCAATTTAGATACTAAACAATAAGTGTACGTACCCTTTATGCCCAGAAGAACAAATAACACTGTTACTGCTTAGTTGCAGGCTAAATATACATGCATTAAAACATTTTATACAATTTTATACATGTTTGTTTTTATTATTTGTTTTTATACATGTTTGTTTTTGTTATCCTACGTATATAGCACTGAAACAGCTTTGCATGCAGTAACCTGATATCAAAATAATGGTCAATAAATACAGAACTTCAAAAAACAAACGTTGTGGTGCATAATATCCAGCAATGCTTATTTCTTTTGACGGCCGAAGTGGCGTGGTTGGCGAAAGCCCGTGACGCAGGAGGTTGCGGGTTCGATTCCCTCCTCTTGAAAAAACATTTGTACAATCCGGATATACTAAGTTCCCACCCGGGTATTCTGAGTATTTTCTATGCATTAAAAAAAATATTTTGTATTATATTAAGTATATCAGTTATCTAGTATCCATAACACAAAGCTCTACATACTTTGAGGCTAGATTAATGATGGCTCTGTGGAAAGTCCAGAATTATTTTTTTATTTTAATGATATGGCTCCTGTCCCCAAACGCTAAAAGCTAATCTCAAATAACTCCGAAGAATATTCAACGATAATATTTTCTTAGCGGATGGCTACCTCGATAGCCTTAGAAGAGAGAGACTTAAAATTTACATATTGGAGCTCCTACGTGCCGAGGGTTCTTAGGAATAGATTTCCACGGGCTTCTTGGCAAGTGTAAATGTAAATAAAATATAAGGGGTTTGACTGTTTGCAGCGAGTACAGAGCCCCAAGTTGGTTGCATTTACCGGAATTCAGGTAAAATAATATGGCGTGTTTTAAAAAACGATAAACCGACTTCAAATTCCCTTTCTTTTACACTTATTTTAAGTTTTGCGGGATAAATACTATCCCCTAGGGATAAAATTTATGGGACCCCATCGGGATCATTTTCTATATAATAGTGTAAGAATTTTCAAAATCGGTCTATAATTGGCGGAGATTTCGCGTAACATACAGACGAGCTGAGAACCTCCTCCTTTTGAAGTCGGTTAAAATAGATTTAACTGTTGCTCGCAGCTTCGCAGACTATTTTATGCGTAATTAGCCTTCACATCTGTCTCCATGTCAAACTTCATGACGATCAATTCAGCCGTAAGATGATAATAGATTGATAAACGGACGGAAATAATTAATACGTTTCGCATAATTTATTTAAAGCTTACTAAAGTCTTATTTCGTAAGCCTAAGAAATTAAGTTATTAAAATCCTACTAATATTATAAATGTCAAAGTTTGTAAGGATGGATGTATGGATGGATGTTTGTTACTCTTTCACGCAAAAACTACTGAACCGATTAGGCTGAAATTTGGGATGGGTTTAGTTTGGGGCTTGGAATAACATATAGGCTATGTATTATCCCGTTATAGCGTGGATGAGAAGCGGGCAGAAAACATATATAGAGTCATTCATGAGAAAGGTTTAGGTATATAATGTGTCAAGGTTTTGTGTAAATTGGTTTAAATATAACTATAATTGTTTGAAAAGTCGGAAAAAGTCGAGCCGCCTGGGAGCCTTCATCGAAAACGCTGCCCTCTTTGAGATATAACAAAACAATTCAAAGTGAGATATTCCTCTTTCATAGATCTACAAAAAGTCCGCGATGGCATACATACATCTATCTAATCTTTCTTCTGGCTTTATTCTAAACATAGTACAAGCCTTTGTCCCAAGGCGGGAATCTAACCCGCAACCTCCTGCATCGCAGGCGGATCTACGGAAGCCGCGCCTCGTCGGTCGTCTGTGAAATAAATGCAAATCTACTAGGTTACATATACTGCAGCCAACAGTATACACGGTGTAACATGAAGGGTGGATCATCGGTGGCTGGGGGGTTGGGGACCTCAGTACCTATCGATTTAACCCCCATGTATTTTCTGCGATATTCAGTGGTTCAAAAGTTATTTTAACTTTGGTAAAAATTTTGTCAAAATCAGATTTCAGTCTGAATTTTGCAAATGCAGCCAAACCATTAGGTCTGCGACCCTGCCTTTCTGTTTTAAACAAGATCAATAGTGGGCCTTTCGTATCCCTATATCAACCGGAGTGTTCGATTTATAAAAAACCTAATAAGGAAATTATATTCAATTTTCTTTTCAAAATCTAACATCTACGCTTTGATTTGTATGGTTCTAAAAAAATATTTCACATATAATTTTTTTCTACAACCTATCTTAAAAACTACTCGCCTCATGTTACGTGTATATCATATTGTGTGCTTTTTAAGACACAAGAAGCGGATATTTGCTGATATCTGGCAACAGTGGCAACACTACGCCATAAGAGCGCAAAGTAGGTATACACAGTTCAAGAGCTTGTTTTCTGTTTAGTACCAACCTTGGATTTGGCTCAGTTGGTAAATATTGAATGTGTAGCGTGTGCTTAGTACAGTCGCTATCAAAAGTGATAAACCAATTTGAATTGTAAATAGAATTTAAATAACTTTTGTGATTGTTTTATTAAATGAACGAATTTTTTTAACGGAGTTATTGATAGTAACGCATGTTAGTTTAGTTTTTATTGAGTGGTGCCGTCCATGCTATGTGAACTTGGTGCTTTTGTTGACTAACAAAAGCATGAAATTAAACCCGAAACAGATTTTTGTCTGAAATTTTGCATAAATGTAGGTTTTATCACATACTTAGATCAGTTCCCTACGGATAATAAGCAAAAACAAAATTACTATTTTAAAATCACTAATTAAATCTTTTTTAACTTTGTATAATATATTTCTTTTTTTATCCTGGAAATAACTCCGTCTACGAATTTATTTCCTTTGAATAAATGAAAGCCAGTTCCAACATTACATGTCGACCTGTTTAATGATAGCCTACTTTCTATTTATATATATATATATGTCTCTTAGAATTTTGTATTGTATTAAAATAAAAGAGGCCCTTGTCAATAAACTTCTGTTAGTAACTGTACCGACATTGTATCGCCGTTATTTATTCACCGCTGTTTTCGTGAGGTTAAAGCTTAATTTCTATTGGGAAATGCTTTTTAGAACCATTCTCTAATCATCATCATTATTGCTTACAGTGGTAGGTGTTCATTTAAAATAAACATGACTTATTTATTAACTATTATATGGTTTAATGTGTGAACCTAGCCTTATCTCTAGGCTGTGTGTGAGAAAGCCTTAATTTTGGGATACATAGAGAATTCATTGTTGTTGTCTATGAAATGAATCCATCACCGGACCATAGAGGTATTCGGAAAGTGGCTACCTACTTGATTTTAGCACTGGACCGAATTAATCAATCATGGACTTACCCGGGCGAATTAACATGACACCTGGCTCGGATAAAAACTTAACAAAAACCCAATAACGATAACAAATAACAGCAAGAGCGATAACTCGAAAATTTTACATGTGCAACGATAACTGATACTGCTCTAGCACGACAATGGCGGTAGGACGCGCTCGAGTTCCGAGCCAGAAGGTGTCATGTTAGGGATGACGACAGTAACTAAAAATCTCAACAATTATGTATTTACCGAATTATAGCCATAGATTTACACGTATTATATTTCATGTTTTGATCGAGATTAATTATTATTTTGATAAAATAAAATGGGATAATGTCATATGGCAAAGTAGTAAAAAAACATAATTCCATAATAATCAAGTCATCTTTGTGCATCAAGAATAAACATGAGAAATCAAATCAATTGCGTTTCAATCATTGAGAAGCCGGGAGACTACGAACCCTTCTCCTGGCAAGTCAGATCAGACAATAGAAGGTAAAACTGCAGGGATTGAATTTTTTAACGTCTTCTTGTACAAGACTTTTCTCTAACTCGGTTTCGGATTTTTCCATAAAGCCCCATATCAAAAAGCCACCCTGTATCTGTATACGTCGAAACATACTACTTTCATTTCCAGCAACCAAAACAGCAAACTAAACTTTATGCATTACACAATAAAAGCTAGACTCACAAAATGCGATTCAATCTGGGCGTTGAATCGTGTTATCTGAGTCTTATCACCTTGTCATAAAGCTGAAATTGTTTGTTCATTTCGGTTTGGTCTGTTCTCTGAGGCATTCCTGGCCTCAGTCCAAATAACACATAATATTACTAGATTGTATTAGCTTAGACCGGATCCACGGTGGTGTGGTCAGTCTGGCCAAGTTTTTAGGGTTATAAGGATTTTAGGATCGATCTGTAGAATCCAATAAATTTTATATCAACAAAGGCCTTTATGAATGAAAATCACAAAATCTGGAAACAATAACAGAAAATAATGAGGTAATCGCTAGGTACTAAAACCAGAAACACAAACTTCAGCAACGCATTATTGTACAAAAGGTCAGCGAATAAAATCCAAATTTGTAACGGAAATGGTGAATGGAAGCTTTCGAAACTAAAAATTGTTTAGAACTTGATATTTGCTCCCATAATAACACTGCCAAAATATTTTACACGAACGTTTCCCTGATGTTGTTTGTTACTTTGGTTACAAAAAAAAACTGTAATTCTAAAACCGAGTATAGACTGGTTATTTATTACTACTGATAAAGTTCATTCGCTATATCTTCACTTAACAACAATTAATTTAAAAGGAAAAAACTACTTCATTAAAATAGGATTAGATAAATTGTTATTATTGTGGTTTAAATCCCCATCCAAGAGGATCTTGAATCTGTGTTCTGATTTTGATTTGTAAATTCCAAAAACTGTTCTCAACCTTCATATACATACATACTAAGAGCAAAATTTTGTTCCAGTAAATGAAATAGTTAAAAACACGTTTCAAAAGTAGGGACCTAACCAAAAATCTGTGGTAAAAAATATCCAACCATGTAGAAAGAATACAGCAAATGGGATTGTTTGCAACCAATATTTGGTAGAAGGCGCAAAACCTGAATAAATAAAATACACAGACACTGACCCAACAAAAATTACCCTGTCGTAGGTATTTTATTTGAATATTGAGACTGTATTTTACCACGCAAAATACTTATTGTGTGGAATATATATAATTTAAGGTTTTTTCTCACTTTTGCGATACAAATCACCTCACTCATGAACAACTCTACAAGAAGTTGTATTAAGGGTTTTTTATTTATACCTTCTTTTGACCACAATCTCACCTGATGGAAAGTGATGATGTGGCCGACGATGTATCACGAAGGTCTAGAAGACACCTATTTACTCGGGTAGTTTACAAAAACACACATAACGGACCAACTTTTGTATAAATACAGTCAAAAGAGTACTCTGATTTAAGATCTGAGGGCAGATTTACATTAACCTATATTGCTACTAGCCACCATTCCCATTTCATTCAGATTTTAATAGCTTTATTTCTTTAGGCTTACATAATAAGCACTTAGACAAATACAATTTTATACTATAAACAGCTATAAATATAGTAATTATTATCAAATAAGAAATAAGTTGTTATTGATTTTGTCTTCCCTTCAATTCCCATTCAAACTATCCTTGCATCCAAAACTAAATTCAGAATATAATCCATTGTAATCTAAGCTTACACTTCAATGAATTTTCTTGATAGGTAACTGAATATTTGATTCCTCACTACAACCCTAATGATTCGAGCCGTGGGGAATGGACGCCTATTGCCGGGTTTAAAAATTTATAGACAAATTACGTTGATACTATAATTATTGATAATAGGTACAGTCGGCTGCATTGCATGATGCAATAAAATACAAAATTCATTTATTGTGCACCAGAAATAAAAACATTATAAAGAGACATTACCTACATAAAACAAGTAAGTACAATTTGCGGCCTTATCGTTTAAAACAAACCAGCCAAAATTCATGATGTAAACCGAATCTAAGCTTACACTTCAATAAATTTTCTTGATAGGTAACTGAATATTTGATACCTCTATTCCTCGCTATAACCCTAATGATTCGAGCCGAGAGGAATGGATGCCTATTGCCGGGTTCAATAATTATCGACGAATCACATTGAGTATCCATCAGTTTAATTATTGATGTCAGGTATAGTCGGCTGCATTGCATGATACAAACCCCAAATTATCTATCCATCCAAAGGTTGCCTGGAAAAATCCCTTCTAAGCTTGGTCGCCCATTGTACTTATTCATGTTAATGTCTATGTTTTTTATTTAACTTTGTATTGTACAACGAAAAGTATCGTATTGATACAATAAAATACAAAAATCTTTATTATATACCAGAATAAAAACATTACAAAGAAATACTACATAAGGCAAGTACAATATCGGGTTTTATCGCTTAAAAGCAATCTCTACTAGGCAACTTTTGGATGGAAGTAATTATATGTTTTTCATATTTATTTTATTGCATTATTGTGTACATTTGTAGGTCTTAGTATCTAGATAATGTATAGGAGACACAATGATACCCAAGCACGGCGTGGCAATAGGTACCTACTGGGAGTGGACGTGAACCGGGTTTCTAGAAGACTCTCTACTTAGGTTTCATAACAAAAATGTAATTCAATAACGTAGTTTTAGTTCAATAATATAATATTATGTGAGTAGTACTATAGGTTTTGTCAAAGTATGAGTTTAGGTAGTAGTGCAGTAGTAATGTGTATTATTAAGTCTATTTTATAATACAATATTATTTTTTTGAGATAGTAATTTTTCATTAAAGAACTCATTTAAATCATAATGACATTTATCTTAAAGGTGTTGTTTTAGTTTTGATTCATATAATTTGTCTTTTTCTTCATCTCTCTCTCTATTTAAGAAAGATGTACCAAGGATGTATCCCAACAAAACCACAATGTGAAAAAGTGAGACTTGTTAGGTTGATTGCTTCGCTGAGAAAAGAGCTGTGATTTTATAAGTGCTAATTAGTGCTTTCATAGACCTTACAAGTCATCCACGTAAGGGATCGTCCATTAATCACGTGAAGCTGGAAAGGGGGCCAGCAGGCCTACTCGGAAAAGGAAAACGAAGTTTTTGATTCGTTTTCGTGCAAAACTAACTCTTATGTCTCTTGCATAAGATTACCGTTTGCTTGAAAACGAATCAGAAACTTCGATTTCGGTTTTGCGAGTAAGCCCTCAGGGTTTTGAAAAATAACGAAATATCACAAGGGAGATATCAGGTGTATTTATTTTTCCGTCAAACTAAAAATTATATTAAAAAAAAACTGCTTATCCACGCACATATTAAAGAAAAGATTAATACAATATCCTCCTTATTCATAATAGTCTGCTAACTTAAAGCATTGCTAATTCTCACTCTGTCTTCTTCTATTGATAAAAGTCAGAATAAGAAATAACACTGATTAGCAGCTGTTTTAAGTTAGCAGAACATTATGAATAAGTGGGTATATTTATGACAAAATTTGTTAAACAGTCGGTACCTATCAAAGTGAAAAACTTAAACTACTAGCTAAGGACCTGTACTGTAATAAATATTATAGTAATAATTATAAGATTATGTATAATTTATTTAAATTAGTTATGTATACCTCCATTATCATTTAAGTGAACTAGGTTCTTTTGAGAAATTAATTCTTTAAACTGATTTCATGTCAACGACGCACATGTAGTTCTGAGAGTCCTACTAGCTGAGACTGGGCAGTGAATGCGTTAAACACGCTATTTCTAAACCTTTAACAAAAATCATTACAAAGAAATACTACATAAGGCAAGTACAATATCGGGTTTTATCGCTTAAAAGCAATCTCTACTAGGCAACTTTTGGATGGAAGTAATTATATGTTTTTCATATTTTCATATTTATTTTATTGCATTATTGTGTACATTTGTATGTCTTAGTATCTATATAATATCTATATAACCTTTAACCTACATTTTCATTTAATAGAAATGTAATCTAAATAGGTACTTTAACTTAAAAATATATATAGGTAAAGCAAAAGATTAATAATAATTTTATGTACAAGTACCTACAATTAATTCCATAGTCAAATAATTTAGTCTCCAAAATATTTTTGCATAGTAAGCTATGTTTATCTTGTTATAGTAGTGTAGATTAAATAAATAGTTCAATAACTTTGTTTTTATGTAGCTTCACAATTTTGGCTAATCTGTACCTATTCTTATTTTGTTTTACCTAAACAATGTAATTAATTAACTAGTTGTATTTATTTGTCGATTTTATAATTTAATTTGTACCTTTAGTTGTGGCTGATCTTATTAGTACCCTGGAAGGAATGCAGTACCTACGACACAAGTCTAACCACTTAGTGTAGGTGCTACAACCCTTAAGTGGAAGCCAAGCAAAAATTGTCTATACTATTAAGTTAAATATCATAAGACCTTGAAGTGCTTGATTTGAAATAAAAATTATTTTATTTATTCATTTTTATTTTTGTTACGGTGCCAAATTATTCCAGTTTTAAATTAGATTGTACCTGTATTTCGAGACGATATTCTAAAATTTTAGATACTTTGTTGTATCTAAAAAATTACACGGGATATCGCGTACGGGGTAGTCTAAAATCTCAATGTATGAGCGAGAGAGGACTAAAAAGTTGCTAAAAATATCACGTACTTAATGAACAACCCCTAGGAAGAGATCGCTTAAAGCGATAAGGCCGCCCTTTGTACTTCTTTGTTTGTTAGCATTTCCTTGTTGTATTGTATTTGGTGTTTGTGTGGTACAATAAAGAGTTATCTATCTATAACATATGTAAAATAAATAACATAAAAAACCATCCTTCATGGATGGGCGAATAATGAAAATAAAGTTCCATAGCAGTTACTACAATTCTACTCCCATTTATGTAAATAAGAAAATGCATGAGGAATGCATTCCAGTTCTTCAAGTCTTGATAGATGCAGTAGTGTCCTTGCAATCTTTGTATTGGCGAAAACACATTTTCTTCCATTTCCGCGTAGTACTTGCGTGTTGCTAGAGAAACGCAGACTATTTGAGAACCTCCTCCTTTTTGAAGTCGCTTAAAATACTTAATAAACTAAGCAAAAACATTGTAGCGGTTGCAGGGAGTCGTTATATGGAGGCGGCTCAGGACCGCTATTCGTCAGGTCGTTTGGGGAAGGCCTATGTTCAGCAGAAGACGTATACGGGCTGATGATGATGATAACGCAAAAACAGCCGACATTCAAATAATTATTATAGACCGGTTGTTCTGTGATTACAATCATAGATATATCGGTAGTAGATGATCACGTTCGATCTACTTTACCAATTCGTCGCTATTAGCGGATTGAACATTGTGGGTAGCGTTAACCAGATAGCTGGCGACCGCAGGGGTTTGAGGTACCCATGTGTTATTATGTCAGTTTAACTTTGCAGGGTTATCACAGGGTTTGAAATTATTGAAATACTAGTACTAGTTGATGCACGTGTCTCCGCCCGCGTTTTATAGGGATTAAAAATAGCCTATATGTTATTCCAGATCCCAAAATATACCCAGCTTAATCAGGTCATTACTTTTTGCGTGAAAAAGTAACGAATATCCATCCATACATCAATCTTTACAAACTTTGACATATATAATATTAGTAGTACATTATACATAGATAATTTATCGCGAACCTTTTGTTATATTTTATTTCTCTACGTTTCTACCGCGTTACAGCGATCATGGTCACGGGGAGACTGGATGTACTAGGAGTTACCGCCGAGAATTGATGGCAGTATAATCTTCAATAAGATAAGAAATCGCAAAAATTAAAAAAAATATATTGACGTACAGAAATACAGTTAAAATGTTACTGGTTTTGCTCAGGGTAAAATTATGAAACGAACGTTTGCTTCTTTGAAAGTGAAAAACCCTGAAATCATTTAATGAAAAGCTGAAAATCTGTCTACGTATTCTTGTACAGAGTGGGAGGTAGAGGGTTCAACTCTCGCTGATTAAAGATATTTTAACTTACGTCATTAACCAACCATATTTTTATGTATGTTAGTTTTAAGGTATATAAATATTACTATGGACCGTAGAATAAGTTAAATAAGATATATATAGCTCTGAAATAAATAATTCGTATACATATATAATCTGTATAACATTACATACCATTTGAAAAAAGACATTTACATTCGAAAAAAGTTATCATTGAGTATAAATTTCTTTAAACGCAGAAACGAGGGACAACCACAAAGTCATGCAATAATAAATCCCTTTCCCATTGTTTTCCTACTCTTACCCAAATACCTTCACAAATAGAGAAATAAAACCTTCACAGGGACTTCAAAGTAAATAATGCATAGGAAATATTTGCCATTTTTATTACAACTTCGCAAACAGAACGTAGGCGCTTTGCCAGCCGAGAAAATTCCCTTTCAGAGGACATCTTGTTTGCAAGTCCTTATACACGGGAGTTTTATTAACTTTCTCAGAACTTTCTCTTAAATGTTTTTCTTCTTGTTCCGACGGCTCGTGGTTATGGTAGTGGCCATTGTTTAAAGATCTTGCTGTTTTTGATGAATTGTTATGAAGATTAGTATTTATAACCCTTCAACGGTGGCGGCCATTTTGCATGAAATGGCGCATCTGAGAAGGCACTTC
Source organism: Eupithecia insigniata (assembly GCA_947859395.1). Lineage (NCBI taxonomy): Eukaryota > Metazoa > Arthropoda > Insecta > Lepidoptera > Geometridae > Eupithecia > Eupithecia insigniata. The sequence goes on from OX402011.1 coordinate 11,514,552, forward strand.
TGGGTGAAAACAGCGCGTGCGATTAAAATAACGATATGTCTGAAGTTTTGTAGGGAGCTCTATGTATAACTTATATCGTTGAAATCACTATGAAATAAGCTAACTCATCAAAAATGTTTCAGTCCTGTATTACCTTGCAATGTATTAATAATTATATCATGAAATCAGGCTAAGCGAATATTTTACAGATTTTTGTACAAAAGACGTTCTAACAAGCTTAATTACGAAATATCTAAATCCGACAACAAAACACAATATTTATTCACTCAGGTTTCATATCCGGTTGCTCATAAGAACACTTACCTCTACTGCTGAATATAAATAAATAAATAATGCTGCACATTCCACACAGCATCATCTAGCCCCAAGCTAAGCAGAGCTTGTGTTATGGGTACTAGATGACTGATATTCATCATCAGCCCGTACACGTCCACTGCTGAACATAGGCCTCCCCCAAACGACGATGCCACAAATAGCGGTACTGAGCCGCCTTCATCCACGAACGACTCCCTGCAACCGCTACGATGTCGTCGGTCCATCGAGTGGGAGGTCTTTGCACGCTCCGTTTCGCATTGCATCCCGGTCGCCACTCAAGAACCTTGACAGATTTACTAAATACAATATACATAGATATGTAGATACATATTTTAATTACACGTAGAAAATACCCAGAACATTAGAGACATAGATGTCTCTCCATCCCCCACCAACACGGAAAAACGCACGAGAAGCAGCAGAGAAACCTGGCCGATGATTTATTGACTTATGCCCGTATATATTTATAACCAAAATATATTTCACTTAAAGATAAGAAAAATGGTTGACATCATTTATTTCTTCCGTCCTCTTAAGTCTCCAACACATAAAACCAGCAATTTATTTATTTCCCTATCTCGATGCGATAGAGTAGATATTCCCATAAATATCGTAAGATTCGTAAGGGATCTTTACCTTGGTCTGAGTTTCTTTGTTAAATCAATTGCAAAAGCGAGCATTCTCGATGTAAGGACATTATTTCGCCAATAAGGAACGGAAGATACATTTGTGTTGGATTGTGAGTGGCTGGATTTATCAAATTTTTGCTGTGAAGGAAGACTTTTGGATGTGGCAAATGTACAATTTGCCGCCTCCAAAAGCTGAACAGCGTCGTAAATCGTTAGACTACCCACACTATTTCAAAACTAAAGATGAAGCTTTATCTACGAATATTATAGATAAAAATAATATCTAGATGATATCTTATGCCAAATTTCGAAAGCCAAAAAAGTTTTTTTAAATATATAGTACTAACGGAATAATAGTTAATGTATACATTTTTGGTAAGGCTACTGGAATTACCTAAAAGTCCGATTGTTATTACACAATCATCATCGAGTCCACTGATGGACATAGAGATTTTATATTATTACTAGCTGACCCGCCAAACGTTGTTTTGCCTTCAACCCTTATCGGCTACTATCTATTTTCCATACCCCACTTAGGGGTATGGAAAATAGATAGTAGCCGATTCTCAGACCTACTGAATACGCATATAAAATTTGGTAAAAATCGGTAAAGCCGTTTCGGAGGAGTACGGTAACTAACATTGTGACATGGAAATTTTATATATAAGATTATTTACTTAAAGCGCCCTATCTTCATCTAGCCTACTTACATTTACTAAGTTAATAATATTTTTTCATATCAGATTACAAATCCAAGTAATCACCCATTCAAAATGGAGTTACTGATACGGACAAAATTTATTAGGACACAGTGTCCCAACTAACACTTTTGATTTGAATTTTTTTTACTGTGGATTCAGACACTATCGAATTATTGAAACTGTTGAGTACAGTCAGGTAAAAAAAAAAAAATAAGCAAAATATAATATATAGTGATACAGCTAATCAAATTGCTTGGGTGATTGCTTGCACCAAACTATTACAGTTTCAAAAAATAGTTCAGGTTCTAAAAATAAAAAGTCAGTGACGCTTCCAAGAAATTTCCATGAGCTCGAAAACAAACTAGACCGAAGGAAATATAATCGGTTCAGTTATTAGAAATACACGATGGGTTTTGTGTAGTTTTGTCCCGGTAAATTTTTTGTTGTATGTTGCCAATCCCGAGCAACATACGAAAAAAAATTACCGAAAGACAAAGTCCGACTTACGTTAAAACTTGTCAAGTAAAATAAATAAATCATATATCAAAGTGATTTATTTCCTTTAGACCCTACAGGACACTTGGACACGTCCAAAATTAAAATTACATAAGTAAAAACAGGGAAATAAAGTGATCACTTTGATAATGTTGGACAATCCAAAAAGCATCATCTAGCCCCAAGCTAAGCAAAGCTTGTGTTATGGGTACTAGATGACTGATATAACTACATAATACAATACATATATATTTTTTATTATACATAGAAATACCCAGAACACCCAGATCAAATATTGATTTGAGAGATTGTGCAAACATTTGTTCCAGGGCGGGAATCGAAACCGCAACCTCTTATGTCGCAGGCGGATCTTCACTCGCCGCGACACATCGGTCGTCGTATTATGTAGAATAATATGAAGATACTCAAAATAAAAACATTAACATTTTCTGTAGAGTGACAATCTATCAAACCAAACTTTCGCATTTATAAATAATATAAGTGTAATAGTGTGTTTGACCAATCAAGTCTCTCTGCTAATAAACACGCAACTCGCGTTTACAAAAGATTCCGGTTTCAACCGTGTATTCGAATGATAATGAAAATACCGCAAAATGCAGGAACCTAGTCATTTTCGTTGCAAGTAATTGTTATGTGCGGCTCAATAAATACATTCGTGTTTCATACTGCACTCCGTTCTCTGTTTCGTAGATTTATATCTATCCTACCCTGTTTTACTCTAAAATTAACCCTTCCATTTTGTTTCAGGTAAGGTTAAATCCAGATAAAAATAACGCCGAAGGTTAGGTAAGTAATTTATCATGAAAGAAATGCTTTCGGGATGAAAATGGGCCTTCTGTTATGCTACATATTCTGTGGCCCCGTTTCCAATGCTCATTGGCATCCATTAACCCAGTATTGCGTCAGTGTTTGCTTAGATTTGAATTTAGAAGAGACGGTTAAAAAAGGTTTGAGAAAAAAGGTTTTACAAACCTTATCTGCTGCTATTCGAGTTTCAAATATTAGCCAATCGAGGTTTGTTTTTGTTTTCCTGTAAGTACCGAGGCTTTAAAAAAACCTTATTTACTTGAGAAGTCAATAGATGACGGGGATCTTTCGCAGAGGAGAGGATTTCATGTCAAAATAAGCTCAGTATAAGCACTTTAGTTTGAAAACCCCATGTGAAAACTTTCAATCTGGTTGAACAATTATCGAACAAGTTTTTTTAATAAAACGCCTTTATATGTATCTACGTTTTTAGTAAAGTTTCAAGACGGTTAAGTCTATTATTCAAGACCAAGTAATAGAATAAACTACAACACAAAGTCTAGAGTCGTATGATGAACTTTGAACTGCGGTAAATCTTTAAGACGCCCTTCAAAGGTCATAGGAGTCAGTCTGGCTGAGTTCGTGACTTCACAGAAATAAATCTGACATATTATGTTAAGAAAGGAGGTGTCAGATTAGAGATCACATTTGCTGGGTACACAATTGGTGTTTTCTTGCTAATAGTGGATATATATCCATCTGCCTGTGTTTGTGTCTAGAATCAGCAAGTTTGTAGAATGGCTTGGCTGATTGCAAAACGGAGATATTCAATTACTTGCTAATATCGATTGTTGAATGATCAACGCTCACTTCTGAGTCGGACGCCATTTTACCGATAGCATTTAACGGCCGAATACTCAAACGCAACTCAGATGTAAGCACGTCTTATGTCGCGATATTTTGATAGTTTTCAATGAAAATCTGTTAAAAAATCGTCACTTGAGTCGTGCTTAAATCTGAGATTCGTTTGAGTATTCGGGGGTAAGTTTTCTAATTACATAGCTAGTAGTTATGTTGTTGTAAATCATGTTAACGCTATTAAATAAATATTTTCTTATTCAGCGTTCAATAATATGGCTAATCATCACTTGTGCTTGTCGAATGAAATTAAAAATAAGTATTCCCAAGAAATCAGGGAGTCTACTTTGAAAAACTAACGACGTTGACGGTTTACGATCACACGAAACGAAGAACCCTACCACCGAGTTGCTTCGGGCCCGTCACGAACTAACACACTTCGTTTCGGATCTCTAAATAATAAATGTCAGGGGCAATCTTTATTGACAAAGAAAATAAAAATCAAATGATATAAACAAATTAAGCTAGTATTTACAATTGAAACAAGTGAGCTAACTGCAGACTGAGTTTGACTTGAAAAAAATGAACAGGTAGTTCATCTGGTCCATATCAATACCAGTCGGAAGCGTCCCCAAGACGCTGGCTGTATTGCCCCCCTGTATGGCAATGCTGATGTCAGAATAATTTTCATAGTATCAAGTTCATAGCTTTTATCCTACTTGCCCGGTTTGTGTGGGACAAATCATGCAACTGAATTTTATACCAGTTATCCTCAACAGATTGAGCTGAAATTTGGCATACTTATGTAAGTTGGGTGACAATGCAATGTCATGGTACCATCGAGCTGCGAAACGACTTAACCGCGTCTAGTTTGGGTTCGTTAGATTTGTCTTCCCGTTTCTTCACGTTTTATATCATTTAGGACAAAAGTACTTTCTCCTAAATGATATAAAAAGATTTTAAAAATAAATTTTATTAGTTTGCATGTACACACCTACATTATGTTGTAAGCCTAACCGGCAAACTAGAGATACTTATTATAATATACTTGACATAAGACCAATATTGTACACCTAGTTCACAACAATAAATAAATTCTTTTAATTTTTTTATATTTAAAATGTCTTCTTACTTTATTTCACCTGTAATACTATAAATTTACCAATAAATTAACCATGAACCATAGAAAATCTTACAAATACAGGGTTACTGCCTAAACCCATATCGGGTCATAAATCAATCGTTCACACTGATATCTTTTATTATATTCGTTGTGACACGTCCGACCGGTGCGACCGTATCCGCATAGCCTGGCTGGGATCACTGCATTTACACAGAAAGCTGGTTTTAAGCGTCGGAGCACAGTTTTTCAGGCATCGTTCAATCAAAACTTAAATGGCTTTATTTCCTTTAAACCTATTAATAAAACTATGATAGGAGGTTTTGCTTATGATATTTTAGAAGTTCTTTAGTAATTGAATATTGAGCGCTGAGTGAAAGTACATTAGATGAGAAAAAAGTTGATTCAGGCTTAGATATTACTTTGAGGTCAAGTAAACGCTTTTAGTCTATATGAAATATTTTTTTGTTGATATCTCAATAGCAGCAACCGTTTCTTGGGTTATAAAGAAAACAATCATTGGATGCTTGTTTTAATAACTATTACATTGATGATAAAAAAGCGAAAGTTTGTATGTTTGCTACCTTTTCACGCCAAATCTTTTGAATAGATCCGGCTGTTAGTTCTAGAATAACCTAACACACGCTATTTTTATCCCAGAAATCAGTTCCCATTAGAAATAACTTTTAATCGTTTCCATAGAAACAACGCGTGCAAAGCCGCGGGCAGAAACTAGTATGCTTATAAATCGGCGCCGGAAACCCGCGTAGTGTCAATGCGTCAGTTGGCATAGCGCCCAGACTTCGCTTACCAGCACTGGGATCCTTTTACGCTTTTACATATCCCGGGATGAATTTATTATTTTCTAGTGCCAGATGTTTTTGAGATTTAAATTGGTTCGTTCGATTTTGGAATTCATTGAATAACTGAAACCCTTGACCTTTTTGTATCCGGAATTTCTAACTCGAATTTTATTGTTCTTGCCGTTTGTTTTACAAAAACAGCTTTAGCTATGTAAAATGTTTCAAAATAAGGACAATTTCAAATACTTGTATACGATAATCTCTCAAATGTTTTGTACAATTTGACCAAAACACCCATTAATGATTCTTCATGGATGTGTCAAGGCCAGAGATGAAGATGATGAGAAATGTTTCCCGTGTAGGTGGAGGTAACGACATTAGTCTGTAATGAAGAGTCCGTAAGGAATTCCCAAAGATTTTCGACTCGTCGTGTACTTGATTTTGTGACGCATTTGGTTAGCGCAATCCCGTATGGGGCTAACGCACTATAGTAACAAAAACCTATGATGAGAAATGTTTAAGGTTTACTCACCAAGAGAGCAATTTTTTTTTTGTAATTTTAATCTCTCACTTAGAGCAGAGAAAATTACGTGATTTCAATTTAAATACTTGACCAAAACACTACGTTACTAATGCCGTACACACGTTTTGTTTACCACATCCGCATGTTCCAGTTTCATAGCCCAGTTTTAAACTAATTTAAAATAAGCGGGAAAGTACCGAGGGGCTGCCAAGAGCGTGCAGGGCGCGGGTGCGGACAGCCTTGCCAAATTAGCCTGTATTGGTTTCTTTGCTGGAAAGCGATAGCTGGTTATTTATTAATTTATCCTACTTAATATTATGAATGTAAAAGTTTGTATGGATATGGATATTTTTTACTCCTTCACGCAAAAACTACTAAACCGATTAGGCTGAAATTTGGTATGGGTATAGTTTGGGACCTGGAATAACATATAGGCTATCCTTTATCCCGATAAAACGCGGGCGAAGGCGCGTGGAACAGCTAGTTTATTCATAAAAAGTACTACTATTTTTTACAGGGTCACCCAGTGCAACAGTGTACCTACCTAGTCTTATTAATATTTATCATTTTTCCATTATATCCTACGTGATGCTAACATTTCTAGTTATGTATAAATATACAAGAAAATTGTATCATCATCATATCAGCCCATAGACGTCCACTGCTGGACATAGGCAAATAGCGGTCCTGAGCCGAAAATTGAAAATTGTATACTGAAAAAAAAATACGGTGATGTCTATATTAGTTCTTCGGTCATAAAGATAATATTTTGATCGAAGTTATAGAGTAAAAGTATTATAATGGAATTTATTTAATTCAACTTTTTAATAACACGCACTTCCAAACGTTAAGGCATTCACTGCCCAGCCTAGTGCGACCTAAAGGGCAGGTGCGCTACAGCTACCTGGAGCTGTAATTTGGCATGTGCGACGTGGGCACCCGAAGTGTTAACAGTTGTTTAAAATCCGAAAATAACACGAAGTTAATCTATGTATTCTGATCCATTAACTTTTTGTTTGATGCGAACCGGCTTAGTTAAATGTTAGTCTTGATAGTTTTTATCCTTGTTATAATTTAAGAATCACAATACACATATACTCATTACTGCAAACCAAGATAGAGAAAAATACAAACAGTTGCACAATGGGCGGCCTTATCGCTAAGAGCGATTTCTTCCAGGCAACCACGATGTTCTCTTAGCCGAATTTAACAGCCACGTCGTCGCTCGGTCAGTCTCAACGTAGACTAGCCAGGACATATTTTAGTGCCCAATTGTGTGCAAAAACTGAGGCGAACTCTCTATTCGCTCATTCTCATAATCCGATAGGATGGCAGACCGACACAAACGGGGAGAGGTCAGCCGCAGGACCAACGGCTTAACATAGCACCCAGAAATGACTGGGTGAATCAAGTCTACTAAAAGTGTACTTAGTGCAATCGGGTGAATTTCCCCTTGTGAATTAAGTAAACCGCCCCATAATTACCATGATGAGTAAATGACGTAAAAAGATACACCTTTTTATCAAACAAATCGAAAAAAACATTTTCTTTTGAAAATTAAAGCAGTCAATTGACTGTGAAATAATATTAAATTAACCGGAAGGACGCTTCGAACGGAAATAACGGCGGTATACTGATATACTTTTTGTTGAAGTAAATATGGGCGAAGTTATTTATGAAGGTCTCAGTGGGGTGTTAATTTGTGAAAGTTTCACGAGGGTACTTTACAGACAATTATTACAAAGCTTATACATATTACTTGCCCTGTTAGTAAGTTTAGGAAAAATCTTGCTATTGAATTTTAGACCAGATCCTCAACCAATTGAGTTGAAATCTGGCATACTTATGTAAGTTCGGTGACAATGCAATGTTATGGTATCATCGGGCTGGTCTCATGGAGACCGAAGATGGCCATAGGAACTCCTAAACGAAACGACTTAATTACGTCGAGTGTGGGTTCGTTGGATTTGTCTTCCCAAGCACTTTGGTCAATCATAATATTGGACCTGTACGTCTAGCATAGAGTGGGTGCATGGTCCAAGAAAACTGGTCTGTTCTTCCGGAGTGTCGCCAGGTGACGTCACTGTCCAGTTGCCACTTCATTTCAACAAAATGTAGAAGTTGGGAAACAAACGTGATAAGGGTCAATTGAAAAATCAATAAAAAAATTACAATCATCAACTATATTCAGGGTTAGTTAAACACGAGTCAATGTGATAAATAATTAGTAAATACAAAACCACATAGTTTTAACAGATTCATACAGGCGCTCGGGGAGTTACGGTTTTACGCTACTGGTAACACCAGAAAACAAATTCGTCTTCTCATTCACCGATGGCGATGATGACGTAAACTGGAGACACCCACGTGACTATCCTGTCTCGGACGTGCATACCTTGTTTTCTTATACCATGAGTGGGTGATTGTTTGTGTTATGTTAAGTGTGGTGGTGGGATGGGACACTCCTGAGGACACCAGTCTCCTAGAAGTCTTGACAACAGGAGAACCCGTGTGATATGAGTAGCGAAAATGAACCTCTTTGATCTGGTGACATGACTATAGGCTCTTTTTTCTAGGTTTTGTGATTATTACTGTCACTAAATGTCATTTTGACAGCTGTCATTGAAAATTATAATCTTATTTCATCTTTTGCCCTCAATATATGTCAATAATGAAAAAAAATAGACAAATACTAGATGATGTAGATTGTACGATAAATCATGACGCTCTGACTTTCGTGAGACGTTGGGAATACTTTTCGTGAGACGTTGCTACTGGGTGCATTTTCGTGAGACGTTGGGAATACTTTTCGTGAGACGTTGCGACTGAGCACGTCTCACGCGAGACGTTGGGAATGATTCTAACCGCTTCACACTCTTTAAAAAACCCCGGGCACCGCTGAAACCCAGCGACGCAATAAGCTGAGCCGGTAACCTTTTTGTGTTATTTAAATTTTATATTAGTAAATAAGCAATTTATGTTATGTTCAATTTTGTGACACAAATAAATATTTTCTATTCTATTTCTAAAATAAAATAAAATAAAACAGATATAACGTAACTTAGAAAACTCTTACAATAATAAAGTTATGAAATTACATTTTTATGTGTCTGTCGGTTATAAAACCACTAAAGGATCGTAAAATTCCACTTTAATCCATCAAGTCTCCGTACAACTGGCGTCATTCTATTATAGGTTTTATTGCGACGTTATAAGATGCGTTCCAAGAATTCCTTACTAGGTTAAAAGCGTATTAAAAAGTAGTATTAAAAAGTATTACGCGGTGACTAAAGGAACCTACCTGAGTATTTTTCAACACCAACACTGCGATCACCAATCCGCCTGCCAAGCGTGGTGATAATGGCAAATACCCCCCTACATGGGAGACCATCCACTCGATGGACCGACGACATCGTAGCGGTCGCAGGGAGTCGATGAATGGAGGCGGCTCAGGACCGCTATTTGTGGCGTCGTATGGGGGAGGCCTATGTCCAGCAGTGGACGTGTATGGGCTGATATGATGAATCGGTAACTTTTTCTCGTCTGTCTATATATATTTGTTCTGGGTGTTCTGGGTATTTTCTATGTATTATCCTACTATACATAATATTATAAATTTTAAAGTACCTCTATCTATCCGTCTGTTTGTTACCTTTTCACGCCTAAACGGCTGAACGGAACTTAGTAAATTGTTAGATATACGGACAGACAAGTGAAACGATTGCTGGTTAGCTTTTCACTGGTTTATTCACACGATTAGGAGTGGGGTGCAGCCCCGCCTACATACCCAACATTCCTCCCCTTATTACAATAATACTTAAATAATAACGTTCTTAAGACTAACTCAGATTAAAAATACTTTTTGAAACATACATTGGGACGTTCGCGTAATGCCCTCTTAGGCGTTGTAACGCCCGAAACTTCGGTCGGTTCGGGATCGACTTCCTGAAATTCTTCATTCGAGTTCGTTGAATCATCCGCAGTTGTTGCACCTGAGTTCTCAGACCCGGTAGGCCCCACAACTTCACACTCATTCTCATCTTCCCCTGAGACTGAAGAATCATTTGGTCGGTATAATTCTTGCCGTCTTCCTTTGGTCACATGCCCAGTAGAGATACTCGGTGATTCGAGTTCAATCGGGCGTTCAGGCGCTGCAACCAGACGTACAGGTTGCGTCAACTCAAGCAGCGGCGACGATGGCGTGGACGGCGGCGACGACAGAGACGGTGAAGTAGGTGAGGTAAGCGGCGGCGGCGGCAACAACGGCGACGGCGGCAAAGAACGCATCGTTAACTGTTCAGGTGACTTCAGGTCTCCATTTTGTGCTTCTCTATCCCAAAAACTGTCACTGGTTCCTTTATAAATAACTAATTGATTAAGGTGTCTTTTATGAATCTCCGAGGTAGCAATATCTTTTACTAAGTACACAACTTTACCTATTCTTTTTTGTACAACCCCTTTACACCAACTGTACTTTGTATTATTAATAAAATTCTTGTACAACACTCAAGTAGTTTTTCTTTAAGAATTTAGTCTCATTGTTAGTTTGTTGCGAACACTGTAAATTATTATTCAAATCAGCTGGACGCGTTGACAAGGGTGATGATGGCGATGCTATTGGATTAATTAAATCCAACCGCGACCTTAACTTATGACCAAACACCATTTGTGCGGGGGAGAACCCGGTCGTTGTATGTATAGAGTTACGGTAGTCCAGAAGATATTTTAGTAATTTTACTGATATATTTTTTGCATTCTAGCCTGACGAAAGACAAGATTTTATACCTTTTTTAACAATTTTTACAAAACTTTCAGCCTGGACGTTACTTGGCGGGTGATAGATGGGTGATGTCTTATGTGAAATCCCATTAGATGCACAAAAAGACTCGAATTCTCGTGAACAAAAAGATGTGCCATTATCACTCACTATAGTTTTCGGAACGCCGAACCTTGACATAAACTCACATAATTTTACTATTATTGCAGCTGAAGACGTACAAGTTTGCATATTAAACACTTCTACCCACTCTGTGTGTGCATCTACTGCAACTAGATACATACATCCTTTGATAGGGCCTAATAAATCGATATGTATCCTGTCAAACGAAGAAGTAGGATACTTCCAATGGGCCAGAGGGGCGCGGGGAGGCGAGGGTCGCAGCTGAATGCATACGTGGCATGAACCTATCATGCTCTCGACAGCTTGGTCAATTCCTGGAAACCAAAACCTTGAGCGAGCTTCGGCTTTTGTTTTAACTATGCCTAGATGTGAAGTGTGTAGCTCTTTTAACATAGTCTGATATAAACTTGCGGGAATAACCACCTTATGGCCCCTCATGATGCATCCACTCTCTAAAGACAGCTGAGTTCTACATAAATAATAAGGCTTAATACGAATATCATTAATTTTCGGCGGCCAACCATTCAACATACATTTACTCACTAAGCCTAAGACAACGTCATTTTCTGTCTCTTTTCGTAGCATTTCTAGGGTAACGGGCATACTATTATCTACTACGAAACAGACATAGGTCGCGCGGTCATATGCTACCTCGCAATCGCAGCACCTACATAGTTCTGTGCACGCGCACTCGTGCACATCCCTAGGCAGGCTCGCGCGGGATAGGTAGTCCGCGCTGTTATCGCTACTACGTGTGTATTCTATTTTATAATTATAGCTACTTAGGAATAAAGCGTAGCGTTGTAACCTGTTCGCCGACATATCTGGTATGCCTTTATGAGACCCGAAAATAGACAACAATGGTTTGTGGTCCATCCGTAGCGTCCACAGTCAAAATTACCTGAGCGCTTGGATCAAAATGTGCCAGAACCTTTTCCGAGGTCATAATTTTCTTTATTTTCTGGAAAGCTGTCTCATGAATTTCAGTCCAGTCCCATTTACATTCTTTTTTTAATAAGTTATATAAAGGACTAAGAATCGAGGATGAGCCTTGTACGAAGTTTCTATAGTAGTTAATGAGACCAAGGAACGACTGAAGTTCACTGACATTCTTCGGTACCGGCGCTTGGACCATAGCTTGAATTTTTTCCGGCGCTTTCTTTAACCTGTCCTTTGAGATAACATAACCCAGGTAGTGAACCTCATCCTGAAAAAAACTGCACTTTCCTTTTTGTAATGTAAGTCCCGCGTCCTGCAATCTGTTCAATACGGCGTAAAGTTTCTCCAGGTGATCCTGCCGGTCCTTACCCGTTATTAAAATGTCGTGTAACATGCACAGAACTCCATCTAAACCTGAAAGCACGCTTTCTATCGCGCGCTGAAAAATAGAAGGCGAGCTCGAAAGTCCGAAAACGAGCCTAGTATACTTTAATAACCCACGATTCGTATTTACGCAAGTGTAATTCCGTGACTCATTATCAAGTACCAGCTGATTATAAGCCATAGACAAGTCAAGTTCACTAAACTGCTGGCCGCCGTGGATCTTCGTAAACAGTTCACTGGTCGTTGGAAGTGGATATTGTTCCACCAACAGCTGTTTATTTATCGTTCCCGAAAAATCCGCACAGAGCCTGACTGATCCGTCTCTTTTCAGCACCGGTACAATCGGCGATGCATACTCCGAATATTCTAGAGGTTCAAGTATACCTAGGTCAACTAACCTGTCGATTTCTTTGCCTACTTTATCACGCAATGCAAACGCCACTGGACGGGCTTTGCAAAAAACCGGTTTGGCGTTATCTTTTAACGACAATTTAATCTTGTACTTGTTGAAAGTTCCTAAGTTATCTGAGAATAGATTTGGATATTGTTTTTGTAAAAAATCTACAGACACTTCGGAATTACTGCAGTAATTCACCGGCATTAACTGTAATTTAAAGCTTGAAATAAAATCCCGACCTAAGAGTGGGGGCCCGCCATCGCGCACAACATAAAAAACAATATCATGCGTCTGCCCCGAGTAGCTGACTGGTAAACAAAATGTACCTAAACATACATACTATTTTTGTTCCGTTATACGTCATCAGCTGTTTCATCGTGCTAGATAAGGGCACATCTTTAAAATTGGTTTTATAAAACCCTTCGGAAACTACCGTTACAGTTGAACCACTGTCTACTTCAAATTTATATTGTGAATTTCTTATACAGCCGGATTCTACCATGGGTTCTCCTCGATACGAGCGAATATAAAAAAACTTACCGTCATCATCTTCATCATAATCACCCTTGCCACCGCAATCCACCTCTACGTAATTCACTTTAGGGCACATTTTACGTAAGTGGCCTTTTACGTGGCATTTTTTACAAACGTAATTTGCAAACCTACACTCAGATGACTTATGATCGGTGAAGCCACACACGTTACACTTCACTTTTCCTACGTTTGCGCGATTTCCCTTATTTGAGATCTTGAAGAGCTGGTCGTCTGCCCCTGCAGCCTGTGCGGCAGCGGCGCTGGCGGCGGGGCGCCCCACCGCTGCAGCGCTCCGCGCCCGACTGTGGTTCTCCGCTGTCTCCACGACCTTGGCCAGTGTAAGGTCAGCTAAATCCTTAGCATAAAGTTCTTCCTTTTCTCGACCCGGCAGCATCCCCATGATGAACTTGTCACGCAGCGCCTCTTCGACGTTCAAGAAGCCACACTTCGATGTGAGGCCTCGCAATGTCGCTGCCCATTGTGAGTGAGTTTCACCCGGTTGCTGCGTGGCTGCGTAGAAGTTATAACGCTATTATATATAGAAAACATCCAGAACAAATATTTGCAGGTCGTACAAACATTTGTCCCGAGGTGGGAATCGAACCCGCAACCTCCTGCGTCGCAGGCGGACCTTCGCCCACCGCGCCACATCGGTCGTCAATTCGAATCTCGATTGTCAGTTGTTTAGTCTTAATAAATACATATACATAGACAGGTACATAGGTTTAATCTTAATTACATAAATCTTAAAGTTACAATTATCAGTTATTCTAAATCTAAAGAACTGAATTGTCAAGTCGGTAAAATCACGATATTCCAAAAATGGAAACGTTGGAAATAGCTTTAGTTAGTTAATAGCTTTTTTTCTACCTCACGAATCGATAACGAATAATTTGCATAACGACATTTTGAAAGGCTTATCGAAGAGCCCTCTGGCAGTTCTTTCAGGAATTAGAAAAACTACGAATACGGACTTTTAACATGTAAATTGTAGGTAAAACCTAAGCGAAGACCATGGTTAATTTTTCTACTAAAATGAGGTATAAATAATATAAAAATTAAGCAGCTTCCGGAGCGTACTTTTTATTTTGTATTAAAGAATTTATGAAAACCCTATTATGAAATAAATTATGTTAAACACTATAATTATTTTATTATACTGATTATATTATTACTAATATTTTACGTCAATATATTAACTTTTATATTTCGAACCTTATTTGACATATGACGGCTTCGCACGCGCTTTTCATGTACCCTATGTCCGTCCCCGGGATACCATCTACATCCCTGCCAAATTTTATTAAGATCCGTTCAGTAGTTTAGCCGTGAAAAGGTAACAGACGGACAGATAGATATTCAGATTTACTTAAAAATATAGTAGGATAATAAATGATTTGTATACTTGTAAATTTTAAGATCTAAATTTGACATTGATAAACCAACCTGTACCTTTAGATGAATAAAGACGGACTAGAGAAACACTTTTTCTGAAGTGGCGGAAACCTAAGAGGGCTTTGGCCTGCGATGTAAAAACCCAAAACAGTAGGTAAACGAAATGTATGAAGCCGATATGCATCTGAAACACTTCTGACGCGACACACCAAATTGGTGTGGTTCTAGCTTACGAATAAAGCTCATAAAATAATACCTAAACAACGCACAAGATGATTTTCTTACTAACCAACAAAAATTCATGACAAACATTATTTACCCAATTTTGTACGTAGCACTTTAGTGCTACGAACCGCTACGGAATTCGTAGCACTTGCTACGAGTGCTGCTACGAAATGTGATCGAGATCGCTACGAGATATTATTCGAATTCGTATATTTTTAAGTTGATTACGAAAGAAACTCTGACGCAGTGTTGTAATATCAAATAGATAAATACATACTATTAGGATATCCTGATAATCGAAAGTAGATAAAGAGAATAGAAGAAAAGAATCAGGGATGTACATATATCATGGAGGTTCATATCAAAAAAAAAAAAAAATGTTGGACAATTCACACAGCATTATCTAGCCCCAAGCTAAGCAGAGCTTGTGTTATGGGTACTAGATAACTGATATACTATAATAAAATATATTACATAGATAAAATATATTACATAGATAGATATTTTTTATTATACATAGAAAAACGACCAGAACACCCTGAACAAATATTTGCAGATTGTACAAACATTTGTCCCGAGGCGGGAATCGAACCCACAACCTCCTGCGTCGCAGGCGGACCTTCGCCCACCGCGCCACATTGGTCGTACATATCATATTTTCAAATTTATGTTAATAGTATTTTGATCTAGCTTCACCCATTTTAGGATAGCAGACTATCGAGGGATACTATATAGTAAAAGACTGATTTAAAATAAACCTCAGTAAATTATTTGCACAAAGAATTTAAAAACAGAAATTTCTGTATATTTTGTTAATATTTAAGATCACACAATAAAACGCATTAATCTATGTAAAACTTGGACCCTAAAAAAGGACGCGAATATAGCCCTGACCTCAATTCTCATAACAATAAGAATTGTACAAGACGTTCCGAGGGGTGCAAGAAATATTAAGGGCATTTAACAGAACAACGTTAAAGCGTTTGAATTGAAATACTTGAAAGAAATGTCCCCCTTTGTATCGTTCAAAGATTCTAGGGGACAAAGCGGCCGCGAAACTATTCAAGTTGTTGTGGTGATGCCTGGCGTGAAGATTGTGCCACTTTAGCTAACGTAAATTATTTAATGGGAGAAAGGAAAGGATGCATATATCCAGCCGTGGGTGATCTTGGGCTACTGATTATCATCATGAAATTATATTCCTGTTAAATTACAAACAACCAATATAATCTTTTTATCACACGGTTGTAAGTTTCCCCTTGACGCCAATCTTCTCGGTCCTGAGCTGAATTCAGCATTCAAAGATAAAAAGTAAAATACATATGTTTTTTATTTTTATTGACAACTAGTTTCTGCGGCTTCGCATGCGTAGTTTCCATGGAACCGTTTAGAGGTTATTTCGATTACATGGGAACAGATTTATGAGAAAAAAGTGGACTTTATGTTAATCCATGCCTAGATTTAAATCGATGTAAAAGCCTGACCCCTTCAGAAGCTTTGCCGTGTAGAAGTATTAAAAATATATTTATTCATCATTACAAACTTTTGCATTAATAATATTAGTGTGAAATGATAAAATGCGATAAACTGTCTTGAAAAATAAATTTATAACTACTCACCAGGGTATAAAAGTGTAGTGGCACTACCTTTCCTCCACACAGCGCCCTCCAGCTTATCAAACGACACCTGTTGGGACAACAGCCTTATCAGGTGATAAGGGCTGAATGGGGCTGGAGAATAAATTAGAATTCGTTCCGTTCCACGCATAATTACACCGCTGTTCTGTGGGGAACGAAACGTAAATAAAGGCTGTATACATGTCAGTGACTTCCTATTACGGAGTGTTTTGTAAAAATTATTCTTATCTTTTTGGTTATTCGGTTGGAAATTTAAGCTGAGGATTTAGAAAAGTGTTTTTGGAATTTGAAAACGTATACTGTATATTCGTATTTATTCATACCTTAGGGAGTCGATGGATGGAGGCGGCTCAGGACTTTGGGGAGGCCTATGTTCAGTAGTGGACGTATACGTATAGTATAGTATGATGAGTGATACACATCCCTCATCATATTTTGCCGCTCATTGGCTGCATTTTGATTACTTACAAAAAAGTAAATAAAACGAACCGACGAGGGGCGAAAATAGTATAACGATACACCGACGAGCGGCGAAAATAGAATGAGGATATACATACGAACACATCCGTTATGCTTATTAGATTCGATGAATTAGTAAATTAAAATAAATTGTAAAATGCTTGCTTGCATGCCAAAGAAGTGAACTGAACCACGTCTTTTTTGATATTTCAAAGTATTAAGTTTCTAAGTTTTAATCTAAAATTGTAGTTCCAAGTAGTTCCAGTACGATGGAAATGAAACAGGAATGAAGACATTTTCACGTTGACTTTAAAACTAAGAGGTATTCACAGACATGCCTGATAATAGAGTAACCTATCTGAATATTTTATGAGTTTATGAAATATTCTAAAAGTAAATAAAACTTTTGAAACTATTAGTTTTTAACGGGATATTTAATGTCCGCGCTCGATCGGAACTCTATTGTTTAGTGGGAAACATTTTTTACTTGAACTTTGTAAATCTAAAAAAAGGATATTTGTCACATTATTCACACAATCAGCGTGTTGTCGAATTAGGGTCGAAGATTGTCAAATTAAATCCGTCTTGGCCGAAAATTCAGCATGGAGCACTGCACTATACTTAGACCGGTAGGCTGTTATGGTGTGAATGTGCCGAAGTATAAACACCTTATTCACACGCACCTATCTACCTAGATACCTATCTAGGTAGGTAGGTACTATGTATGAAACAAATTGTGTGCGATTTTAGGAAAGGATCAAATGTCAAACGTTGATAGAGCGCCATCTACCCATCCGGCAAAAAAGCCGCGTCACTCTCCCGCCCTTTTCAGGCTTTTTCAGGTGACATCAAAGACACGCTGTTTTCAATAAAAAAATTAAATTGGCTTAAAATATTAATTTTATTTTTGTTTGCTTCTTATATACTGCTAACTCGTCCCGGTTTCACACAGGCAGTAGAACAGTATAATAGACCTTTTTAAGAAGATTTTTTTTTATATGTACATCTTGGTTTACCTTCGCAGGGCATACCAGCAAATAAGCTGTTTGTATGATTTTTTCCTACATCTTCAACAATTATCGTCATATTTCAACCATTTTATATACGACCATAATGTAAATTATATGCTTAAACCATCCTTCTCAATCGCTTTGTCTATTGATGGAATTCTACGAAAATCCGTTTTGGCATTGGTCAGAAAAACAGCCAACGGAGGCTAGGAGATTTTATAACACGTAGAACTAAGTAAAAGATTTATTCAACGAAGTATACTAAGTCTTGACTCTTGTTATCTCGTCTCTTCCTTCCCGGAATTTATTTTTTATTAACAACGCGTACAGCGGTTTATTAATAGTCGAGAGTGACACGTGTCTTTTAATGGCAGGAATGTGTTGAATTTTTTGGGAAACAAAGTAAAACGTAAAATGAAAAAGGTCATACAAAGCAGTGACAATTTTACATACGAGTACAACCACTCATGGTGTTGTTTTTCAGATTAATGAGAACTAAAAGTAAGAAAAAATGTTTCCACACCTTTTTTGTCGCTTATAGCAGCATTGCAGTTGACGAAAAGTTGAATGAAATTACAGTTTAGACTATTTTAGGCAAAATACATAAAAACTGGAACATTGACCGATACCACCTCTATTTCTATAATGTCACAATGTCAGACCTATAATCATGCTAACCTGTCTAGCCACGAAAGTGCACCGTCCTGACCTTTTCTATTTTACTTATTTGAACTTCTTTTGTTTTGTGTAGTTTTATCGATTTTTACGTTACTGGTTATGCTTTACATATCGCCTTTGTCTCATGTTTTCGTCTCTTCTATTTGATAGACGTTAATTGTTTTTCTTCTGAAGTTAGAAATTGACAAAGGCGAAGTCACGTTACCTTATCTGTGCCGTTCGTCGCATACGTTGCATGCCGTACGCAACGTATGCGACGAATTATGAGATCACGAGCAAGCACAGGGTTTCTTGTCTATAGTAGAATAGAGAAAAATTACGTCACTTTGTGATCGAATGCGTAAATTGTTTGAAATTCATTTCTTTATCTTCAATAATGTAAACAATGTATGGCGATGCGATGCCATTATTGTCTACCCTAGAAAACAATCCCCGTGCCAGTGGTGCTGGACACTAGATTTTTTATGAAAACAGATGGCCTAGAGTAGAATACAAGAATTTATTAATAAAAATACAATTTTACACGTCCATTGTTGATTTCACAATTATAATACATTATGTAGAGACACACTTATTGTACGCTACGCCATCTGACGTATCCCGCGTCGTTTATTATTCGTCTCCTTGTATTATCAATATTTAGATCTTAGAAAATGTACATCATGTTCTGACGGAGTGTGTGTGTCCGTAATGCGGCACAACGACAAGATTTTAGGTGTTCATATGATTATAGCATAGGTATTTGTAATAGCATTTTATTTTCCCCGTACTTCGAGGAAGCCAAAATGCTAGTCAAGTTGTATCTACGAGTTACATAAATAAGTATTTTATAATCCTCCTCATCGATTGTGATGAATGACGAAGATAGGATTGACATAGTCACTGTGTGACAAAACTCCATCAAAATAAAGAAAGATATTATAGAAAATAAAATATTTTCTAAAAGCCCCTTCATTCCTACGCCGTATTAGCTACCCAGAGGCATAGCGAAAAATTTAGCTTGGTTACGCGCGTCATCCCGACGGGCATTTTATATGTACCGACCCACTCTTCTTTCGCTACCGCCCAGGGTAGAGAATACCTGAATAGAGCTTTACTTTTATTTATTTCACAAGTCCAACCTACAATATCAAATTAAATGCTAATTCACTTTCTTAAGTGTGATGGTTGTCAAATGCTTTACCATAACCAACATAATATGGCGTGTTTTAAAAAACGATAAAAGTTGTTTTAAAAAACGATAAACCGACTTCAAATTCCCTTACTTTATTTTAAGCTTTGCGGGATAAATACTAATCCCCTGGGGATGAAAATTAATGGACCCCCTCGGGATTATTTTCTATACAATAGTGAAAGAATATTCAAAATCGGCACATAATTGGCGGAGATATCGCGTAACATAGTACATAAAAAACACAGTCGAATAGAGAACCTTTTGAAGTTGGTTAAAAAAATCGTCACTTTTATAGTCTCATCTATTTGAGCATCATTTTTTTTTTTGGAGTTGCTTCTAATCGTTGCGCGACCGCCCCTTTGTCTTCGTTTGTTAATTCGGCTTCTAGGGTTCCTTGAAACTTTATAGACTTTATTGTGGAAGTTTAGTCATTAAAGCCATTTAAGTCATTTTGCTTTCCTGACGTACTTATTTTTTATTGATAATGGTAAAGCGTTTGACCACCATCTCACTCGGGAAAGTGAAGATGTGGCCTAAGATGGAGCACGCTTTCCCAGGAACTTATTCATTCGGGATTTGAAGACTCCTAGATTGTACTCTACCGGAAAAACAGAAGCAGGAAGTTCGTTCCACTCTTTACCGGTACTTATAATGAAAGTTTTACTGAACAGAACACAATTAACTAGTTACAGCTTATGAGCTGAACTAAACACATTCAAAACTCAAAAAACTCTAATGAATCTGGGGTCCCTAGATGATTATGATGCCGAATTCCGGCCTCGGCGATCAGTCTTAACGGAGACTAGTCATGTCGCAGGACATATTAGTGCACAAGTGTGTATGCTCTCTGTGCCCTCACTCTTATCCTATTAATATTATAAATGTCAAAATTTGTGAGTATGGATGTTTGTTCCTCTTTCACGCAAAAACTACTGAACTGATTGGGGTGAAAGGTATGGGTATAGTTTGGGACCTTGAATAACATTTAGGCTATTTTTTATCCAGACAAAACACGGGCGAAGGCGCGGGCAGCAGCTAGTAATCTAATGGGATGGCAGACCGACACGACAGGGGAGAGGTCTGGCGCAGGACCAAAAGCTTAACTTGTTTTCCGATGCTTGAGTGTAACACCGCCTACTTCCTATCTCGGGGCTGCGACTGAAAACTGGGGTCCGTGGAACCCAGTATGGGAATCACACAAGTGTCACCACACTGTACTTAATCCCATTTTAATTGGTAGTTGATTTGGATGACGGGTGGCGAATATGAAGATAAAGGGTCTTGTTGTTTCCAATTTTTTTGTAGGTACCTAAACAATGTGTTATGTCCATCCAAAGGTTACCTGGAAGAGAGCCATAACGCCGACCATTGTAGATGTTTTTTGGAATGTCTATTTTTATTGTATTTTTGTTGGTGTTCAATAAAGATTTTTGTATTGTATTGTATGTATTAAAATATCGGTCATTGGTGTCTTGACAATAAACTCATCAATGAGACGAATGCTGAATGAAATCACCATTGAATTTCATTTTCCGTATTCGGACTACTTTGGGCCAAAGCCAGTGGGACGAACATGGAATAACTCGTGTTGACATCTACGACAGGCAAATTAATAGCATTGTTTTGGTTAGGAGTTTGGCAATTACTGGGAGTGTGTCAAAAAACTATGTGAATAAAAAAGGTTCCTACGTTTCTACGGAACCCATAAACCTAACGTATTTTATTCAGAATCGTCACTAACCGCTAAAAGAATACTTGGCGGCGAAGTAATTAATAATGGAGGACCGGCGGCGATTTATCGCTCTATTAAGGCAATAAATTTGTAAATAAACTGCTCACAGTTGTGGAACATGGCTACGAAATATAAGTATATACATAGGTATATGTAAAGGATTTGTAAAGGAGACCCGTTTAACCTAGGGAAAAATTAAAATTAAAATAGTATTACGTGTGACCTAGGTATAGGACGGGTTTTGCTCGAACTTGACAAAATAACAATTAACATGCTAAAGGTTTCTTCGTTGCTTCTTTACTTTAGTCTACATACCGAAGCGACACAAATCAAAAATATCACCTTATTTCCGTTTCTATTTTATTACAAGAACTTGACCTTTTCTATGTTTTTAGTAATTATTTTCTGAAATAAAGTATTTTTAGTTTGATTTGAATATAAAAACCTACAGATTGTATGATGTTTGTGTTCTTTAAATAAATAAATACAGATTTGTCAAAAAATACAGTGTTACATTGCAATGAGATTTTATGACTACATAGAGTTATATTGATATTATGTGTAGTGCCAGTTTTACGTAATATCATTAGAATAATAAAGAGTTTGATGTGGTTGATTTTTATAATTATTTTGTCGTTATCATGAGGATTCTCTTCTTATCCCATATACACTCCTATAAAAAAAGGAGCACAATAAATACAAGATACATATTGCTCAAATAAAATCAGAACAATTTTTATTGCAAGTTTATTGATATTTAGAGTGTATTGGAACGCCCTCCAACACCGAGGCGGGCTTTCATACCGCTGGCTGTTGATTCGAATAGATTTTCTGAAGTTTGAAACCAAAGAGGTTTTATATGCTGCGTTTGCTCTTTGAAACACAAGTGGAACATAGCCTCGTAGTATGATAGAGTAAAACGGAGTGTAAGAGGGTGAATAGAAATGAACGAAATACTGGAGCAAGACATTACCTATGTATCTGGTATCAGTGGAAGTACCCTTCGTCCGTGACTGTTCACCTCCTGTGTCAGTAGATCTGACCTCTACAATAGGATTTTATGCTCCAGTATTTCGTCTATTTCTATTCACCCTGGAGTCTCTATTCACCCCGTTGCAGCGACAAATTATGCTGATCTTTGTAATTTTTTAAGAGGTTGCGTTGATCACTCGTCCCTATTTCGCCTCCCTCTCTATCACGTTACATTCCTATAATGTCGTCTTTCTGCATCTAGTCAATCTCCCTAAATGCTCATATACACGAGCGGCAAAGTGCTAACGGCAGGGTAACTGTAGCCGTCGACACGCGCCGACGGCTGCCGTAGACAAGTGTCGACGGTAACAGTTACCTCTCGAAAATTCAACACGTCTAAACAGTATATGAGCACTAACTCATATAAGCTAAAGCTTATTCATGACGAAAACTTTTTAGTGTTGAGGTATAAGAGTAGTCATTATTTGTTTATTAGTTCCTTAAAAAGTTTTGTAGTTGACTGTTCAATGTGCTATGTGATAGGAACAGGAGGAATTAAATTTATAATATTACATTATTCCCCCTATTTTATATTCTATATAACATGAGGACATGGGTGTCCCGGTGCTCCTATCAGTAGGAAGCATTTAGTAAGAGCACGAGGAAGAAACGCCCATGCCGTATTGTATCTCTTTCTATTAGTTCGACGCTAGAGTACAAGTAGTAACAACATGGCTGGTAGCATTATTTTGTGTGCCTCAAGCCGACCTCTTTTTGTGTTTTTGCCTACATTTGCCATAACTCTGCTATAATCGCAGTGATTCGCTTGCCAACTTGTTTACGTGTATCATACCGACACAAAAACATAGCCCGCCCCAAAATGTAATTAAATTTTTAAAAGTACTCCGAGTACAGCTTTTTTGTGATAGCTAACTCATTTTTAAATGATAATTAGCTCTCCTTGAGCAGTCTGGTAAAAAACAAAGGTACTCATTACATTCAATACTTTATAGAAGTAGTTAAGTTGAGCGTATGATTGGATGGGTGAAAAGAGTCACAACACAAAATGAAACTTTTTTCACAATTTTATAAAGTATGTATATTATGCTACCCACAGTTAAAGAGTCATAACTCATAACAATAACGACGTTATGCCTCCAGCTCCATTTTCTATAACAATGTAAACCTTTCTATATAATTCAAAAGTAACTGACCTCATTTTATTACAAAGTGTACCAGCCATTATCCGTATGTTATGCCGTGAACCGGGATAGGCATTGGCCCTGCATTTGCATAATGTATGTTTGCGCGAATTTTTTACTCTTGGACTTTTATCTGCTGAATTACTTTCGTTAAATGATACTAAAAATTAATCTAATGCGTTTTATAGTGTAGGTAGATGTTAAAGCAATAAAGCAGTTGTTACTTACAGTAAATTCCTAAAAATCTATTAAAGACATCTTCAGGTAGTGCTGCCATCTATAGGAGCAACTTTTTAACCTTTAGACAGGTGAGTTCAAGGTGAAACGTTCCGTACAACGTAGTTAAGGTATGAACGAGCGATAGTAAAAGCCCTGTGTATGAAACCTAAAAAGCATTCCATTATACGCAGCAAAAGGAGCTAACAAATAAATATTTGCAGAGTATTATTGGAATTGCTGAGGGATGCCTTTGTAATTGATTTCATTGGAAGTTTTTGCTTTTCGAACTGTATTTGCAATAAGACACTGCGGCTCGCGTTTGCAGAAATTAAATAAAATGCAAAAATACGCGCGGGAAATGAATGTTTTCGCTGAAATAATGTTGCCAGAGTAATTAAAAATTTAAAAGAGAATTCTAGAAAGCATGCTCGATATTCCTGATACGTTTATTTTTCCAATGTTTTATTTCACTTGTCAAGACATTGAATTCTAAAAATGCATAACATTAAATATTATACAATAATACATGTAATTAACATTTACAGTCGAATTCAGTGTAAATTTATATTATTTTTGTAGGAATGTTATTTTATACCATACACAGGTCCTGTATTCTGACTCCAATAACCTAACTGCCCTAAAAATAACTTTTTTGTTGGTTTTATTAAGACGGATTACATGAAAGGATTATCGTAAAGATTACACTATAGTAAAATTAATTTTGAACAATATTTTCTACAATTTCAGATAACGTTTTACGATTACGGCAGACATTGTTGTCCCTTTACATAATTCCACAAATTGTAGCCAGGAAGTCTACAATTTGTGGAATTCTAAACTTTACGAGTTCCGTGGATATTTTATTTGAGATATTCATTTGAGCGAAGGATTAGGTTGGAATGGAAAATGTTGGGGCATTTACAATGTAGGCTCTCGTCTGGTCTTCAAAAGAGTTGGCTTACAAAATAGGTTCGACAAGAATGTTTTGTTTCAATAGAATATTACATTGATGAGCCTCCTTTACATAAAAATATAGGTAGGTAATATGTGCTACTCAACAATACCATAATATATTACATAGACAAAGAAAATATCAATCAAATAATATAAACAAATTAAACTAGTAGTATTTACAGTTGAAACAATTGAGCTGACTGCAGACTGTTGCAATATAGTATACCCTTACCTAGTAATAAGGTGTAAATCTTTTCCAGGTTCATTTTAAGTTATCGATGAACCGTCGTACGTATATTTATTACCTATGTAAAGCTGTGATTTACCAACAAAGAAAAATATGTAATATAGTTTTATTGTCAAATAGGTTGGTACCTAGTTTCGGGTAGGTTCCCGTGAGATCTGCAAGAATTCTGCCCGCCCATACCGAAACTGCTAATTAATTAAAGCAAACTGATTACCTATACACCTTTCGGTTCGCCAATAACGGCACAATCCAAAATGAAACCATTTTAAAACTTGCTGATTAGACTCAAAACTACAGAGCAAACTGTGAAATACGTGATCCATCGTAAAACCCATGTGACAATAATTGGTGCGATTAGCTTTCTAATTAGAGCCGGCCGACCCCCCCGCTCGAGGCTAGTCATTAATTTGGTTGACTGTACCTGCTCTGAATACAGACGCTGATTTGCGAAACCTCGGCGTTGGTCTTTGCTGGTCAATTCAGATGTACTATCCGTATTTTTATCCTACTATAATATTACAAATGTAAAAGTTTGTAAGAATGTGTGGTCCTCTTTCACGCAAAAACTACTGAACTGATTAGGCTGAAATTTGGTATGGGTATAGTTTGGGACTGGGAATAACATAAAGAGGCAATTTTTTCTCCCGATAAAACGCGTTCAAAGGCGTGGGCCCATGGTCCCCGAAAATTATGCCCGGCGTTAAACCCGCAGCATATTTTTCGGCCTACTTGAATAGTTTTAAAAATACAAACTCATATAATTTAGCGTGTTTCAAAAAACGATGAACCGACTTCAAATTCCTGCACCTCTTGTTTATGGCCGTCGCCATGGAAACTGTTTGTTACCGGTCATTGTGTTGTTTTCAAAAACCGAATAGTTGACTTCGAATCCCTTACTTTCACACTATTTGTAAGATCTGCGGGATAAATACTAATCCCATGGGGATAAATTTAATGGGACCACCTCTAGATCCTTTTCTATAGAATAGTGAAATAATTTTCAAAATCGGTCCATAACTGGCGGAAAGATCATGTAACATACATACAAAAAAGCATACAGTCAAATTGAGAACCTTCTCCTTAAAGTCGGATGAAAACTACTGTGTAACCTACCAACTCTAACAAGTAATTACCTATAAGTTTTATAGAACCGGCCTTCACGTTCCCTTTCCCAGAATGTTAGTAAATTTTGTATCGGACCATAGATTAAATAAGTTCGATCAGGAGCTGAAAGCGGAGAAAAAACGTCGAAGTTTGGGACGCGAACGCTTTTTGCGGGCTACGACGAAAAGGCGTGACCGGTGCAGCTGATTGAAAACAGCTTCTGCATCTGATTGGATATAATCTGATACAGGCTAGGGGGAACATATCTATTCAAGTTCAGGTTTAAAATATCTATTCAGCCCGATCATTTGCTGTGATTTTTAGCTCATATTGAGTGATTTTTATGGCAGAATTGTGTCAATCCAGCCGCAGAGCCATTAACCAAAAAGTTGAAGTTGAGTGATTTTTACTATCATATACTTAGTACGTACCCTATGCACAGAATCCTACTAATATTATAAATCTCAAAGCTTGTAAGTATGGATGTTCGTATGTTCCATCCAGTCCTACTGTTATTTCGATTATCTGTTTGTACAGAAATATTCCAAATAGTAAGACTAACTAATCGCACTTATTGGATATGCAGATTTTATTCCAAATAGAACTACTGCTAGTGAAGTACAGTCAAATAAAAAAGAAAAAAGTAAATCATTTCAGTAATTTTTGCGTGAAAGAGTAACAAATATCCATCCATACATCCATCCTTACAAACTTTGACATTTATAATATTAGTAGGATAGGATATCATTTTATTAGGTTACTGATATACATACCTACTAAGATCACCACTCAGTGGAGTCCCAACAGAGGAAGGCGTCGCGGTAGATCGAAATAACTAGCTAAGAATCATGATGCATGAAGGGATCAAGGATCAAGCCTTTACGCAAAAGGAGGACGTTATAACAAGTATAAAAAAAAACACCTAGACATTCGGTAAATTACCCCTTTACAGAATTTTCAGATAATTTATCCATCCCATTGCCCGTGTTTCTGAAAACATGAAAGGATTGCAAATGAAAAACAAACGAGATAAAGGTATAAAAGCCCCAGGTCCGTTATTCTTCATTATTTCGAGGCATTAGCGGTGTCCGGGCTCAGAGGACGCAATGACGCGAGGAAAGAAAGGTTCGTCTCCATTTGAAACAGCTTCGAGTATATTCGCCTCTTTCTGAGGCACAAAATACACGCAGCTAATGATGTGTTTTTACTTTTGCTTTACTTTTAGTGTAGTCTACAATCTACATGTGTGACCTAGATACGGTGAGACCTATACTCCGATTTAGAATCCAAGATATTTTATGTCAACAAAGACATTTATGAATGAAAACTTAACAAAAACTGATAACAATAACAGAAGACAACAAGGTGATAGCAAAGTTAAAACACTTAAAACTAAAACACAAACTTTAACAACGCATAATCTTGTGTAGCAAAAAAATAATAATTTGAAAGCGACAAGGAACTAGAGATAAATTAAATCATGAATGCTTACAAAACTAAAAATGTTTTGAGCTTCTGTGCTTTGCTTCGATGGTAGATAGAAAGAAAATACTTTTATTGCAAACTTAAAACTAGAAAACAGTTTATAAATGGGACAAAAACAACATAAGTGACAATGGGCGATCTTATCGCTCAAGAGCGATCCCTGCCAGACCTGGCTAGTTAGGGTTGATACCAATGTCGTAAAATATTTTACACCAATATTCCTTGGATTTTGTAATCCCTTTGTATACAAAAAATATCCAGGTTTTTGAATTGGAGTATAGACTGCAAGTTTCAGTGACTTCTCTTTTACTCGAACAGCATTGGGTTGTTTTTATTTATTTATTTAGTAAGGCAGTACCAACAAAACACATAATAAAACATTGTTATATAAGCTTAGTGTAAAGATTATACTACAGAATGTGTGCTCATAACAGGTCTGCACAACATTTACATTAAATGCACAAACAACAGCTAAAAATAAAGAAATACAGAACGAAATAATATTTTTAACAGTCTAAACTCCGAATCACTATCTCAAGTGGAAAATTTAACTATTTTCATAAAAAAGAATTCAAAATTCAAACGTTGAAAACCACACGTAACTAATGAATGACATAAATCAACTCCGAAAAAAGCTTACGAGGCTCCTAAAGGAGGCTTGAAAGTCAATAATTATTATAGAGATTTAAGTATCCTTAAAAAGAAACAAAACGCAATCACAAGAACGCTCTATGGAAACAAAACAGAATCGCTGGTTTTACGTGTTCTATTCTGTTCCTTCACTTAAGCCGCTGTTCATTTCGTTTGCTAAACTCACAGGAAGAAGTCGGTCTTTTTATCAAAGTTTTCAAACAAGAAAATGTAGATTTAGCCAAAGGAACTCTCAACTCTACTTGTTATTTTAAGTGGTGCTTCAAACACCGCGTAAGTCCCACAAGTCCCCTCCTCCAGGCTCTCTTAAAGCAGGTTTTGAGCGGCGTTTAAATTATGGTGAAGGTGGCTCGGGTTAAGGATATCGACGACGTGCTTAACTTCTTCTAATTATCTTCTTCCTAAGATCCTCTCTTGCTTTTTTATAAGGAAATGTTATTTTTAAATTGCTCTTTTTAATGATTTACTGAGAAATGAATAGGTTATTGCAATTCTGAGCATGCAATTGCAAGATGACACCGTCTTTAGGCAAAGTCGTATTAGTTTTAACCGACTTCGAAAAAAGAGAAGATTCTGTGTTCGGCCGTATGTTTTTTAATGTGAAATTTCATTGATTTCTCCGTCACTTATGGACCGATTAGAATTATTCTTTTGCAGTTTTATAGAAAATGATCCCGAGGTGGTCCCATAAAAATTTTACTCCCGCGAGATTATTATTTTTCAGATTCAACAATTTTTTTTCTGAAGGCTTACAAAATAAGCACTAAGACAAGTTAAATTTTATACTATAAACAGTATAAATATAGTAATTACTATCAAATAAGAAATAAGATAATTTATCCCGCATTTCTTATAACTATTTCAAACTAGGCTAGCGGAAGTCGTTTTTTAGCTTTTTCAAAATAATCGAATTACTTTCATATTTTATTAAAACTTATTAAAAGAATATAATAATACCTTCACTCTCAAATTTTAATTCAATTAAAACTCTTACGTACGTACATATATCAATTACTGTTTATTAGGGCAAGCTTATGTCCAGCATTGGACTGGTATAGGCTAATGATTATGATAATTCAATTGTGGCTTACCAATTCTGAAAGTGTACTCGAACCGTGTGTGCCGTTCTTCTCATCTGACATCAAACATTTTACTCTCAAGCCTCAGATTACAGCGAGCAACTACAAAGGCTGAAATACCTCGGCAATCCAGCTGATGTCAACTGCCAATTTCCACTTTATTGTCGTGTCCTCAAGTCCTAAATTCCCGAGGCTCGATAGACCGGACGTGACTCGATTATCGTATTTCACAGTAATAGGTGTCCAATGCAGCTGATCCGCATTGCGCTACACTCGGAGATTATTTACATCATGAGGACACGAGAGACATCGCTAATTTGGTAGAACACTGACGTAATCCTAACCAATATCATCATCATATCAGCCCATACACGTCCACTTCTGGACATAGGCCTCCCCCATACGACGCCACAAATAGCGGCCCTGAGCCGCTTCCATCCATCGCCCTAACTAAGCAACCAATCGACTTGATTATTGGCATTTGAAAGGATGGAGAGTAACATAGGTTTTTTGTTCAGGTAAAACATAAAATTACCACGGGAGATTTACGGGAAAAAATACCTTTTATTCACCCTAGAAATGTGAAATTAGAATTTAACGCGGGTGAAACGGCGGGGAACAGCTAGTTACCAATAAGGCGCTTCTTAGGGAGGCGTAAGCCCACCTGTGAACTGGTATAGACTTGTTTATTTATTAAAGAAGATAGAAGTATACACTGTTAAAACCAAAGCACTATCTTATGCTACGAGTATTACCTGTAAATCTATGTTAAAACTTAAATATGATATAAGACTTTTAACTATAACATTTGGCTTGTCGTGGAATATGTCGACATGCTGGAAGTCGTGCACGAAATTGTTCAGAAGTTGCTTCCATGCTTAGTTCGGAGGGAGACGCCATAGAAGAAGCGGTTCCGTCGCCGTCGAGTACTTGCACGCACGTAGATATTTG
Organism: Eupithecia insigniata; assembly: GCA_947859395.1. Taxonomy (NCBI): domain Eukaryota; kingdom Metazoa; phylum Arthropoda; class Insecta; order Lepidoptera; family Geometridae; genus Eupithecia; species Eupithecia insigniata. The sequence goes on from OX402011.1 coordinate 11,545,092, forward strand.
ATACGAAGATATTTTGTTGATGTTGTTGCGTTGAAAGAACAAAAGAAACACCCGAGACAAAAATAAACCATAAGTCAAAGTAATAGGCAAACTAAGTTTCTTTGTAAGAGGCGAGCAAAAAAATGTAAATATATTTCGATCTGGTTAATTCCGGTTTAAGAACTTTATTTCTCATAAAGAATAACTTCACTTACATACGAAAACAATACTAAATGTTCCCCGCTGTTTCAACCGCGTTAAATTCGTAAATCTGTAAATCTCCCTTGGGAATTTGATGTTTTACCAGGACAAAAAGTATAGCCTATGTTACTCTCCACCCTTCAATTTCCTATGCCAAAAATCAAGTCGATTGGATACTTAGGGCGTGAAAGACGAACAAAAAACAAACACACTTTCGCATTTATAATATTAGTTAGGATGTAACTTATTAAATGTACAAAATAAATGAAAAGCTTCCTAGGATGTTGTACCGAATTCACATGTTCTCAGTATTCGTATCGCGGACGTATAAAGAGACCAATACCGCCCGACTCATTTGCTGAGCCGGTACCGGGTCTAGGTGGCCGGATACGCGTTAATTGCACGTCTTTATTCCACGCAGATAGGTATACGAATAGCTCACAATTTTTATACCTACATATACTAAATCATATTATCCTATACGAAGACCTGTCTACTAGGAGTAATGAATTAGATCAGGATAGCGGATGAAGTTGTAAGCGCAATGGGTTCTCAATGAGTGCAATTAATTAATTGTGGAGTTTCTTGTGTGTGTCTGAGTGTATGTATGTTTGTTGTCTGGGGATGTACTGCCGTACTAACATTTGTCTAGCAGTGTCGAACATTACCTACCTAATCTGTGCCAGTGTTGCCATTCGACGTGTTCTGGAAAGAATAGAAAACAATTCATTGAATGCCCAGCCTAGACGAACTTGACTAGGCTTTCCATACCTTAAGGGCTTAGACTTAGAACGGAATAACATTTCATGTAGCTTAAATTTACAGCCTGCTACCATGAGCAGAAGCTCCCTAGACATTGTTTTGTCCAGACAAGAATAAATAAATATGCTATAGGCACAGTACGTAAATGATTAAAGTTGAGTTAAATTTCGAATATTTTACGCTATCGCTGATATTTTTTGTTTTCTTTCACGGTCGCGGGATATCGGAATGCTTACCCCGATAGAAATACTCCTTACCACTCGTTACCTTCGAATATTCATTCTATTAGCTATATTAACTCTATGCTCATAACCTTCAAAGACGTAACATTCTGAATTCAAATCACAACTTTTAAAATTCCTCGTTCGACAGCCAGATATTTCCGAGAGCAGAGAACGGGGTAGGCTACTCCATTTGGAGGTTTTATTGCCTCGAGTTTACGAGGTTGGTACCGAGTTATTGCTCCAAACAGATAGGTACTGGTTTTACGTTTGGTGTATGTGGAACATACGTAAAATAACATGTCTAGTTGGAAAAGCTTCTAAAAGCGCTGTATTTTCTTTGCTCTGCTCTGAATACCCTTGGTTGTATATGAAGTACTAGTAACAGTTATTATACTTACCTACTTCTGAGTCGTATGTATGTGTAATTGGTATGATGACTGATTTTGAGAAACTACTTCTAGATGTTTTTTAGATATCTACTAAATACAAAATAAATCATACTACTGCAAAAAAAAATGATTTTGACGGAAAAATTCAATTCAATTTCACTATAAAACGCTAAAATACTAGTGGCGTCTAACTGTAACGTCACCGATGCATGAACAACTATACAGAATGACCATAATATTGTCAAGAGAACAAGTCAGACCTTTACCATAGTCAGTCTGTTGTGTGTGTGTGTGTGTATGTTTATACACAATATGTAATGTGTGTACATTACATATTGTGAGGGCATGACGTCACAACTCTGTATTCTCTGATAGGTGTTTAAAGTGTCATCGCGGATTGCTGTACGTATTTTTATTTTATCAAAATAATAATTATCCTTGATCAAAATAAAAAATATAATACGTGTTTTGTAATCTATGGTATCTATATAATTCTGTAAATAAATAATTTTGATAATTTTTATTAACTGTCATCTCATCATCCATGTTTGCTGAAGGTCGTAAATGTTTTTGTATTACGGAAAACACAATGCATTTGCAGCAAATATAAAGGTAACACTGTAAAGACCTAAGAATAGGAAAAAAAAGTAGCATAAAAACACCTTTTTTTTCGCGTACCTATGTTATTCATACTCAGCAACTTCAACTTCTTTTATGGCGCCGCCGCTTGCTTTTCGATACGACTCTGCCAGTGTCTATGACAGAGTGGCATAAACTTTGAAAACAGAATATGATTGACTTAACCCATTCGCTGCCACCAACGCAAGGTTTGAGTTCTGTGAAACTTCACTCTTATGCTTGCAACGCACCGTTTTGAGTTGATTTCAATTTCAAATCATTTATTTACCATATATTCACAGGGAACACTTGGTCAATTCAATTGCTACAAAATATAATATAGGTACAATAAAAAATAGTAATAATCAAAAAAATATATAAATATCTAACGAATGGCTGTGAAAAGCCATGAATAATGATAAGTTTATATAATCAAAATTAAAATGAGTGCGGCTGTAAAGAGGCTTTGTCTTAAAAACTAAGGTTATCTAGTCAGTCCACGACTTTTTGTCATTAATGTAGTCATTGATACAATAATGAGCTTTGTTTGATAGGTTTTTATGAACATGTTTCTTAAATGCTTTTTCTGGTAAGTTTACAATATGACTAGGAATTTTATTGTAGCGAACAGAGTTACCTACGAAATACTTGTTGAAACTGCATAACAAATAAAACAACCGGCACCAGAGTGATGTCACACAAGTTGTGGTGGCAGTGTATGGGTTAACGAAATAAAAGGAGTGAGAGCCTGGTGACCTGTAAAACAGGTTTTTTTACAAACATAACGCAGGCACCAATCTCGCACAATGTATCTTTTATACCTACTTACGGCCTTATGCATAATAAATCGCTATCGTAGGTTTAGTATTGACTTACTTAAACTGTTCGCTAAGATAAGCCAATGATTGCTTACATCGCGAACCACTAAAGGCTCACTAGTGCTTTGTTAACAAAAAACATTATTCATAATAGTTTTCTTACGTTTGCGGCTAGTTAGCAGCTCGCTAACTTTAGCAAACCCAGACCCCTACTTTACGTGTTCTAGAGTGTGAAAAAATGGCCGAAATCAATCAGCTGTTTGTGATTATTTCCATTCCAATTTACCGCCAAGTTATTCCACTCCAAATAGTAAACAATTCAACTTCTTTTTTAATGATGCCGCTTGCTTTTCTTTCGCTAGGACTCTGCCAGTGTCAGTATGAAATGTCATAAACTTCAAAATAATATCATCGGTTCTGCCAAAAAGGTAGTATAGTATGTATAAGTAGGCTGCTTGATCTTAGGCGTGGATGGAGGATTTATGCTTACTACTATGCTCAGTCTACGATCTTAGGGCCCGTTTAGATACGTGGGAATCGCGCGAATTCAAATCGCGTGGTTTGTATCCCGGCTGGACTAACCGCGCGGTTACGTCTGAACGATTACAAACAAAAACTAGTATAAATAAGACCCGCGCGGTTCCGCCTCGGGTACCAAGCTCCGAAGTGTGCCATGCTGGCACTTCTTGGGGTGCCCTGGCACCCCAAACCCGAAGGGGTGACAACGGAAGCTCACAAGCACAGCTAGATCATAAAAAGTGGGTAGAAATCCGCCCCATTTACTAACCCACGCTACGCCGCCACTGGCTCCGAACCGAACCAGCACACCGTTCGAGAAATTACGTCGTGGTAACTTGAAACGAATGCTTGTGGCATGATTAGGTTCCATAGCTGAACCATACAAAATCATTTACAATAGGTAAAATACAGAGTTAATCAATCTATCTTTCTTTGAGGAACTAACTAAAATACGACGGCAATATCTCACTGTAGCTACTAAGTTAGTATTATTATAATATTCTCTGCTACTACAGTGCAAACTATGCATAAATAACACAAGTATTGATATACAGTCGATAAGCGTTTTGGTCCGAAGAAATCCGCAGAGTTACGGTCCGCTAAAGGTCCGCATAGGTATAAAAAAGTCCAAAACAGACCAAAAAAATCCGCACCGGCAACGCTGCTAGTTAGTTTTAACAGACGAATATCGCGAGGCGCTTACATTTTCAATATTATCGCGTATCATATCGCGGATCGCAAGATTTCTAGATAATATCACCATACTGTGATACGGCTTATTATACTATCAATATTATCGTGACACGCCGATATTATTGAACGTGTAATATACCAATGAGGTGTCTATGGTTTGCATTTGGAGCATAGACTTCCTATATTTCTTTGGTCTATGCTTACCTATTTTAGTAGTTATGCAATAATATTTATTATTTTAGTAGGTAAATTTATATTCAGTTATACTCAAGGGTAAAAAACAACACAACAAAACATACAAGTGTTTGAATTCGGCAATATTAACGGTCGCTAAGCTCGCTCTAGCTCACGTAAAGAAGGGATCTGGGTTTGCTAACCAGCTGCTAACTCGCCGCTAACGATTTCATTATGAATAACCTTTTTTGATAACAATGCTCTAATCAGCCTCTAGTGGGCCGCTAAATCATTATGCATAAGGCCGTTAGTATTCTAGTTTTAAATCCAAGCTCATTGTGTTATAGAACAATAAATGATCTACTTATTTATATAAAAACTATGAAAGGACTAGTACTTCGTCACGTCTCTTGCAAGCACTGACTTTACGAACCTGCAAAGTTCTCATAATAACTACGGAACTACATAGGAGCCGAACCGATAATTTTGTTCGAGGAGCGATCCGACCACAAGCTCGCCGACAAAGTTTTACAACTTGCGATATTGCGTACCACCAACTTTGGAAGTTTACAAAAAGCTTAGCTGGATCTGGCTGTGGCTTATTGCGAGACGGTACCTACAGTTATTGGTGGTTCTCATATTTCTAAAATCAGTATTGAATCTAGCAGGGAAGACCCAATTTATGGAGCCAGATTCTTTATGTGGATTACCACGCAGTTTCTTAAATAAAAACTCGCTTATTTAAGCTATTTTAGCTTAGCTATTTTAGACAAGGTCCAATTACATGTAAGATCCAACGATCCTTTCCATTCACGGTTGTCTGGTCGAAATCGCTGTTACGCTTGCCAGCAACCAGCCCATGCTGGGGTAGAGGCCATTTTCTGCCTTTCGTGTTACATTAATTAGTATTTTTATGTAATTTATATTGTTTTGTTTAAGTTTGTTTGCAAAATTATCTTATTTTTCTTTTACAAATGTCACCTATTTTATAATTATGTAAATTATTTCAATTATTATAAATAATTTTCTATGTAACTACCCAACCTACGTTGTGAATCTCAATCCGATATCCGTAGGTATATAATTAATACTTAGTTTTTTTTCAGTGATAAGGTGCTACTAAAGTAGCCTATGATATGTCATTCCAGGTGTAGAACTACATCTACGCATACTTTTTCTGCCTAATCCGTTCAGTAGTTTAAGCGTGAATAGGTAGGTAACAAACATCTAAAGATCCAAGAAATTTTAATAAGATCCCAAAATGTTTCGACTTCGACGGGACTTGAACCCGCAACCTTTTTCGAATTCTACGTCACATGACCTCGTGGCGCAATTGGCAGCGCATCCCGTACTGAGGGAGGGTTGCGGGTCCAAGTACCGTCGAAGTCGAAAAATTTAGTTTAGTTCTTATTAAAATTTCTTAGAAACTATCCCCAGTGTGAGGCTTACGCACTATAATAGCAAAAATCTACAGATCCTTCCAAACTTTCACATTTATAATATATATAAAAATATATTTCACATTCATAATAGTGTGTTATTTTACTCACAATTTTTATTTTTATTTCCCTGTAGCGTAATGCACGTATTAATAAAATTCGGAAGCACCATCACGCACAAGGTTCAAGTGTGATCGCAAATTAAAAAAATATATGAAAGAGATCAGGCGCGCGAACAATTTATATTACAGGATTTCATTAAAATTGTTACAATTTCAAAGCATTGGCTCGAAAAATACGATATATTTACTTCATACAAATATTATAGATGCGAAAGTTAAGATTGACATATACATAAGTACCTATTCACTCCTGAACGTCTAAATAGACGGGTGCCACGAAACATGTGTATTTATGTACATAAAAACCTTAAAAAATCATTAACTCTTACAAATGTATTATGATATAAATATCACAATATGTATGATTGATATTATACACTCACAATACAATACAATACAATATCTTTATTGATAACACTACGTTATACGTCGAGTACTAAAGTAAAAGTTATTTTATAAATAACATATCTCATATTAAAGTTATAAATTCAGAATAAAAAAATAATAATCATATAACAATAAAAATTAATTATTAACATTATCAATTATACATTTCAAATAAATTTTATTAACAAATTGGCAATTCGTAGAACTCGTTAATCGAGTAAAACGAATTTTTCAGAAGCCGTGGAGGTTGCATCTCCTCGGACCGTGTCCGGCAGCCTGTTATATACAGAGGGACCCATGACGTACACGGACCTCTCCGATTTGCGCAGTTTATGAGTTGGTGCGACTTAAATATGAGCTAATTTGTTGCTGCGGAGAGCTCGGGGGGTGTCACAAATACATATATCTAAGTCAACCAGTAGAAACGTGACGTAAAATATGAACTTTACCAATATTCTCCCTATCTGGGGTCAAATTCTGCTTTCAATCGCTGAACTAAGACAATGATATCGTCACAGAATTGTCCATAGATGAAAGAAACTCTAGATAACGCGTACAGTGCTATTTGCACGGAAATTGATCAAATTGTTTCTTTCCTTGACACTTTTGTCACGCGTCCCTCTATAGTCGCTTTCATAAAAGGTCAAATGTCAAAATGTTGATGCTAAGACAATACACTTTGTTATAATGAAGCGATTAATTTAGTGGAGTTATGGTCGTGATTGCGCGCGGACGTAGACCTTTTTTTTACGACTTACGCGATCTGATCACTTTATTATTAAATATTCACGGGTATTTATCGCGTTTATTTACCTATTTTTCCCGACGTTTCCACAAGTTTTACACTCTGTCGTGGTCATGGGATGACAGTTAAATAAACGCGATAAATACCCGTGAATATTTAATAATAATGTATACAATTTTGATTCCATACTTCGCCTCATGTAAATTGGCCCGGTATGATTGATCCATAGAGTTGAGAAGGGACAGAAGGGCTGCATTAGCATATGACATGGCTAGCACGTGCGCGGGTTATTAACTGTGTCTGTTTTAACGTTATGGGGTTTATTTTTAAATTGTCGCTTCTAATTTGAGAGGTGTAGTGTAATTTTCAGAGATATTTCCCTTATCTTTTAATTATTTACTGAGCAACTAATTCGATTAAATTAACCAATTATATTAGTCACATAAGGATTAAAAATTAAATTAAATTATTACATTCAAATTAGTCAAATAGATTAATTGTATTAATAGGTAACGATATTAAAAACAAAAATAGAAGAAATAAATTACACAGGTCAAAATAAATTTAAAAAATACTTAGTCAAAAAATAGGCATAGTAGAAGGTGCATTTTTAGATATTCAATATAGTCAAAACTAGGTACTACTACTTTATTTATTTTATTTACACTGTTTTTTAGGTTTTGCGGGGCAATAGTAATCCTTCGGGAATATTCTTATACGGCCACCCCGCAATTATTCTGTACATATACAAATCCAAAATAATCATCAAAATCGGTCTAAAATTAAGGGAGAAATCGGTGAACATACATAAAAAAACATACATACAGCCGGACATAGCATCTCCTCCTTTTTTCGAAGTCTGTAAAATAGTTTATACTGACGACAAAAGTCTTGAACACTTGACCGCTACTATAAGGTATCTTTCCCTTAGTATACGCATTTGACTTCACTAGAAGGCGATTTCTCGTCCTTAGGTATTGCCCCTTCCCTCGCTTGGGTTGATTTATGGTGCCTGTGCAGTGTCCCGAAAGTGCCTTACATTCATTTTGGACACCCTGTGAATCTCAATGTCTATTGTCTAGTCCCTACCAGGTTTATAGAATTTATGTAGTCTATGGTATCTTAATTTGTAGCTACCTATTATTGAAATTCAATTATGCCATGCCATTTCTATGAGTTTCTATGTGTAAGTAGCAACTAGCCCCGGCTTCGCATGGGTAGTAGAGCATATTATTACTATAGAATGGGTATAGTAAGCTATCCTTAAAAGATAAATACATGCCACCTCGGACTTTTTTGTAGATGTATAAAAGAGGAATATCTCGCTTTTAATTGTTTTGTCATATCTCAAAGGGATTAGGCAGCGTTTTCGATGAAAGCTCCCAGGCGGCTTGACTTTTTCCGACACTTCCAACAATTATCTTTATATTTCAACCAATTTACCCAAAACCTTGACAAATTATATACGTAAACGTTCCTCATGAATCATTCTAACGATTGGTGAAAACCACATGAATTTCTGTTTAGTAGTTTTTGAGTTTATCGCAAACAGACAGATAGACGCGGCGGAGAACTATTTGTTTTATAATGTGTAGTTATGCTGGGACGAGAGCCTACGCGAGTCTACGCACGAACCCGAGGCAAGACGTATGCACCATTTACACACGTCTTCGTCCTGTCTCGTGGTTGCGCGACCAGTGTGTCATCTCGGTATAAGAATAGTTTTTTTATGCAGTTATGAGTTAAAGTTGTATTGGTAATTTTCAATAGAGCTACCTTAAGGCGGTTGTATGCCGCACACTAGCGCCAACGCCTATTTTTACTTATAACTACGCTGAGCACAAGAATTTTAAAATATCCAATCTGTATCCAATGTACAGTTTATGATACTTATCCTAAGCTTTTTTTTTAATCCCTCTGAAATAGTAGTTTGGTGTACCTAATTCAGACAGAGAAGCGAAAACAGAGTTCGGTGGCCACTAAGATCCACAATCAACTTCGCTATTCTGCATAAAGGAAATATTAGAAAACGAATTTATGGCCATTAAAAAAAGCTTAGGATAGGCATCATAAACTGTACATTGGATATTTAAAAATTCTTTTGATAAACGGGTCGCGTTCCTGCGCACTACACCGACAAAAGAGGCTTAATGCGTCGTCGGTGGCAGTCAAAGTGTTAAGCTACCTATATTAAGAATGAACGATTGCTATGCCCAACAGGACGTATGTACTAACTCAAGCTATAATTAGAACCTAAGCTATAATATATATATCTAGATAATCTATGTACATATTCGCAATTAATAAATCAATGAAATATGAACATGTTGTCACGAAAACGTTAGAAACGATGATATTTTTGTGCAAAGATAACAGACTAGACGGCAAACGTTTCAAAATATTATTACAAACAAAATTGCTAGTGTTTGCGCAATACCCGCGTTTTTGCCAACGTAACAAATACCAGCGTTATTGCCAACATAACACGGTGTCGATAGCGGAATATTGTGATAATAATATGTTACTGGCATGATTATTGATCTCTGAGTAGAGTGGTTGGAACATTTCAAATGTCCATAAAGGAAAGGCCGGAAATCTAAAAGAACGAATAAAACCTCTTCTGATCGAATAAAATCTTACAGAAGAGGGTAGGTAGTAGACATGGAATGAGTAGTGATTCGCCGAGTACTCGGCCGTATACTCGGCTTTAAAAATAACGCGGTATCGAGCGCGGTTATTTCCCTTACACAGAGTAACAGAGCGATATTGCATCGCAATGAATCTGTGCATGGGGAATCCCTTTGCGCGGGGAAAACCCTAGTTTCATAATTTATCAACTCATTTGTCACTTTTGTACGAGTATTCACATAGAAGAGGTTACGCTCGTGTGTTTAAATAATTATTTTATGTAGATAACACGTAATTTATTACAAGAAGTAATGATAATAACTGGCTTTTTGTCTTAATCTTTCCGTGTAATATAATTAAGGCCGAGTACTCGGTACTCGGCCGTTAATACTCGGTGCTCGTTTGAACCGATACAATGTGAGCAAAGCCGCGGGTAGAAGCTAGTGTGTATATAAGATAAAAATAACACTAAAATAAAATAAATAAATAAATAATGCTGGACAATCCACACAGCCCCAAGATAAGCAGAGCTTGTGTTATGGGTACTATATGACCGACATATACAATACATTACATACATATATATATATATATATATTTATTATATTTAGAAAATACCCAGAACAAATATTTGCAGATCGTAAAAACAACACGCACTACAGGCGGGAATGGAACCCGCAACCTTCTGCGTCGCAAGCGGATTTTGGCCCGCCACGCCACATCTCGGTCGTCAATTGAGGTCCTTACTCATCTGTTTTATCCAATAAAGCGCCTATCGGATACTTAAATAGATTGACTTTATAAGAACTTTATAAAACAGATCTAATTCAACATGAAAACGTATTACAAAAGCAAAATAAAAACTCAATTTAAGGCCGCGTAAACCGTTCCTAACCGTCGATTAACTATCGCGTGATAGATCAGCTCTACCCGATAATAGATGCCCACTTAAAAGTTTTTTCACTCCAAAACTCATCAATCAGAAGAATTCCCTTGGTGTTTTTCGTTTATCAGTTTATTTTTCGATTTGTACCGTACTAATTTCTCAATTTGAGCTTAACAATTTTTGATATCTACCAAATTCACGTGCTATATTTAATTCTTCATTCATTTATTTATTACTTCATCATACAAATATAATGTTAAATAGCACTATTATATAAGAACTCATATTACCTACAACTATGTATGTATAAGTAAGTCCTATAGGTCATTTAAACATTACTTACGAATTACTTTTTCTCATTATAAATGAACTTCTATAGTTTTTATGAGAAATAAAGCTTGTTTAAACTCAGTATTGTAAAATCGATAAGTTTTTATGAGAAATAAAGCTTCAATATTGTTGTAAAATCGATAAGTTCAAATTAATACATCAAGTTTGGGTGGACGGTTACTTCTTTATGGCAAAAATACACAATAAAAAAACATTAATGAGTGGAAATACAGAAAAATACAATCAAATAGAAACAAATTAGAACTAATATTTACAATTGAAACAGTTGAGCCAAATGCAGACTGGACATAAGATATACTGAGAAAACAATTGTTGTTATTGTTGTTTTACTTATTGATTGTTGTAATTTAATTTTTATGTATGATTAACTTTAATGAACTTATTTAATATATATCTCCAATATTTATTTACACATAACTGCTCTATAAATCATGCTATGTACACATACTTAGGGATAAAATCTAGATTTCAATTTTGTAATATTTTGTGTAATATTTTTGTGTGCCAAATAAATAAATCAAACAAGTTGTTTTATTTGAAACGAACAACCTAACAAGGTAAAGGTTTCTAATTCGCTTCTTACTTTACCTTAAAAAGATCAAAAAATCAAAGTGATCACTTTATTTCCCTGTTTTACTTATGTAATTTTAATTTTGTGACGTGTCCAAGAGTCCTGTAAGGTCTAAAGGCAATAAAGAACTTTGATATTTGATGACGCCATTCTCAATCCCTTTCTATACGCAGGTTATACAAAAGATCCCGTTGACAAGTTCCACAAAAACCCTCAGAGATAATCTCCGCCCGCATCACGCTATAATTAAACTTTATTGTTTTTTGTTTACATTCGGTTTATCCCTGGAATAATGAATTATTTGGGACAAAGAGTGGTAATTGGTGTTTCTGGGCAGGTGTGGGCCCTGCTAATGTTCCCATAAATTGTAAATTTATAACTGGCTACCTTATATCTACTGACCGGCGTTAAATGTTACGTGTTACACAGCGAGCGTGCAGTCTGTACGGAGAAAAAAGTAGCTTTCAACGAGCTACGAGACGGGATTTATTACACGGCGGCGTTATGTACCATGCTCGCTGCGAATAGTACATTACGCCTCGTAACACCGGTCCGTACCAGGTTTTACGACAGGGCAGTTCATACACGGTTGCTTATGTCACCCTGTAGATTCACTCAGGGTCATAGAATACCACTATAACTATTACCTTTAAACTTAAGTTTGAGCATAAACTTTAAAAGTACTCGTAATAGATACTTAATTTCGGGGTTTACAAAGACTGCAAAACCATTATGTACTGCCCTGGCTACGTAAAGCTGTGGTAAAGCGGCGATATTATGTAAAGAAGAATGATCAAGTATATGTACCTACGTACAGGGCTGGGGATGGACAAGGAATTCTCTGAAACGTCCCCATGTATGAAAATTCTGTTAAAAACTTATTATTACTTATTTATAGTATTGGATTGAGAATGACGTTATCACTCATGATGTTCTGCTCAGTTCAAAACCAATCTGAGCGGGACAGCATGATAGATGACGTTATTCTCAATCCGATTCCTTAAGTACCCAGGTTATACCGTGCTGCCATACCTACATATTTCTTTTGATAGTTTTTTTTTTCATTTTGTAGGCTTGCGCTGATACGTCTGAGGATTTAGCACGCTTGCCTAGAAGAGTCCTGTTCACTCTAGCTTTGAAGACCTCTAGATTATAGGTATCAGGAAACGCAGACGCCGGTATTGCGTTCCATACTTTGGCGGTGCGTACGAAGAATGTTGATTTGAAGCGCTGAGTGCGGGCCAATGCCACCATTGGTTGTCATCCACCGTGTATGGATGACGCAGTTTTCAATACATAGCTCGATGTTGCAATAGGACCCCTATAGTAGTTGTAGAGGTCAAAAGAGATTTCTACTTATCAAAAGAAAATAATGATAGGGATGATACAGGTCCATGTGAATAAAATGATTTCAAATCGTCAATCAGAATCAATAACTTTACTTCTTTAGGCTTACAAAATAAGCACTTAGACTAGTAAAATTTTATACTATAAAAATTGATATTATTATCAAATAAGAAATAAGGTTTAATTGATATTCTCTTCACTTCAATTTTTTGTCGACTAGTGGAAGAAGTGAAAAAGAAACCACTAGATTCTAGACACAAAATTTTCCCCTAGGATCCCTAAATCGACATATTTTTGTTTCGAACAAGGGTTTATGAGGCTTAACATCCAGTGCCTTTGCAGATTACTGCAATCTCTGTCAGCCAGACAGAACCCTTATATAAAAACTAGTAGCGATCTATTCAGCGAGTCAGATCTTATAAACGAGCAATCCTTAGCGGAACAGTTCTTTAGTGAGTGTAGCAATTTCATTAACTACACCCGGCGAGGCTGCGTCCGGCTTTATTATGCAAACGAGACATCCGCCAGCGCGTCGCGACGTGCTGCGGTGCCACTGAGAGCGGATTTTACTACAACTCACGCGGTAAAAACTTTCCCATTTGCCACATGTGATGATGGCTGGGATTTTCTTGTTCTCGATTGTCAGCACTGGTGACTTCTTGGAACAAAAACATTCCCGATGACAACCAGTGGTGGCAACTGGGGTTTTTTTTCTCGATGGCCACCAGTGGTTCTGCAGATGATGGTGGTTATTGAGAATAAACGAAAAATTTACATAGTTGGATCGCTTAATTTTGTGTTCAAGGGGGGTGTTGAATTGAAATCTTATCAGGAAGGCCTTTTACTCCATAGATGATTACATCAATGATGTTAATGCTTGACCAGGTGTCGCTCCGTTCCGCACTGACAGTAGTGTGTAAGAAATTCAATGTTCTGTTTAGCTTTAAAGAAATATTGACATGTATCTAAATCGCATTAAATTTATATTTAGATAGGCAAAATATAATACATGTATTAGACACATAAGTGATATTAAATGTGCTAGTGTTTTCTTTTTCATTCATTCCACTAGTGGACAAGACATTTAAGTGAAGAGAATATCAATATCACCTTATTTCTTATTTATAAATATGTTTATAGTATAAAATTTTACTTGTCTAAGTGCTTATTTTGTAAGCCTAAATAAATAAAGTTATTGATTCTGATATTTTTAGCGTGAATCTTGTGGTAAGGAGATTATTGCTTTCGAACAGCCGAGTGCATTTTCTCATATTTACCCAACCGATGTTTTTTTTCGTGGTATCTACGGAATCGTTAGCTCGCTCCGCCACTCTTCTGATTGGGTAATGTTACGTTACAAACCTACCGTGCCTACCGACATATACAAATATTAACACTTTAGTAACTAATCTGCCAAAATCTTTAAAAATTGTACTCTAGCTAGTGCATAATATGCACTAGCCAGAGTAAAATTTTAAAGAGTTGGCACGCGAAAGTGGTGTCACACAGTCGACATATTATGTAGACTGTGTAACACCGCTTTCGCTACAACTCCCGCCACACCCTGTTAGTTCAACCTCGGTCTGGCTCTAAAAAGCCGCGGCCGAATTTCCTGGCTGCGCTATTTGTTCTCCTGTCATATCTGTGCGATTGCTTCGCGTTCAATTTTAATTTGGAACGTATTTTGTTAAGCGCTTTGTGGCTTTATGTTTTTTATTGTTTTGTGCGTATAAAAAGTAGAGGTATATTTTTTATCAATGTTGATGGCGCGATGGTAGACAAGATTATTCGGTATTCATTATTGAATTGATATATTTTCATTATGTCGGTATGCATTTGCTCTGCAGGAAAAAATCACGAGGAGTTTCGCCATACTAACTCTTATTTAAGCTGGTGCGTTGGAAACGACACCAAACTGAAGTAACATTACCTATTCTGTGACCAAACATGTAGGACTGACGCTGACGACCGAAGTGCCGCGGCGGGCGAAGGTCCGCCTGCGACGCAGGAGGTTGCGGGTTCGATTCCCGCCTTGGAATAAATTGTTTGTGAGATTGGCAGATATTTCTTCCGGGTATTCTGGTGGTTTCCTATGAACAGTAAAAAAATATTATGTACCTATGTAATGTATTAAGTACCTACATCAGACATTATATTAACCAATATACAAGCTCTGTTTGCTCTGGGGCTATTTATATAGAACGGTGTGGAAGTTCCAGAAAAAAATTTTTATACCAACTCAAAATATCACCAGCGATTTTACTGAAAAGGGAAAACGTGATAGATAAAACTCGAAAAGTACATAGAAACAGGAATGAGATAAAGCTCGTATTTTCTTTATCCCGTGATTCAGTAATGTCGCGTTCCATTTTCTACGAAATGGAAAACGAATGAACGTGTCGTGTCGACTCTCATATCAGTCTGTTCGAATTTTAAAAACAATTTTCTGAGAACAAATTATTTGAGTGTTGGAATTGTAACATTCTGTTTTCGAATATTTTTATTGTATACGAATTCCAATTGGTGTTCGGTGTTCGGATATTTGGTTTTGGGGAGGGGAAAAGTAGGTTGGTAAATTAGAAGGCTGTATAACGTACAAAAAAAACTGTGTAATAGGATTTTTTCTTTGATGTGTACCAAAGTCGACCAATTGACAAAACACTGTCAGCTGCCAACATGGTAGTAAATAGGTTTATATTATGTATGTTAAACTACGGTATATATTTTATATGAGCCCTAGTTTTTAAGTATTTTACATCCTTGCCTAAAATAAATGATTTATTATTATTATAGACTAGAGAAATCTAGGTACTTTATAAGGTAAATTATTAAAGCTTTCGATTTTTCATACAATTTATCTACGCTGACATCACGAATTCAGGCCTCCGGTACTCGAAAATAAAGGGAAAAGCGCTAGCTTTTAAAATTTTATCTTAAAAATTTTACTTTGCCTCATTTGTTGATCTCATTCAAATAGAGTCAAAAAGGTCCCAAATGAAAAGCGCGAACTCTGAGAATCTGAATGCTGGAATCAGGAAAATTTTACACTTTAAACTTGCTCTATTCATTTTGCTATCTGAGGTCTTGCGGTAGCGATGATATTCATAAAGTTTCAAATTGAAAGAGTTTATGAAAAAGTTCAAAAAGCAAGCTTGATTTAAAAATAGAGGTGCAGTTCAAGGAAAGTAAAGTATAAAAATATTTATTACAGCAAAGATAAATTACATTAGGTGCACATTCGTAATCACGAAATAGTACCTATAAAACAAAATCGCTTCCCGCTGTCTGTCTGTCCCTATGTACCTATACTTAGATCTTTAAAACTACGGAACAGATTTTGATGCGGTTTTTTAATAGACAGTGATTCAAGAGGAAGATTGATATGTACCTATAATTTAGTATCGCATTGCACCCTTGCGAAGCTGGGGCGGATCGCTAGTTATAAATAAAACAAGGGTATCTTAGGCTATGTAATAGGTATCTATTACAAGCGATCATTATATTTTTTAATTAAGTATAATTTCTGCCATAAACCAGATTTTAAGAAATTCCTACTAAGTATAAGTTCCTCTCCTCATAATGATGTGATGATTAATCTATATATATATACACATATGTATATATAAATATGACCTATTTCTCCTGGTCCGGCTATAACTTGAGAACGGCTTTACCGACATCATTCATCTTATTTAATAATTCGTAGAAGGTTCTTACACAAAAAAAATTAAGAAAATTAC
Source organism: Eupithecia insigniata (assembly GCA_947859395.1). Lineage (NCBI taxonomy): Eukaryota > Metazoa > Arthropoda > Insecta > Lepidoptera > Geometridae > Eupithecia > Eupithecia insigniata. Next base: position 11,561,685 of record OX402011.1, read on the forward strand.
GCAGAAACTTATGAAATTTAAGAAAACTTAACGACCACCTTTATTATTAACTTTTAATATTACCTTAGCCCCAGCGTACTCTTTGCTAAGCACGTTTGAAATAACTGTCAGTTGTTTGACAGTAAGTTCAATGACAGGACAACGTCCGTCAGGTCAGCTAGTGATATAATAGAATGAGGAATAATAAATAACTGGATTGTAATCACTGGCCTTCCGAAGTTGTGCTTAATCAGCCAGTTAATAGTAAAAAACAATACCTCCTAAACCAGGACCCAACCAATGTTACAGGTTCGATTCCCCAAACCCTGGTCCACTGCGCAAGAGGTTACCCAACTCAGACCAATTAATAAGTTTAAAGAACAGTGAAGTTTAAGCCCCCGAATTTCAAACAGGTCAATCTGAGCTTAAGTCTGGTTCGCCAGCAAGTTGTGTAAGCCAGTTAAGTTCCCAGTCCAGGTCAAGATTGCCAGGCTGGGTCGCTGTTAATCAGGCTAAGACCTGGGATTAGGGAGACGGGTCGATAGTGAAAGAGAATTATAAAAAAATAAAATCTTTATCCTATCGGATGCCGATACGCAGAGTGACAGAAGACATGATCATTTACCCTCGTATTGATATGGATCAGTCGAGCTTCCCCTAGATTGTTTACAACAGTCTGCAGTTGGCTCATCTGTTTCCATTGTAAATACAGTTGTCAGTTCTAATTTGTTTCTATTCTAGAAATTGGTATGCATGCATAAGAAACCCGTGCAGCCGCAAATAGAAAATTATCCGTCCGAAGTCGGTTAAATAGTGAGGTTAAAATATTGTTTTGAAGTCGGTTTTTGTTTGTTACAAAGTTAAACCAAATTTTAACAAAAGCAATATTAACATAGCATGTTTCAACTTCGCAATTTGACTTGGAGCTAATTTCCCGGAGTTATTTCAACGCAGCACTCGTAAAACCGAAAATACGATTAATTAAAAACTCATTTCCCATGTTACGCCAATTTACTTGGTCCTCGGATCACTTCCGTGGCCTTTCTTTGACCTCAACCAAAATCAACCCTTGGTTAACTTTTTATACATCCTTATAATATTTAAGGGAGTGCCAAATGTAAACAGAGTGGCGAGCACAAAATTCGGGTGTACTATTTGACGGACTCCTCAGTATGGGTTGTGCATAGATTACGAAAACTTGAATAGTTTTCATTTGTACTACTACATTTAAAGCCTGCAGCTCCCCTACTGGAAGTTTGGAGCTTGTACTACTACATTCAGAGCCTGCAGCGCCCCTACCGGATAGTTTGGAGCTTGTACTACTACATTTAGAGCCTGCAGCGCCCTTACCGGATAGTTTGGAGCTACTTGTCGTAGTATGATAGCGATTCAATAGTTTTATACCTGGAGGGGCTGATTTCCTTCGTCCGAGTTTCTTAAGTTCTGTGTTTCGTGGCTTGCACGAAACATGCTGTGTTTTGCGACTGTCAATTTTGTCCGGTCAGCGCGTTGATTGAGGATTTTTGCTTACCCTAGAGCGGTAGTATCTAAACGGAAACTCTTCCGTTTTAGTATTGTGCAAACCTAAGATCAAGCAGCCTGCGTTCGTGCATAGACAAACAAGGTAATTAGCCTATGGGTCGTGCAAAGATTAGAGTGGTTTTCACGAAGAAGTCCCACAGTAATTAGTGGAACAAAACTCACAGAATTTATTTATATTTGCACTTCCTACAGCGCTGCGTCTACTGGACTTCTTTCGTCTCAGAGTCAAAGTATAAAGTAAATAAAATCTTCAGTAGTTTTATCGGGAAGATTAAACAAACATACATCTGTCCATACAGACTTTCGCGTTATATACATATATATCAGTATGATAGTAAATATAATTGTAGCAGTGCATCAACATTGCTTTTGTAGCGTCGTATGGGGGAGGCCTATGCCCAGCAGTGGACGTGTATGGGCTGATATGATGATGATGATGATCAGCATTGCTATACAGCGGGACAATGCATCCAGCTTCTTGGGGATGCTTCTAATTGGTGTTGCTATGGAACAGTTGAACTACCTGTAGATTGATAGCAACAATCTGCAGCAGGCAATTATTTTTCAATTGTATATACTAGTTCTAGTTTCTTTCTATTTTTGGATTCAAATTTTCTTTGTTAATAAATGTACTTTAGTGTGATAGTAAACGTTTCAATTCAATATCATCAGACAACTCTATCACATATACAGACAAAAAGGCCATACATAGCGTTCAAATTCAAAGCAATAGATCCATAAATATCCCGGTCAATTTGGCGAAACAGGCAGAATGAATTGGTGTCGTGTCGCTGCGTCATCATGTCTATTAAAAAAATAACTGTCAATATAAGCGGGAAACGCGGCGGACAATATGGCGGAATTTTGATGGCAAGTGTTTTAAAACTACACTACGTTAGCCAGTATCCGAGTTTATTGACACGATATTTTGTATTTTATAAAATGGAGTGTTAAATTCCGTGGAAATTCCGAATGGGGTTTTTGTTGTAAATGTTTCGTCGTTCGAAACAGGACTGAAAATTCTTTGTATGACACCCACGGGGAACAAACGTACGTTAACAGATCATCTAGTCACAAAATCGCTTCATATCACGAAACTAGCCTAACGATATGTATTACTATTATATTTAACCGGCTAAATAAAAGACATAAATTTGAACGAGTCTAATTGAAACAGTTGAGCTAACTGCAGACTGTTCAAACAATTTAGAGAATCCGCTCTAAATCTAAAGCGTTCCCAAGACGCTGGCTGCATTGCCCTGCTGTATAGCAATGCTGAACTAATTCCAAAGTCGTCTCCAACTAAAATGTGAACACAAAAACCATTTCTTTTCAAAAATCTCCTACTCATTCCGTATTATGCCAATTAACCGTATTTTTCTTTGAAAGTTGGAATTTCTTTGAACTTTAACCCTTTCGAAGCCGCCATTTTTTGCCCCTTCACAATATGTCAAAGGCACGGCCTATCTGTCTTGTATTGTACTGTGCTAGTAAAAAGCTTATTTAATAAAAGTAATGGATTTGAGGGACCAAATACTTTATTCAGTCTTTTTTGTCAGCCTATGGACAAACGAATACCAAATCAAATTATAATTTAAGTGCCTATGCCTAGGGTAATTTATTATAATAGAAAGAGAAGGCCTATGTTCAGCAGCGCACGTATACGGGCTGATGATTATGATGATATTATTATTATATTATAACACAAAACTATGCAGGTAATATGAAACAAATTAATTAATTAACTCTGACACAAATAAGTAAAAAAGTAAAGTAGATAAACAGAACTGGAATATGATAATGTAATTATTAACAAATTCACAATTTCATAAAAAACATTAGCCGGGATCTGGTGCCTACATAAATATACTATCTACATAGCAAAACCATAGTATCAACTTTAATACAAAGCATTAAAGTTCGTTATCGCTATCAAATCGAGCGAAAATTCCCTCATTTACTGCCTTAAATCACCACAGATGATAAATATCGCCGTTTACGTGATATTATTTTCGCCTTTACGACATATTTCATGTACAGTTTTCTAAAGAGGTTTTCTTTTCATTTTCAGGTAAGCGTTTTGAAGTAAATAAGCAGATACTTCGTTCGGTCTCCTGTGGCAAGTATTCATATCATTAAAACAATAATTTGATTGTTTTGAAAAAACGTCATCATTCGGACTGCTAAGGATTGGAACTCGTTGCCTGGGGGCCTACTCGGAAAAGGAAAATCGAAGTTTCTTTTTTTCGTGCAAAACCAACTCTTATGTCGCTTGCTTAAGATTAGCGTTTGCACGAAATATAATCAGAAACATCGATTTCGTTTTTACGAGTACGGGCCCTGCTTCTGTTTTTCCTGCCAATTACAATCTGGGTCTCTTCAAAACAAGAGTGAAGCGTGAATCTTCTAGACCTTCGTGATACACCGTCGGCCACATCGTCACTTTCCATCAGGTGAGTTTGTGGTCAAACGAAGATCTATTGTCCATAAAAAAAACCGACTTTAAATTCCATAATATTAATTTTTAGCTTCGTTTAGAAGTTCCAATGGCCACCTTCAGTCTCCATCATAAGACCAGCTCGATGGTACCATGACATGCAGTCACCGAAGTTACATAAGTATACCAAATTTCAGCTCAATCGGTTGAGGATAACTTGTCTAAAATTGAGTTGCAAGTGTCACCCAAACAAACATACGTTGCAAGTTAAATAAAAGCTTGTAAAATGTTTGTTGGCCATGTCTGTCATGTTTATGTCTCATGGTGAATCAATATGTATTGGTATGGTTGGTTTTAACTCCATTCTAAAACACGGCCCAATGTGTTACACACAACATTACTCCCTCCCAGCCATACCACAGGCCATACATACATTCCCAATTAACTTCATACATCGGTCATATAAAATAACAGCTGTTCGAAACTACTTAGAACTATAAGTGCTAACTTAGGTCAACTTAAAGCCAGCTTAGAACTTATTCACCTGAAGTTAAGTACTGCGAACTTTGCTAAATGGGAAATCGAACTTAACTCTGATTCTAGGAAATTACAAGTTTGCTTGTGTTTATACTTCGTTGAGCTATTGTTGCTTTAAGCCCAGATATATGTGAGCTGACGTTAATTGGGTAACGTTAAAAGCTTTTTTCTCCTTAATCTTTATCGAAAAACCTTGGAAAAAACATAATAATCTATGCGATACCAAACAGGTCTCTTCTTTTCAAAAATGAAACAAACAAACAAAAGTATTTATTTTCCGAAAAATAGGACACCAATTATAAACTTACTTTCGATCGTTAGGTACATAGTACATATCTATGTTATTTACAGAAACTAATTAAATATCAGAAATAATTGAGCGAAGTACCATATATTTTCTTAGTTACTACCGTATTTCTCCTAAATTATCAACACAAGATTTTTTTATTGTCATCATAGTATTAAATAATGGAATTCCGAGGGAACCTTCGGCTTATTTTTGCATATATACATATGTCCTCATTAATAGATATTAATCAAAAACATGAATTTTGCACTTTCGACGCTCTGCTCTGTCCCGCTCCTAGGAACGTGAAATCTTATGCCTATCCTTTGCACAAAATGGCGTCATATATTTCCACGGAACACTGTAAAATTTAGGAGGGCGTCTCTTTTAAACCCCGTGCCTTGAAAGTACTTAACGTATCGGGTTGAGATTTTGCAAAGATGGACGCGTATGGGCTGATATGATGATGATGATGAATCTAGTGAATGTGCTCCGAATTGCCCATAGGAATCGTTCCACCTTTACCTAGTTAGGTATGAAGCAGGAAAGCTTGTACACGCGCACGCTAGACTATAGTATTAAATGTTCAAGACTCCATTCCCCTAATCCCGCGGGAAATTCCCTAATCCTTTCTTAGAATACGCTTTTACTACTTCAAACATTTCACGGGTCTGTTGATTTGGGCTGTTCTTTAGTATTTTTGACCTTAGAATTAGGAACCAGGTAGAATAAAGTAGGTGGCAACATTATTAGAAAACAAGATGGTTTAATTTGATCTATTGATTTTAGAATACTAGGGGTCCAACACCGCTACAGTACATCATAAATTATCTCCCTCTCCCTCTCTCTCATCAGAACAATGAGCATTCAAATATGGGCCTTAAATCGTAAAATATTGAAGCATTTCTATAGAGGTATATTCACATAATACGTTAATGCTTATTTTAGGTATTATTTATTATCTGCTATGTCCTTTATTTTATTATTTTAGCCTCCAGCTAAAATAAAGACAGAACATTTTACCTTTCTTGCCAAAATAAAACCTTACTCGTACGTGTACCTAAAAGTCCAACATCATATTGCGATCTCTATTTTCAGGAAGGAAGTAAAATAATGTTGCTTTTTAAAAAAAACGGTTCTAGAAAAAAATATGGTGCTCTTAGAACTAAAGTACCTACGAATTATATTATTGGAAAAATCTTATTATAAATTGATGATGTCTTTGTAAAGTATTTGATTGCCTACATTGAAAATGTAACTTTTATTTTATTTTTAATCTGTACTGTGACTTTTCCAAGTGACGGTACTTTATGTATCTTACTGGAATAAAATATATCTGAATCTGAAAAAAGTGATCGAAATTCTATTTATTTTAATGTAGAATAGGCAAGTTTATGACTACAGGCAACAATCATTTATTGGAAAAATTACAAATTCGGAATTTCGGTCCGCCATTTTCTTTCCAATTTTTCCCGCCGTGCCGCTTCGACACCTCCCAAGCCAAAGAATTCTAGACATAGAATTATAAGGCTCAGAATAGCAGTTGACACAAACGAGGTACATCCAAGAAAATTCACCGGTGGCGTATTTTGAAACTAGAACCGTTAGTACAATACATCAAATGGCGCGGAAAGCAGCTTACACATAAAAATATTACAATGGTGTATTGTGCGGTAAAAGGGTGTTCAAACGCTACTAATAAGAAAAATAACACTATTAAAGTTTCATTTCACTGGTAAGTACAAATATTAAATTTGTAATTTTGCATTAAACAGTCATCAACACTCATAAATAAATTGAAAAGTTTTGTACACCATTTTCGTGAAAATGTTGCTATGCACGCGGAAAAAAAATAACCCAAGTTTTTTACTTAGTTTATGAAATTTATAGAGAAATAAATCCACACTGGATATGAACATACGTGTTGGGGCGAACTATCGTCGGAATGATACATATTGCTTTATTTACATCTACAAGGGAAAATCGTCGTTTAAGAATCTTCAAAATCACAACGATATTCTGAGAATATTCAAATATAAACTCAAATTTAAAATTGGTATCAATAAATACTATGTCATAATTTGTGGCTGCAAGAGCGCTTTTGATCTAATTTATTCTTTTAGATTTTTTTTTGATAACATTATTTACATTAGAATTATCACACACCTGTTAGTTTATATAAGAAAATTACCTAACTTTTTAGGGAAAATGCCATTCATTTGCAACATTGCTTTCACTCACCCATTCATACGAATGTGTGAGAGAAAGCACTGTATTTACGTGCTGTCAAAACACACATAGATCGGTTTTTGGCTACACAAATTGTTAAATTGTTGAATGACACTATCCCTCTGCTGAGATAGCAGCGAGTTTTTACTCTATGGTTCTAGATAAGTTTTTCATTAGCCTGTTTCGTTCCACTAGGGCGAGATAACTTGAGAAGTTAATTAAGATAATTCGAAATTCAAATTATCCAATCACAAAATGGTATAGGAAACGGAATGTTGGGAGACCATCCACTCGATGAACAGACGACATCGTAGCGGTCGCAGGGAGCCGATGGATGGAGGCGGCTCTGGACCGCTATTTGTAGCGTCGAATGGGGGACGCCTATGTCCAGCAGTGAACATGTATGGGCTGATATGATGATGATGAATGACAAAATCTGCAAAACTTCGATTTTAAGTTTGAGATAGGTTGAAATAGATCTGACATTCGCATTATAATTATTGATAGCGTGTCGAATCTAACAAATTATCTTCGTCTCTGGAGAGCCATCCATCACCCAGTTTGAAAGGGGTATGGGCAGATTACATCATAGTCAAAATTAAATGTATTTATTTAATGAAAAACTAGTCTCTGCACACGGCTTCGCATGCGTTGTTTCTATGAAAATGTTTAATAGTTATTTGTTCAACAGGTGGGCAAAACTATTTGAAATTGAGTACAGCATTCTGAATTTAAATTATTTTTTTCAACAATTTGAATGGTATTCTTTATTTAACTTGTGAGCAAAAAGGATTAGGTAACCAACATCCAAACTACTTACTAAACATCACTTATATTAACCTGTGCTTATAACATTAAATGTGGTACATTTCTACCAAGAGCCCAAGTATTTTCTGAACGGGAAAAAATGAGACAAGAAAAAAGGGTGAAGGGAATTCTGGACATTTTAAAATTCAGTTTTCTTTCAGAATACTGAATGGGGATTTATCAAGGGAGAAAACTGGAATAACTCGGTATTTAGTACCTAGGTAGAAAGGACGGACAATACTTTACTGCTTGAACTATCAGCTGGCATTGCAGAAGTTAGGGTCGCCGCACACGGGCCACCAGCTACAAACACAAAACGCTGCCACCGGCATATTTCCTGTAGTTTTCGTAAATTTTTATGGATTCGGTGCACACGGTTGACGTCGTTGGCCGCCAAACGCTACAGCGAGAAATATATGAAATCTACAGGAAATATGAATGCCGGTGGCGGCGTTTTGTGGTTGTGGGCGGTGGCTCGTGTGCGGCGACCCTTAGACATGGAACAAAACTTAGCAAAGTCTCTTGAGTGAGTCAGGGAAGTGATCCATTTACTCTACCTGATACATGAGTCGTAAACTCCCGCTTCCAACTGTAGCGAACTTATGGCACATAACATATCGCTCTACTAATATCAACAAAGTCGTCCATCAAACTGTGTTTGTAAATTGTTGCAAGGGGTTCTCTTCATTTGAAGGAGAAATAACGCACGCCGTTCGGGCGAAAGCGCCATGAGGCTGGTGGTATCGAATTATAGAATTAGTGGTAATAATTTAAGGAAAACTTTTCCGTGAAGAATAAAACGATTGAATGACCTCATTTCGTTTGGAAATCCTAAATAAGGACCAGATAAGGACGTTCCGGAACTTAGACTGCTTGATCTCAGGCGCGCTCAGGTGAAATCAGAACTTCAACTTCTTGAATATGGCTCTGTGTTTGGTTTGACACAAGTCTACTGGCGTCTGTTTCAAGGTAGTATCGTCAAGCGTTTTTTTCAAGCTGTAATGTTTCCCAAAAATTGAAGCTTTCAGAACCATGAGCGATCATTTTTCACAAAACTTTTTCATCAAAACTTAGCCGATGTTTTATTCCTATGCTTAGCACCAGAATGCAAAATTTCAACCCGTTCCGTTTAGTAGTTTCAACTTTCGCATTTATAATATTAGTTTTTTCATAGACTTAGTTTTTTTTTTCTACGAAACTTACTTGGGCCCGCGCATTCAACTGTTTTTGAAGTGAAACTCATAAATTAGTCTATGTTTTATTCCAAACATAGAACTACCGTACGTGATATCCTCATGTCTGAACTTCTCGGAAATATAGCATTCAAATAAAACGGTGTTACGCACAAAACCTTTTCCTTTCAATTCACAACTATTTTCATCCGCCAAACAACTTAAAGCAACATTTACATAATGTAAGTAATTCAGGTAGGTATACATCCATTTCGGGGTTATCCCGCATTTCCTTTCAGGGCCGGATTCAGTCAGTAGAAAATTTAAAAAAAAAATTGTTTATTAAGACGTTGTCCATAACTAAGTAGGTACATAGGTACACCAAATATTACAATAAAATTAAATTCAAATTTAAATTTACTTTAAAAAAGATACAATTTTAATTAAGTACATCAAAATGAAAACAAGTATGAAAAGAGTCAAAGCTAACAATTTCGTTCTTTTTTGCAATCATTGTGTGCATAATTATATTTCTTAAAGGCGAAAGATAGACTTCGCTTTTTAGAATAAAAACCACTAAATATAATAAAATAAATATAAAAAGCTTGGGACGCGTTTTACTCCAACTTGAAAACTAACAACCTAACAAGGTAAAGGTTTCTTGTTTGCCTCTTTGCTTTAGGTACCTTAAAAAGATTTAAGTGAACAATAAATCACTTTACATCCTAGTTTTATATCCTACTTATGTAATTTGAATTTTGTTACGTGTCCAAGAGTCTTTTAAGATCTAAAAGAAAAAAGTATTTTGATATTTGAAAAACTAATTTCTGCCCACGGCTTCACAAGGCTTCCGGTCTAGAACTACAGCTATGCTAAATTTCAGTTCAATCCGTTCAGTGGTTTTGTCGCGAATCGGTAAACATCCAATCTTTTGCATTTATAATATAGGTAAGAGTGACATTACAAGGCCTATTTTCTTTGTTTTTTTAAAGTCAACTTTGCTAAATTTCAGTTCAATCCGTTCAGTGGTTTTGTCGCGAATCGGTAAACATCCAATCTTTTGCATTTATAATATAGGTAAGAGTGACATTACAAGGCCTATTTTCTTTGTTTTTTTAAAGTCAACTTTGCTAAATTTCAGTTCAATCCGTTCAGTGGTTTTGTCGCGAATCGGTAAACATCCAATCTTTTGCATTTATAATATAGGTAAGAGTGACATTACAAGGCCTATTTTCTTTGTTTTTTTAAAGTCAACTTTGCTAAATTTCAGTTCAATCCGTTCAGTGGTTTTGTCGCGAATCGGTAAACATCCAATCTTTTGCATTTATAATATAGGTAAGAGTGACATTACAAGGCCTATTTTCTTTGTTTTTTTAAAGTCAACTTTGCTAAATTTCAGTTCAATCCGTTCAGTGGTTTTGTCGCGAATCGGTAAACATCCAATCTTTTGCATTTATAATATAGGTAAGAGTGACATTACAAGGCCTATTTTCTTTGTTTTTTTAAAGTCAACTTTGCTAAATTTCAGTTCAATCCGTTCAGTGGTTTTGTCGCGAATCGGTAAACATCCAATCTTTTGCATTTATAATATAGGTAAGAGTGACATTACAAGGCCTATTTTCTTTGTTTTTTTAAAGTCAACTTTGCTAAATTTCAGTTCAATCCGTTCAGTGGTTTTGTCGCGAATCGGTAAACATCCAATCTTTTGCATTTATAATATAGGTAAGAGTGACATTACAAGGCCTATTTTCTTTGTTTTTTTAAAGTCAACTTTGCTAAATTTCAGTTCAATCCGTTCAGTGGTTTTGTCGCGAATCGGTAAACATCCAATCTTTTGCATTTATAATATAGGTAAGAGTGACATTACAAGGCCTATTTTCTTTGTTTTTTTAAAGTCAACTTTGCTAAATTTCAGTTCAATCCGTTCAGTGGTTTTGTCGCGAATCGGTAAACATCCAATCTTTTGCATTTATAATATAGGTAAGAGTGACATTACAAGGCCTATTTTCTTTGTTTTTTTAAAGTCAACTTTGCTAAATTTCAGTTCAATCCGTTCAGTGGTTTTGTCGCGAATCGGTAAACATCCAATCTTTTGCATTTATAATATAGGTAAGAGTGACATTACAAGGCCTATTTTCTTTGTTTTTTTAAAGTCAACTTTGCTAAATTTCAGTTCAATCCGTTCAGTGGTTTTGTCGCGAATCGGTAAACATCCAATCTTTTGCATTTATAATATAGGTAAGAGTGACATTACAAGGCCTATTTTCTTTGTTTTTTTAAAGTCAACTTTGCTAAATTTCAGTTCAATCCGTTCAGTGGTTTTGTCGCGAATCGGTAAACATCCAATCTTTTGCATTTATAATATAGGTAAGAGGGACATTACAAGGCCTATTTTCTTTGTTTTTTTAAAGTCAACTTTGCTAAATTTCAGTTCAATCCGTTCAGTGGTTTTGTCGCGAATCGGTAAACATCCAATCTTTTGCATTTATAATATAGGTAAGAGTGACATTACAAGGCCTATTTTCTTTGTTTTTTTAAAGTCAACTTTGCTAAATTTCAGTTCAATCCGTTCAGTGGTTTTGTCGCGAATCGGTAAACATCCAATCTTTTGCATTTATAATATAGGTAAGAGTGACATTACAAGGCCTATTTTCTTTGTTTTTTTAAAGTCAACTTTGCTAAATTTCAGTTCAATCCGTTCAGTGGTTTTGTCGCGAATCGGTAAACATCCAATCTTTTGCATTTATAATATAGGTAAGAGTGACATTACAAGGCCTATTTTCTTTGTTTTTTTAAAGTCAACTTTGCTAAATTTCAGTTCAATCCGTTCAGTGGTTTTGTCGCGAATCGGTAAACATCCAATCTTTTGCATTTATAATATAGGTAAGAGTGACATTACAAGGCCTATTTTCTTTGTGTTTTAAAGTCAACTTTTAATTACTAACTAAATACATTACATATTGGCCTTATCGCATAGTAGCTAAGCTTGAAATATACATAATTGTAGGCTAATAATAGAAAAGTAAATACTTAGGTTACAGTCGTCGATTGATCGCGCGTTTGGACAACCTCGCTATTTTGTCTTTGGCCTCTATTCCGTCCGAGCCTCAATCCACTTGCCATCCCTTCATTATGCCCTTAACCATTAGTCCCTTAATTCATCCCTGTATACTACCTGCGACCCGAGCAGGAAAGACAGATTATTGTTGTAGGAAGTAGTTGAATTTTTCACGCTCCGATTCGTTGGTTTTTGCCCTCTTTTCTGAATATAAAATTGTTGTAGTTCTGTCGAAAGGTTCTTATTTTGCATTTATTCTCTTTCGAATATTGAAGAGCATTCGAATTTCAATTGACTTTAAAAGCTTTCGAAAGTCGTTTACCCCTTTCACTGCCGCAGAGTGGATGCGGTATACCTACCTACTTACACTTTCATCGCCCACGCCGCACATGGACGTCTTCAACTATACAGAAAAATCATTCTACCTACACCGTGCCCATGACACAAGGGGCCGTTCGAGTAGGTTTTCCTTTTCTTACAATCAATTTTGTTCATATTTAACTTCTTTTTAGAATATTTGTTGATTGTTAAGTAGGTACTGGTTCACTTTTCACACGTTATATGTTTATTAGGTCAAAATTCTGAGCGTGAGTATCTGGCGCAGCGCATTAGCATTGCCATACAGCTCGGCTAGATGATGATGTGTTGATTGTCCAGCATTATTTATTTATTTATTTTATTTTACGAATTTTAAGAAAACTTACTGCTATGATTTCACAATAAGATCTTTGCTTAACATAATATGCATATTATAATCATCATCATCAGCCCATACACTTCCACTGCTGGACATAGGCCTCCCGCTACAAATAACCGTCCTGAGCCGCGTCCATCCATCGACTCCCTGCGACCGCTACGATGTCGTCGGTCCATCGGGTGGATGGTCTCCCATGTAGGGGGGATTTGCCATAATCACCACGCTTGGCAGGCGGATTGGTGATCGCAGTGTTGGTGTTTAAAAATACTTAGAAGAAAGCCCTTCCTCTGGTAGGTTTCCTTAGTCGGCTTTTACGACATCCACGGGTTGAGTTGGAGGGGTCGATATTCGTACGCCGCGACCCCACGGCTTATATTATAATACTGAGAGCTAATTAAAAGTTTCCACTTGTAAGATATGTATAATATAAAATTTATGTAAAAATCAATAGACGACGAAACACCATAAGTACATGAAAGTATGTTACTAACTCATGAAAAATCCAATAAAATTTATAATTTTGAAAAGTGACTAATGTATACAAACTGTCTGAACTTAAGTTGCCAGACGGCTAATTAAAAAATATCGGTAATATTTGAAAAACTAATATTTGAAAAACGAATAAAAATTACATTTTGTCATACCTAAGTATATAAATGTTTTATTTGCCTCGCCATTATGATGTAAAGTAGAATGCTTACCTCGGTTGCAAGTAGCTATTACACCCTCGAACTATGTTCTCGGGTGCACTCGATCCATTAGCGCCCTTTGCGAGCGCTCGCAAGGGCGCGAAATTGGATTGAGTGCACTCTCGAATTATATTGGCCCTCGCTTCGCTCGGGCGTCTAAATATCTCGGGTGCACTCAATCCAATTTAGGGCCCTTTGCGAGCTCCGCTCGCACTGGTGCCAAATTGGATCTTGTTCTGTAATAGCTCCCTTACTACCCTTGTGTAACAATCTACTATTATACATTCTAACATACATACCTTCCTATCTATTCATAAAGTCCTTCCACCTGGCCACAGTATTACCGGAAACTCCGAAATCTTTATTTGCCGATTTGTTAGAGGAATCTGCCCATGACGTTTAGTGCAAATCGATACCGGGCCTGGTCCGGTTCGAATTGGCAACTTATTCAAGGCTCTATTCCAAGTTTAGAAGGTGGTTCGGTCAAGATTTTATTTCGGGTTCTTATTGGCCAAACTACAGGTCATTTCGTAGTATTTATAGATAAGATACATAGATTATTACTATAAACTAGCTGCTGCCCGCGCCTTCGCCCGCGTTTTGTCGGGGTAAAAAATAGCCTATATGTTATTCCAGGTCTCAAACTATACCCATATCATATTTCAGCCTAATCGGTTCAGTAGTTTTTCCGTGAAAGTGTAACCAATATTCATACATCCATCCATACAAACTTACGTACGTACGACATTTATAAATAAATAAATAATAATTTGTTCAAAATTAACTTAGGGCTAAAGGATAACAAAGACTAAGACTACTTAATCTTATGTTTTTATGGGATAACATAGTACATGTGCCTGAACTAGGTAAAAACCTGTTTTTCAGGCAAAGAAAGTGCTGATAATATTATATTATATAAAAAAAGACCAAGAACACTGTAAAATTTTCTTGAAAAAGCATGTCTTCGACCTAGTTCTTTAGGGCAAACATTATTTTTCCTCCTTTTGTTAGCGATTTCAGTGACATATGGAAGGGCTGCGTGTTGTTTAAGTACTATGTTCATTATGAATAACTGTCGAACTGTTAATACTCCACATGATATAAAGAGAAGGTTTTTAAGAAAAAGAAAAGGACGGAACGTTGATACTTTAAGTATCGCTCTTTGTGCTCTCTCAACAGTTAGTAATAATGTTTTACCTACTCCACCCCATGATGTAATGCAGTAGGTCAATATGGATTCGCAAAGGCCCCGGTAAACCTGTATAATACGTTTTTGGTCCGCAATATGGCGTAGATTTTTGAAGACAAAAATCAGCTTGCGGACTCTACATACTAAAGCTTCTAGATGGGGTTTGAATGAGAGTGATTCATCCAGTATTATGCCAAGGTATTTAATTTTATTTGTATTATGTATGGTTGGGCAGATACATACGTTATCAGCGCCTACACAATAATGCGCATACAATTGTGGGCTGATTTCGTTTGATGGGCGTTTGCGCATCGAAAACCTAATATACTTAGTCTTATCTGCATTTAGAGTTAGTAAGTTGTGCTGAAGCCATTTATTTACAATGTTGAATCCATTTTGCGCAAACTTGTACATTTCTTCTTTAGAAAATTAGAGCAGTATCATCAGCATATGATATGATTTTGCCATGATCTAATTTTAGATTGCAAAGATCATTGATGTAGATTATAAATAACGTAGGTCCTAATACACTGCCTTGGGGAACACCAAAGTCAGTATTTTCCTGATCATTGCTGAGAACATCGCCTATCCTAACGAACTGTGTGCGTTCTTCGAGGTAGCTCGTAAAAAGTTTTAGTTGAGTGCCTCTAATTCCCAGTGTTTCAAGCCTGCGCAATAGTATGGGTACGGAAACGGTGTCAAAGGCCTTAGCTAGGTCCAAAAATATTGCAACTGTGTGGTTACTCTGATCCAGTTCTTGGTCAATGTAGTTAGTGAGGTGATGAACTGCGTCCGCAGTAGACACCTTATCTCTGAACCCGAATTGCATTTTTGACAGAATAGACTTTTCTTCTAAGTACTTGACTAACCGTTTATTTATAACTTTTCTAATATTTTGGAGAAGGCAGGAAGCAGGGATATTGGTCTGTAATTAGTGATTTGATCTTTTGCGCCAGATTTGTAGACCGGTACAACCACAGCTTTTTTTAGGCATTTGGGGAAATGCCCTTGGTCCAGACATTTATTAAAAATATATGTCAGCGGTGGTATAAGAATTTGTCGGTTTCGCTTGATTATTTTGGTAGATATATTATCCCAGCCTACTGTCTTTAAGGCTCATTATTATCCTATCAATTTCGGTCTCATCAGTATTAAGCAAAGCAAATGAGGTTAGTGTGGAATAATAAGTAAAATTTGTACAAGTAGGAAGTTGCGAATGGACTTTATCCGCCAAACACTTACCTACGTCAATGAAAAAGTTATTTGCAGATTCAAGTGGTGTCGAGCTAGCTTGCAATAAACATGAATGTGAGTCACGTTGCTTCGAGGTATGAGTTACAGTTTTAATGCAGTCCCAGATCTTTTTACTATTTTTCCCGGCTTTTTCTAGTGTCATTTTATCGTAGCTGATCTTTACTTTCTTTAAAACGTTATTACAGAAATTTCTGTATCGCTTGTACGATAACTGAACAACAGGATTAGTAGGATTTAATTTGGCTTTAATATATAACTTGTCTCTGTGTTTCATAGATAGATAGATAGAAGATAGAAAATTCTTTATTGCACACTTATTGATAAGAAACAGAAATACAAAAAAAGACAATTTTAAAACTAAGTTACAAGTGGCGGTCTTATCGCTCGAGAGCGATCTCTACCAGACAACCATTCATACACCGAAGGAGACCCGGAGTGATCCATGGTTTTATGTTAAAGTTCTTTTTATTCAAACGAACTTGAGTTATATTTTTAATTATTGCCTGTTGTACATTTTCAATAACAAAAGACATTCCAAACTGCGGATCAGCGGAATCGTAAACTGGGGCAAAGTCTAAGTTGCGTAAGTCATCTTCAAGTTTATGCATGTTTACCTTAGAACAAGTACGATTGTTGTTTAGTTTAGGTAACTTACAATTTAAGGTTAGTAGGGCAGCACTGTGATCGGTTATGGATAAATTTATAACAAGCGAGAGTGAAGGAAAATTTGATTTCATTATGATGTGATCCAAACAAGACCCAGATTGATGTGTTGGAAGAGTATGTGCGGGAAGCATACCATGAAAGGAACATAGATTTAGGTAGTCCTGAGCCCCTGAGTTGATGCACTCAGAAAGAATATTGATGTTAATATCCCCAATAACAATGACATTTTTAAAAGATTTTGCAAGGTGTTATTTAGAGATTCATTAAAATTGCTGAGGTTTCTAAATGAAGGAGGTCTATACAAAGCAAGTATTGCAAATTCTGACCCAATTTTAATCAAAAGTCTCTTGCAGTTCTCTAAATTCGGTTCTTCAACAGAAATATTAAGATGGTCCCTTCCATAAACTATTACGCCATCATTTTGGTTGTAATTTTTGGTTCTTTGGTACATAGTATAACCCGGCATCAATGGTACTTGATAATGTTTAGTAAAGCAGCATTCTGTTAGTACTATGATGTCGCAGTTGATATTTAATCTATTTTGAAAGACAGTGAAGTTATCAAAAATTTTACACACACTGCGAATGTTTTGTGATAGCATATTCAAAGGACTGTAGGAGGAAAGATGACGTTTGCAGTTTTCTACTTCACTTAGTTTAGACTCTGCTATGGAAAAATTATTTAAATCATGAATTACACTACTTATCATTATTCAAATAAAACTAATCTACAATAGAAGAAGAGGCCAGAGAATACTTAATTTACGGCGCTCTCACGACAGAACTTCGCTGCATGTCCGTACTGCTGACACTTGTAGCAACGGGTGACCAGGGTAAAGTCCCTCACAGGACACGAAGACCAGTTCACAAAAACCCTATCCTTAGTTATGAGGGCCTTGCGTATAGTGGCAGGCACCTCAATCACGAAGTAACAAGTCTCAGCGTCCTTCTTGCCGGATTTATGGCTCAGTTTGATCGACGACAGGTATTTTTCTAATGTAAGTTCAGGCAGAGTTTCGGCTATATTTTGTTTGTACAAACAAGTAAATACACACGAGCTGCACAGACTGCTTCAGCTTCTCTATGTCGCTTCTCGATTCGTTGCTTATAATAACTCCGCCGTTTATTGTTTTTCTTAGGCCTCTAACCTGTAACTTCATATCTTCAGGGCAAATTATTTTTTGAACCAGAGTTTTGGTTTCCTCGCTCGACTTGAGGTTGCCTTGTGGATAAATGGCCACAGAGCTGATGTTAATAGGCTTTATAAAATTATTACCTCTTTTGACCATGTCTACGAAGGAGGACTTTCCAGAAGGAGGTTTGGAGGTCTCGTCAATGCTTTTCGTCAGATGTTGGAGCCGCTCTGATAGGTCCATCTTCTCTTTCAGAGCTTGATTTTTCATAGTTAAACGTCATAGCTCTTGATTTTACAGATTGGTAAAGGGTTACCATCTGTGAGCTGCCGTGACCCGCTTTTCGGCACAGACTGCTTATCTTCAACTTTTGTTCGGAGTTTAGTTTGCCTGCTTCGGCGATTGTGCAGATCTCATTTAAGCACTGATCGATGCCCGTCATCCAATTTTGTAGTTCCGACGTCGCGATTATGTCTCCACATACTGTTACAGGGCGAGATGAGGGCTGCGGGGTGGCCGGGGGCTGCGGTACGGCCGAGGGCTGTGGGGCGGCCGAGGGCGAGGCGATCGTCCTAGGCGGGCTGCGCTCTAACCTGCTGCTCCGGCTGAAGGGACTGTTCAGATTCATTTCGTTTTTTTTTCGCTTTCGCAAAACAAGTCACTTAGTAGCACATGTCTTAGTTTACTCCAATTCCACAATGACGCAGTTTATGTGCTAGCGGTTAACAAGGTCACTAGTCAGCATAAGCTATTTATTATTGATTTTTTAAAACATTGAATAAGGCGCGTCTGCTCTAAACGACTCCAGATGAATGAGTATGTATTATAAATGTGGTCCGCGTGAATATTTATAATAATGCGTTCAGATTTTTATTTTATTGCACCAAATAAAGCAATTAAGAAGAGCTTAATACTAACTATATCTACTGTGGCACAATCGGCGGCCTTATCGCTAACAGCCATCTCTTCCAGGCAACCTTTGGATGGATAGGATCCATACATATTGAAGCTCACGGTGGCGTAATTGATGTCGTATTAAAAAATAAAATATTTTACATAAATAATTGCATTAAAAAAGTACTCAAATAAAACACCTGCTATCCTTCTAATATTATAAATGTCAAAGTTTGTACAGATGGATGTATGGATATTTGTGACTCTTTCACGCAAAAACTACTGAACCGATTAGGCTGAAATTTGGTATGGATATAGTTTGGGACCTGGAATAACATATAGGCTAGTTTCATGCCGATAAAACGCGGGCGAAGGCGCACGCCAGCTATAATAGTTTTATAAATTGCTAGCTGCTGCCAGCTAGTAATTTATAAAAAGAGAGCAAAGCGACACAAAAAACAGGAACAGTGAACAAAATAACAAAGAGAATATCAGAACAAGACTGAAGTATCAAGAATGGACAGATCGTGTTGATGAACCATACCTTTGAAGATAGGAAGGGATTTATGTCAACTAGTTTCTGCACGCGGCCTCGTACGCATTGTTTCTAAGGAAAAGTTTAAAACGTTCTGTCCGACGGTCCTGATTTATGGGGTAAAAAGAAGGCTAGGTGTGTGTTATTCATGATCTTAACCTAAATATAGGTATGTCAAATTTCAGCCCGATCTGTTGAGAAGTTGTGGCGTGAAGTAGTAACAAACATCCAAATACCTATGTAAACGACCAAACTTTCAAATTATTAATATTACTTTAACCCTAACCGAAAACAGGACCACAGATAAACTGAAGAGGACAATTGCGAATGATCCTTTTCAGGACAAGCCGACAACGAAGACAAGCATAGCCCGGTACTGTGATCCAGATGGAAAATAATTGTTTAGCAAGATTTGTAGAGTACCTACAGAGGAATAGCGACACGCGCCAAGAACCATTAACGTGATGATCACGACTACTCTGTCTTGACTGTAGCGATAAAGAAGAAGAGTAGGAAGAGATCGCTTCTAAGAGATAAGGCCGCCCATTGTACTTGTCCTATGTAACATCGCTCTGTAATGTTGTTTTTCGGGTGTACAATAAAGATTTTGTTTTAACAGTTGGAAGCAGTTTATGAAAGAGCTAGCTACTATTAATTACAAAGTGACTTGCCTAATCTGTGCTATTGCGAGAAAGTACTTCCGTGATGCCTAATTCTCCCAAACCACCCTTTTTAAACTTACATGCCAGGACCAAAAGACACTCGTGATACGCATTGCCATTATAACAAACCGCCGAATTTTCTCGTTTCAGTGTCCTAAAACAACGTATAGTAAAAACGCTGTTTTTAATAAAACCTTCCTCTAAAAGATAAAGGCCGTTACAATAAAAGATTTAATATAGCGGGATAAACAAACCGTAGTACAGCAATAAGGCCTTATTGCGTCGGTGATTTACAAGCTTTATTTTAATTTACGCGCCCCCTGCCGTTATAGAGATGAAGTCTGGGGCGAGAGTGAGGCTACCTACTTGATCATTCTCGTATGACAGGAGTGGAGAAAAATACAACAACACGCGGTAGTTATAAAAAAAAACGTCAAGTGCGAGTTGGACTCGCGCACCAAGGGTTCCGTAAATATAAGACCTAGTTTCTTGCCAAATTTCATGATTCTAGGTCTACGGTATGTAGGTTTTGGTCGCTTGCAAAAACCACATTTTTTTGTGAATAGACTTCATATTTTATGACATAAATAATTGTGTATTGAATTTACGGTTTTCGGATTTTTCGCTTTACTTGTACTATAAGGCCTTGCTTCTTGCCTTTCATGATTCTAGGTCAACGGGAAGTACCTTATAGGTTTTATGTGCATGTGATTGGCTCTTGAAAATTTGCATAAACGGCTGTAACTTTTGATTGAGTTGACTTAAAAGTTTGAATTATATCGTTTATGTTTGATGCTGCAAACATTGTAAATAGTATAGAGCGTTTTTAGGGTTCCGTACCTCAAAAGGAAAAAGGAACCCTTATAGGATCACTTTGTTGTCCGTCTGTCCGTCCGTTCCTCTATTAGCCCTCTTTTCTCAGCAACGCGTAGAGCTATTGAGTTGAAATTAACATCAAATACTCAGGTCCGTAACCTCTTGGAGCCGTGATATAAATCAAACTTTTAAGTCAACTCAATCAAAAGTTACAGCCGTTTATGCAAATTTTCAAGAGCTAATCACATGCACATAAAACCTATAAGGTACTTCCTGTTGACCTAGAATCTAGCCTAGAGCCTTGTCCTCTCAAACGTAAAATGTTACACATCAAAAGGCGATAAAAGCTTTGAAAGCCATGAGGCGTTTTCCAAAAAAGAATAAACTATTTGTATGTTAAAATTAAATAGACGATGGGTGTTGCGAATAGCTCACAATATTTATGCAGAGGAGATGTCCCTTTTGTTAGAACTTGCTGATGCGAAATTTCTCCTTTTATATAAATGAATCCTTGATTTTCTTCTATTAGTGAATTGCTTGTCCGTCTTGATTTTTTATGAGTAGAGTGAATGAATGAGGGAGTGAAGGCGAGAGTGAATGAACACTGAACTGTTTTTCTTTTATGTTTGTATATTAATTTGTTTGCCTAAACAGCGATCTTTCGCGAATTGCAGAGGCTGTCATGCCGAACTATGTAACTACCGTCAACCTCAACTCCTCCGAATGTCATAGCGTGACACCTTCCTTTCACCTACCTTTCACGTTTTAGAATTTAGTTTTTAGTAGGAGTTTGTTAAAATTCGGGACTGACATAATTATGATAGTCCTTAGTTATACAGTCAAATTAACGCTTCCTGATCAGGAAATCTAATTTTTAAGTTGCCTAAGAAGTAAAATGCTTAAATGTCATGTCTAAAAAGCAAAATGGCTAAGATTCAGGATACCTACCTAAAACGGTAGTATGCCTAAAATGTTAACGAGGGCTTTTCAATGCAATCTTTAAAATAAAACACACTTTTTTTGACACTGGATGGCGCTGCACAAAAGTAAATGTCAATAGTCAGAAAATAAATAACGAAACGGGTGCCATTTTACACATTTTTTTGGCAGATTTTTGATACTGAGTTTCATACAGCGGCATCTATCTTAGTCTCTGGCAACCACTCTTTTTTTAAAGTTCTCATTGTATAAAATGTGAAACTTCCTGAGAAGCAAATAGTCTAACATGCAATACACCTACATAGGAACATGACTAAATCTTGCGACTACCTACGTATCAAGTTTTTAATCTGATTAATACCGGCTACTTGAGTCTTGTCGAAGAGTCATACATACATACCACTAACTCAAAATCTCATAACTAATGTAAAAAATAAATCGCCGACTTTTCAGTCTGATCTAAATATTTTTAAACTTTTAAGCATTTTTGGTTATAGAAAACGCTTTATTGTAACTGTTCGTATTAATGCGACTCACTCTTCGCCATTTTTGTTACACGTCGTAAAATAGTAAACATTGATTCAATGAAGATAATAGCCTCGTTGCTATCTATAGAAACTAGGGCACAGATAAACAACAATAATCTAACTAGCACAGTTTAATCAAATTTAGCGTAGCATCCCTTTTAGAGTAAATTCAGACATCGTGCTGATAGGATTTCATTATTTCTGACTAAATTCAGTGTCTAAAACGGTATTAATTTGTGTGTTCTCTCTTCCATGGACGAAAAAAAGACTTGAAAGAAAGGAGGTTATTTACAAAAAGTATTACCTGCTATTGTTGTGCCAAAAAGTTTTTATAAGCTTCGTTTACATTTGTTTATGCTAGTATCATGTCTCTGGTTTATTTACGTATCTGGTTTATATACTCGAATACAAACAGTGATAAATATTTTTCGTATGAGAAATATTGTGACCGCGCTTTCTACTAAAAAAATCAACAACTTACAATCGTTCGTGTTTCTGAATATTTTACGAGCACGTGTTTGTGTGGCTTGGAATATTGTTGACTGACAGGAATAAATCGTTGACACATTTATTTTGAAAGTTCATCCTTACTAATATTATAAATGCGAAAGTGGTTCGTCTATATGTTTGTTTTTGTATGTATGTTACGCGATATCTCCGCCAATTATGTACCGATTTTGAAATTTTTTCACTATTGTATAGAAAACGATCCCGATATCCCATAAAATTGTTATCCCCAGGGGATTAGTATTTATCCCGCAGGACTTAAAATAAGTGTAAAAGTAAGGGAATTTGAAGTTGGTTTATCGTTTTTTAAAACAAGTCATATTATTATTATTTGTTTGTTTGTCCTTCCTTCACGCCCTAACCAATCGACTTGATTTTTGGCTTCGAGTTAGTTAAAAGGATGGAGAGTAACATATGTAGGCTACTTTTTGTCCTGGTAAAACATCAAATTTTCATGGGAGATTTAGGGGAAAAAGACCTTTTTATCCCCCTAGAAATGTAAAATTCGAATTTAACGCGTGTGAAACCGCGGGGAACAGCTAGTAGGTAGGAAATGCATCTAAAGGTAACAAGTTAAAGCCCATAATTAAATGCACATTTTTCTGCTGTGCTGTAGCGGTGCGCCTTTGATCTGCGATTACCTTTGTCCGCCTAGAACCGTATTGTCACTAACGAAAATAGAGCTATGCACGTCATTATAGAGCCGGCAGAATCAGATAATCGTTATTGCAGTGTGCAGAGATCACTCGCTCGATTGAGCATTGCTATTTACGTAGCACGCAGGTATTCAGGCCGTATATCGACCCATGCTCTACATTCACACTGCTTGACAATGCCTTGGAGAACATAAAAGCTGTCGTTAGTTTAAATCCCGTCTGAGCACTTATGAATATTTCAAGAGGAAATTCTATTACATTTCAAGCTCTTGCAAAGTTATTCTGTAGAAAGAAATATGATATAACCGAATTCTGAGTTAGGTTCACGCATGGAAACATTAGCTTCATAAATATTTAACTGAATTAGCTAATCATGCTGAAAAAAGGAGGAAACTTTAAAAAATTCAGTTGAAAAAAATAAAAAGGTCATTAAATAACCAGCCCGTAAGCCACATACGGGGCTCATGTTCATTTATACCGTCTATTTTCTTTTTAGAAGAAGAATACAACGTTAGAAGGCAAAATACAGTTTCACGAGATAATGTTCAATTTAAAAACATTTTAGAGCACAAAAATGAATTCTTTCCGTAATTACTTATTTTATTAGACTGAACCACGACTTTAAAAATCTGAAACAAAATGGTGCACAAAAAGGACGAAGACTGTTTCATCGAACTATTCGCCTTACTCTGTGATCAAAGGAACGCGGTGCAAAAGAGGAAGATCAAAAAAGGTCAGTAATCCCCCTAGATAAGGTTAAATATCGTTTGCTTTTGTAATTCTCAATGTTTAATTTTCTTTTATCTCCGCTAATTCTGTGTTATCATCCGTTGCCAAATGTTTACATTGGATTTGTTTACACAATTGCTTTTGACTTTACCCAGCCAGGTAATCTGAGCTTGTTCTGTCTGCAAACAAGGATATAATTAGAAATTGATAGTGTGGACGTTTGCTATTTGTTTCTATCGACAGAGTATCAGGGAAACCATTCTGCGTATCACGTGATATTTTATCGAGTGGTATTCATTATCACGGGACAAAAATAGCATGAGATAAATATCGAGTAGCGCCAAAAACTGCATTCTCGTGCAAAATAAATATCGAATTGCAGACTTTGAGAAAACGCTTGTTTACCACTCGATATTTTGACAGTTCTTGCCATATTTATCGAGTAGATTTATTTCCAGAATTACCCTCCAGGTTGACTTGCGCACGCGGTTTTGTTCATCAGGACACAGATTAGGTAATATTACTACAGGGCAAAACTATAGATAGGAATATATCTATAGTATGTACCCTGGGCCGAGTTTAGGGAGTGTTGTCTGAGGTATAGACAAAAATAGATAAACGACATCGTATCGTCATACATCGCGTAAATTATTGAAGTTGAAGGAATTATTTTCAAAAATTCTACGCATTTGATGACGATTTGACGTAATTTTTCTCTGTATAGACGAGTGATTAGCCTATAGTAATAATGTATAGAGTTATTCTAGTACAAATAATATACATATGTGAAGTGCCAAAAATGTTTTTAGTCAAGATAGGATTTTTTATCAGGAACAGTTTCGGACATTTCCCATTACAAACAAACTCGCTTAACAAATGTTACCTCTATAATATCGCTATAGATAAAAACGTCAATTGATTGTTCAAACAAAATAAAAATGTAACTGTGATAAAGATTTCTGCAAAATGTACGTACAAGAACCAACCAAAGAAACCGAATCCACTATCAGCTGTTTGGAACTAATTGTCAGGCGCGGCTTATCAGTTGATAGCCAGTGATATGAACAGACGCGAAACCTACAGTGTGCACCGAGCGTCCTCAGGCTATTTACCCTCAAACAAACCTTTGAACCATAAATAATATTTACAATATAAGCAAGTGAAAGGAAATTCCTATTTTAAATCGCGCTTATGCTAGATATGAGGTAAAGTCGATGCAATTATGCATTCGAACCTGTAGTGTTGTGATAAAGTTATCGATGATTATTATTATTCGTGTGTGAGTGGTGCAGCGATGAGTACGTTTTGGAACGAGTTTCTGAATGCGGTGGTATCTCATCCCATCTTGCCGATGCCGATTGATCATTTGTCACCGCTTTATATGGAACCTTATGGTAAACTATGACATTTTATGTTTCGCGCCTTTTTCAGAAACAAACAAATCATCATTGATTTAATGATGGATCTTTAATTATATTCCATCAAATTAAAAAGGTATTTAATTATTTGATGAAATGGGCAGATTCACGCTATTTTAATATTTATTGTTTTAAAGCTCAACAACAGCGATTAATTTGATCGTGTTTGTTCATCATACCGGTAACGAGTTCGCTTGTTAATTTTCAACAGTTCATGAAAATTAGGGTTGTTTTGTTAAACCACTTCATATTTAAGAATAATAGATAATAAACAAGGATGCTTTTAAAATAATAAGGGTAATCGAAATGCAGCGTGTGCCGTCCATCTTAAGGATAAATCTCTTTTTAATAAAGTCTTAATACTTACAAAAGGAAGGGCTCAAGATTTACCCAAGGTTTATCTCCTACAACACACAAGCAACTCAAACAACGACAACTAGCCTAAACAAACAAACTGTGCTCTGTTATGTCCCAAGCCTTAATTGCACACCCAATTCCCAAATTATTATTTCAATCTTCAACGTCTTTTGTCAGATTCGCTTTCATTGTACGAAAAATAACTTTTAAACATTATTTCAGCTGTAATTTTTTAACGAAAACTTTACCATCCTGTTTAAAGACAAAGAGATCACTTGTTTTATTCCGAAACTCATCTCATCTCTAGCAACCTGGAAGTTGAACGTTTATCCTTTATTTCCATATCGTTCAATAAGCGAGCGTTGCGCAAACGTAGCTATCGCGCTGTACAATATAGAGGTTCAGTTATCTGCTTATCATTGATAAGAATAGCACTAAAGCCTACTCAATGTAGCGCATCACAAGTAACCCCATTGTACCGTTGTTTTCCGCACAGTTGGACGTCCCGTCTTAATCTTATCGATAAAAAGAAACATCGATAACATTGAAATCACGCGGTATCGGGCGGGCTATCTTATCGACAGTTTTATGCATGCTAGCGATGGGACGTTACGTGCCAGTGCTGTGAATCATGTGAATTTGTCACCTTGGCCTGGATACTGTGTAGTGTTGTGTATAAATTATTCAGGATTTTACAATGTCGTTATTTATATTTAAATTGGAAAAGTTTACTTAGTGGTTATAGCTAACGCTGATCTTGTATACTGTTGAGAAAAGATAATTTTCAAGGATGTTTAGTAAGAGCTGGGAATGTTATCGATAGCAAGTTTATCCACGACCGGTCTCTAAAACAGTGTTATGAAAAATATGGGGTGTTTAAAACATACAGACGAATTGAAAACCTCCTCCTTTTGAAGTCGGTTAATAACCTAGTGTTCATATAGTGTGGGGACAAATCATCGATATGAAAGCATCACCCTGTTGGTCGCAAGCATTGGAGTGTGCTTGTGAGATGGCGTACAGTGCGCTGTACTGCGGCCTGGATGTATGCGAGAGGCTGGCTGCAGCACATCCTCTGCTGTCGCCGGCTTACCCCGCTGTAGAGGTGATAGTTGCTGGCCCGGCCTGTGTTAGAGCATGTTAGTATCTAGAATCTCTTCATGATCAGCTCCTCTCTACTCACTACTGGGTGTGGACTGGACCTCATCCATAAATACTCATATTTTCTATGTTTAATAATATAAAATCTCTGTAATATATTGTATTGCTGTTGCGACTACCGCGATTCTGCAGTGCCTCGGCCATGTTCGCCCAGGCACGCACCGACACCTTCGATGCCATCTGGAAAAGTCAGCCTCACTACTCAGCAGAACCGCCCGCTGCGCCACAAAAGTCGTCAAGTTAGACTCTTTTACACCTACCACTAACACGGCTAATAAGTAATAATCATCAAAAAACTATCACTTATTAAAAACACGCATCAAGGTTTCTTTAACTATCTTGCAGAAACAAAACTCAGCTCTTGACTTCGTTTTAGATATAATTTAGTTTAAAGTAGTAAATTGTTAAAATACGGAACTGACTTACTCAAACCAATGACTCAAAATCCCTTAAAAAAATTAAAAATATAAAAAAGAAAAAATTAATCAGCATCAATTTTGACCCCTATAAATAAAATATTTCAGATGATGGTTTAAAATAGGTTGGTATAATAATCACTTGTTGAAATAAGCGCGCCGCAAACTGGCGCTGGCAACATTACCGCGTCACCGAGCACAAACAAGAGCATTGTCGATATAATTGATTTATTCATTTTGAATTTCCATTAACGACCCTAGTGGTTCCCGTGTTGTAGTTATAATTATTGTGAGCTCATTTTATTGGTGAAATGATTCATTTATAAACTTACCTGCTATCTGCGGCTTCGCACGCGCTTTTCCGAAACATACATAAATATAAAAAGTAATAAACTTTTATTATAAACGTATTACGTACCTTTATAATTTTTTTTAATATAATCATAGCCACAGCGTTATATACTCTTTGCTAAGCACGTTTGAAATAACTGTCAGTTGAATTGAATGACAGGACAACGTATGTCGGATCCTGGCAGAATTGCGTCAATCCAGACGCAGAGCCATTAACCAAGAAGTTGAAGTTAGTTGAAGGTAGTTTAAAATAATAAATAACTATTGTATTATAAATAATGCTGCACAATAAATAATGCCCATAAATTATTGAGGTACATACTTACTTAATACTCTACCTAATAAGTCTCTCACAATATCTTTTTATCGATATAATTGGATAAAAACCTCCCTTAAGTAACACAAGAGCTTTTCTTTCAACATCGCGATAATTCTTCCCCAAAATATTCAAATTAAAACCTCTTCATTACCTATTCGAAAATACTCGACGAGTCGTAAGGAAGTAATTAATTTTACAATAGAATTAGAGCAGTGAAAGGACGCCCCCGCATTCGAGAGTGCCTCGAAACTTTTACGAAAAATAAAAATACCTTTTACGTAACAAAATATACATTTTATGGAAACGAAATATACTTTGTGTAAACGAAAACAATATGCAAGCGTGGCAATTATAACTTCGGGGTGATTACGAGTTTATATAGCTTTTATTTTGCACGCTTTCTAGAAATTGCATTTTGTACGGAATCGTATATTTTTTTATTTGAAATACATTGCTGTTCATTACGATATCTACATTTTGTTTTGTGTGTGTTTATGTTCATTCATTCTAGAGCGGCTATATATCGGAATATTGATAGTACCTATGTTTGTAAATAGCCTCTTTTTCTACTATTACAATCATAGGTAAAATCAATTACCGTAGAGCCTATTCAAAGCAAACAATTTCTAATACTGAGCACAGGAATGGTGAAACTGGTATACAAAACCAGTTTTTTCTTAAATAGAAACCTCTATATACTTCATCAAAATATTGCAGGCCTTCTAGGTAAATCAGACTTACTATATGCCTCAAGGAATTCCAAGAGCGTAAAAATAATGTAGATGTCTTATTTATTACGGAACATTTCATGATGGACGGACAAGAACAGTTTCTTACCATACCGAACTACACCCTGGGGGCGTGCTACAGTCGCAAGGAGAGCAAGAGAGGAGGAGCCTGCATATTAGTACATAATGAGCTCAATAGGTGGATGGAGGTCAAGAAACTATCTAACTTTTCTATAACTAGTGTATTCGAATTTTGTGCCGTGGAACTGACTGACTATAATATTCTAATTTTACGTGTGTATAGAGTACCAAAACAAAGTAATATTGACATTTTTATGAACTGTTTACAGAAAGTTTTACATGAAACATTAAAAAAACGATACGAAAACGTGATACTAGCAGGAGATTTTAATATTGACATTTTAAAGAAAAATAATATAACACTTGACTTTGAATGCTTATTGTTAAACTATAATCTTAAGCTTGCTCTGAAGCAGCCAACACGACTTCGTAGTAAAACTTGTATTGATAATTTTGCGCACAACCTTAACAAACGATGTTCTACAGAAGTAGTTGAATTAGCTCTGTCAGACCACACGTCACAACTTTTAAAATGTTCGGTTAGGAATTTAGCTCTGGTAAAATATTGGCGTGTTAAGAAAACAGACTATTCCGCAGATAATATAGACAAGTTCATTAAGACTCTGGAAAACCTATCTTTCTCCGAAATATACAGCGAAACAGATCCTAATAATTCTTACAACTTATTTATTGATATGTTTAAACTTTTTTATGATCTTTGTTTCGCTTACAACAATAATAGTAACAGTAAAAATTAAAAAACCAGTTCATTGGATATCGCAAGGTATAAAGCTCTGTAGCAAAAAAAAAGGAAACTTCTCTGGGAGCGTAGGAAAACTCCCTCCGACTCCAACAAACAAACATACAAAAATTACTCAAAAACACAAAAAAAAAAACTTACACAAAAAGCCCAAAACCATCACAAAATCAAAACATCAAAAAAAAAAGTAAAAGTACATGGGGCATAATTAATAATACAAAAAGGAGACTACCAAAAGACTCAATTGACGAAATAATAGTAAATAATAAATCAATTACCAATCCTTATGATATATCTAATACATTTAATAACTTTTTTATTGATAAGATAATTCCTATTGAAAACACAAGAAAAAATGTTACAAAATGGTGCGAAAGCGCAAATAATTCTATATTTCTTAAGCCTTGTATACCAACTGATATTCTTAGACTAATATTCTCGCTTAACAATACCAATAGCGTTGGATACGATGGAATTTCAACCAAAATTATTTAAACTGTAGCTCACTGTATTAGTGCCCCTATCAGTCATATTATAAACCTGACTCTTAACGCAAATGTCTTTCCGGAGGCACTAAAGGTTTCAATAATAAAACCATTACATAAGAAAGAAAGCACAAAGACATTGGAAAATTACAGGCCCATATCTCTCATACCTGTAATATCAAAAATATTTGAAAAATACATTTCTACATTAATTAATGACTACTTTGAAACAAACAAGATATTTTGCATCGAACAAAAGGGCTTCAGAAAAAATAAGTCAATAAATATGGCTCTATATGATTTTCTTTCTCGTGTCACAAGCAGTGTCGACAAAAGCACTCCAGTTTGCTCAATTTTTTGCGATATGACACAAGCGTTTGACTACGTCTAGCACAACATCCTACTAGAAAAGCTAGAGTCTTATGGGATCAGAGGTAACGGTCTACAATTAATAGAATCTTATTTAAAAAACCGAAAGCAGATAACTCATATAACTAAAATAAATTATAAAACTAAGCAAGAAGAAGTATTTGAATCGAAAGAACGTATTGTGAAGTATTGAGTTCCCCAAGGAAGTGTTTTGCTCTTCCTAGCGTATATAAACGATCTACCTAAAGCCGCTACACAACCTATGACCCTTTTTGCGATGACAGTACCGTAACTATAACTTGTAATGACATTAATACATATCAATATGACATTACTTGTGCTCTGACATCTATAATAAAATGGCTAGATAATAATAATTTAAAAATTAACATTAATAAAACTAAAATTATTAATTTCAGACAACGCGACAATGCTGCTTTTCCAAATTTTGACATAAAATACACTAATTACATAGTTGAGGAAGTAACGACCACAAAATTTTTAGGAATCCACGTCGACAGAAAGTTATATTGGAAACCACATGTAGAAAATGTGTGTAAAAAACTTAATAGCCTAGTTTACGTACTTCATAAACTATCACCTGTAGTTAATGAGGAAACCCTGCTTATTGCATATCACGGCCTAATCGCCTGGAACATTCGATATGCTATAATTTTTTGGGGGAACTCTACCGACGTCGAAAAAGTATTTAAATTCCAAAAAAAATGTATCAGGGCAATGTTTCGTTTAAAAGTTACAGATTCTTGTAAAGCGTATTTTAAAAAATATAACATTCTGACTCTCGCTTCGCTGTATATTTTAGAGACAGCCATGTTTGTTAGACACAATCCGAGCTTATTTTGTAACAAATCTGACGCTGGTACAGCGTAGCGTAATAGACGTGACCAGTACGAAATTTGCAAAATAAAGTGCAAAAAAACATTGCTGCGTAAAAGTCTTTTCGCTATGGCACCGGCCATTTAGAATACAATACCATTGTCAATAAGAGAATTGCCTACTGCAATGTTTCAGAGAAAGTTGAGAAACATTGTAACTGAAATGTTACTACAACATTAACGATTTTATTAATGATAAGAATTTTGACAAGTTACTTTATACTAATGAATGACTTGTAATTATTTATTTTTGACATTAATATTAATATAATTTAATTGTGTAATGCATATAATCTAGCCAAAAATTGCACGCCCAGAAGGGTAAATTACATCGTTACTCATCTAATGTATTACCATCTTTTAATCAAATGTAATTGCAATAAATATACTTTTACTTTACTTTTACTTTTTCTGATAGATATTAAGACTGTTATTCAGCAAAAGATAATTGGACAGTTAGCAACTTTTTCGGTTAACTTTGGCGTTTACGTATGAATACTTCTATCAAAAACTCTATTAAAATGTAATTGCCCGATTATTATTTTGAAAAACACTAGCCTAAAGAGAACAAAGTATATTTTTATTAAAAAAAAAAAACAACAACTATAAGATATTACGTCCACTTGATAAGAATTAGAATTCAGAATTAGATTTCAGAATTAGAATTCAGTTTCAATTCAACGTCACATTATAACAAAAATCAGTCCCTACACTGCCTTACCTAAGACTAAATTATCAACTAATATGATATCTCATCGCTATTTTAACACTGCAAGTGTGTTGACTGCTAAATTCCCCGAAGCCTAGCAACAGGCAGTGCTCAAATTAACGTTCGGAGAGGCACTCAAACAGCGCCTGTAAATCGAATTGCGATACCTTCTATCGTATTGAATCTGTAGCCATATCTATAACCAAATTGGTAACCGAATTGTGTGTTTAGGCATTGATAGCAGCGAATCTTGTGCTTTCATTCAGAAAATTTATGAACACAAGTCTGAAATGATAAGATTTTTCGTTAGAGGTGAGTTTATACCACTTCAGTGCTATCACAATTTGAATGTTAAGTCTGAAAAAGCTGGCCGATTATCAACGTTTCCAACCAAAGAAAGCAAGTGCATAATTAATTTTTGCTTGCGTTTTTAGAACGCTGATATTATGAGAATAGTGCCGCATACTAGTCAATTTACCTATAAAATAACTGACCACTCAACGAAATATGGCGTGTTTTAAAAAACGATAAACCGAATTCAAGTTCCTGAATAATGATAATAAGTGAATGCTTTACTTTTACACTGTTTTAAAGTTTTGCGGGATAAATACCCCTGGTGATATTTTTTTATAGGACCACCTCGGTATCATTTTCTATACAATAGTAAAAGAATTTTCAAAATCGGTCCATAATTGGTGGAAATATCGCGTAACATAAATATATAAAAAAAAATATACAGTCGAATTGAGGACCTCCTCCTTTTTTTTGTCGATTAAAAATACAACACGGTCCTAAACACTTGTGCGCCGCCGCGCCGTACTACGTAAGTCTGTCGTGCCTAAGCTACAATGTGCTATGGTAAATCTAAGTATACAAGTATTTTTTGTAAAACTCTTCTTTATACAAGGTACTTGCCTTCATACTCGTCTCCAATCGCTAACTCTAGTTCATATTTCATAGTGATTTTTTTTCATTGTATTCAATTCAAAGTTATCAATCAATTCATAAAATTACATGTTAAACTAAAGCTCTGCTTATTTTGGGGCTAGGCTGTGTGAATTGTCCAGTATTTTCTTTTTTTAACTTTCATAGCCCAAGATGCCCATGTCCATCTGCAGCGACTCGAGCCTGGGCAATAAATGCGTTGAACTCTGATCTATAAAATCGCAAAAGAAAATTCTAGATATCCCTACAACAGTTTTGTTTTCCTGTCAAAGTGAAAGAGCATTAAACCGCTGCAGAATAATTTCCATCGTCCGTTCCATGCGTTTTAACATTGCTCTGACAGCCACTCATTTGTGCTGGTAATGGGATTCCCAGTTAAACCTTCATTTGTTAGCTGGCTAAATGGATGATGTTTTGGTATCAATATCCGATGTAATTAGACTGAAATGAATGATTTGAACATTAGCTTGGTGTGAAATTTATTATTTCTGTGTTAGGTTTTGGAAGGGGAAGTTACATATTCTTTTTAAAGTTTTGTGTTTGGAAGAAATCATTGTTTTTTGCCTTGGCTATAAATATATTTTAACTACTAGCGGTCACATATCACAGACCACGTAAGTCACGAACCCACAACCAAATTAACTTCCATTCAACTGTAGTTTTGAAGCAAATGGGAATATAAGAAATATTTAATAAAATCGATATGCCAAATTCTCCGCTGGAGTCTGGTGAGCTTTGGAGCATTTGGGAATAATAGAGATTTAAAACTAGAATCAACATATTCCCAATAGCTCCATAGCAAAATACATTTGAATTGAAGTTGTTACAATTTTCGGCAAAGTTAGTCATTCCTTTGTTATTCCTTTTAAAACGCAGAATAAAATAAAAACATAAAAATTATCTCGCGCAAAGTACGAAAAAGATCACTTCTAGATCTATAGCGTAAATCAACCAGTCTTAAATCAGGCCTTCGTGCTCAAGCCCCCGTAGTAACATTGTAAAAAAATTGTGAATCACATCAAAAAGGTTTCAACTTGATTCATTGTGACATAAATAAAATCATGTCTAATTTACACTACTTTTATTATAGTTTTAAAGCTAAACGCCCATAGCACGCGAAGATCTAATTACAGATTAAAAAAATTGATATATTGCTGTTTTAATTTTAAAGTCGATTTGTTTAACTAGGCGGTTGCAAGTAATTTCACAAAAAGCAGAGAATAATTAAAATACATCAGCGAAAGGTTTCTTATATTAAAATTTATTTGGAAGTGTATTAAAAAGGCAAAATAATAGTGTCAACGTTTCAAATCTGTTTATGAACTTGTTACGCGTGTGTAAATAGTTTACACGACGAGCGCGAAAAAACAACAGATTATAAATAAATAGACGAGCATGCATTTTACGAGCGATAGTCAACATATCTGTTTTTTTACTTTGCATAAGGAGTGACTCTCGTGTTAGGATAGGAATATACAGAATGTTTTCAAACACGATCAAAGAAAAGGAAGAGGGCAACCTGTAGCGATTTGACCCCAAAAACGTGCAGATTCTATTATTTATAAAGATAACAGTATGATTTTGTACTCGATTTTTGAACATATTGAATTGTAATTACTAGTTTAATTCGTTAATATTATTTGATTGTTATTTTCTTTGTCAATAAAACATATGGAAAACATATGGAAAATGGAAATAATTTCCCATTAGAAAAAGAGATTCGGTAAAGATAATACAGTACAAAACTCTTTATTGTACACCACAAAGACAAATAAAACACATAGACATTAACATAAACAAGTACAATGGGCGGCCTTATCGCTTACGTTATAGTAGTGTAGTATTACTTAATACTTAAACAAATGTAACGGCGGACAATCGAGTCATTTAATTTGCATGCAATCAGCGATACAAATTATCGAATCAATGCATTAACTCGATTCAACGCATTTACGCGATTCACTGGTGATTTAATCCGTTGGTTTTGTTATAATATTGGATGTTTACATTTTGTAGATATCTGCGTTGGCTGTAGAGAAATAAATAGTTGGCAAAGGATGTTGACGATAACAGTACAATGACCAAACATCGACCCCTTCAACTACAGTGGATGAAACAAAGGAACTTACCAGAGGAAGGGCAGCAGCTTCCATCTGAGTACTTTTAACAACTAAACTGCGACCACCGATCCCCTTGCCAAGCATTCAGGCAACACCCCACTTATGGGGGGAGGCATGTTCAGCAGTGTATGTGCTGATGAGGAAGCGCCCCAATGGGGTTCATGTTATAATCTCACTTTACCTTAAGAACTCGATGAACAAGAAAAAACTTAATAAATGATTAAAATGAGGATTAACCGTTTGTGCGCCACGCCCAAACATCCGAACGCGATCAAAGAATGGTAATGGAAAGTCTTAGCATAAAGCCGGCGTCCCACCGCTGTGTTTTACATTTTTTAAGCAAAAAACTGCTTAAAAAATCTACAACTAAAAAAATAAACTCCTTCGCAATGTGGATCGATCCACCTTAAAAAAGGTTTTTCTATTCTCATATAGCTAACTTCACATGCCATGGTGCTTTACGTGTTAAATCCGATTTTAGGACTGTTTTGCCTAGAATAATCGAGCAGTATCCAAGCGAAATTGGTTCGTATTCGAAGCCAACTGTGGGGATAAAATCGGCTAGAAATAGACCCAGCCTCGGTAAAGCCACGCGGCTAAAACATCGCAATGAACGGCCCAGTCAAAACTAATATTGCCCGGGCCAATTTTAGCGCGCAACAAAGTTATTTCAGTGTAGTCTGCAAGCAATCTTTCGTAAAAGGTACTAGGAAATGTACTGGAAAAAGAAATGTACAATAATAGGATTGTTTTTTGGTATCGTTAGTTTCTGTGTGTAGTGGCCAAAAGAAAAACAATAATACCTTATTTCCTAATATTCTACTATAAAATTACAGTTATCTAGATGCTTATTTTGTAAGCCTAAAGAAATAAAGCTATTGAAATCTGAAATCCGCAATGGCTTTATTTCACGACTACCCAAAAAACAAAAGTAATGTTTTTGATGTTCATGTAGGTATGCGATGTGAGTTTCTTTGTTCCACCATCACTTTAGGTAATGTTTCTCTTTCTTTATTATATATAAGTTCCATAAAAAACGCTTAAAATTAAGTACTCTGTTATATTAATTAATAAGGGTTTCCAATAAAATGAATTAAATCCCTAACAGACGGATGCATGGTATCCTAAAGTACTTACAGACGATCGAACATGGCGCTCTCTGCACCCCACGACCTTAGTGCGCTCCGACTATATTTGATTGTCTGGCAAACGGTGCACTGTACATTATTATTATTAACTAGCATCCGGCCCCGGCTTTGCGCGGGTAGTAGAGCATATCTCAAACGGATTAGGCAACGTTTTCGATGTAAGCTCCCAGGCGGCTTGACTTTTTCCAACAATTATACATATATATATTTCAAACCATTTACACAAATTATATACTTAAACCACTCTATGCATTGGTGAAAACTGCACGAAAATCTGTTCAGTAGTTTTAGAGTTTATCGCGAACAAACAGACAGAGGCGGTGGAGGACTTTTTTTAATAAATGTGATGAAATGTGAGCGTTTGGTTCAATGGAACGATTGGACAGTGCGATAAGCTGTGCGGTCGTCTGTTACACAGAACGCACCGTACAGTGCCGTGGTACGGTCGCACAAGTGTGCAAATGTTCGATCGTCTGCTAGTACTTTTAGAATCCATACATTACCCCGAGTCAGACACTAAGAAAATACTTTTTTTGTAAAACGAGTCTGTTTCTATTTTGTGAAATTCAAACAGAAGTTGCTTGAACCAAGTTTGTACCGGTATTTTGGGTTTAACCGTACCGCTGGACCATTTCCAAACTCTTTCTGAATAGTTTCATTCAAGAAGTTTTCGGATTGACCTGATACCTTCAGGCAATTGTAATAATAAACTAGAAGGTTTTACGGTTCAAAGTTGGTTGGGCTTGTTCAAATTAATTAAACTGATAGTAAACTAAATTATTGCTTAATAAGGGATCATACCTTAAGTATTCTGTTCCTCCTACATATGTATGATGACCTGAGACCTGGGTTCAGATACTCGATAGTGATGCTCTATTATCCAAATCACGGCGGCCATTCTCAACGAAGACTTGCCAGGTGCGTAGGACATTTTATAGTGCGCAAATACAGGTGCACTCTCCCTCACTATCATAATCCAATAGGACGGCAGAGCGACATGACCAGGGAGAGGTTACGCGCAGGACCAACAGCTTGACGTCCTCTTTGTACGGAATTAGCATAGTTCCATGTCCGCACGCACGCTAGAGACAAAAATGTATCGGTTTCGCCTCACCGAACTGAAAACCGAACTCAAACCCTGCTGTTTTGTAAAACCTATTGAATGTAATGGGAAACTATTTAAAAATACTTCTACATTATTTATGAAATCCTGGTACTTTAATCTATAAATTTGGGTGTTCAAATGTTCAAATTCGTAGTACGTGAAGCTCTACGCAGAGGGTCTACGACGTAGCAAGCATTGCTACGCCGTAGACTGTCTACGTCGTAACAGTCCGTGCTGCAAGCTCTATTGTGCTTTTTTAAAGCATAAGATAGAATTTTGAAGCCTAGTAGGTTGCATGAGCGTGGCGTTTTGTGTCACTACCGCCTTTTTAATACATTTACTGCCCACCCTTGCGATGCGACCCGAAGGGGCGGTTCGTCGTATGTATCCTGGAAGAGGTGATACGAAGATGTTTGTCGCACATGTCCAACATACTGACTGTCGTCTTCTATCAGTCAGGCGTGATATTTTGATGCTAAAGACCATTTTTGTTTGTTTAGAGTTGAGTGCTGATAATTAAATCCATTAGAAATAAGTTACAATAGAATGTTATCTAGCCGGTTCATTGATTAGATTTCACGCTTAAGTTGAAATCGACGAAGCATGTTCAACTCAGCAGCAGTAATGAGCTTCCTGTGTTGATGTCTTGTCGATGTAGTTATCTATTTCCGATGTAGATAAGTAGACACTTCCGATCTAGATAGCTGTCCACTTCCGATCGAGGTATTGAATCTTTTACGACTTACTGGATAATCTAGTTTTAACTTCCGCGGCTATGCTTGCATTGAAAGGACTAACTACCTGGTTTCCCCGAGAAAGGAAAAGGAATCAGGGCAGACCTTTCACTCGATGGGCAGATGATCTTGTCAAAGGAGCAGGCAGGACGTGGACAAGGAAAACCCAAGAGAGGAAGGAATGGAGAAGGCCTTTGCCAAGCGGCAAACAAATTCGAAGTGTTTTAAAAACATTTTGTAAAGGTTTATATTATTATTAACGTATAATAACAATGTGTGAAATTCCGACACCATGTAACAATTGTTTTTGATATTCATTTATCAATGCCACTTTTTCTGCCAGTGTCTGATTTTTAGATTATTTTCATCCTACCCTATATTTTAACATATTTTCTGACGGGAGCTGGTGATTGATACATGCGGAATTTATGCAACGTACATTTTTCAATAAACTAAAAATATGTATATCAGGCTTGCATCGGATGGCAAACGATACATCACTCTTCAGCTTAGGGTTGGCACGTGACGTCTATCTTATGATTAGATACAATAACAATGTAATACGTGAAAGTACAAAATAAAATGCGAGTCTCATGTGTCTCTTATAATTGTATAATGCCATATTATAATATTTTTTATGAATCAGTCGAGTGATATTTATGAAAGAAGTTGTTCACTGCAAAATTTCAAATAATATTGAAAATGCAAATCAATTAAAACTACCTCAAAGCGGTACCACCGGCATCGCTGTGAATTTAGAAACGTTCGTATCATTCAGCAAGTATTATTTAATCATAAATTAACTCCAAAATCACTGTTTGCTGGGTTATTTCGTAAAGGCGCAGAGTAATGCGACACTAGCTTCACTCTTTAGTTTTTCTTGTATAATCGTTATGGAAAAGAATTACCAAAAGTTCTCACCGCCAATCGATAATACCCAGTATAAACAATATTTGATACCTCTGTAATAGTTGTTTAATTTAGTATTAGCAAAAAATAGTTTATTGCGTTTGGTGGCCACCAAAGGTAATAAACCATTTTCTGTTTGATCGAAATAAAACAAAACTATTACAGAAGTATCGAAAAATAAATTATACTGGGTATTATCAATTGGCGGTGAGAACTTTTGGTAATTCTTTTCTATAACGATAATACAAGAAAAACTAAAGAGTGGCGCTAAAGTCGTATTACTCATAAGGTCGCGTAGGTGAGTAAAAATGAACGGTTTAAAAGAAGTGCTCATACGAAAAAAAATATTTATAAAAAAACTTTTTGTTATTTTATTTCACCTAAACATTTATTCTCGTCTAGCAACCCTAAAAACTGTTAAACAAAAAAGCCTTTTAACGCGCGGCATGTGGGAATTGAATCAAGTTTTCTGAAAACACATTAAATACCATTATTTCATTAGTTTGCGTTGAAGTGCACTGTTTGGAATATTTTATTTTGAATAGTTTTGTAGTAGGTACTTAGAATTGATTGAACTACATGATTTGACACTATAGTACAATGCGATTTGATAAATTTTCTATTATATTGTTCGGGCTTAAGTTTCTTATACCAAGTGTTCTTCTATTGATTAAAAATCTGAAAACTTGATTAGAAAGACAAAAAAATTATGAACGGACAATAAACCTAAAAAAACTTCAAGGAACGTAGATATGAAATCAAACAAAATATGGAAGTAGGTCTGTGCAATACTTAGGTTCAACTGGGGTGCCATGGTAGGTACTGGTAGTCAATTCGTATGATATAATTTTGCCAACATAATAGACACTCCTGTACTGTCGAGATCCTATATAATAAAAAAGCCGTGTATTTGCAAATCCGTCATCAGACTTTCAAAATAATACACTTCATCAATAACCCCGCAACCGACTTTGTCTACCAAAATAAAAAGGTCATATTTGCATGAACCCATACAGCCCGTATACAAAACATAGACTTATCCGTACAAAAACTCGTTTTATTATAAAAATGTAATATCTTTCTATCATTTTCCTTGGAACCCTCGTCATGGCTATGACGCTTTGCCTACGATTTATTGTTTTATGTAAAAGAGAATGTTGGAAGAAAGAGCTAAAAATAACTGATATAAGATATTATTATCAGAACAAATTCGTAGATGAAATGTAAGTATAAAAATACCAATTTAGTGTAGTTGATGTTTTGAAAATATTAAATTCGAAAGCTGCAAATAAAATTCTTCCTAATTTGGGCGCCTTACGGATAGATACAACTGTTACTGTAAATTCCAAGGAATTTATATACTAAGTTACGTTAGTATATAAATTCCTTGGTCAATTCAATCTATAAACTTATTCAAGAACCTCATTCGTGTTAAAGTCAATAACCTTCTTTTAATATAATCTATTTACAAGCAGAACTTCTTAAATTTTAAAAAACGAATGAATTTCAGCATTTGCTCCAGTGCTGCCACCACGATTTTCTCGAGGCTACCAGTTGACAGGCAGTGGTTGTTTCCTTAAGCCCGCCGCCCACAGATTGGATTTGACGGCAGACCTCCTTTGTCTCATCCCTCTTTCCCGCGCTTTCATGTCCGTCATCCCGTCTCTACTTTATTTAAAGGCGGGAAAATACGGATTGAATCGTATTTTATTTCAACCCTTTGGATTTCATAATGAGGTGGATGATGGAAAGGGCTTTTGATTCTGCGGACTTTTTTTGGAGATCTATTTTTATTATTTCAAATCTTTTTTCTGTTCGTTGTTTAGAATGTTGTTTTTATAGGAATAAATTTATGAACATAACAAATACTCATTGTTGTATTTTTATATTGCAGTATTTATTCAAATACCGAACGTCATCTTGCTAAAAAAAAAACATGTACCAGAATGTTTGTCGTTAGGTTGGTACTGCTACGTGTACAAGTTCCTACAAGATGTCCGCAAATGGGCAGTAAATTGTAGACGGAGTTTACTTCCAACCAATAGATTCACTTAGTAGGTCCCCCGATGAAAACGTGAATCGAATTACCCACGCTTCACGCATCTAAATATATTGTGGGTAGTGTGACCTACATAGAGAGAACGGTGTAGCCAGCCTATGGACTTATGTTACAAAACGATACATTATAAATACTTATACTAACCTAGTAGGCTTTTTATTGAAACTTTGCCTATGTTCTAGAATGGATGTGTCCCTGTGGGAAACATTCGTTCTTGTATACCTACCTAAATCTTTATAGAAGTGTCGGTATAAATAAGGTTTAAGATGGCAACATTCAATAATTAAGCAATTTTCGTGTTCACACGAACGAGTTTATCACTCGATATTTAATCAGTTCTTATTTATCGAGTAGATATATTGCCAGAATTGCCCTTCTGGTCTGTAACCCGAGCAAATCGGGGCGGGTTGTTAGTATAAATAAATAAATAATAATGCTGGACAATTCATACAACATTCTAGCCCCAAGCTAAGCAGAGCTTGTGTTACGGGTACTAGATAACTGATACATAAAGGTAACATTACACTACATACATAGATAGATATGTTTTATTATACATAGAAAACGTGCAGAACACCCTGAACAAAACATCTGAAGATCGTACAAACATTTGTTCCGAGGCGGAAATCGAAGTATGTACATATGTAAGTAGCTGTGCAGTGCCGTACTGCCCCACAAACACAGTTGTGGTTAGTCCCGTTTCCGGACGCTTCAGGCCACGATCACCGGACTCCATCTGCGGTTTATTTATGTATTACATAACATATAAATACTACATAAGAAATCCTAACTAATATTATAAATGCGAAAGTGAGTTTGTTTGTCCTCCATTCACGCCCTAACTAAGCAACCAATCGACTTGATTTTGACAACAAGCGTTGATGACTTGAGTTAGTTGAAAGGATGGAGAGTAACAAAGGCTTTTTTTTCCTGATAAAACATAACATTCCTGGATTAATTGATTAATACATTTTTATCCCCCTAGAAATGTGAAATTCTAATTTAACGCGGGTAAAACTGCGGGGACCAGCTAGTAAGCTATAATCTACTGTTTGTTAGCGAATATTTAGAGAAGTTAATCTTTTTCAGCTATAGATTAACAGCTTAAGATTAAAGCCTTAAAAACGGAAATAGCCAATTTTGCATGACTATTGCAATTTTCAGATTTTGTAAAGAAAATTACATCTAATAGATACTGGTTACTACAACTAGTATTAACAATTGAAACAGTTGAGCTACTTGCAGACTGTTGCAAATAGTCTAGAGGTAGCCAAGTAACTCCTCTCTCAGTACCAATAGGAAGCATCCCAAAGACGCTGGCTGCATTACCCCGTGTGGTAATGCTGATGCGTTAGGCGTTACGCCGCTTGCGCCGGATACTCACCAAATAATCATCATCATCATCAGCCCGTATACGTCCACTGTTGAACATAGGACCGCTATTCGTGTCGTCGTTTGGGGCGGCCAAAAGGCGACACGTATAGCGGTCATGAGCCGCCTCCATCCAACGACTCCCTGCGACTACTACAATGTCGTCGGTCCATCGAGTGGGAGGTCTTCCCACACTCCGTTTCGTTTTACAATGGGTTGCCACTCGAGAACCTTTACTCCCCAACAGTTATGGGTTCTACTAGCTATATGGCCTGCCCATCGCCACTTCAGCCTGCTAATTCTGACAGCTATATATGTCGGTAACTTTGGTCCGTCTAAGGTTTTCCGTATTCGCTACAATATCGTATAAATGTCACCAAATAATAATAAGTAGAATTTCTCATTTTCCTTTGCAATAGTCTCAACACCTGGCGGATATCATCTTCGGGTGTATAATATTGTGCAACCAAGGATGATACCCGCTATATGTAGCTCTCGCCTTTACATTAATTGTCATAAAGGGCCTCCGTGTTGTTGGCTTCGGCCCCACACATGCCTCCCAAAGGACCGGGTCACTATATGGCCCGTGATCATGGAAACGGATAGTAGAATTCATAAACAGTTGAGGCATTTTGTGAGTCGATTAAGAAGCAAAGTCGAAGACGCTGGTCAAAGTAACTTGAAATAGC
Organism: Eupithecia insigniata; assembly: GCA_947859395.1. Classification (NCBI taxonomy): domain Eukaryota; kingdom Metazoa; phylum Arthropoda; class Insecta; order Lepidoptera; family Geometridae; genus Eupithecia; species Eupithecia insigniata. Next base: position 11,604,754 of record OX402011.1, read on the forward strand.
AATTAAGCTTCTAGAAATTTCACGACTCAAAAACTATTCCCATTCAAGTCCCAAGTCTAATATAAAACGAAGCATTCTAGACTACAAAGTTTAATTTAAGCTCTAACTACACAGAGCTAAGTTGAAAATAGTTTGGCTTTTCTAGATTTCTTTTTAACGAAATTTCGGGATGCAAAGCTCACTCGAATAGTCGAGTGGTTGTGAGTTTTCAAGACTTTTGTTTGGTCTTTCATACCGGATTGCAGTGGTTTGTGAGTGCTGTTTGGTCTTTCGAGCCGGATCATAGAGTGTACTGGTTTTAGAGCTCTTGACTTTCGGAATGAATAATAAATATCTGAAAACCCTAGAAGATCCTGATCCCTACTACACTCAGGGAAAAAAATTAGAGGAACGCAAAAATAATTTAGAACGACATAAAATATTTTCTTGTTCCCAAGTCTGTTTTTTCGCAATGTTAAACGACCGACAGACTAGATGATATATCAGGCGTACAGGACAAGCTCGCAAAAGAGTAAAAACGAAGAGGGACGGCAGATTTATTGTGAATAGTTTTCGCTTCTACTTGTTTCGAGGTACGAAAAAAGCTACCGGATTTCGACAAGTGTAACAGTTAGCACCAAAACGATAAGGAGAAAGAAGAGTTAAGGCAGCTGGTCTAGGGTCATTACTTGCCAGCCAGAGGCCCATTGATCACCACAGGTCATTGAGTTGCGCGTTCGCATCTTAATTGTGATGATCATTGGGGAGAAGTACTCTTTACTAATGACTCCAGATTCTGTCAGAAGGCAGTTGATAGAAGGACCAAAGTATGGAGATGTCTCAGAGAAAGATACGCTCAGTGTAATATTGTTGGAAGAGAGGCTTATAGGTACTGGAGAGATGTGCCTCCATTTTTTGCGTTCCGCTCAATTTGTCCATGAATGTATTTGTAGATATAATAAATAAATAAATAATGCTCGACAATCCACACAGCATCATCTAGCCCCAAGCTAAGCAAAGCTTGTGTTATGGGTACTATCGTAGATGACTGATATACATAATACAATATATTACATAGATAGATTTTTTTTTTTATTATACATAGAAAAACGACCAGAACACCCTGAACAAATATTTGCAGATCGTACAAATATTTGTCCCGAGGCGGGAATCGAACCCGCAACCTCCTGCGTCGCAGGCGGACCTTCGCCCACCGCGCCTCATCCGTCGCGCCACATCGATATGTAGGTAGGTTAGCTTTTCCAACGATTGGAAAACATAGTTGAGTACCTTACATTTGGTTTAAACAGACCTGACTACATTTTCTCTTGATAGTTAGCGATATGATTAACACTGTCATCGCCCACGAGGTACCTGTCTATCTGCAGATCCTTGATGCGGCTGCGCGACCACCGTTGAGGCTGGGCAGTGACTGAACTATACTAACTTTGATTCCTAGACAAGGATAGATAAAGTATTTTTAGATTTGTTGCAATAAGTTGTATCAGTTCTATACATGTATTAATGTGTAGAATTGAAAACTTCATTTTTTTTTTTACTTATTTATTTTTAAGGACTTTTGTTATACAAACATGTCAGTACTATTTTATACACAACAAAATACATCTTGAAGATAAGTTTAACAAAATGAAAACATAAAGAAATAAGAACAATAGGTGAGCGCTTGTTTAAGACTTTTATGTAGTCGGGTTTTAGTTTTTAACTATATTTTTTTTATACTTTTTTGCTAATAGCTTGAGAATCATCTCACGAAAGTTTGAAAAACAGTTTTAGAAAGTACAAACAATGACCTTGGCAACGATACCACACACGAGCATATTTACTAACATTGAAATTTTCGACCCTTTCTTCGATCCCCGCTATCTCGTTAGAGCCCCATTTTTATCTGACGTCACATAGCCTATAACCATCGGGCTATTAAGACGAATTATATGACATCTCATTTGTTGAAATCGGACCAGTAGTTTCAGCGCTACGAGGGAACATAAAAATCGGCTACATACATACATAGGGTGTCAAAATCATAACCCTCTCGTAGTCGGGTAAAAATTAAATAGGTACACCATAACAACAAACAGAAGTTATTTCAAACAACTTCATAATATAAAGTGTTACATTTACATAGGTATGAAGTCACTTGGAGTACATAATATGTATTGTATGTAAACGTAACATAGCACTAAAGTAGGGTTCCCCGCTATATGACGTCATATCCTTTAGCTAATGCGTTCGGACAACTTTGCTCTTAGCTGCTTCCGATGCCAAGGGAGATATAAACTGTTATGTAAGAGTGTTTTTCTAGTTTTGTGAAAAATAAGTGAATAGTGGCATATATTTTATTATTTCTTTGATAAAGTAGGTATTACATTTTATTTTATCTTCAAGCTTACATCTTAAGAAGGCTACGAACCTCTCCCAAACGGAAACGGATAGGCCCATGCGGATTTGTTGTTGTTTCACGTCGAATGAAATAGGGCGCGCTATCAGTGAGAAAGCGCGTCTAACCATCAAATACAAAACTCGATGTCGGCACCATTTTTTTTTTAAATTTCATTATGCTAGTTTGAAGCATCGATCGTTTGAAGCAAAAAGTTGTGTAAAAACAATCTACATTTTTATGAAGAACTAGTTTCTGCCAGCGGCAATGCACGCGTTATTTCTGTGGAAACAATTTAAGGTTATTTCTATCGTATGGGAACAGATTTATGGGATAAAAATAACCTGTTTTATTGTAGGCCTAGAACTACCTGTATACAAAATTTCAGCCCGATTCGTTCAGTAGTTTTGGCGTTATGAGGTTATAAACGTCCATCCAAACTTTCGGATTTATTAAATTACTGTGATGGAACAAAAATGTTCTAATTTCAAACAACAATGAACAGCAAACAATCGAAATTTTCGAATTTCGAATCGCAATACTCTTTCTATAATGAGAAATCCTAAAATTCGGCCATTGGCAATACATTAATCCGCACAAAAGCCATTCAGCATCAACAATGTGCAAACTCTTTAGAAAATATTGATTAACGTTCCATTATTTCAATAAAAACAGCGGTCGGAGCAATCTTTCTCCGGTTTCGATGGAAATAAAGCGGAAATAAATATAATGGGCGTAGAGCACACCCGAATAACAAAGATAACTCTGGCTCAAAGGGCCTAGTGTCCAATGACGCAAAAAAGACAAATCATTTTGCTAAGAAAAAGGTACCTAATAAGAAAAATTTTCAAGCGGTACCAAAAATTTTTTTAATTTGTTTTCAAATGAATAACTCTCTATCTTCGTTGATATAAGAGTTGATGACAAGAGACGAAAAAAATCTCGGTATCTATAGGTCCATCCATCCACAGGTACATCCAAGCAAACCACTACCTTATGACCATGGTATAAGAAAATAAGGTATACTCCTCCGAGACACGATGGTCACGTGGGTGTCTCTTGCTTACGTCATCATCGCCATCGGCGAATGAGAAGACGAATCTGTTTCCTGGTGTTACCAGTAGCGTAAAATCGTAATTCCCTGAACTCCTTGTATTACCTGCATAAATCTGATAAAACTATGTGCTTTTGTATGTACCACTTTATTTATCACATTGAATCACGTTTGACTTACGGTTTTTTGACTGATCTAACGACAACGGTTCACATATTTTTATGGATTTTTCAATTGACCCTTATCAAGTTTGTTTCCCAAATTCTACGTTTTGTTCAAATAAAGCGGCAACTGGACAGTGATGTAAGCAAGAGACACCCCCGGAGGAGCAGTAGGGTGAGTCTGGCCTGACTTTAGTAACGAGACGTGATCTAGACGTCTCCTTTTCCATACAATTTGGTACAGCGCCTCTATTTATATTTCAGATAGTATTTCATTTATAAAGATGGGTATAATTGCTTGCAATCTAATAGGATCACAACGGTTTAGTTTTCTATTTTAAAGTAAGCAGTTCTAAGTTTTCAAGTGCATACAGTCTTAAGAAGAACCTTAGATCAGATTATGTTAATAGGATGAAGAACAAACTAGTATTGTTTGACGACCTTCGTGGCGCATCGGTCGCAAGACCGCCTGTGACGCAGAATCATGAAGATTTGATTCCCGCCTCGAGACAAATGTTCGAAGGATCTGCAGGTTCCAGGTGATCTGGGTGTTTTCCATACAGGGTGTTAGAAAAGTACCGGAACAGAATTACAATTGGATACTGACCTTGTACCCAAGTTTTGACCTCTAAAGGTCGCCAATCAAAGGTCAGTCATAACTTTTGTATTAATATTATTCTGTTTCTCATTTTTATGACCACGGGCCATATAGTAACCCGGTCCTTTGGGAGGCATGCGTGGAGCCGAAGCCAACAGCACAGAGGCCCTTTATGAGAATTAATCTAAAGGCGAGAGCTACACATAGCGGGTATCATCCTTGGTTGCACAATATGATACAGCCGAAGATGATATCCGCCAGGTGTAGAGACTATTGCAAAGGAAAATAAAAATAACAAAAAAGCCATGTTATTGTGGTGAATGGATGGACTGGGTAAATGGGCTATAGGGGAAACTATGGACGCCTGCCATAAACATACTCTCAATACTCTTACAAGCGGCAGACGGTGGCTTGCCGAATGCTGGTTGGGTTCCTCAAAATGTTGGCGTAAATGCCGGTAAAGGAACAACATCGGTGCAAACGACTAAGGGGTGTCGAGAGGTGCGGCCCCGATTTCACAATCACGAAGACACGTGAGCGGGCTTCCTCGTTATTACGCCATTAGACACTTCCACCTCCGAGTCTACATCCTAAGATGCATCTCTCGCGACTCCACTCAGACCGGCCAATGAAGGCAAGCAAGAGGTGGGGATCTGGTTCTCTTGGGGTACCACTCCGCAAGCGGAGACGAGAACCAGGAACTTCCCCGGGAGCACTCGGTATTAATATTATTATACCGAAAAATGCATCCCTAGCATATCATTCTGCTGTTCCGGTCCTTTTCTAACAGTCGATGTAACAAAAATATCTGCCCATGTAATGTATATTAGATAAGTATAGGTACTATCAATAATTATGGCAAATCCCCCCCTACATGGGAGACCCTCCACTCGGATGGACCGATGACATCGTAGCGGTCGCAGGGAGTCGATGGATGGAGGCGGCTCAGGACCGCTATTTGTGGCGTCGTACGGGGGAGGCCTATGTCCAGCAGTGGACGTGTATAGGCTGATGATGATGATGATAGGTACTATCAGTTATCTAGTACATATGTCCTAACACAGGTGTGCTATGTGTCGCTATCAAAATATAATTTTTGCTTATATTTTCATGAACTTATTATAAAAATAAAAAAATTACTCTACCATGACTGCAAAAGTATATTTTAACAAAATTCCTTGACATAAGAGAACTGCCTACTAGTAAATTTAAGAGAAAACTTCGTAGGTCCATAGAAAAATGTTTTTATTGCATTAAAGAAATATTTAATAAATGAAATACCTATTGTACGTCCGTAATTAATGGATAAACTGTTGTTCCACCTAGCTTTTAAGATCTTTTTTGTACACAGTTTCTACAATAAATCTATTTCATTTCAACAATAACTAGAAAAGATATAATAAAAGGAGTTGAAGTGTAACTCTCCACGATAGAAATACAAACTAACACAATACATTGACGGACGAGTTCTGTATCTCTGAAAAATCTTTATTTAGCGCTCGACCGACAACAATGACCACTCGGAGCGCTTTCACTCAACCCGAGCCAATTCTCAACCTTATTCCAACGAAATAAGAGTTAACACTCAATGAAATAACAAATAATACTCAGCTGTATTTCTAAGCAAACAAAGTCCAAATTCGATGTAAACTTCTTTGGCTTGGGTTTATTTTTCTTCCAAAGCCTAGAATGCAATTCAGTTTGGGAAAATAAACGGTAAAAGAACGTTAGTGCTTGTTTTGGTAAGAATAGAATAGAGACGTTCACTGAATGGTAAATTAAGTTGTCCGTACATTTTTCTGGTACTATTGTCGATAATATCAGTAGTTTCGTATCTATCATCAAACAAATTGTCAAACACATCCTTTGTAAAAAGGCTTACTAGAAAATATCAGACTATCTAGAAGATAAAAAGGCTTGGGACGGATTTTGCTTTAACTCGAAAAATAACACCTAACAGGCTAAAGGTTTCTACTAAGATATCATTTGATTTCCATGTCAGTGTTTAATTTTAAGAATTTGACCTTTTCTGAGTTAAATTTATATAATAGGAAAGGTTTCGTTTTTAGCAATAGGTAATTATGTGCTTAGAATTATTGTAATTTTTCAAACAAAATAAAATTCGATAAATGGTCAAGAAAATAATAAAAGAGGCGAATTGAGAACCTACTTATTCAGTTTAAAACCAGTAAAATATCTGTTGAATGTCAAATGCTTTACCATCGAGGAAAAACTCGCTGCTTTCATTTTTAATTTAACCAGTTTGAAAGCTTCCTCTAGAATAACATTCCATTTTCAAACACAAAAGACATAACCGAGTTTACCCACATGCCCTCATTATCACATAGTACCCAATCCACAATGACAAAAAACAACGCTTGACCTATGTTTTGTGAGTTTCTGAGTTGGCCTCGTGTGGCGTGGCGTCGACATGACATGTTTTTGCAGCTTACTGGAAGATCGTCTATTTGGATTGCGACATGTCGTGTCGTCGCCTTACTGTAATAGTGATTTGCACAATTCTGTAAAAAATGGAAAGATTTGTGCTTCTCAACCTTGTAGTTTTACCTTAATTTTATCAGTAGGCTGTTGGTTACTATTCTGAAAAGTAGATAGGTACCTATATTGTACTTTTTTATCAGTAGCAAGCACCACTTAACCTCTTATAAGGAACAAAAATAATCCGGTAATTTTACAAATTAAAGAAGGCCGTCCCTATTTCTTAGTTAAGTTGGAGCAAAGTGTAATTGAGGTCTAATGGCATTATTCTTCTTGTTTCAGTTTTCCCAAATGTTCCGGCGGCGCCTGGCATGCCTTGCACGGGGGAGGACAGTGAGTATTCCTTTTTACTTTCACCAAAGAGTTTACATTACATTGCACAACCACAGAGTTTGCTTATGTATTGTTCCTTTTTACGCAAAGAGGTTTTCATCGTCGCATTTCGTGGAGAGAATAACTTAATTCTGTTTGTAAGTTTGAATTTAGAATGAAACCGCGTTATCGCGGTATGGTAGAACAATTCATTCTGCATTCAAACAGGATTTTGCGGAAATACTGAAATATTTAGGGTTGAAATCGGTGAGTAAGAGTCTATTCAACTTTGTAGTAGATTTTCGACCCACAAATTAGATACCTGATCCTCTGGAAAGAGAAATTACGTAACGCTATCGTAACGTCAATTCTTTCGTAAAAAACCTCCGTACCTCTACGCGAACTAGTAAACTCACACGACCAACCATGTTCAATTTTCGCTATTTCCCCTTCTTCCACGTGCGAATTACCGCTGGATAAATAGACTGCCTGCCGCCTGCAAATAGGCACAGGTACGTATCAATGCGGCTCGCACCCGTCGGTCGCGGATATTCGCGCAAATTCGCCGTCTGTCGGTCGCCAACGTATTACCTGCTGAAATTAGGGTTGCCACCATGCTAAAAATTTACTTGTTTTATGATCCAAGATCTCGGTTCTGAGTATTCTCTCACCATACAGTAGTATCGAATTTGCGGATATTGGCTTCCATTTTATAAAAGGTACCTGAGACTTTGCTTTTAGATTTTCCGTTTGTTTAGCACATAAATGTGGATATCACTAGAGATCTGGTGGTGCCTAGTTGCTCTTAATAAGGAACGTGAAAGGTAGAACGTACATATGTTTCAAAATGCGCTATGTAAAATAGTAGAGACCTCCTTCGATAGAGTACTTACGGCCCTGTTTCACTCTCGCAAAAACAAAACACGTGTGTAGAAGAGAGAAAGAAAGAAGCTTTCTAAACGTTTTTTAATACCATAGATCAGAAGTTTAGTAGGTTTTTTACACGTGTTTTTCGAGTTGCGAGCACTGCTTCAAGCATAGGTTAAAAGAAAAGACAGTTTCGTTGGTGTCCGTTAACTTTAAAATGTAATAATGAAGGCACTTTTGAAACAGTTTCAGTAATTTAATCTACGTGGTGGTGAGTTTGTTTTGCACAAAACCCAAAATTATTTCTGTCTATTATGTTGTGTACCCGTAATCACAATTACCCGAAATAACAAATAAAGCACCACACATGCTATAAGAGACAGCCCTACCATCTTTGCGGTCCCTCTGCGCAATTTGAGTTTACCTTGCCAGCTCCCAATCGGATGTTGCCAACATGCGAATAGCGAGTCTCCTTGTTACTGCATTGTCTGTGGTTCCCGACTATTATAGAGCGGGAAAGTGACAGCATTTGCTAAAAATTGCGTAAGTAACGAGCGTAAGTAAAAAGTTACATCCGCACTTAGTACCAACACAATGGTTTAGAATGCAATACAATGTACTGTGTTTGTTCGTTGAATTAATACTGTGTAAAGAATAAAAAAAAAAACCCTCGCAGATTTTTTGCAACAGTCTGCAGAAAGTTCAACTGTTTCATTTTTATATACTAGTCCTATTTTTTTTTGTGATTAGAGGCTTTATTTAATACCCACGAAGTCTTTGACATTCACGTGCACAAATGTTTCCAACATAAACACTATAATCAGGTTTAAAAGATAAGGAATTGCAAAAGTACATAGAAAAGTGATAATTCCTCATTATCCCTGTATAAATAAAATTTCCCACAAATAAGCAGTCACCGATTCGTATAAACCGATAAGATAGTATACATTGATAAACAGTAAAAAGGTAAGATACCGGTGCAGTAGCGTTGTGGCCAGCAAAATGGCTACCGTGTTTGAAAACTTTTTGATGTCCCAGTTTCGGTATCATACGATGTAGAGAGAGAACCACAAAGGTTGGGAACTCAGAGCGTCGCTCTAACTTACTAATCGCTTCAAACTCTTCAGTTATCTGTGGAGGTTGATATGCAACCAATACCTGTTGAGAACAAATGAGAATTAAAATGTCTTGTTCGGTTGAAGTTATAAAGTTTTTAGTGACAAGTGTTCAAAAAAAGAGTGATAAAAATGAAGAAGATGATGATTATCCAGTCCCTAATCGATGTGATTATCTAAATAGAGGTGCAGTGTTGCCATATTTTTTTATTTTGTTCTCGAGTTGTTTCCAGTTAAGTTTTATAAGAATTTTCAATTAAATCTAAGTGCTCAGCTTGCGTGTTGCGTTGTTATTTTACGAAGAATTTTTAAGACTTTATAATTTATGTTGCGTTGATTATGGAGGCATAATATGAAAACAAAACAACCATTCAAAAATAATGCACTTACGAGTAATATGAATTTAAAATGTGAATTCAATCCATAAACGTTCTCTAAAAATAAAACAGTTTTGATCTTTATTTTTAACGAAGCCGATTTACTGCAGTAACGAAGTATTTCCTATACCAGGTATTGCTTTTAACCAGGTCATGCCAAGTCGCTACAGTATCGTAATTCTATCGCGTGTGCAAAGATTAATGACTTCACTAGTAAGGAGGTGTTGCCCGATCGCCCCAATTTCTGAGTAAATATGCCACTTTCATGTTAAATACGGGACTTTTTTGTCAATTTCTACTACGTATTGCAAAGTGGGTGGTATCCCCACTTCCGATTCGGAGGTGGGTTTGCTGCCTTCCGATTCTAAGTGAGGTAATAGACTAATGGATGTCGAAATATCATGTTCGCGCAAAAATAAACAGTGTTTCGTTTCAAATCTACCAGATATTTCAATCAAATTGATTTTAGGAGTGCTTATTATTTTTTTTAGCCGAAAATATGAATTCGGAATCGTTTACATAACTTTTTTTGGATCTACTAAACTGCTACTGAGTCTACTAAACTAACTAGTGCGGAACCCGCACTAGTTATTGCACTTTTCATAAGGAGTAGGGCAGTAAAGCAAGCAATACTTTTTAATATGAAAACAATACAAACACACAATAACAAGCAAATATCACGGACATTATATGAATCTCGGACACAATTTTGAATGTAGCCATGTTTATTAACACGATATTTTCCTTATTTCCAGGGAGTATATACCGGAGAGGTGCTCGGCGGTGGCGGAAGTTATACCGCGTCAACGGACACATCTTCCAAGCGAAACGATTTAATAGAGTAAGCAAAACCATCGTGCTATCATTTTTCTGTATCCTTAAGTTATATGCAGAAGAAAACATCGTAGAAGACTAATCATGCCCTAGAACTAAAAATACACCATTCATTGTAAAGATGCATTTTTTTAAAGTATCTAAACACTAGCTGCTGCCCCCGCCTTCGCTCTAGTTTTATCGGGATAAAACAATAGCCTATATATTATTCCAGGTCCCAGCCTATACCCATACCAATTTCAGCCTAATCGGTTCAGTAGTTTTTGCGTGAAAGAGTAACAAATATCCATCCATACATCCATCCTTACAAACTTTGACATTTATAATATTCGTATTAGTGTAAGTATATAGTATCTAAACATTGATAGTTATGTTACAAGGGAATGTTACTAGTAGGTCTCCATTTAATAATAGTTCACAAGAGGGGATTTCTTTGAAATTAAACTTAAGAACTGTTCAGCCCTGAATTACACATGGGTAGGGTGGGCTCCAACGAACACGTGGACCTGGTGCTGTGCCTGGCTGACTACCACCCAGATTGATGCCACTTAATGCATCTTTTGTAGATGAAAAATAGACCAATGATGATGATGTGGATTTAAATGGAAGTGGGAGAACGGTCTTTAGTAAGATTCAAAGATATTTATTTGCATCAAACATGGTAATAGGTGATAATTAAATATAAATATGTGCTCATGTCTCAGTAATTCATTGAGTTTCCGACAGTATTTTATAATTTTGTGATTTACATAACCAGAATTAAGAACTGGCGTCGTCACAAACGTTTTCGTGATGGTGGGTAGAACCTGCAATTCACGCAATGTCAGTGAATTAACAATACTGTCCTTCTTATGAAAAGTGCAATAACTAGCGTTAGTTACCGCACTAGTTATTGCACGTTTCATAAGGAGGGCAGAATAACCTTGTATTACAACGAGGTTCTTATTAATATGTAAAGAAATTCGGTTCATATTTTGCTTGATTTTGTTTTTTGGACGCATTGTATACCTACATTGGTAGATTTTGAGAACCGGGTATTTGTTTGCAATGTTTTCTAGGTTTAGGGGACGGCCACTAGCGGATATTATCTATTATTATCGCACTGATATTATAAATGCGAAAGTTTGGATAGATAGATGGATGTTTGTTCCTGTTTGACGCCAAAACAACTGAATGGAACAGGGTGAAATTTTGCATAGATAAAGGTACCTGGAATAAATCATGGCAACTTTTTATCGCATAAATCTGTTCCGAAGAAATAAATAAATATTCTATGAAGTTTAAAAATATTCATAGAAACATCGCGAGCGAAACCGGGCAGATACTATTATAAATAGTTTTAAAGGCCTAACACATAAACCATATATATATACTCGTACATATAAACAAAAACATGTTTTTTTCAGCGCGCTTTCTGTGCTTTCTGCCAAGACCGCATCTGGGGCCTCGGGCGGCAGGGCTTCAAATGCATTCAGTGCAAGCTCCTCGTGCACAAGAAGTGTCACAAGCTGGTGCAGAAGCCGTGCTCCAACGAACACGTGGACCCCGTGGAGGCGAAAGATGAAGCCAATGGAGAGAGCACGTTGGGACGAGCCTCTTCTGTTAGGTAAGTCCATCAGCCTATGCTTACTGCTGACGAAGCGCCCTCTCTGCAAACCTGGTATAAGAATATTAGGTACGACGATGGACAAAAAGGCCCTGAAATGTACTTTTATCTATGTCTTCTACAGTTCGAGATCCCGCGCCGACGAGCCGCTCCCAGAGACTCCGGCCGCCCCCCTGCCCCCCGCGCCGCGTGAGGAGCTGGAACCGGGCGCGCAGAGACAGTACTCGCTGGAGGACTTCGAGCTCATCAGGGTTATTGGACGAGGGTCCTATGCTAAAGTGAGAACAGAGAGAATTCTCCGCTCTGTGTATGGAGTTGCGGCTTACTTTGCACGCCACACTATTTGCATTTAACGATATATCACTCATTATTTTTTTCAGGTGCTAATGGTAGAGTTGAAGCGCACGAAGCGCGTGTACGCCATGAAAGTGATCAAGAAGGCTCTAGTAACGGACGACGAAGATATAGACTGGGTTCAGACTGAGAAACATGTCTTCGAGACCGCGTCCAACCATCCTTTCCTCGTAGGCCTGCATTCGTGCTTCCAGACGCCAAGTCGATTGTTCTTTGTGATCGAGTTTGTACGTGGTGGGGACCTTATGTAAGTGTTTGAAAGTAGCTTTTGTGATGCTACGAAAGTAAAACTTTTATATTTTTACCAGAGATACATTATTCGCAAGCAGAATGCGCAATACCATCCTTATCTGGTGGATATACCCTCACACTCATTCTAACTCACTAAGCAGTTTTCCTCCACCTTCGTCATTCGCACTGCTAAGGAATGGAACTCGCTGTCCGCTACCGTTTTTCCTGTCAGTTACAATCTGGGTCTGTTCAAGACAAGAGTGAATATGTGTCTTCTAGACCTTCGTGATACACCGTCGGCCTACAAAATGTGCTAACCATATTTTCTATGCTGAAAGAGTTAATCAGCCTACCCTTTTTCGTATCATAGAAATCTGTGTAAAAACATCAAAAATAGAATCTTGAATACAATGATCTGCGGTAAACATGGCCAGCTCGGCTCTCTGTTCAAGTTTCGGAACTTTTTGCTTCACAGCAATCTGTGTTTGGGACTTCCCAATTCCCCATTCTTTTCAGACCATCGCTCTTACCCTGGTGGTCCAATCAGGCAGGAAATTTCCCATTTATCCTGCAATCTCGACCTGTTAGTTCTTCAAAAAGTTTGTTATTCCCCAGGTTCCACATGCAACGCCAACGGCGCCTGCCGGAAGAACACGCGAGGTTCTACGCCGCAGAGATATCTCTGGCTCTGCACTTCTTGCACGAGCGCGGAGTCATCTACAGAGATCTAAAGCTGGACAACGTGCTGCTAGATCACGAGGGACACATCAAGCTGACAGACTATGGCATGTGCAAGGTAACATATCAAACTGACTATGGCATAGTAACGTCACAAACTGACTGAGTATGACACAGTTACGTATCAAGGTCACTGACTATGGCATGTGCAGTGCAAGGTAACATAATTATCAAACTGACTATGGCATAGTAACATATCAAACTGACTGACTATGGCATAGTTAGTTACATATGAAGGTCACTTACTATAGCCTGTGCAAGGTAACATACTAAACTAATTGACTTTGGCGCAGTAACATATCAAAGTGACTGGCTGGAGCCGGTTGTTATTAAATATTTATTGTGGTGTAAGTGTGGTTCTCCATTTTAAAGAGGAAGCTTTCTAAAATATATTTTTATAAACTTTCCATCATTTTCCAGGAGGGAGTCCGTCCCGGCGACACGACATCAACATTCTGCGGAACCCCCAACTACATAGCACCGGAGATTCTCCGCGGAGAAGAGTACGGGTTCTCCGTCGACTGGTGGGCGCTGGGAGTGTTAACGTACGAGATGTTAGCGGGCCGCTCGCCCTTCGACATTGCGCAGGCGGCTGATAATCCGGACCAGAACACTGAGGATTACCTCTTCCAGGTACATAAATAATGATAATATCATAATGTCATTTGTTTTGCATCCCTTAGAGTCGAGACCCTATGTCCGTGGGGTACCGAGTCTCACGCCTGGTCGAACCGGTGCGTGACCCGAGAGCTGGTGAGTATCTGGGGCAGCGCATTAGCATTGCCATACAACGGGGCAATACAGCCAGCGTCTTGGGGACGCTTCCGACTGGTATTGATATGGACCAGTTGAGCTACCTGTAGATTGTTTGTAACAGTCTGTTGTTAGCTCAATTGTTTCAATTATAAATACTACTTCTAATATAATAGAATAAAAAATATATAAAAATCAATTATTGCCTTATAAATACTAATTAGTAAAAGTAAAAAGATTTTTATTTGCCAGAATTACATTACAGTATGACTAACTTTAAAGACATAAAATAAAATAAAAAATAAGGCAAAAGGAGTAAATTCAGCTTTTGCTACATGCAATAAATTAATATAGATATATAACAAGGTTGTCTGGTAGAGATCGCTCGTGAGCGATAAGACCGCCCACCCCTGTCACATTTCTTTTTTGTATCAAATTGTGTGTAAACTGTTTTGTTATGTGTGTACAAGTATACAACAGGGTATACCAAATAGAACAAATACCTGCAGCCATGAACCCTATGTCCATTTTTTGCAGTAATAAGATTTACTAGCTTCTCCCCGCGCTTTCGCCCGTGTTAAGTATCCTTGTTATTTCAGGTCCCAAACTATACACCTACCAATTTCAGCCCAATCAGTAGTTTTAAATTATGTTGGACGGTCCACACAACATCATCTAGCAACAAGTTACTGAACTGATTGGGCTGAAATTTGGTATGGGTTTAGTTTGGAACCCGGAATAACATGTAGGCTATTTATGATCCCGATAAAACGCGGGCGAAGGCGCGTGCAGCAGCTAGTATAATATATTTAAATATATATAATTATTGATAAGCTCAAGTTAGTTATTCCTGCTCAAAACAAGGCATTGGTCCACACGAAGCGACGACACAACATTTTGTAAAACTACCTTGATTCAACCTCATTATAATTTTTATTGTTATCCCCAGGTGATCCTAGAGAAGACGATTCGTATCCCCCGCTCTCTATCCGTGAAAGCTGCCTCGGTACTGAAAGGGTTCCTCAACAAGAACCCAGCGGAGCGGCTCGGATGTGGAGAGAACGGATTCATGGACATTCTCTACCATCCGTTCTTCAAGAGCATCGAATGGGAGATGGTAAGGGCTACTTCATAATCTCTATTATACGCAACTGGATTAGGCTTGAGGCGTATTTATCGTCACTGATAAAAGTCACAGGTATAGAAAATTGGCGGTATGTCACAGTGACAGAAACTAAATATATCTGTGACTGTCACACAGGCACTGCCAGTGTCACGAGTGCACGATATTATATCGTTGTTATTTTATTACAATAAATCGCTTCAGCTAGATAATATCACTTAGTCAGAATGAGACACACCTAGTACTTGGAAATTTGAAATATATACCGCAATGTAACAAAGTTATTGAAGAAAATACCGTTTAAATTTATTCGGTTAATCAACATGCAACTACTACTTACTCAGTCGTCGCTGCAATAAAAACATATATTATTCAATCAGTAAAACAATGAATTTGTACGTGATTGGTAGAAATACTAGCTAGTATTTTGTCACAGGTATTTATCACAAAGATTTTGAAGTCACAGTAACGTAAGTCACAGGTTTTGCCTAGTATAACCCAAGACTAAACTGGATTTACCCACTACTATCTAGGCCTCCAGAAGGTTGTACTTTACCTCCACGACGGTGCCATGGTAATGAGACAACATAGATACGAGTAACTTTACCGTGACGGTGCTGCGCCAGCCGCATCCATTGAAGCCCCGCGACGTCATACGCATGATATGGGAGCACCTGTGTGAACCACTCGTTTTATCTTATCGAAGGGAAGGAGGTTAGAAGGCGTTCAATCTACATAGACAAGAATTATTTATTTCGTTCATGGTTTGAAAGAGGTTTATAGCATACCTTACCCTCCATGGTTGTTGACAAAAAAGAATTTCTGATATTTGACCTCTTTTATAAATTACAAATAACGCCTTGCTACCTCACTAGTATACTTTATAATCCGGGTACACGCTCAAACATTTGTGCAATCAAGATGAGCCGCCCACACGCTCCATGTTGCTTGAGCAAACTGTGTTTGTGCAATCAAGATGAGCCTCCCACACGCTCCATGTTGCTTGCGCAAACTGTGTTTATGCAATCAAGATGAGCCGCCCACACGCTCCATGTTGCTTGAGCAAACTGTGTTTGTGCAATCAAGATGAGCCGCCCACACGCTCCATCTTGCGTCATTCATGCACAAATTTTTGAGCGTGTACCCGGGATATTAGGGCTCTACGGTAGTAACTCTATTCTAGACTGCTTTGCTACTTCGGAATTAAATATCGGCTCGTTTAATAAAAAAATGTTTTGCCCAGTTGTTGAACAATTAACTATTTTCTCTTTTGTCCACAGTTGGAGCAGAAGCAAGTGGTGCCTCCGTTCAAGCCGCGCCTCGAAGGCGAGCGCGACCTCGCTAACTTCCCACCAGAGTTCACGGACGAGCCCGTGCATCTCACGCCCGATAACGAGTGAGTTTTATACTAAGACATCCTATTTTTAAGTTAACGCTTTCAATGCCCGGCGTAGCGGTGCGACCTGCAAGGGCACACCTGGGCTACGACCTCATCATCTCAGCCGAACGACGACGTCTCCTACTGGACAAAGGCCTCTCCTAAAGAGTAGAAAGCTGTTTCCTAAGATCGTCGGTCTACCTTGATTATCCCTGCCATGTATGTCATGGGCACTCATATTAAACAACAATTTTTATTAACAACTGTTAAAATTGAAAAATTTATTAACAATTAAAATTAATGAAATAATTGAGCTAACTGCAGACTGTTAGAAACAATCTACAGGTAGCTCAACTAACTGAAAACTCAAAGACCGCATAAGGAACAAGAACATCCGAAGAAAGACACGGGCTACAGATGTGATCCAAAGGATACTTAGCCTTAGTGGAACTGGGCTGGTCATCTCCAGCGGCTAAACGCGAACAGGTGGTGTCAAATCACCACTAATTGGTACCCCCACTACTCAAAAAGGAAGAGAGGCAGGCCGCTAACCCGTTCGAGTGATGACCTGGCAAAAACTGCAGAAAACCTTTGGCCATTGTTTCTAGCTGTCCTAGAGACAGCTAGAAACAGAAAAGATTGGAAATGCTTGGAGGAGGCTTTCATCGCCACTGGCGGTCCATACACTAACAACTAGAATATAAGTAATTTATCTACTAACCCTATAATTATAATCTTGTAAATTCAATTTCTTTTATTTTTTGTAACTACACTGTATTGGAAAATAAAGCTCTGTTTTAATTAATATATTATATTATTTGATTGTTATTTTCTTTGTCAATAAAAATGATTACTCATATCATTGTTATTATTTATATTTTAAAGGGAATAAAGGCTATATTAGGCTATTTTAGGGCCGTGGGGCCGCGGCGTACGAATATCGACCCCTCCAACTCAACGTAAGAGCCGACTAAGGGAACCTACCAGAGGAAGGGCAGCAGCTTCCTTCTGAGTATTTTTAAACACCAACACTGCGATCACCAATCCGCCTGCCAAGCGTGGTGATTATGGTAAATACCCCCCTACATGGGAGACCATCCACTCGATGGACCGACGACATCGTAGCGGTCGCAGGGAGTCGATGGATGGAGGCGGCTCAGCACCGCTATTTGTGGCTTCGTACGGGGGAGGCCTATGTCCAGCAGTGAACGTGTATGGGCTGATGATGATGAAAGGCTATTTTTATTTTATCTTTTTATTTATAGTTAAGGTTCGGTGCCAAAAGAATTGACAGCTATGAGCTTTCTGTGAGTTAATTTTCAACCTAATTTTTATAACTCTGTTCCAGCTCCGTGATCGCAGACATCGACCAGTCAGAGTTCGAAGGGTTCGAATACGTGAATCCTCTGCTCATGTCTCTGGAGGACTGTGTGTGACGTCACGCCTGCCTGCTGCATCCCTACCACGACCCGCAGGTACAGCACTTACCAATCCCACACCCAGCTGTGGAATGCCATGGATGATAACACTTTTTAAACTTTCGAGATTGGTTTACTTATTAAAGATTATTTATCGTGTACCCTTTGTTAACAACAAAACAAAAGATACGAAATAAATAATCTTTGCCATGGATGATGATGAGCATCATTTGCGTGGAAATGGAACGGGATGGGCAGCAGCTTCTAACTGAATAATTAAAACGAACCCGTATCCCAAACGTGTCATGTCGTTATCATGGTCGTTCTCCCCCATTGCGCTCTTTGGGGGAGAATGGCTTGCAGTCGACGTCATAGAGCTGATGTATAGTGTATAGCATTAAAAAATATTTTTTTATTAATTTTTAGCATATTTTGTCCCATTGCAGGGCAAAGACCTCCGTTATTAAATCCGGTAAAAAAAAAAAAAAAAACTCGAGTTTGATTGAACACCTTATTGATAGTGTGCAAGCCCCCAATTTCGAAAGTGGCTGATCTCAAATATACAGTACGATTGTGGACTGTCTGTTAATGATAATAAGTCCATTTTTAGTTTTTTCCAAGTTGGTTTTTAGTTTTTTCACAACAATTTAATAATTTTTCCAGGCATACGGCTACACATGCGACACATCATCGTCCGACTACGACTCAGTGGCGTCCTCTAGCGCGGCGCCGCGCAAACCAAACCTCCTTCAACACATGTTCTGTTTGCCTCTCAACTGACATAAGAAGGACCCGCCTAAACCGAACGACAGACTCGTTTAGTTTACAATGGACGAGTCTTATGCATACGGCGCCATTGAAAAAGAAGTTGAAGTCTTATGCATAAAGCCAATAAATACCAGTTTACTATAATCATTTCAAACCAATAAAAAGAATGAATCGAGGCAGAACGAACTTAGTGGTGTGTCAAGTTTTAAGCGTTGAAAACCAGATGGCGTTTTTCTACGAAAATATTTCAAAAGTGACAAAGTCACAATTAAAAAAAAACAGATAAAACCAAACTTTTGTAGTATACGAACGCGGTAGGTGATACAGTTTGATAACATTTGAACAATATATGCGGGTTATCTCTTACCGTATACTATATGAAATATATACTGTGTGAAATACATTTATGGTAAACAGGTGTTTTGGCTAACTGGTCGAAAGGTTTGGGCGCGGTCTTGAAGTAATTTTGACTTCATTAAAACTACTGGTCTGAAGACTCTTTTCATAACTTATTTTGACAAAAACTTGGTTATACCACATTTAATTTTACGACTTCGCTTGAGTGTTTATAATTTTTCATCGTGTTTTTAGCTTATCTTTGTGTCTCTTATGTTAAATCTTTGTCCACGCATTTATGGAAATTACATATATACCCTATTTATTTACTACTATTTATTATACAATTTATTTAATATTTGTACATAACTTGTAATTAACTCATTACATATTTTTATAGATCTGATATTCTATCAAAGGAATTGATTGCATTCAGTCCGTATGAAAGCTTTTAAAAGATATATGTATAATTATTATTTTGGTGCTCTTCTGAAGGGTCGAATATGGTAGGATCGGCAGGTCATCTGCACTAATAAACTCTCAATAAAAAGAGATATTTCCTGTATATAACTATGATATAATGTTGTAAATCAAAACTAAAATATTGTAGTTATTTCTGTAAATCATGCCTTTGTAAATTCTATAACATGGCATATATATATAAATTGTAATTCTGGAATTAATCGTTAAATAGGAGTAAGAAAGCTCTATGCAAATATGTCCTAAACTGTCTATTTATAGAATGGGCAACGATTCCCATTGGACGACTTTTGTACATAACAAAATATTCTGTTACAAAAAATATAAACTGCGTTATCGTAGAGCAACTATAATGGTACTTGTACATCCAAATAAATATTATATTGACGTTAGCTCTAGCAATTATATTATAAAATACAAACATAATTTATATTAAAAAATGTACAATAAAACTTATGTCACACCTGAAATTGCCCATTCTCTTTCCTATGTCGTTATGTTCTTTGAGCAATAAAATATTCTAAAAATCTATATTATATGTAATATAAATTATATAATATTGTAAGTTTATCTATTTGAACGTATTCGAGACAGATGATCTGCTCAAGGCACGTAAGGAATTAACTGTAGAGAATTATCGCGACCTAGCCGGTCTCAGAAACTTATATTATTCGACTTTGCATTTCCTAGCCTAGACACTTAGATTATGCTAGACATTGTAGATACCTAAATGCGTGAAATGTTGCTTGACATACATCTATCGATAGCTAATTTATTATTGATTTTGTAAAAATATTAATTCGCGGTCAAAACTGCTTTATAAGCCTTGAGGCCTCATGACTATTGTTGACATGAAGGTTGAAAAAAAAAGAAGTAAAGCGAAAGCGAATAGAAAAAAGGAAAGAAAATGAAGGATGGGGGAAGGGAAAGCGTAGCATTCGGTGTCCAAATTATGTGACAAATTATACCTAAATTGACATTAGAATGCATGTAAGCCTAAATAATAAGCACAAAATTATTCCTAAGTAGGTATATGTTATGCTACATTTACACGCTGGTTATACCTATATGTAATTTACATATATTTAGTGCTACAAAAAATCGCGTCGCTTCCACAATTGTAATTTAAATGGTAATTCATTAAAATGCTTATGAATTATGATTTTCTGTAGCACTAAAAAATATATATATTCCAATTCCCTATCGTAGACTCGGTTCGTCTTATAGCTAAACACTCGTTAGGTAGCCAACGAATTTTAATAATAAAATTACTATAACAAAATGATCGAGCACTCAAAAGAAAATGATTGTAAAATATAATATTGTATCGGTTATAACAAATTATTGTTAAATGTAGAATCAAGACGTATTATATTCAAAAATATTAAAGTATCTAAAGAGTGACGGTGCTCAAAGACTAGAAGCTCAAATGCCCTGAACTCTAGCGTAGATCTATTAGACATTTTGCACCGAAATTATAGAAATATCACACGCAATCGGTTTCTAAAACTTCCCTTTCTAAATTATAATGCGCATGCAAAAATGTACTTTTAAAACTAGAAACAAAAGTCGATTTTTGTGTCAAAATCGCCAAGTTCCACTGAAGTTATACCTACTTTATTCATTATTATACCACTGATATTTTGCCTAAATAGGGACAGTTGAATTTCCTTGTTCTTTCTTATAAAATGTTTGAAAATTCACCTGTCTATACTAATGGGCCTTGAAATTGATAAAGAAATCGCCTTAAAACGTATTTGGAGGTGTTTATACAAAAATTATTGTCGTATGCTGTATTTTACCATGTGTTGCCAAAACAACGCGAGATTCTATGCTGTTGTGTTGCCATCTGTCTGCGCGCGGTAACGATATAACCTAACTTAATATTGATAATTAATTTTTAAGCAGTATTTGTACTATTAACGCTTAGTTATACTTAGTTTACATTCCAAATGTACCTCTCTGACATCACACTAGTTCTCGTGCGTGTCTTTGTATGCATTCTTGTTCTCAGTTTTCAAATGTATGTAATAGATTTTACTACCAAAAAGTTATTTAGATACTAACTGCATGACAACTTAACAGAGAAGTTTTAGGAGGAAATGTTACAACTAGAACAAATGTTACGTATCTTAAGTTACTCCCGTTAAGTTTAGTTAAGTTTAATTTAAGTTCTGTATTTGTTATGTATGAGACTCCATGTTTTGTTGTTTAAAATGAACTGCTTGGTGCGTGGTTGAGTCAAATTCGACTGGTGAACTTGGGATACTGTACTATTCTATGCTTAACTAAAAAATAAAGAAGATTAATCCGATTTCGCGCTTTTTATTAAGCTAGCTTTGACTCGCCGCTTCGCCCATCTCAGAACTTCTTCCATATGAATAGAATAAGATATTAAAGGATGAATGGAAGAAGATATTTAGTACCACCAATACTACGATCACCAATCCGCCTGCCAAGCGTGGTGATTATGGCATGTAGGGGGGGTCTACATGACAAGTGGCGTCGTATGGGGGAGGCCTATGTCCAGCAGTGGATGTGTATGGGCAGATATGATGATTCAGTACCAACATCCATCAGAAAAGTCGTTTGCGTTGATCACTGTTCAGCTTTACTAGTATAAATAAAATACATAAATAATGCTGGACAATCCACACAGCATCATCTAGCCCCAAGCGAGCTTGTGTTGTAACTAGATAAATTATATTTAATTTATTTGTGGCTTAGGTGCGCCACATTCATAGGACGTCACCTTTTAAACATTTTCAGACCTACTCTTCCCCGCATATGTATTGCCAACAGCACATATTACCTAATCTGTGTTATACCTATGTTCCGACAGTAGTTATTTGTCTAGAAGAGTCGTCGAATCGTTCGTCTTCTCCAGAAGACGCACACCATGTACGGAGGACAGCATCACTTGGTAACCCCTTTTTTACACTTCTACCGCTAGAGGGTTACCAATTGCTGATGCCCTCTGTACCTACACCTACACTCGTCACACTTGAAGTGTGGTCCAGAGAAGACAACAGCCTACGGATCCCGAGGCGAGACAAGTGCAATAATCATCCGCTAGTGCTCGGCTTGTTTTAAGTGTAAAAATTTTAAGACGCGCAGTTAATCTTACGCTTAGAAAATCAAACCCGCTGTTAAAACCCGTTAGTGAACTTGTCGAAGCGCATAGTAGTTTCTCAAGGGGCTTCACTGACCCGTATCTGCGCCGCCACCTATTTTATCGTATTATGACGTTAAACAAAGAAATTTTCGAAAATCCCTTGGCCCGTTTGTGATACCTACCATAAAAAAAAAATTAAAGACGATAGTTTTATTTTGTACTAGCTGCTGCCCGCGACTTCGCCCGCGTTTTATCGTGATAAAAAATATGCCTATATGTTATTCCAGGTCCCAAACTATACCCATACCAAATATCAGCCTAATCGGTTCAGTAGTTTTTGCGTTAAAGAGTAACAAATATCCATACATCCATCCAACAAACTTTGACATTTATAATATTAGTAGGAGATGCGAAATCCGAGTTTGGTTGCAAAAAATTGCAACTTCACATCTCTTCCGCAGCTATATAACAAAATAAAACTATTACAGAGGAGCCTACGGATTTATGAAAATTTATTTTTAAAAGTTAATAATAGAATAAAATTGGTGGCGGCGCTAGTTTCGGTCAGAGACCCACCTTGATGCAACTAAAAATAATCAATATTTAAACAAAAGTAATTCCGTCTGTTTGTCACCTTTTCACGCCTACGTAACGTATCTGAATGAAGTTTGGCAGGGTGGTAAACGGTATCCCGATGCCATCCTCGGGATACCGTTTACCACTCTTCGCACGCGCTTTTCTAGTAGATAACCTATGTCCATACATAGGCTATCTACTAGAAAAGCGCGTGCGAAGCCTTTTAAAAAATTATAAATGTCACAGTTTGTGAGGATGGATGTATGGACATTCCTCTTTCACGCAAAAACTACTAAACCGATTGGGCTGAAATTTGGTATAGTTTGGGAACTGAAATAACATAAAAGTATAGGCGAAGGCGTGCGCGGGCTGCAACTAGTAGTAAAAATTCTAAAGAAACGAGAGCGACAACAAGTAACTTGTTGTCGCTCTCGTTTCTTTCCCCGCCGCCCGTCATCTCCGTGTGACGTAAATAAAGCACGCCAAATTCAAGCTGTAAGGCGCGACCACTTCACTTCAGCCCGCCGAACAGTCAACAACAAACTAACCTCGTCACGTGGTTCACTCTAGTTAATATTAGGTACACAGAAAACTCGGAGCCTCGGTACCCCACGGACCAGGGGTTTCAACTCCAGGGGAGTGAAGACCTACATACTTACGCGAGATCCGTGGCCAAATCTACCGGCGGACCAGCCCTCACGGATGTCCTCAGAAGATGGGAAGGCATTGCATGAATTAAAAATTCATTTAGAAACTTCTACTAGGTATACGTCTTAAAAATTTCAAAATAAGCTGACAGCTACGAGTATAGTAGTCAAGAGGCCACCTCAGAACGTCATTTACTAGTTTGGAAATTAAGCACCCGTTCTACCGCCAAGCTTGCCCCATGGTGAGTCAAACATTGATCTCCTGGCTCCTGCCCTATAAGCACCCGTTCTACCGCCAAGCCACAGTGTTCAAAATGACCAAAAAAATTCCCTATGCGGTTTATATCATTAATCGATCAACGAATGCATTTTAAATGCAAGAGTAGAACACCCACGTGTCTATGTCAAATACTTTTTGTTATAAAGATTTATGAACTTTGGGTGACTTTGATTGAGAATTTTTTTAAATAAATTCTGTAAACGTAACTGTCCATGATATTCTTTTTAAATTATATATGCTCTGATAAAGGGTCTTTAGCATCTTTATTTTTGTGCTAGTCACAAGGCGCACTCTTGAGTTTTTCGGGAGAAAAAAAATAAAAACGAAAATATGAAAAAAAAGAACTCGGTTTACAGAGGTGATTTTGCAAAATTAAAAACCGTGAATGATGTGGCTAAATATCCTTTATCAGAGCATATTTAATTTAAAAAGAATATCATGGACAGTTACGTTTAAAGAATTTATTTAAAAAAATTCTCAGTCAAAGTCACCCAGATTTCATAAATCTTTATAACAAAAAGTATTTGACACAGACACGTGGGTGTTCTACTCTTGCATTTAAAATGCATTCGTTGATCGATTAATGCTATAAACCGCATAGGGAATTTTTTTTGGTCATTTTGAACACTGTGCAAGCTTCCCCCATGGTGAGTCAAACATTGGTCTCCTGGCTCCTGCCCTACTATTCGCACAGCTGGGGCTAGGCGGTATACGCATTAACCTGGCTTCTCCCCCTAGGTTCTCTAATTCATATTTTGCTTCCGTACAAAAAGACCCCGCTTCGTTTTATTCTACCAAGTTCAACTAGAAATGCTGTCAGATTTTGATTGAAAAGAAGAAAAAAAAAATATCAGAAGGAAAAAGAAAAAATCTTGTTTACCCGAATTTTTTTATTTGAAGTAAATGCACACAGAATACATAGGTTTATATACCCAACTATCTTTATAAAATAGATTAACTTTGGACACAAGGACATCGAATAATTTCTACTTACTCTAGGTCAGATCGAATGATATAGGGTTTCACAATTTTGCTTAGAACCTAAAAAATACTTTAAATACTTGAACTGTAAGTTCACACTAAGATTAAAAAAACTCAAATAATCTACTTACGATGAAAATACTTCAAGCCCTTGAGATAATACTTTGAATACATGAATACAGTTGCTATATTTAATACTTTTAATAAGCAATGGAATGATTACTACATTCATAATGGTATTAACCTTAAATTAAATCTGTGAAAGCAAAACCTTATAGCCAATCATAATAGCTACGTACAAAAAATTATTACGTATTTAAATAGTTTGAGATTTTTTTATGTTTTTAAATAATATGGGATAATCCACACAGCATCATCTAGCCCCAAGCTAAGCAGAGCTTGTGTTATGGGTACTAGAGGACTGATATACATAATACAATACATACATAGATATTTTTTACCATACATAGAAAATACCCAGAACACCCGGAACGAATATTTGCAGATCGTACAAACATTTGTCCCAAGGCGGGAATCGAACTCGCAATCTCCTGCGTTACTTTTAAGTTATTCACTCTCGCAATGACTCTTATTTTATCACTATAATTATAAATAAACATGGTAAATAGGTATATTTTCAAAAAACGAACCCCAAAACATGGTAACACTGAGATTTTGACACAGAAAAATATAAAATTGACGTATCAAATACGATAACCTTATAAAATATTAAAATAAAACTCCACAAGCTTACATACGTATAGGAAATCACAAAATTATTGCTATCACAGAAACGGAACCCAAAATATATCTTATCTGAATAACTTAAGTTTATGAGAATCCACACAATAAATAGAGATTAAATAAGCACATCCTTTCGATACAAGTAATCATTATTGTGTAAGGTAGTTTCACCTATTTTTGTATAATACATTTTAGTCGACTGAAAGCTCTATCCTTTTGAATGCGTAATGGCTGAACATTATCATTTTTCAAAAACACTTGATATATTCAAACACTTGTTTATTTGGCGGGGCCGCGGCATAGAATATCGACTCCTCCAACTCAACCCGTGGATGTCGTAAGAGCCGACTAAGGGAACCTACCAGAGGGAGGGCAGCAGCTTCCTACTGTGTATTACCAACACCTTACTGCGATCACTAATCCGCCTGCCAAGCGTGGTGATTATGGCAAACCCCGCCCCCCAATACGATGGCAACAATTAGGGAGGAGGCCTATGTTCAGCAGTGGACGTATACGGGCTGATGATGATGGATGATGACTTATTTAACTAAGAACTCAAAGTCAGTTCAATCCTGTAACACCCTTACCTAATTCCACTAAATTACTCGCTACACCATAACAATGGTATCGTTTTAGAATTACACAGTTTGGCATTTTACCATTGATGAAAGAAACAACAGATGGAGGGGCGCGTGAAAAAATTCAAAATTTGAAACCATTCCATCAATCTGCCACCCTAGCACGGGGATTGTTCTCTAGGGTAGAATAGACAATAATGACATCGCATCACCATAAATTGCGTACATTATTGAAGTTGAAGGATTGAATTTGAAATAATTTACGCATTCCATGACAAAGTGACGAAATATTTATCTATTCTACCGTAGACAATAATCCCAATGCTAGGGGGGCTGTCCTTGCCAATAGCACCGCAGGCACTATCTAGAGTTTCTTTCTTTCATCTATGGACGATTCTGCGACGATACTATCGTCATAGTAAAACAATTGATTAGCAGGATTTGGCTCCAGGGTTCAAGTAGATTTTACCCAATTTGTGGATAATTTGTGACATAAATGCAATAAATAAACCTTTTTAAAGGTTGATATTGTCCAGTGATTTTTGTCATGGACATTGTAACTCTCAAATACTAAAGTATTATCTATTGTTAATGATAATGTTTTCAAGTACGATCGAGTAAATTTACTAGAGCTAAGAAAAAAGCCGTTTAACTCTATTGTATAAATAAATTGTTAAATGAAATTTGAAGATTGTAAGTGGGATGTTTTGTGCTGTGTAGCGGAGGCCTAGGGCTTAATTGTCGCCGAGACCGGCGTTCAGGATCTTGGCTTTCTTGGAGGGAGGGGAGTCGTTGAAGAGAGTGCCAGCTTGCAGGCCTGACATCAGGAATGGTACCTGAAACAAAACATTACACGTTATAGAAATTAAATAATATCCCAAAAGTTTTCGCCCTCGTCGGGATTTGAACCTGAAACCTTCACTCAGTACGGGAATGCGCTACCCAGTGCGCCACGAGGTCAAGTAACCGACGAGTCGAAAATCTTTTTAAGTTTCCAAAAGTGTGAGGGCAATATAAAAACAAAAAACCTTAGTACATGTATGTTTCGAAAGATATGTGTACATATATGTATGTATAATGTATCGCCGGCTTAATTTTACAATAAAAATCTTCTCTATTTGTCCTATTTCCGTTTATTCCTTACTTTTAATTTTCTTGTTTGTTGTATTTCAATAGACCGTAATTATAACTACTATACAGACTTTGCTTAGCGTGCCGCTAGTAAATTCAAGGATTCGTTTTTGACAAAATAAAAAAAAAGAAATTAATTTAAAGATTTGGATAACGATTACAAATCGCGTCACGGTTTAATGGTGCTGAGTTTGAATGCGCGGAAGTCGATTTTTACACTGATGTACGCCTCTCCACTTCGCCGAGCGTTATTAAACCGTGTCGAGATCTGTACTACATTGATGTGATTTATAACGATTACATCAAGGCCTTTGACAGGATTGAACTTAACCTTCTACTACTTTTGTCCTTATACATATGATGCCCTGCAAGGCTCGTCCCTTGGTCCTCGTCCTTACCTTATGTTCAAGCTGCATATGGTTAGCGTGAGGCAGCGCGAGGCAGGCGCGCATAAGGTTCTCGATGGCAGCGCGCTGCTTGAAGAGAGCGTTGACTACGGGCGTGCCGCGCGGGACGAGGGGGGCCTTTAGGAGGTACGCGAGCGGGGACAGGACGCAGTGCATGCTGGACCATTCTGGAAAGGAACAAGTCAAATCGATGAATTAAATAAACTAAATCTTTTGTTTCAGGATATATATGTTCAAATTATACATATGATTGACACTATAATTAAAAACAAAAAAATTACAGAGAAACACAATAATCAAAACAAAGAAATAAATTCATTAAGTTTACTTACAAAAATTATAACAAAACATTACTTTATATTATTCTTATTAGTAAATTATATTTATTAGTGGAGGGAAACCAATATTAGGCAAAAAGTTCTTCAATATTAAATCTGTTACAAATTATCGTGAATTTGACTATACATTTATGAATAAACGATTTCAGGTGATTAAGGCGGTTCCCAGACCCCAACTAGCACCGCCACTTATTTAATCGTAATATTACGTTGAACAACGGAATGTTCAAAACTCCCTTGCACAGTTTGTGATACCCACGATAAGCTTTTTTAATGCCTCTGTAATAGTTTTATTTTGTATAGTTTAGGAAGACATGCGAAGTTGCACTTTTTGGCCACCAAACTCGGTTTTCGCATCTCCTCCTAAGCTATATAATATACAACTATTACAGTGGCATTGAAAATAAGCTTATGATAGGTATCAGAATCGGGTCAAGGGATTTTTGAAAATTCCTTTTTATATCGTAATAATATGATAAATAGGTGGCGCCTCTGATTGGGTCGGGGTAGCCCATTAAAATTGAACTTTTAGGGTGAAATCCGCAATTCACAGTAATAACTTATGTCACGGTACTAACGACTTTTTGCTATGTGATAAGGTGCCGCTCCCTCATGCTCCTGGAAGCTGACTCTGGTGAACAGATCGCCAAGTAGAGCCAGGTCTAAGATGAGAGGCACGGCGAGCAGTGAGTCCTAACATGTGTTGTATTCTGGATCTTATTACTACAAGATACGGTCCATACCTGCTCCCTCATACTCCTGGAAGCTGACCCTGGTGAACAGCTCCCCAAGTAGGGCCAGGTCTAGAATGAGAGGCACAGCGAGCAGTGAGTCCTCACACGTGTTGTGTACTACGATGGTGTTGTTACCGTGGAGAAGGATTTCTGAGGTGTACTCGTCCATTGCGCGTTTTGAGTCGCCTGAAATAAAAAACTATGAATAAAGCTTTTTTAATAAAAAAAACGCTTTTTTTTAAAGCGAGTTTATATGTCGTAGAGAAACTGTAGCGTTGATTTAGGGTGGTGTTATTCGAAAAGATAATTTTTGTTTTTAATACAAGTTATCATACATTGTACGTCAAAGTTAACCCATTCCGTATCCACAGCACGCCCCGCAGCGGCGAGCTGGACGCGACGAAACAGTTGATCATGTGTTGTAATGCTGTGTGAATTGTCCAGCATTATTTATTTATGTATTATTCACTCAACAACGTTTAAATTTCGATAAATAGATTCAGGCGTTACTTTGAAGAAATTCATAGCAAAATATTGTAATGAAAAATTGAAGTGAAGAGAATATCAATAACACCTTATTTCTTATTTGATATTAATATCTATGTTTATAGTATACAATTTGACTTGTCTAAGTGCTTATTTTGTAAGCCTAAAGAAATAAAGTTATTGATTCTGATTCTGATTGTAATGAAAAATATTTATTTTAATATTTTATATATTTTTCTTGGTGCGAGCTCGGAGCGGCAACATCACTGGCTGGACTGGCGGCCGCGTGAAGCTCAGAGTCACAGGCTGGACTCTATCGGTGTTGCTTGGCAATTTCAATGTCAAGGTCGAATATTGTGGTGTCCTGAAGATGTCTCGTCAACTTACTTTGATGAATACTATCACAGTAGATTATACGCGGAATTATTACTAAATATTTTTTCATTATAATATTTTTAAATTACGAGGTTCATGCAAACATGACGGGACGGCTTGCACTAAAGCGGAATGAGTGGAAAAGCGTGGTGTTACATAACGTCGCATGACCTGACCATCATGAAATGTATTAAAGATTGCCTGTCAATGTTGATTTTGGTGGCACAATGTCATGATTTCTTTTTTAAAGTGACAAACACAGACAAAACTCTTTCTAAAAAAACCGCATAGATGGATAATACGATACTGACCTACATAGGGTACGTATTTGATGACGACCACGTGGTCCGGTTTCTCGCCCGGCTTGTACAGAATCCGGTTGGATTCCACCATGTCGTCAACCACGTTGCTTTTACTTATCTGCGAATTAACACATAGATTACTAAAATTAACAGAAAGTAGAAGATAGAAAGAAAATTCTTTATTGCACACTTATTGATAAGAAACAGAAATAAAAAAAAAGACAATTTTAAAACTAAGTTACAAGTGGCGGTCTTATCGCTCGAGAGCGATCTCTACCAGACAACCGTGTCAAAGTATTTCTTGAAGATTACAGTTATCACACACCATCATACTTATATAGGCGAAAGTTCTAAGAGTCAAAACGTGTAAGATAATCAAAATTAATTAAATTGCTAATGGATTTGTTGAAAGGATTAGACTTAAACTTTGCATTCATGTAGTTCCAGACCTGGAAGAAGAAAACAGACTACTTTTTATTCGCAAAAAAACTTATTTGATCATAACTAGAAAAACTTTACCAAGGTACTATGTAACAATATACATGTATATCTTTTTATATCTATGTATGTATTGTATTATGTATATCAGTCATCTAGTACCCATAACACAAGCTCTGCTTAGCTTGGGGCTAGATGATGTTGTGTGGATTGTCCAGCATTATTTATTTATTCGCCGTCCCAGAGAGACTAAGCCCTGGAACTTTCCCTACACCTGAGACCCAGAACTGGATGTCGGATATCGAGCAGTGCCTCAACGACGTGTGCTCAATCGTAGAATCTGGCAAGTTACTCTGAACAGAAACTAAAAATCAATAATCTGTGCCGTAAAATAACACATCGCACATCGCAGATGGCAGTGCTCTATCAATCCGTAAAAACGAGATCAGTAGCGATGAACCTAGAAACTCAAGCTCTCAAGGAGAAAATAGAGCTTTCGCAGCGGCTACAAGATCTCAAAATAAGCATTGATGAGAGCTCTAAACCACCCTCCGGAAATTCGTTTGCCGAGTTGGTGAAAAAGGGGCAGCATCCGCCCAAGAAGCAAGCCCGTGAATGTCAGCTATGTGGCCATACCTATTATGATAAGCTTAAGTCCAGCGAAGAGACTAAATCCCTTGTCCAAAAAATTATTGCCTGAAGGGATGAGCTGCAATTCATTGGCCTACAAGGAACGGTAGGGTGACGTGTCCAAGAGTCCTTTCAGGTCTAAAGAAAATAAAGCACTTAGAATTTTGAATTTTGATAATTGACACCGAAATGAGGGGTGACATTGATAAGCTCAAGCAGTCGATGCAGCTTACAGACTCAGGTCTGCTGTACACGAGCCTTTCAAAGGCAAACTTTGAGTCGTAGTTATTGGAGTGCCCTCATCAATGCAGGAAGAAGAAGTGTATACCTGCCTTTAAATGTAGCCGAACTACTGCTGGATTTTACTCTCGGAAAGTTCCTTTCCCCAATAACATTGAGCAATAAGTCTGGCAAGGGCGCTGAGACCTGGAACTTGTGATTCAAGTACCCGCAGTTATTCGCAGAGCCTTAATTATAGTTATAGTATTTATTTTAAATCTCGCTATAAAAGCAGTTGTTTACCATAAAAATACAATAAGATTATTATAAAACTATTCTACAGTAAAAAAATATATCAAAACGGTAGATCTCCGGCCGCGTAGCTAGGCTCAAGCAGCTGGTGACTAGGGCTGCAGAGAGAGGAACTTCCTGACGATACGCGCCGAGTCCAGGAGTACTGCCTTTTGGATCTGACCCTTGATCGAACTTCCTAGCGAGTCTCATGAAATGTTGATCGAGGCTCTTGACTATTACGCCGTTAACGGAAACGACTACTATTATTATCAGTTTTATTATTTGAAAAACCCCATCACATTACAGGTTCTGCTGACTGTCCGGCAAAAACAATAGCTGAAATAGGTACATAAACTATTTATTGATTATGGTGGCGCCTAAAAGAGCCGATACCTTTCATCATCAGCCCATACACGTCCACTGCTGGACATAGGCCTCCCCCGTACGACGCCACAAATAGCGGTCCTGAGCCGCCTCCATCCATCGACTCCCTACGACCGCTACGATGTCGTCGGTCCATCGAGTGGATGGTCTCCCATGTAGGGGGGATTTGCCATAATCACCACGCTTGGCAGGCGTATTGGTGATCGCAGTGTTGGTGTTGAAAAGTACTCAGAAGGAAGCTGCTGCCCTTCCTCTGATAGGTTCCCTCAGTCGGCTCTTACAACATCCACGGGTTGAGTTGGAGGGGTCGATATTCTATGCCGCGGCCCCACAGCCTATACCGATACCTTTATATCTACTATAAAGATGTACCTCTTATGTTAATTGTGCCGATAACGTAAACATAATAGATATTTCTTGTAGTAGAGGTATATTTTATTCAGCATTCGTAATTATAACAGGTTCTTAGTTATTAATATACAGTGCGAGTCTGCATAAAAAACACAAACTAAAATTTTCCTCATTTTAGTTTGTGCACTAAACGATATACGTATATTTAAAAAAAAACAATTTTTTTTTTTTCTTAGCGTTTTTACAGTTCATAAATAATGTTGTGATTGAGATAAGAACAAGCAATTTTCACCATACGAAAGGAATACTTTGATTGCTTATTGAGTGATTTTATTGGGATATCTTAAAATTGTTACAAAAAACCTATGAAAAATGGCTGCATTGCATAAAAAAACATCATAAGTTTTAATTGAGGTTTTTTGACAATTTCACTTTAATGAGGTATTCCTGTTAATTCCATTGCTGAGTTTCTTTCATAGTAAAATTTAAAAGTTACACCGTTTTGTTTAGATGGATAGTCGTATCGAAAAAAGTTTAAAAACGCTATTAAAAAAATATATTTTAAATAATTCTTCCTCCAAAAAGCTTATTTTATTCACTGAAAAGTGACTAAAAAGCACTTATCATCGGTGTTTGAATTTAGAACACACCAATATATTCGACCTCCATCTCAATGCTATATCCTTCCGCAAAGAACACTCGACATTTTCGATAAGGAGTTTAGCATTAGAATAATGTCTATTTTCGCTTAAATCTTTCATTTTCTCGTAGTCACGATAATAGGAATAAAGGACGGATTTATATCAAGAGCTTATACGAATCACTCGCGTAGCTTAGGATTCTAACACTTCATCATGAATCACTCCCTACGGTCGTGATTCAGAAGTTAGAATCCTTCACTTGCTCGTGATTCATCTATGGCCCGGCCCTCGCATTAAATCTGTCTTTTATTCACTAATTGCATACATAATATATAATTTTTTTACACATTTACCGTCGATAAATTAGGGCGTAGTTCCCTCGTGTTAGTTTGTGCACCGTATGCAGACTCACACTCACACATTTAGTGTTACTCCTAAAATGTAATCTAGGTTAGCGTTGATAGTAGTACACAAAGTATTTTTAAAAAAAATACACATTGTATAGTTGGATTGAGCGCTGAACTCGGATTCTCACATTCAGCTTTTGCTGGATTCCTTGTTACTTCTCCAATAGTGAATTTAATAGTAGTGGGTCGTTGACTGTTTTTGCGTTAACGAAACAAAACCATTTTCTATAAACGGTCAACTAGTTGAAAAACCAGTTGACGTTTAACTGGTTTGGTTCGTAGAAACGTAAACTGTAGTAGAAGGAACTATGCGTTAAACGTTGTAAAACCAACTCGCCAATTGAAGACCTTTAAGGGCCCGGTGACAGCGTCCCGCAATTCAATGAGGGCTTTTCAATGCATTCTTTAAAAAAACACACTTTTTATTTTGACGCTAGATGGCGCTGCACAAAAGTCAAGAGTAAATGTCAATTGTCATAAAATAAATAACGAAACGGGTGCTGCCATTTTACACATTTTTTTGGCAGATTTTTACACTGAGTTTCATGCAGCGAGTTCGAATTGAAAATCCCTCATTCGAGAAATTGTGTTCCGTAATACCAAAATTTATGACTGAAATCTTATGTATTTTACATAAAGTGTTAATATTCTGTAACTAAACAATATAAACTGTCGTTGTTCATTATCAAATAAAACATGAGAATCTTTGTTTTTAATACGAAACCAATAGGATGAAAACATGTCTATTTTGAAGTAAAAATATGCAAAATGCGATTGGCTTACATTTTAGGTAAGTCTTTAATAAAAAAAAACTAAATACAAACCTCGGTAAATTATATTCAAATACAAAAAAGAGAATAATATAATGGAAATATCTGTGCTCGAATTTGAAATAATATTGGTAGTACGTTTGTATGGGCAATTCACTATCCGCTGGGCTCTTAAAACCTCGTTGTTTTAAAAGACTACATTGTTAGTTTGTTTGAGTGAGTTGAATAGAACTGTGAATCTTGACAATAAAATCTTCATTTTCGTATTCGCAAGGTGTTATTAAAGTTCAATTTTCCTTGGGTAATCTGTCGGGGTGTTTCGTTCGCGTATGTCATTGATTAAATTAACCAGTTGATCAATTAGTTTTGCAGTAAAAAGAAAACGGTTGACTCGTTGAAAAAACGTTGAAAAAACGGTTCGTTGAATCAACGCTCACTACTAGAATTTACCTCTTTAGACCTGAACTGCTTGGGCGCGGAGAGATTCTTGCCATCGTTGTTTCCGAGATGGTTGTAGCTCACGATGGAAACCGGCTTTAGGCCTGGAATAAAACAATGTATTCAATTAGTATTATATCTAGCAGAAAAACAGGTTTTTACCCTGTTCAGGCACATACTTTGAGTTAAAAAAATATAGGAATAAATAGCAGTTAAAAAAATATAGGAATAAGTCGGTAGTCTCTTTGTTATCCTTTTAGTCAATAAATACTTTATTTATTTAGTTCATAAATTATGTATTTATTTCAATAATAATCTAAAGCCTTTAATTCCCACGCGAAACACGCCTAACCTAGTGTGGGGGTAGTAGTTAATCATATACGCACCTAAATTAGTCACCGCACAAGTCTATATCCTATGTAATCCTGTACTATATTTAAGATATTTTTATAAGCTTATGGAAATAAACCAGTATAGTTTAAATTTCAAATGATTCAGTCGACCTATTACGATAAGGCAAAAGCATCTGTATGATCTTAATCTAGTAGGTACACTGATCTGGTTCGTTGAGTGGACTGGCTTCACTAAGAAGTGTAGGACAGTCGTTTGCGCCTCGATGTGTTTCAATAGAAAAAAAAACTCGTGTAATATTGATGCTTATCTAACCTGATGTATGTCAAGTAGCTCATTTAATTATTTTTTTTCTTGTTTACTTTTTATTGTTTTTTTTTTGGGTAAAAAAAAAATATCTTTTATCTTTATCTTTTACCTAAATTGTGAATACGTACGACGTGATCGTCATTGCAAATTCTCTCTACCCACTTTTAATTAGGGACACAGTTGCAGACACAGTTTTTCTCTCTTTAACTCCTACATACATATATATTTCATTTTTAACCATGTAACCGTTGTTCCTCATAATAAATGATTTATTTAATTTTGTCTATTAACGTACCAGCGGACACCAGGAAGTCAACAAGCACGGACTTGAGCTTAGTCTGTCCGGACTTGAAGTCGTCTCCAGCCACGAACACTCCGCGTCGCTCAGCGCGGTCCACCACGCCGGGAACTATAGTGTTCTGCGGAGAGCCGTTGATGTAGTGGCACTGGAATAAAGCAAATGTTTTAAAAACTATCGTAGTTATAGAATTAAAATGTTTAAATTCATTGCTCAAAAACATACGAGCGACGAATTAAATACGTGTTATGTCAAAACACTGTAACTAAACATACGGTGTATATCAAGTTTGTATTTCATCATCATCATATCATCAGCCCATACACGTCCACTGCTGGACATAGGCCTCCCCCGTACGACGCCACAAGTAGCGGTCCTGAGCCGCCTCCATCCATCGACTCCCTGCGACCGCTACGATGTCGTCGGTCCATCGAGTGGATGGTCTCATGTAAGGGGGATTTGCCATAATCACCACGCTTGGCAGGCGGATTGGTGATCGCAGTGTTGGTGTTTAAATACTCAGAAGGAAGCTGCTGCCTTTCCTCTGGTAGGTTACCAGTTAGTATTTGTGGTTAGTTTGTATTTATGTACTTATTAATTCAGAAATATTTTTTCACGCAAGACATGGTACCTTACCTACATAC
This sequence comes from Eupithecia insigniata, assembly GCA_947859395.1. Lineage (NCBI taxonomy): Eukaryota > Metazoa > Arthropoda > Insecta > Lepidoptera > Geometridae > Eupithecia > Eupithecia insigniata. The sequence continues at coordinate 11,641,001 of OX402011.1, forward strand.
ATAATGTGTTTTGGCTTAACATGTTAGAAATGAATAAAATCTTTTAAAACTAAAGATTATTTCGAGCTCCTGCAGTGTACTTGCTGATACCAATGTCGTTAAATATTTTCTACCAATATTCCTCTGGTTTTGTAGCCCCTTTAAAGGCTATAAAACCAAAGGAATATTACGATTTATTTACGAAAAATATCCGTTCTAGAAGCGAGTTTAGTCCATTAGTGCGTCATCTAATTTGTATTAATTTGGTAACATTATAAAACTCACTCCCTCATCAATAGCGGCGAGCGCGAAGATTGTAGACGGTGAGATCTCAGAGTGGTTGTCCCGGAGAGACTTCTCCAGCTGTTCGGATGTCTCGTGCACTCCGGGAATCACGTCGCAGAATCTAACAGTAGAGTCCGTCAATTTTTTTATTTAGCCTATTTCATCGCACTGCTGGCTAAAGGCCTCCTCCATACACTTATATAGAAATACTTGCAAAGGGATAATAAGAAAGGCAGGCTTTTATACGCTTAATAATCAATTCATGGATGGATTTTATTTTGTTTTCATCAAATTATAATAAATTAGACATATACTCATCATCATCATCATCAGCCCATACACGTCCACTGTTGGACATAGGCCTCCCCCGTACGACGCCACAAATAGCGGTCCCGAGCCGCCTCCATCCATCGACTCCCTGCGACCGCTACGATGTCGTCGGTCCATCGAGTGGATGGTCTCCCATGTAGGGAGGGATTTGCCATAATCACCACGCTTGGCAGGCGGATTGGTGATCGCAGTGTTGGTGTTTAAAAATACTCAGAAGGAAGCTGCTGCCCTTCCTCCGGTAGGTTCCCTTAGTCGGCTTTTACGACATCCACGGGTTGAGTTGGAGGGGTCGATATTCGTACGCCGCGGCCCCACGACTTGTTAGACATATACTCAGATCATAAACAATGGATACATAAATGAACATTGACTTGTCTAAGTGCTTATTTTGTAAGCCTAAATAAATAATGTTATTGATTCTGATTCTGAACGAAATTTGTATTTACTTATTAAAATAGTAATATTTTTTCACACAAGACATGGTACATAACACAAGACATGGTACATAACACAAGACATGGTACATAACACATTGGTGGTAAAGACAGTGAAACAGCAAATCTCGTCCGAGTATAGGCACGTCAATATGTTTATATATGTACTACCTAACTAGTTATATAAATTATAAACATTTTTTTTTTTTTAGTTTATAAATTTTATTGACAAAGAAAATAACAATCAAATAATATAAAGAAATTAAACTAGTATTTACAATTGAAACAATTGAGCTAACTGCAGACTGTTGCAAACAATCTACAGATAGCCGACTGGTATTGATATAAACATAAATTAATTAAGGTTGAATTAGATGTCCATGAAATATTAATTTAAATAAACACAAATATTAATAAATTGTCTGTTGTTATAGAACTGACTATACTGTATCCATCTAGAATGAAGAATGTTTACTAACAAAGCCACTGACAGTTCCATCAGCTGATGGTGAAAAACATTTTTTTATTTAGGATAGCTCTTGCCTGTGGCTTAGTTTGCGTATTTAGGATGTACATAATTTAGCTCTATTTGAGTTTTACCATATAGCTTTTATAATCTTTTATCTATCTATAAAAGATTATATGGACTGGGATATGGGATGGAGTCGGCTCAGGACCGCTATTTGTGGCGTCGTACAGGGGAGGCCTATGTCCAGCAGTGGACGTGTATGGGCTGATGATGATGATGATGATGAAAAGATTATAAAAGCTATATAACATACTTAACTAAGATGCAACAAATTAGCCTAACCTACCAAATTATACCCACATCTTGAGCTTTGATGGGTTAGGGATATTTGATCTAAATAATTTAGGTGGCATAAACAAAGCCACCCTGTAAAATCAGCCTATTTTTATCAACTATCCTTATAGAATGGAATAAAAGCTAAAGGACGATGAAATAAGACTAAAAATTGAAAAAATAGGAAATATTTATTTATTTTAATAATTAGGCCAAATTAAAATAATACTCTCTGTTAGAAATAATATGTATGGTCATGTGCAATCCTTTATTTGGAATCGTAGTTCAAAAGTAACCAATTGTTTGCTATTCGGGACGTCAAAACTGAGATTCGTTTGGGATGGCACTGTTAAAAAGTCAAAAAATCTCTAGTGATTTTAATCTTTGTTTATGACCACATAATGTCGATTTGTAAATTGAAATAATTAAGGTAATCATCAATTTACATAATTTAAAAAAAAAACTTTTAAATACAAGCTTTTATATCATCTAGGACGAAAGTGCTTGGGGAGACACATCCAACGAACCCAAACTCGACGTGGTTAAGTCGTTTTGTTTAGGAGTTCCTATGGCCACCTTCAGTTTCCATCATCAGACCAGCTCGATGGTACCATGACATTGCATTGTCACCAAACTTACATAAGTATGACAAATTTTATATCAATCGGTTCACAATCATCATCATCCTCATATCAGCCACTGCTGGACACAGGCCTCCTCCATACGGTTGAGGATAACTGGTCTAAAATTCAGTTGCAAGATTTGACCCGAACAAACATACATACATTGCAAGTTAAATAAAAGCTTGTAAAAACAATGCACACTAAATAAATTGAACAAGTTTTGTTGAATAACCTTCAGTTCTTCTACATCGTTTGGCAATTTGTTATATTTTTTGATAGACAGTTGCGACTATACAACCTCGTTTTTTTTTGCTAGTATATCTAACAGGTACTTATGCCTAGAACTAAATTTATTTAGCTGTTCAAAAGTTTTAAATAAATCCTCATGTGATTTGTCAAATTTACACATTTCTATTAGAGCTTAGTTAGCTTACCTCTCGGTGTTAGCCGTCCAGAGAACAATGATCTTGTCCAGCTTGTGTTTGTCGCGGAAGTTCTTGATGTCGGCGCGCACTTGCAGGTACTGCTCGTGACGCGTGCCACGGATCAGGTTTGTAGCACGATCAGCCTGGAGGAATGTGAATAGGTTTAATTTATTTAATTTTATTAATTTATTTATGTATGTATTTATGTATTTATGACACCTAGCTGTGGCCCGTGCCTTCGCCCGCGTTTTATCGGGAACAAATAGTCTATATTCCAGGTCCCAAACGATGTATACCCAATACCGACATTCAGCCTAATTGGTTTAGTAGTTTTTGCGTGAAAGAGTAACAAATGTCCATACATCCTTACAAACTTTGTCATTTATAATATTAGTAGGATAGGATAGCAGGATTTAACTTGTCGCGTCATAGAAATGTTTATATTGTTATCCTTATGTTTAAGGTTCCATGTATATGACCGAACCTAACCTATCTGAAATATTATCAATAAAAACTATGGACTATGGATACATATATGGTTTACTAGCTGCTGCCCACGCCTTCGCTCGCGTTTTATCGGGAATAAAAATCATCCAGTTCCCATACTACACCCATACCAAATTTCAGCCCAATCAATGCAGTAGTCTTTGCGTGAAAGAGGAACAATCATCCTTACAAATGTTGGGATATTTTATAATATTAGTAGGATTTCGTTCACAAACACAGACAGTAGAAAATATCTAGCTGTGTATAGCTGTAGCTAAATTTTAGGTACTTGCCGGTGACTAGGTTATTACAATGCTGAGGGAAGGCCATGTTTTCCCTAACTCTGCTGCGCAATTAAAGTGTCTACTTAGGTTTAAATAGCCGTAAGTCATTGTATGTATTGTGTGGTAGTTTTAAGGCAAATTAATAAATTTCTTTCTTTCTTTTCTTTCTTTCTTGTTTATACCTTAAATTTACTGAAGAAAATGTATAAACGTGATATAAAACTCCATCTGTCTCAGAAAGACATTTTACATTATATGTGCAGATATTGATCTTGATATTAATAACGCCAGTGAATTTGAACCTTTTCTCTGTACAGATAAAGCCTTGCTTCACAAAATAACGCCAGTGAATTTGAACCTTTTCTCTGTACAGATAAAGCCTTGCTTCACAAAATAACGCCAGTGAATTTGAACCTTTTCTCTGTACAGATAAAGCCTTGCTTCACAAACTAGATAGATTGCTAGATTTCTAATGCACTGTATGTACTAGGCTGTCATATACACAAAGAGAAAATTTCTTATAACTCTTGTGTATATGGCAGCCTAGTATGAGCGGTTTTCGATTTGCATTTTTATAAAGAAAAAAATTAGTTCCAAATATCTCAATAGGTGGCAGGGGGCGTCAACTGGAAATTAAGAGTATGTCAATGCCAAATAAAAACTTGAAAAAGTTCGTCTTGGCATTGGCATTACCCTAATTTCCAGTTGACGCCCTGCCATTTATCGAGATATTTAGAACTAATTTTTATTTTTTTCTTGTAAATCGAAAACCCCTCATTAATATCTCCTCAAAGATATTAATTCAAATATATAAACATTAGAATTCAAGCCTTGATCTTGATATAATAACGTCTAATAACGTCAGTAAATTTGAACCTTTTTCCATTCAGATAAAGCCTTGCGGCGCAAACTAGATAGATTGCTAATGCACTATATGTACCAGGCTGCCATAAACACAAAGAGTTATACCAATATATCAACCTACCATTACAGGCATGGTGAAACCGACTAGTAACCTTGGCATTGCTGCGATAATAGCACATGTTGCAAGCGCAATAGGTACATTATTGTACTACGCTTACATAGTTTAAGGTTTTTATTTATCAGATACTTGGGAGATGTATTACTTGTGTGTATATTGTAGAATTATATTTCTTAAATGAAAAAAGTCGGGATTGACGGGCCAAAGGGATACGTGCCCCACACCTAAAAATCCAATTTCCGAAAATCCCAATCTAATTTTGGCAAGCAAATTCTGTAGCCTGAAAATTACGAGCGGACCCGGTTTTTTTCTTTCTTCTCCTTCGGAGCAGGTTTTCTTAATAAAACTAGACCTAGATCTCAGTAATTATTCCCATACGTAATAAACCAAGGGAACAAACACCTGAATTACATAAAATCCAACACAATTTCTGTGCTTATATTAGCGTGAAAACTTGATTACGAAAAATAGCACTTATGATAAAAAAAAAATGTCATGAATATGCTCTGATATGCAACTAAATCGGTCCGATTTCAGGAAGCAGTCTATTGAAATGACTTATGTTTTGATTAGTAGGGGATTTGTCCTTCTTTTTGGTTCTGTAAGCCAGTTTTTAAGGTTCCGTACCCGAAGGGTGAAAACTGTACCCTATTACTAAGCCTCGGCTGTCTGTCCGTCTGTCCGAGAGCTGTATCTAATGAACCACGTAGTTAGACAGTTAAAATTTTCACGGAATGTGTATTTCTCTTACCGCTATAACAAAAAATTATTAAGAAAAAAATAAGGATAAATAAAACGTAATATCCTATAAAGAAAACGTGATTTATTGACTATTTTTGTTCTACTTTAGTCAAGGCTCTTTTGATCCTTAATAGCTAGACAGTTGAAAATTTGACAGGGTGTACATATGTATGTATATTACTTTTCCTGATAGAACTGGTAACAACAAATTAATAACAGTGTGCTTGGCAGCAAATAAAATTAATTCTCCTACGCTGAATTCCTTATTATCTTATAAATATGCAACTTTATTTATTAAGAACAGCCATACAAAGTAGCGCCATACATTCCGGATACTAATTGTAACAAATATGTAATTGAATTATTTGCACCACTATGTAAAACAATCCCCGTGATTGCTTAAATGGATTAACAGTGATCTATACTTATAATAAAACTGTAACAGGTCCAATAGCATATTATATGTGCAGAACATTGAAGATATTTAGATTTTTTTTTTTGGAGGGTACTCTATTATCTTTACTGAAGCCAAATCTATATTTTTTTTCTTTTATGTATGTCTGTATTGAAATGAAACTTGGTACGATTTGAGTTCATACTACGAGGAAGGACATAGGATACTTTATATCCCGGAATTCAGTAGAGGGGATGAAAGTTAAATTTCTTGGTTGCGCATAGCGCTGAAACTACTGAATGTATTCGAATGAAACTTGGTACGGTTTGAGTTCATACTAAGAGGAAGGACATAGGATACTTTTTATTCCGGAATTCATGAGGGTTCCGTTGGCAGAGCGGATGGAAGTGAAATTTCTCGGCCTCGCATAGCGCCGAAACGACTGAATGTATTGGAATTGAACTTTTTATAATATGCTTATCCATACATACAGGTCAAACCAGAATATGTATTATGTTTTTATTATGGTATGCTTGGGAATCGTCATTGTCTATTATTTTTAATCATGATTAATAATAATAAACAATGACGATTTCCAAGCATACCAAACCTAACCATTAGGGTTGCATGTTTAATAGGGAATGGGAATTAAGGAATAACCCATCTTGTAGAAAATAAGGCTTATGAATCTTGACGGACAGACAACGTTACTATAGTAACTATAATACTGCATGGCAAACATAACATCCGTAATAGCTAGACAGTTGAAAATTTGACAGGGTGTACATATGTATGTATATTACTTTTCCTGATAGAACTGGTAACAAAAAATTAATAATAGTGTACTTGGCAGCAAATAAAATTAATTCTCCTACGCTGAATTCCTTATTATCTTATAAATATGCAACTTTATTTATTAAGAACAGCCATACAAAGTAGCGCCATACATTCCGGATACTAATTGTAACAAATATGTAATTGAATTATTTGCACCACTATGTAAAACAATCCCCGTGATTGCTTAAATGGATTAACAGTGATCTATACTTATAATAAAACTGTAACAGGTCCAATAGCATATTATATGTGCAGAACATTGAAGATATTTAGTTTTTTTTTTTTTGGAGGGTACTCTATTATCTTTACTGAAGCCAAATCTATATTTTTTTTCTTTTATGTATGTCTGTATTGAAATGAAACTTGGTACGATTTGAGTTCATACTACGAGGAAGGACATAGGATACTTTATATCCCGGAATTCAGTAGAGGGGATGAAAGTTAAATTTCTTGGTTGCGCATAGCGCTGAAACTACTGAATGTATTCGAATGAATCTTGGTACGGTTTGAGTTCATACTAAGAGGAAGGACATAGGATACTTTTTATTCCGGAATTCATGAGGGTTCCGTTGGCAGAGCGGATGGAAGTGAAATTTCTCGGCCTCGCATAGCGCCGAAACGACTGAATGTATTGGAATTGAACTTTTTATAATATGCTTATCCATACATACAGGTCAAACCAGAATATGTATTATGTTTTTATTATGGTATGCTTGGGAATCGTCATTGTCTATTATTTTTAATCATGATTAATAATAATAAACAATGACGATTTCCAAGCATACCAAACCTAACCATTAGGGTTGCATGTTTAATAGGGAATGGGAATTAAGGAATAACCCATCTTGTAGAAAATAAGGCTTATGAATCTTGACGGACAGACAACGTTACTATAGTAACTATAATACTGCATGGCAAACAACAAAGTAATCTTACGCGGGTTCCTTTTTCCTTTTGAGGAACACTAAAAACAAATAAAGGATCGGGGAAAGCAGGTGTCCCTTTTTTTGATAATATAACTTGATTGTAATTTTATCCTAATTTTTATTTTATTTTAATTCTATTTTATTGTAGTGTTTGGTGTATGTATGTGCCTCATAATGGACAATGTCTGAATAAATAAACTTTTCATTTGATTTATTTTATTTGCTCTTCGGTGTTTGCCTCAAGATCTAAATAATATAAACTGGTTAGAGAAACCTATTTTGCCACACATTGTGGATAGTGTTACCAGCAGCTCAACGTATGTATCAAATATTACTCTTGTAATGAAATACAGACTAGCATCACAAGAGTATTATTTATCAACCAGTAATATTAGATAACTAGCTGCTGCCCGCGCCTTCGCCCGTGTTTTATCGGGATAAAAAATAGCCTATATGTCAGCCCAGGTTCCAAACTATACCCAAACCATTTTCTGCCTAATCGGTTCAGTAATTTTTGCGTGAAAGAGTAACAAATATCCATACATCCATCCATACAAACTTTCTCATTTATAATATTAGTAGGAAATACTGGTATCACTACAAAAAATATGACAGATGAAATTCTATACCAGCTTTTGTTTTATAAACACCTGGCAATGGGAAAAAACCTTCATTCTAAAAGCCTTAGGTAAAGAGGTTCATAGACAAAGTTTTGTAAACACTGGCCATACTGGCTGATTGTAAAACACAATGTTTTTGAAAAAAGAACCCGGACAAAGGTAGCGGAAACCAGACACATGTTGATTGAGCGTCAGCTTCTATTGAATAAATTTTTCCTTTATTATGACTATCCATATGTTTTAAAAATATTCTCAGAGATTGTGATGAACTGTCATTGAAAAATTCTGAACAGTAATAGACGAATTAAACATGACATGATATCAATTTAGTTGGGCAAAATCTGAATGGACAGATTCTTTCAGATAACCAATTAGGTATCTAAAAGAATTTCCATATTATGAGTTACTTCAATCGTTTACAAATCCTACATATGTCAAGAATTACTTTTGCATCAGAGCCATTCATAGATATATTTTTTTTCTTCTGTGCCTGACTGAAAAGTATTTTAAACAAACAAAAAAGATAATATGCAGGCCTTTTTCCTTTATAGGGTGCAAATTTCTAGCAATATAAGTCGGTAGTCTACATAATCTAATTTAAAACAGAAGCTATAAAATGGGTATTATGAAATAGCATTTTCGTGATTTCTCTATCAGCTACGATAGTAATTTTATAGTATTTCTGAAATTATTTAATATACACGTGTCGCTTTAGTCACGATTTTACAAACATACTTGTAAATTAAACATTTATTTCTTTTACAATTTGTAGAATATTTGAAACTTGAATCAAATTGATTTGAAAAAAACAAAAACATTTAATAAATATTGTAAGTTGTTAGGTTGTTAATTAGGTGGTCGATTCATTTCAAATGTGTAAATGCGAGAGCGAGAGATAAACGCAATAATACTGAGACGGGAATAAGGATAAAATTAGAACATATTGTAGTTGGCAACCAGCGGATAATAAGCGATTAATAACACTGATAAACAGAAATAATAACTTGTTTCAAATTCAGATACGTCCAGCAGACTTAAAAACTAGCCTAAACGGTGAATTGTACTTTTTTTTAAACATTGAGTTCTAAAACTTTTAAGACTGAATATCATTCGAAAAATTTGTACAAAATTTGAAATTCAAATATCGAATTATATGAATGAAAATTATTGCCTTCGTGCACCCTTTTCGTATGGTGGCACTTTTTTTATCGCATAGGTAACAGAGTTAGCGTCTTTAAGAAGGCCAGATCATGAAAAAGTAATTTCAAGCATTTCATGACTGTCTGTCTATAGTTGTGTATCATTGAAAACTTACCCTAGAACGAGAAAACACTAAATCACGTAATAATTACTAGATAATACACTAGCCTAATCAGGCTTGGAAAGATTTGGCATTCTAGGATAATTCCAGAATTCCAAGATATTCATTGTACAAAAACAAAGAAGTACTACGCAACTTCACACTTGTCATCTGGGTTATTAAATAGTCTTTATATTCAGTGATAGTTCTTATATCTTAAACCTTAATTACCAGCCCTAGTTGTATTTTATATTTCATTTGTATACTATTTATTTATGTTTGTATGTTCTTAAAATTTATACGTAAATTCCTAGCTTAGTGTTCCTTATTTAAGTACGTCTTATGTCGTGCCAAATAATAGTTTTTTTTATGTTATTCCATGCCTGCCTATGTGCATAACTACTGTCAGACCCGTTCAGTACTTATGGTGAGAACAACTTTTTGCATTATCTTGGCCCAAACCTTTTTACAAAAGCAGGATGCACCTAGTACGTACCCTGTACGTCCGCCTGACATCCCTAAATCAGGCGGTCACTCAGAAATCAAATATCGCTCACCGGCCAATCTTGGTACATTTGCGTACCAAGATCGAGTTGTCTTCGTACTTGGTACGGGACACTAAAAACTGGTACGTGTACCAAGAAATTTTGTATATATCTGACATCCCTGAGTACGTATGTAATGGAATGATGCAACAATAGGGAGTCTATCAAGGCACCCCGCCCGCGGTATACACGGAACAATCGATACTCGCAAGGTCGAAACGCAATTTCAGGTTAATTAAGATTTGCAGTGTAAATGGACTTTATGTATACTTACAGGGTTTTATTTATCATATTAGTATAATATAGGTACATAAGGACGATAAATCACCTGCTAACATCCGTCAAAGTTTGAGAGTGTGGGTGTTTGTTCTTTCAAGCAAAAACTTTTTTTTTATAATATTTATTTATAGACTATAAATGTGTTTGTAAATGTTGCACCATTAAACCACACTAGGTTTGTGTTGGTGCTCACACTCGACTTTACCTACATTTTAATATAATTAAATAGTACAATGCATTTGGATCGCTTCTTATAATCGAAGAGACAAAAGAAAGAAACCCGATATTCCACAATCCAATAGGTACTACTGAACCGATTAGGCTGAAATTTTGTATGGGTATAGTTTGGGACCTGGAATAACATATAGGCTATTTTATATACCGATAAAACGCGGGCGAAAACGCAGGCAGCAGCTAGTAATATTATAAATATCAAAGTTGGTATGGATATTTGTTACTCTTTCACGCAAACACTACTGAACCGATTAGGCTGAAATTTGGTATGGGTATCGTTTGGGACCTGGAATAACATTATAGGCTATTTTTTATCCCGATAAAACGCGGGCGAAGGCGCGGGCAGCAGCTAGTAATATTAAAAATGTCAAAGTTTGTGAGTATGAGGCGAAGATTAGCAGTGACCAGTGTGTAATACAGATTCTTGTGAACCTAAAACATGCACCAGTCTCTCACAATGTTAGCTTGGCTTTGGCGAAGGTGACCTATTTGACGCGGCGGGCGAAGGTCCGCTTGCGACGCAGGAGGTTTCGATTCCCGCCTTGGAACAAATGTTTGTACGATCTGAGAATATTTGTCTCGAGTGTTCTGGGTATATTCGATGTATAATAAAAAAAACTATATCTGTAATATATTGTATTATGTACAGAGAGCAGCATCAATTGGTAACCCTTTAGCGGTAGAAGTGTAAACGTTAAAGGGCTTACCAATTGATCCTGCTCACCGTTCATCAGTCATCTAGTACCCATAACACAAGCTCTGCTTATCTTGGGGCTAGATGATGCTGTGCGAATTGTCCAGCATTATTATTATTAGCTATAATGTGTAATTAAGTAAGTATACTACTTTCACTAATGGTAAAAAAGCATGGGACGACTTTTGCTCCAACTCGAAAACTAACAACCTAACAAGGTAAAGGTTTCTTGTTCGCTTCTTTACCACTTCTGCACCTTTACCTTAAAAAGATTGAAGTGAACAAAAAATGAAAGTGATCACTTTATTTTCTTGTTTTACTTATGTAATTTTAATTTTGTGACGTGTCCAAGAGTCCTGTAAGGTATAAAGGAAATAAAGCACTTTGATATTCGATATTTGGTATTCTAGCAAGAAGCTTCTTAGTGAGAGAAAATAAATGTATTTTAAAATACTCATTACAATTAGCTGTGTATTTGAAAGTGTATTTCATACTTTATCTCTAGTTATAGTAACTAGAGATAAAGTATGAAATACACTTTAGTATTCTAATTCTAAGTGGGGCAACTGAGATCTGCACTGACATCTCGCATGGGAGTGTATTGTGCATAGTCCCCCTGCCTAAACAGGCCCTAACCAGCCCAGCTCCTACTATGAGTATTGTATAATGTTGGATGGGGCAAGCTGAAGACAGAGCGCTATGGTCCGTCGCTATGTCATTTTAGGGGAGGCCTATAGCCAACTATATTTTAAACTCACCTGATTAGCGGCGATGAAATCTGGATCGTATATCGCGGGCCGGGGCTTCATTGTCGACATTTCCTTGCGTAACTTCTGTTGGAGATCGTGGTCGATCACTTTGGCTCGAACCATTGACTCTGCTAAGTTCAGGGGGCTGATGTCCCAGCCGTCTAATACTGTGAAATGAATTTAGGATAAGTTATTGTCACCCCATTGGCCGAGTGTTTTGACTTTACTCAGTTTTGGAACCCTAGCAAATTTTTTGTAAGCATAGGAACAACAAACCCAAAGAAATATTGGCGGAAAATATTTTACGAAACTGGTATCATCGAAGTAAAGTATATTCAAGTTTGGTATTCCAAATAATTATTATTATTGGTATTGAAATCTTCATTCCACTCTCGTCGTTTTCGAACTCGAGTCTGAACCGTCTTCATTATTACAAACGCGTTTAAAATATACTGGTCACCAAAATAGACTTACTTGTACTTTATTATTTATTATACAAGACATATTTGATTTACATATTATGAAAAGTCTAGCTTATCACGAAAAATAAATGTGGGTAGATTTTTTTGTTGACGAGTATTCTTAAAAAAACATGGATTTTTGCATAAAATCTTCAGACAATAAATAAATAAATAAATAATGTTGGACAATTCACACAGCATTATCTAGCCCCAAGCTAAGCAGAGCTTGTGTTATGGGCACTAGAAAACTGATATACATAATACAATATATTACATAGATAGATATTTTTTATTATACATAGAAAAACGACCAGAACACCCTGAACAAATATTAGCAGATCGTACAAACATTTTTTTATTGTTACGCATTTCGCTCAGACTTAAGGCCTGTTTCGACCTTCGTGGTATTAGCCACACTGAGCAACTCGGTGTGGCTAATACCTAATAACTTTGCACTTAGACAAGTAAAATTTTATTATTACTATCAAAAAAGAAACGAGGTGTTATTAATTTTCTCTTCACTTACATTTTTTGTTCACTATATTTATTGTTCTAGGTAGTGGATACCGCGCAGGTCTGAATAAGTTTGGGCCATAGACCTCATCTAAATACACTGTTAGAAAAAAATGCGTGATCTGCATATTCTTGACAACTCAATAGGTCATGAACCTTCAAGTGCTGTTATTTTAACCGTAAACGTGTCTTAAACATGACAGGAATTTATAACGATTTTCTTTTTCTTATATAAGCAAATCGAACAAGTAAATTTTGAACCACAATAACCTACGTAAACCTAATTTTATGTAAAAGCCCTGTTCTCAAGTAAGTGATATGTAATATTTGTCATTTTGATAATAAAAAGATTTAAAAGGTAACATTTTTTTTTTAAATTATATCTAATTAATTATATCTGTTTTCCTGTCTTGTTATTCTATCTTGGTGTGCAATAAAGAGTATTTCTATTCTATTCTATTTTATTGTTGTCTTACCCAAATCATCAGGATGCACCATGGGAAGGATATTACACATGGGTACATGGACATCATTGCCTTTTTCATCCATGCCCAGTCTCACCACCGATGCTTGTGTAATGGAGCCAAACCTAATGGGTTAAAGGATAAAATATTGCAGTAAGAAAATTTGTTCAATTCGGTTCAGTCCATTTATTTATAATGGATTACATTGCAGGTCATAAAATTTAAGAGTTATACATTTGTCATTTATAGTTATATAAGTTAAACTATATAAATATATAATTTTATTGAAATAATAGAAATGACATTATTATTAATATAAATTACAGGTAGGTAATAATATGAGTACTTAACAACCGAATTAATAATTAATAAATAATGTTGGACAATCCACACATCATCATCTAGCCCCAAGCTAAGCAGAGCTTGTGTTATGGGTACTAAATAACTGATATACATAATACAATATATACATATTTTTTATTATACATAGAAAAACGACCAGAACACCCTGATTAAATATTTGCAGATCGTATTAACATTGTATAAGTTGTCATTTTGTTAGTTTTAGGCTTGTGAGCTCATCAAAGGTGTAGAATGTCTGCTCGACAAGTCAGCGTTTTAGCTTATCAATAACTATAAATAAATAAATAATGTTGGACAATGCACACAACATCGTCTAGCCCCAAACTAAGCAGAGCTTGTGTTATGGGTATTAGATAACTGATATACTTAATACAATAATATTACATAGATAGATATTTTTGGACAAAAATGATGGGGAGGTAATTCTGAAGGTAGACGTCAAAAACGCCTTCAATTCTGTAGACAGGGGCGCCTTGCTAAAAGAAATTAAAGACAAAATTCCAGAAATTTATCCCTATCTCTGGCAATGCTACGGTTCACCGTCAAAATTAATTTACAGAAACAATGTCATTTCGTCCGCGGTTGGTTGTCAGCAGGGCGACCCTCTTGGCCGGCCATTTTTAGCCTTGCTATCCAACCAGTAATTCAACGTCTTAAATCCAAACTTAATGTTTGGTATTTAGATGACAGAACGATAGGGGGAGACGTGGACACAGTTTTTAATGACCTAAAAATCATCACAGATGAATTTCGGCAAATAGGTTTAGAACTAAATTTTTCAAAGTGCGAGCTTTTTATTTCGGACTCTTGTGTAGACAAAAACAATATCATAACAAAATTCAATAGTTTGGCTCCCAACATTACAGTTGTAGATAAATGTTCACTTCGCCTCCTTGGTTCACCAATTTTTGATGAGTCTTTTCAGTCATTTGTAGATGAGAAAATTCAAAATTTCAACAAAACCTCGAACAGACTTCTCAAAATTAATAGCCATATGGCTTTTACAATTATTCGGTTTTGCTTGTTTGTACCTAAATTTACGTATTCTTTGAGATGTTGTCAACTGTGGACACACAGCGAGCTCTTGGAAGGCTTAGACAACATAATAAAGAATACTTTATCATCGGTTTTGAATATCTGTTTCGATAACAAGGCATGGTCGCAGGCCTCCCTGCCTGTCAAATTGGGAGGCTTAGGTATCCGCAAAATTTCAAGTGTAGCCCTGCCAGCGTTCTTGTCTTCCGTCTACAGCACTAGTTCTTTAGTGGAAAAAATTTTAAATCTGTCTTTGGTCTCACCTGGAAATTCATTCGAAATTTCGTTCTTAGACGAGGCTCGAATAGCTTGGCATAGTGCTTGCCCTGATGCTGCTCCCCCAAAATCTCTTTTGTCCCAACGGCAATGGGACGGGCCTCTGTGTGAGTTGACACGGAATTGTTTGTTACAAACGTGCTCCAGCTCTGCAGATCGTGCCCGTCTCCTGGCCGTTTCTAAATGGGAGTCAGGACATTGGTTGCAAGCACTTCCTTCATATAATACTGGCACTCTATTGGATCCCGTAACTTTCCGTATAGCAACATGTCTTCGGTTGGGTGCAAGGTGTTGCGCGCCTCATCAATGCCAGTGCGGTACTGTTGTCGAACAGCTTGGTCATCACGGATTATCGTGTACTAGGGCTGCCGGTCGGATATCTCGCCATGCCAGCCTTAACGACATCATCCGGCGGGCCTTTGTCACCGCTAACGTACCAGCTATTCTCGAACCGAATGGTCTGTTGCGTGACGATGGTAAGAGGCCCGACGGCATGACTTTAGTCCCTTGGGAGCTGGGCAGGCCTATTGTGTGGGACACTACATGTGTCGACACACTTGCGCCTTCCCATCTTTCAAGGACATCCGTGAGGGCTGGTTCGGCGGCAGATTTGGCCGAGGATCTCAAGAGGCGCAAATATGCAGGTCTCGACAGAGCCTACGCATTTGCTCCCCTTGGAGTCGAGACCCTAGGTCCGTGGGGTACCGAGGCTCTCCGGGTTTTCAAAAAATTATCTGAGCGCCTGGTCGAAGCGACGCGTGACCCGAGAGCTGGTGAGTATCTGGCGCAGCGCATTAGCATTGCCATACAGCGGGGCAATGCAGCCAGCGTCTTGGGGACGCTTCCGACTGGTATTGATATGGACCAGTTGAGATTGTTTGCAAGTCTGCAGTTAGCTCAATTGTTTCAATTGTAAATACTAATTTAATTTCTTTATATTATTTGATTGTTATTTTCTTTGTCAATAAAGTATTTTTTATTATACATAGAAAATAATAATTTAAATAATGTTTGTAGAAATTCAAGATTAGGTTTGAATTAGAAAGGAAATTAAGTGTAGGGTACAGAGGGATGGAACCAAGTATAAGCTACTTATTCATAGAAAAAAAGAGTTTATACATGAATGCTAGTTATGTTTATGGAATTTGGCTTGAAAAGATTGAAAATTGATGAGTCTGAGATAGTCTTGGATTATACTAGGCCAAATCCGATACCTGTGACTTACAAATATCTGTGACAAATACCTGTGTTAAAATACTAGCTAGTATTTCTACCAATCACGTACAAATTCATTGTTTTGCTGATTGAATAATATAGTTTATTGTAGTGATGACTAAGTAGCAGTAGCATGTTGATTAACTGACTAAATTGAAATGGTATTTTCTTCAACAACAATATTAATTCAAGCAATATTATCTAGTTGAAGCGATTTATTGCGTAACAACGATATTATATCGTGCACTCGTGACACTGGCACTACCTGTGTGACAGTCACCAATATTATTTAGTTTTGTCACTGTGACATATACCGCCAATTTTCTATATCTGTGATTTTTATCAGTGACGATAAATACGCCTCAACCCTAGTCTGAGATGAGAGATAAGTTTTTGTCAGGAAATAAACCTGCCTCAAGACTATTGTTTTATTTTTAAAAGTAATAAGTAATTACTTATTAAAATACAAAATTTAAAAAACTTACCAATTGGAATCCATTTGTCCGTTCTTAGTGTTCCATGTCAACTGGTGTTTGTTGGCCAGCACAGCAGCCGTGAATGTGGATCCATTGTTACCTCCCCAGCCAACCAGCATGACACCAAGCTTGCTGACCCTACGGTCTGTACGGATGCATAGCTGCTTGCGGAATGGTTTCACCTAGGAAAAGAATTTAGGTAAGCTGTAATGTAGTCTGGTATTATAGAATTATTAAAAACGGTTTTGATTTTATGACTGGAATTTTATTGTTAACTTTTGTAATCGTAAATTATAATAGCATTAAAATAGATTAGGCAAAGCACAAAGGGATCGGATTAATAGATTTTTTGTGGGTAACCTCAAAGGTACCATCAGTAGGTGAATTACATAGGTGAATCTATTGGAATTATTGGTATAAGAATAATACTATCAGCTGCAGATAAATCTTTTTTGACGATGAAGAATAATCTACTATAAAGTAAGAAGAGTAACTCAATAACGCGGATGCCGGGCCCTGCCCCGGCAGACTTAAAATAGGAGCAACAACAATAAGAGCAACGTCCCTAAACTCACCAGCAAGCTTGAGCCGCTTTTTGTCACCAACGTATCTTCGTAGGAATAGTCAGAATAAATAAAATCATCGGTGTATTTCAAGTTAGGGCTTGAAACGACCAAATTCGATGGCTTTTCCATGGCGACTGTTGGCGTTGTAGTCGACAGCGATCACCAAAAGCGAGTGAGCTGATGGCCTAGTATAAGCTATGCAATCGCTGAAAGAATTTATTGTGGTATGGTACAAAAACACGTCCGGAAAAGGTCTACGATGAGGAAAAACTGAGTTTACCAATGAGTAAATTTTATCACAGAAACGTAACTCGCTTTCGCACTCAAAACTATTTATTTTGGTGTACTTTTTTTTACTTTCTGTCAAAGTCACATTTGACAGACAATAAATGCCGTTGTCTAGATTGGCGTTGACATTAACCTTTTGATATTTTGTGTCTTACGATTTCGTTCGTCCATCAAAGTAGCCAAGATTTAGTTGGACATGCATGTGGCCAGTAAAGGTAACACGCAACCAATAAGCCAAGTCTCAAATCAATCGTATTTTATTTACAATACACCCTTCCTTCTCCAATAAATCTGGATCTTAAATGAAAGCTCCGTGCAGGTGTTTTGTTTTACATTATTTCATTAATACTTTATTGCCTATACCTGTATCAAGAAGAATATTTACCTTATTGTAGCCAGGAAATGAGACAAGATTCTTCTAAATACCTTACCTTAATAATTTATTCTGTGCACAAGATAGGTAACTATTTGAACACTATGTGTTCCTATTTCTCATTTTCTTACTTTATTTTAAGTAGGTAGCTAAGAACATAATTTTATCAAAAATGACTTCATTGGCTTTGCTTTGCGCAGCTCAAGAAAATCAAATATGGTTTATTCGGCTGGGCCTCCTACCTTACAATCCATATAGTCTTTGTGGTAGCTAGCTGCTTGTGGTGGGTGCATCTAATAAAAACAAAACTAGAGTCCGTCGGCCCCAGTCTCCCTTGCATTGGTGTGTGTGCGTTAACAATGAAAGAAAATGATTGAAGTTGCTATGTGGTAGGTAGTACAGCACAGACACTGTAGGTAGGTACTTTTATGGCTCACCCTAGGCATGGAACATATCACAAATAGCATGTGATTTATCATATGATATGCATTATCATATATCGCATCTGCTACCTCCCTTCATGTAGCAAGTGAAAAATCACACATAATGAAATCGCATCGTTGTTCGTAAATAATACGGAAATCATAGTAATAACATCGACGTAGAGAGCGAGTGGGTATGAAGACGAATCATTCTAGAGCGGGCGTGTTAGAAAGAACAACCATATTTTGCTGATTCGTCGCCGCTAGGTATAATGTCAAAATATGTACGAGTACGAAGAGCGCAGCGCTACGCGTAGGAGCGGTGACATTGATGATAATTTATGTATGCTAAGAATGAAGTATAATTCATACTTCATTTTTAGCATACGGAACGTATGGCGCTAGGGTAATCTTAGGTATGAAAAATCATTTGCCAGTGAAATATCACATGTGAAATCATTGTGATTTTTTTTATAATATCATTGAATGATAATGATTTAAAAGTAGCAATTATTTCCATGCCTAGCTCACCCACACTGAGTCATAGAACGCACACATAGCTGTTCTGTCTAATATTTTTTTTGCATTAAAAAAGGGGCCCACTAGGGATGGGACGGGACTTTATAAAATAAAAATATGTTTTATTTATAGGTCGGATGAAGGGACCAACAAAATACCTTACCTACTACGTTATTGGTTTTTCAATTTACACTTAGGCCCATCAGACCAAATTACTTATGGCTTGGGCTTGAGTACCTATTTATTTCAGGTAACGCTATACCAATCACGATTTCGAATCCTAAAATTATCATGCTGTGTGCGTGCAGAACGTTATATAATTTGACGATATATTTTCTATGCCATCAATTTATTATTTTATTGACTTAAAAATTTCAATTTGAACCAATCTTTAGACTGTACATACATTTTTCAGCCCGTATACGAATTTATAAAGTTGTACATTTAATTACGGTAGATATTATAGCATGCGGGGGAAGAGGGGGCGCGCCGCGCTCTCATATTCCGTATATTGATTGTGTGCGAGGGGGCCGGGGTAGGAGGGGGCTTCGGCGTGCCCCACTCTGTTTTTTACGACACGGCTTTCTGTGTAACGTAATTATTGTATTTTTGTGAAATGTTTCGGCGTTATTTGTGAAAAATAGGGAAGTGGAATCGCGAATAGAAGGTAAGAAAATCCTACCGGTGCAATCAGCCTGAAAATTCGTGTCGTACCGTACCTAATACTTTTATAAAAATTCATTGTGTAAATTCCGTCGGCGGCGCGTACCTACGGTATATTACACTGTCATACCGCGTACGTATAGTGTTTTTTACGGGCATTCGTTCTAAAAATAAATTGTAATAATTATAATTTTATGTAGCGGTCGCAGCAGTCTGTTTTCTGTGGATTATCCATCGGACGTGAAGTGGTGTGATTTGTGTTTTTATGAGTGAATGTGGTGGTTTAGATGCAGGCGCTGGCGAGCGACAAGACGTTCCACTTGAAGTGGAACAACCACCTGCAGAACCTCAGCCAGCTGTTCACGACAATCTACTCTTCGTCGTCGCTCGCGGACGTAACGCTCTCCTGCCGCGATGGAACCCTCAAGGCGCATAAACTCGTGCTCTCAGCATGCAGTCCCTACTTCGAACAGATATTCAAGTGAGTTTTTACATGGTCTCTTCCATAGGTGTTCCAAATTCGAATTTTACATCACGCATTTCATTATTCATTTAGTACATTTTAGTACATCGAAATATTCCATTTGGTCATACCCAATGACATCATTATTTTTCTAGTGAAGTTATTTATATCATGTACAGTAAAGTAAACAGCCAGCTGGTATTTTTCACACAGTTTAGCATCATCATAATTTTATCTCCAAAATTGTAAACAGTAACCTGACCCTGTTTATTTTCTGTGAATTTTATCGAACCACCTGGAGGAATATACTGTTGTTTCTTTAGGGAAAATCCTTGCCAGCACCCCATCGTGATACTGAAAGGCATTCCATTCTCCGAGATCAACCTACTGGTGGAATTCATGTACAAGGGTTCTGTTGATGTCCAAGAGTTGGATCTGCAGTCTCTGATGCATACGGCATCTGAGCTGGAGATCCGGGGACTTGCATACGAAGCCCGTGACAATGCAGCGCAGCTACTCAATGTCAACTTGGAATACCCGACATACCCTCAAACATCGACGGCAGTGCCTCAACAGCAGCCCTTTCCTCAGGCCCGCACTGATGTCGAGAGGCTCAAACAGGTAAGAAGATGTAAATTTTTAAATTTTCTATTTATTTCTAGATTGGATTAATTGTTCGCTCTGAAAATGAATCAATATTATACTCAATTAGGTATAATCAATTTAATCTTATGGATTTCTAAACTGAAAACATAATAATTTATGGATCTCCTTTAAAAAATTGATTGTTTGAATTTAACTTACTGGCAACACAGCTATGTTTGTTGCTTTTTAATTATTTAAAATACACAGGGTTGCCTGTGTATTTTAAATAATTAAAAAGCAATCTCCTAACCTGAACATGTGTTTTGCAGATTTACCATACCTTAACATTTATTATCAGATAAAAGATAACATATCAAATCACTAT
Organism: Eupithecia insigniata; assembly: GCA_947859395.1. NCBI lineage: Eukaryota > Metazoa > Arthropoda > Insecta > Lepidoptera > Geometridae > Eupithecia > Eupithecia insigniata. The sequence continues at coordinate 11,662,017 of OX402011.1, forward strand.
TTAAAAGTGAAAGCATGGTTACCAATTTGTTAAATCATTATGTTGTGTGAAACCTCATTTTCACACATACCACTATAAATATGGTCCATGGCTTCTTTTGGGAGTCCTTTGAGACAGGCCTTTGTGGCCTAAATTCTGTTATTAGGAAATTATTAATGTATTACATATATTAACTATATCAGTTATCTAGTATCCATAACACAAGCTCTTCTTAGCTTGGGGCTAAATAATGCTGTGTGCAATATTATTTATTTATTTTTAATCATCAGAGAGAGAGAATATTTTATTTGTAACCCCATTCAACAAAAACAAACAATGACTTAAAAATAAAAATTCACAAATCAGTCACTATCTCAACATGAGTTAGTTGTAAACACATCACAATCAACGCTGGTTTTCCAACAAAGCTATTTAGTGACGCACACATCAGCATACATGAGTCCACTTTTGAACATGCATGCACACCCCTAGCAAGGGTGGTTTTGCCATAAACACTGCTTGGCAGGGATATTGGTGATAGGAATAGAGGTGTTTCAAATAAGCATTTCAGAATGAAGCTGCTGCCCCTTCATCTGCTAGGTTCCCTTAGTCGAAAATTATTATTATGGTCCAATAACAAACATATTTTTCCTTATTTTAATTTTTGAATAATGTTCGTTAGATTCTCTTTTGTTTTATCATAATCAAATAAATAGAATTATTTCAAAAATCCTTCACATGGAAAGACAAAAAAGTATGGGCTGTATTCATCTGTTTTTACTATTGATTTTTTACTGACAATATTTTAGGCAGTTATGACCAAGTTCTCTTTGAATTTGGGATCTGACCATGAAATCATTTTGTGTGGCTTTTGATGCACTTTTTTTGGACACACCTGATATAATCTGCTCTTTGAATGTTATTGGATGTTGTAGTAGGTACACAATAGGGTGAATTCGGTACTTCACCCTGCATTATGAATCATTTTAGACTTCACTATTTTTAAATTTTGGCGTTGGGAGCACGTGTTGCGTGCGAATCTTGGGTGTTTTATATTAAATTTAGATATTTTGGTTTAGGTAATTGTGAATCTATAAAACTTTGATTGAAATTCAGAGGACCAACCACTTAGCTTGGCGCGAGTTTCTTCTATTCTGTAGATCTACTAATATTAGTATGTATTCTATGATATCTGCCTTTTCTACAGCATTTGTCAAACTTTTCAATCCTTCTAATATTATAAATGAGAAAGTTTGTATGGATGGATGTATGGATATTTGTTACTCTTTCACGCAAAAACTACTGAACCGATTAGGCTGAAATTTGGTATCGGTATAGTTTGGGAACTGGAATAACATATATAGGCTATTTTTTATCCCGATAAAACGCGGGCGAAGGCGCGGGCAGCAGCTGATTAAATATATCTTTTAAACCATATAGCTCGTACAACCGATAACCGTTGGGAAGTAAAGTTTCTCGAGTGGCAACCGCGACGAAATGCGAAACGGAGTGTGGGAAGACCTTCCACTCGATGGACCGACGACATTGTAGCGGTCGCAGGGAGTCGTTGGATGGAGGCGGCTCAGGACCGCTATTCGTGGCGTCGTCGTTTGAGACAGGCCTATGTTCAGCAGTGGACGTGTACGCTGATGATCTTTAAAACACTACTTTTACTATGTAGATTAAAAATGATATTAACAAAATCTTAACACGCGAGAAAATGTACACATTAATATAATTGATGTTACCATTCTAATTTGCATTATGTAAATTTAAATTGAGGCTGTTTTTAAAGCACATTTCTCACTGTTATCTTTTCATCTCATAATCTGACACAAAGAACATCAGTGTTTTAATAGTTTATTTCCTTTCCACTGTAACCTTGGTTGACGTTTTGTTGAGGAATGAGTCACGAGAATTCGTTAGAAAATCAATGCTTATTGTTCCACTTTGGAGAAACTAATTTTCAAACAAGTATTTTCAGATTTATAAATCAGAAATAGTAGAGAATATCCCTTTAGATCGAGTTAACTTAAACGCGAGATGCTAATGAGGGCATTATACCTAAACATGAGATTTGCCTAAAAAGGAAGGAACCGTAAAAATCCTAGTTTTTATATAAAAGTCATAAATAACTACGATAAATTCTGTGCACACCTAAAAATACTGCTTTACCTTGTATTCAATGACGTTCTAATTTCTTATATATATTTAATTACCTAAGTACTTAACACTATACTTGAATAGTAACTAGCAACCCGCTCGGCTTCGCGCGTGAGAAGCGGGGCACACCCAAAGCTTCAAGTCCGGTATGATTTTTCCGACATCTCTTACAATCATCGTCATATTTCAGAAAACCCAAGTAATTGGTGGAACCCGTATGAAAATCCATTCAGTCGTTTTTAGGATTCCGTACCCAATATAAATACACGCGTCATGGTTAAATAGCGCTGACCTTGATGCGCAGAATACGATTTTTACACCGTTTTACACCTGCGCAGAACCCCCCTCCATTTTCGCCGAGCCCTATTAAACCATGAGCGTTATGGTTTAATAGCGCTGACCTTGATGCGCAGAAGTCGATTTTTATATTTTTGCACCGTTTTACACCTGCGCAGAATCCCCCTCCACTTTCACCGAGCCCTATTAAATCGAGACGAGACGTGTACCTACTATGTACCTGTTTACCCTCAGGTTTTCCCTTTCGTAAATTTTTAAGTAGAACGTAACGTACGTCCTTTGGTCGAACAGCGTTCGTATCATATTAATATATTCAATAAAAGATCCACTCTTGCCGAGACTGTTGCATTATTAACTAGCTTCTATCCGCGGTTTCGTCTAAGTTAGTCTTACTCTAACAATTTACTTAGCAGTTTATACTAATTTATGGAATTCCCCCACTTCTATGGATCATATAAATATACTCGTTTCAGCCCGTTTGCACACATACGATGTCGTCAGTCCATCGAGTGGATGGTCTCCCATGTAGGGGGGGATTTGCCATAATCACCACGCTTGGATGGCGTATTGGTGATCGCAGTGTTGGTGTTGAAAAATACTCAGAAGGAAGCTGCTGCCCTTCCTCTGGTAGGTTCCCTTAGTCTGCGCTCTTACGACATCCACGGGTTGAGTTGGAGGGGTCGATATTCTATGCCGCGGCCCACGGCCTTTCAATAGATACATATATCTCTCCTAGAGGTGTGTAAAAACATGAAACGTCTCACAAAAATTTAAAAAATCTTTTATTTTTTAAAAGATTTTAAAAGATCTTTAAAATTTTCCGATTTTTATGCACTTTCTTTTATTTAAGATGCTATGCTTATTTGGAAAAAAATAATCCTTATGATTGAGCCTTTAAATCGTAAAATTACGGGTGTGTTTTTTACAATATGGCAGGTTCGATTCCCGGTTCAGGCAGGCGATTATTTAAATCTTTGAACGCAGTTTAATTCTTTTTAAAATCAAAACGAACTCGGCAATCACAAAAAAAAAAACTTAAATTTTCCCTCCATGTGGCATGACCGTGGGACAGTTATAACTTTATAAGTCAGATTTATACATATAGCTGTAACTCTGTTTATATCTAAACCCGGACAGAAGCATTTGGAAATCACAATAACTATTTATGAGTAATACATAACTAAAAATATAATGACTATAATTTACAACGATTTGCGTCATACTTGTCTTATATAAAAAATAAGTAATGATAAGTAAATAAGTGTTCTTAACAATGAAAAGAAAAATATAAGTACCTACTACATCCATCAAATTATGTTAGGTACATAGGTGTGTTCGTAATACTAGCTTCTAAGTGTATCTTCACGTGACTTACCTGAATAAAAAATTTATAAATGAAATTAAATGAAAAAAAAAAAACAAGAAACGCTAAGCTAGGAATTTACAATTAATATTTTAGAAAAACAAACAATACGAAAACTATACAAATTAAATCTAAAATACAACTAAGGCTATGTTTAAGGTACTAATAAGAACTATCTCTATCTCGTAACTATCTATAAAATATTCTAGGTCTAAAACTACATTAGTGCAAAACATCTTGATCCGTAGCTTAGCTTTAAAGAGGAATAAAACGTCTCTATCTAAACTTCAAACAAACATCCATACTCTCGCCTTTATTAGTCGAATACAAATATTCTTTAATGCACACCAGATAAAAACAGAAACAGGTAAAGGAAAGACAAATACAGATTTATGTACAATGGGCGGCATTATCGCTATGAGCGATCTTTGCCAGGCAACCTTTGGATGCACAGGAAGTGATAGAACAAGTGTAGATGGCGTGTTATACATAATAATATTTAGTTAGAACATAAGAACATACTAATATTACTATTCATCATCATCATCATCATCATATCAGCCCATACACGTCCACTGTTGAACATAGGCCTCCCCCATACGACGTCACAAATAGCGGTCCTGAGCCGCCTCCATCCATCGACTCCCTGCGACCGCTAGGATGTCGTCGGTCCATCGAGAGGATGGTCTCCCATGTACCCCTACATGGGAGACCATCCTCCGGAATAATATCACTATTCGTTAGCCCCAAACAATATCTTCGTAACCGTTTTAGTTTCATTCTTCTGATTTCAAGACTCTAGAAGTCAGCTAAGAATACAGCTAAAAAGATTATAACGGGCGTCTGTCTCAAGTGGTTCCGGATTTATGACGGTTCGAAATTCCGAGAAGTATTGGCGCAAAAATTTTAAAGACAAAAATAATATAATAAAACATTTAAAAATGGAATTCTTAGGATTATTTTTTGTTTTCTTCTTATTCCAGAACGGTCGAAGAGGTTAGCTAAGTTTGTGAACGCGGTGCACGAATTCGTAGTTCAAACCAAAACAAATGACAGCTCCATCTAGCCTACAAGAGCTCTCATTTGGTAAAGATTCGTAGGTAGGATATATGACTTCGTAGGTCTTGTAAAATGAATGTACCGAATATGCACTGAAATATCCGATTTCGGTACAAATTAAAACTCGGATTATGTAAAAAGCTATACAGGCTAGAAAAATAATCCTACTTAATATTATAAATGTCAGTTTGTATGGATGAATGTGTGGCTATTTTTTATCCCGATAAAACGCGGGCGAAGGCGCGGGCAGCAGCTAGTAATAACTATTTTGAGTACTTTTTTATACCCCTCCACTGAGAACTTCTTTAATTGAATGCGAATATTCCGATGGATGTTTTCCTCTTTACGTTAAAATTACTAAACGGAACGGTCTGAAATTTTGCATACAGGAATAAAACAGGCAAATTTTTATTATGCTATAAATCAGTTCCCATGGCAAATAAATAACCTTGAGAAGGTTACGAACCTCTCCCAAACGGAAAAAGATCGGCCCATGCGGATTTGTTGTTGTTTCACGTCGAATGAAATGGGGGGCGCTATGAGTGAGAGAGCGCGTCTAACCATCTAATACAAAGCTGTCATGTGGCTGTGTACGTGTGCTTGGTGTTGGAACCATTTTTTGATTTCGTACTTTCCGATCAATTTTGAATAAACGATTGATTTCAGAAATATGTTTGATTATTTATAATGTTGAATATATTTAGAATGTTTGCAGCGCGACAGATTTTCGAATAAAGGTGTCTATCATGCATAAAAAATAGCTTGAAAATTACTCGATTAGGTGTTCAAAATTAGTTTCGCTCTCAATACATAATGATCTTTACATTATGTTTTTTGAAATCTAAACTGCTACAAAAATATCTATTTTTCATCCGATTACGTATGGAAAATTTCAATATCGGGGACATACTTTCCAAATGAAGCGAAAAGTACGTTTGTATGGGGAATAAGGCTATCCGTTCTTAAAACGTTTCCGAGAAACAACCCGTACAAAGCCGCCGACATAAACCAGTATGATTATAAATGCTTGTAATGTTATTTTTATGTAATGGTTCCTAGATGTTGTTACAAGATTTGTGTTATTATAAACGTGACGAGCGAGACATAGGTAAGTATTAAATTAGCGACTTAATCTCACGTATTATCTAGGGAAATTATCTCATCGGGGGTTTTTCCTTAATAACTACATAATATAATATTTTATAAACAAAGAAAATTACAATCAAATAATTGAAACAAATTAGAACTAGTATTTAGAATTGAAACAATTCAGCTAACTGTCTGCAGTTAGCTGAATTGTTTCAAACAATCTACAGGTAGATCAACTGGTTCATATCCACCTCCCATACCAGTCGGAAGCGTCCCCAAGACGCTGGCTGCAGTGCCCCGCTGTATGGCAATGCTAATGCGCTGTACCAGATACTCACCAGCTCTCTGGAAAATTACTGATTCTAATTGGTTTTTATTATTCGGTTGTAATTTTCATTGTCAATAAAGTTGTATCATTTGGTTTTCCTTTATGAAGTTAACAAATAGGATTCTATTTAGTGTGTGAGAAAGAAAAAGCATTTTTACAGACATACTCTACAATAAAATATTGATTGCTAAACATGCTCGGTAATTTCTTACTACATTTTCATAATGACTTTCGTACCGTGTTGTTGGTGACGTAAGAATCGACCCCTGCATCTTAACTATAGGGTAGGAACTTCCCATTGACCTAGAATCGAAAAATATTGCAAAAATTATGTCATAAGCACAAGTAAAGGAGAAATATCGGAAATTTGTATATTGAAAATATTTGTGGTGTTCGCCCTGCACTAAAACCTATTCTGTTGACCTAGAATCATGATATTTTGCAAAACCAGGTCTTATAATTTTACGGAACCCTCTGTGCGCGAGTCCAACTTCACATTTGAATTTTATTAAAAAAATACCTATTAAAAAGTTGTCACTATTCTTAGAATCAATATTTTTTCTGAAATTCACGTATGTATGTATTAATTATATTTGGCCTTGCCATGTCTTAGAATGACGCACTAGGGGTCGCTTAAATCTTCATAATTTTAAACTCAAATTCCAAACCACAGTCATGTGGTATTGTAATGATAACAGTTGGGCATTAGAAAGTGTTGTTGCACAAGGCTATGCGCTCCCTCCCTATCTCAGACAATTAGAGTTAGATTAACTTCTCTTTCTGTAAAGGCAAGAATACAATGTTATTTATTTTAATATTATATTTTACTGTGCAGTCGCGGCTTGAAGGAGTCTATAATGACTGCTCCGAGCAGTGTATTTTATTTTTTATTCACGACAACGAACAATTGTACTCCAGTATTAGTATAAACAAAATTAAACCTGTGTAATCTTACTCTGGCCGTGGGGCCGCGGCGTACGAATATCGACCCCTCCAACTCAACCCGTGGATGTCGTAAGAGCCGACTAAGGGAACCTACCAGAGGAAGGGCAGCAGCTTCCTTCTGTGTATTTTTAAACACCAACACTGCGATTACCAATCCGCCTGCCAAGCGTGGTGATTATGGCAAATCCCCCCCTACATGGGAGACCATCCACTTGATGGACCGACGACATCGTAGCGGTCGCAGGGAGTCGATGGATGGAGGCGGCTCAGGACCGCTATTTGTGGCGTCGTACGGGGGAGGCCTATGTCCAGCAGTGGACGTGTATGGGCTGATGATGATGATGAGATGAATCTTACTCTAAGTATAATCAGCTCCGTTATCCACGAATTATATCAATTACATAGCAGGGCAAAAATGGACACAGATATTTAAAATGCTAGTCATGCAGGATCTAACATTACATTATTTATTAATGTATGCACTATATAAAATATGTACCTACCAATTACAATACATAACTAATACAGAAAAAATATCAGATTGGAAATAAAGAAACGTTTATGGTGCTTATAAACATAAATCGGAAAACGAACCCGCAATACATTCAGTACGGATGGGTACAGTCTGCAACGAATGTAACCTAACACAAACTTATTAGAAAGCAACATAAATAGCAACTAATATGGTATAGTGAATTAAATATTCATTGTTGTTTTGTACCTTACCTGTATGTGTATAGAGGCCTTTAGTAGATTTATAGAAAAGTGTAAATACTAGTTGTAATGTAATTATGTCGTTTTTGTATCCTTCTTGAAATACTACGAGAAACAAGCTCAACAACGAGCACACAGTAACCTAGCAAATGCATTAAATAATAGAAATAAAAACAAACTAGCATTTACAATTGAAACAGTTGAGCTAACTGCAGACTGTTTATTAATTTAAGAAAAACCAACAAACAAAACATACAAAAATTGCAAACCATCAAGAGTTAGCTCAAACAGAGGTACGTAGATAATTCTTATGACGCATAATTTGGTCTTAGCCCTACCCACATTATTTAACTATCATCAAAGCTTATCACACGATAAGCTTTACCACGTCTTAAATTACGTAAGGCGAGGTGTTAGTCACATTGTTTTATTAAGTTTTATACGTTCATTCAATTAGCATTCTTTAACGCTTCGTGCACTCCCACATATATTTCAATTGAGGTAAATTAAACACGTTGCTTACATTCATGAATGTATAACATGAGTAAGACTGGATTTTTCCTGTATATTTTACTCATTCATGCACGTCCAGGAAAATATGATTTATATCAGTCACCTTAACCTTCAGCAAGAGTAACAAACATCCATACATACATTATTACAAACTTTGACATTTTTAATATTAGTAGGACAATTTAGGAAGACACCTATTGTCCTTATCATTTTCTTTTGATACTTAGGTAGTCGGAGGCCTTTGTTACTAATTGTACCGTAGGTATATGGGGTGGGATTACCTAAGTATCAAAAGAAAATGATAAGGACTATAGGTGAACGCTTGTTTAAGACTTTTATGTAGTCGGGTTTTAGTTTTTAACTATATTTTTTACACCTTTTTGCTAATAGTTTGAGTATCGTTAACCACACAAAAGTTTGAGAAACGGTTTCGAAAAGTACAAACAAAGACCTTTGCAACGATACCACACGAGCATATTTACTAACATTGAGATATTCGAACCTGACTTAGACCCCCGCTATCTCGTTAGAGCCCCATTTTTATATGACGTCACACTAGCCTATAACCATCGGGCTATTAAGACGAATCATACGACACCTCATTTGTTGAAATCAGACTAGTAGTTTCAGCGCTACGTGGGAACAAAAAAATCGGCTACATACATAACTGCTAACACAGGGTGTCAAACTCATAACCCTCATCCTTCGGTAATCGGGTAAAAATAAAATAGGTGGCGGCGCTGTTTGGGTCAGGTACGCCCTAAACATCTAAAGTTTGAGTATTCGCTTTAAATACACGTTTGAGGCAACCCTTCCACAGTTTCTACCTGATCCCCGACTAAACAAACATCCGACGACGCAAGTTCCAGCCCCTCAACTCTCTTTACTAATTTGAAGCATATATATCTATACAATACTTATAGTTATAATACGGCTAACAGGCTTATCTGCATTTTATTGGCTTTACGAACGACATTGACATTTTACAAAATCAATTTCTAATAATGTTCGTGAACAAACAATTAATGTACAAAATTAATAATTTGATTCTTTGAAAAAAGCTAAAAACCGTCCGAATCCCATAATTTACGAACATACATAAAAAAACCTAACATACCGCCAAATATAGAATCTCCTTTTTCTAAGAAGGTAGGTTAAAAAATTCCTTTTTTTACGTATATAATCGGTTTTTTAATTAGGTTGACCACAAAAACTCAATTAATAACAAAATAATAAGTACCTATTGTGTGTACTCTGAAAATATTTTAAAGGATCCGGTGTCATTAAATCACACTTCCTACTAATATTATAAATGTGAAAGTTTGTATGGATGGATGTATGGATATTTGTTACTCTTTCACGCAAAAACTACTGAACCGATAGGGACCTGGAATAACATATAGGCTATTTTTTAACCTGATAAAACGCGGGCGAAGGCGCGGGCAGCAGCTAGTATATTATGGTAACATCCATCTGAACATCCAAACTATCGCATTGATAATTTATCACTTCGAGAGTTTGGATTTTCAGATGGATGTTTGTTATTTTGTCACGCCAAAATGCGCCAAAACAATTGAACAGATGTAGACGAAAGACCACCAAAGGGCCGAATTCTGCTAACTAATTGCTTTAATATGACAATGATATCGTTACAGAATCGTCTATAGATAAAAGAAATTAGATAGTGCGTGCGGTGCTATTTGCACGGAGAGATTCATAGATTAGTTTCAAACTTGACAATTTTGACACTCGTCCGATTCTGTAGTTTCTTTTGGTAATTGGTGTTTTTCAAACTTACCGCTCATATTATTGTTGTAATTTCGCCTCCTTTCCATGGCTAAGGAATTTCCATGAACTGGACACTGGCAGAAAAGTGGCAAACCAGACACATATTGCCAATAACAAAGAAGTCAAGTCAGGTAAAACACCAAAATGTGTCATTCTGAGGCAATACGACTGTTATGATGAAATGATTAATTAAGGGAATTTGGGAGTGGCTTTTTGTAATTGTTAAAAGGTACATGCGAATGACTAACAGAATAGAACCCTGACTAGCGCGACTGACACGCTCCTTGCCAAATTAATCACATATTTTTTACAACAGAGAATTTATTTGACAACTAGCTGCAGCCTGCGCATTCGCCCGCGTTTTATCGCGATAAAAAATTGCCTCTAAATGTTATTCCAGGTTCCAAACTATACCCACACCAAATTTCAGCCCAATCAGTTCAGTTCAGTAGATTTTGCGTGAAAGAGGAACAAACATCCATACATCCATCCATACTCGCAAACTATTACATTTATAATATCAGTTGGATAATACTCAATAATATAAAATACTAGATAAATAATCTTTCGAGATAAGTTGGACTGTAAAAATTAAAAATACAATAATAACAACGATAACATTATTATTTTAACGTACAATGGAATTTATAATTCATTTCTTATCACTTTTATAGCAAACATTATGCCGAAATATCAAATATTGCACGATATTATTTATAACAAAATTATCCTGTAGTTTCTACTAGAAACCAGTTTCAAAATTATCCTGTAGTTTCTACTAGAAACCAGTTTCAAATTAATTTAAATAAATTATTTAATAAAATATGTTTTAGATTAATTACAAATATGATGAAAATGAATAATCAAAGAGAGTTCGTTTTATAATTTATGATCTCTGATAAATTAATATTATATTGATCGCTGAACTTTACAATACAATCTTTATGATCTACTTGACTCGAACAAAGCTATACACTAGCCAAACTAGATGTGAAAGTTTTGTAAACAAACCACGACACAAAAAATAAAAACTCACTTGGTATCCAGTTTCAGATATGTAGGTAAGAGTATCTCAAATCGACAAGTAATGTAAATTGCCTATAAAGAGACGCGGCAACAGAGTGAATTTTAGGTTAAGTATGGGCGGTTTGTTGAAAAATATTTTGCATCCAATGTGGCTGGAATATAGTTACTTCAGGAATAGGTACCTACTTACTTTTAAATCGAAGCAAAACACCCCTTGTTTGGGTGAGGCATGTCCAGCACGATAGATACAAACGATAAATAATGCTGGAAAATCCACACAGCATCATCTAGCCCCAAGCTAAGCAGAGCTTGTGTTATGGGTACTAGATGACTGATATATATATAATACAACACATATGTAGATAGGTAATTTTATTATACATAGAACACCCGCAATAAATATTTGAAGATCGTACAAACATTTGTCCCAAGGCGAGAATCGAACCGGCAACCTCCTGCATCGCACGCGGACTTTCGACCGGCGGCGCGCCACATCGATTGTCAATTATATCAGCTTTTTAATAAGATAATGGGAGCTTTTAAAGCTTTACGTAGTAGATTTCCATTGAGAATGTAAAAATGTTTGGGTATTACATTCAAATAAATCTGGCACACTGCTTCAACATTGCCATACAGCGCGGGGCAATGCAGCCAGCGTCTTGGGGACGACGCTTCCCATTGGGGTTGATAATATGGCCCAGTTACCTGTAGATTGTTTGCAACAATCTGCAGTTGGCTCAGTTGCTTCAATTGTAAATACTAGTTCTAATTTGTTTCGTTTTTTACAGATATACATATTTATTAACAAAGAAATGATGATGATTAACAACTGAAACAATTGAGCTAACTGCAGACTGTTGCAAACAATCTACAATACAAATAGCTCAACTGGTCCATATCAATATCAGTTGGAAGCGTCCCCAAGACGCTAGCTGCATTGCCCCATTTGTTTCTATTATTTGATTGTTATTTTCTTTGTTAATGAATAATAATTCAAATAAACAGTTCTTCATATAAAAAACTCAAATTCCCAACCAGATCCACATGTACCAACAATCCATGATGCGAGCCGAAGAACTCCGGCGGAGGCGTCGCGACGATACTCCTACCACTCATACTGCCGTCAATAACATCCTCGCTGCCGCCGCCAGGGAAATGGAGGAGGCGAGGCATGCAGCCAGGGCGGAGCGAGCAGTCAGCATACAGACCGAGCAGGACCAAGGTGAGACAGAAATTAAAATGGTAACATGCACTGGATGGATACATAAAGTGAAGTGACTTATGTTAATGGTAAACACACGAATTATTAATTATATATATATATTTCTGTATGTTTCTTGTAATTCTCGATATCTAGCACTACCTTAAATTGTTGTCAACACTACCCAAAGGTTAGCAGGTAGAGAATGCTATCCAGCATTATGTTCGCCTATCTACAACTTTTGTGCAATAAAGTATATCTTATACATCTATATATATAAAAGAAATTCGTCTTAGTTACACCACTTATAACTCGAGAACGGCTGAACCGATTTGGCTGAAATTTGGTGTGCAGGTAGCTTGGAACCAGGAAAAGGACATAAGATACAAAAGTTAGGGTTCCGCGCGAAAAAAATAATTCGACGGGGGCGAAGCCGCGCGCAGCACCTAGTATGTATATACAATTTCCATGTCACAATGTTAGTTACCGTACTCCTCCGAAACGGCTTTACCGATTTTTACCAAATTTTATATGCGTATTCAGTAGGTCTGAAAATCGGCTACTATCTATTTTCCATACCCCTAAGTGATAAGGGTTGAAGGCAAAACAACGTTTGGCGGGTCAGCTAGTTCTATTCTATAAAGTCGTAAATTGGCTATAATACTTCCGTATAATATGAAATACCATCCTTTTTCTGCACTTTTCTGCTGTCGTTTGGGCAGAAAATCACCGAGCACTTTGGCATCGCGGACGTTATACCCGGATTGCGGTCGCCTTACACAACTAAACCAAAATTATGCACGCTGCGTAGCGTGGATAATTTTTTTGGCAGTTTGTGTCTCATTAGAAATTATTTCCTCTATGAGCCAAACCCAATAATTTATTCGTCGCAGCGATGGGTACCGAATTCACGGCTTCCTACATTAGTATAATAGTAGATTAAGACCACAATTAAAGGTTAAGTTCGATTAACCGACCACAATTCCACAGTAACCCACCCAGCATCATCCACAACCCTCGAGCCGAACATCAAGCATGAAGAGGAGGAGCGTCCCAAGAAACGCGTCTCCATCCTTTCTCCGGAAGACGAGAAGCTTAGGGTCAAGAAGAAACCAATGACTGTGCGCTTTCAAGAGGACGTCAAGGGAGATGAACGGAGCAAGCTTACTTCGCCAGGTAAGGTTTATCAGTAACTACCATTATACCCTGTCCACGAATATCATTATGTCTGTTCGCTATAAATTCAAAAACTATTGAACGGATTTTCATGCGGTTTTCATCAATCGATAGTGTGATTCATGAGGAAGGTTTAAGAACGGAACGGTTAGTCTTATTCCCTATACAAACTTACTTTCGGCTTCATTTGGAAACTATGTCCCCGATCTTATTGAAATTTTCCTCAGGTAATCGGATGAAAAATAGCTATTTCTATGTTAGACGCCATTTAGACGCGCTTTCTTACTCATAGCGCGCCCCATTTCATTCTACGTGAAACAACAACAAATCCGCATGGGAAAATCCGTTTCCGTTTGGGAGAGTTTCGTAGCCTTAAGTACAGCTGCCTAATCCATTTGAGATAATATCAGAAGAGGATTAGGACCGTGCGAAGCCGGGGCGGGTTGCTAGTTTATAATAATAGCATTGATTAGAGGCATTATTGGTTTGGCCTTCTCCAAAAGTAGAGGGTTGATCGATCACGCCACTTTGCGAGTTTTGTGGTCATAGTGAAATTGTGGTTTTATAATACGTATGCACCTGCCCTTTCCCTCCTCGGTTTTCTTGTTCGATTTTAATAAAGATTATTTATTATTTATTTATTGTAGGGCTTGTATTTTTGAGGCTTGTATTATTTCAGACCCGTAATGGTCGTCGTACGGGGGAGGCCTATGTCCAGCAGTGGACGTGTATGGGCTGATGATGATGATGATGATGAATGGTGGTCCATATGAAACGACACAGTACATACAATTGAAAAACTTACTAGGTACATGGACAAAAACCTACTATTATACATAAATTACTAAGCAACCCCTTTGACACGGGCAGGTATGCACTCAGTGCCAGGTGTAGGTCGCAAGCACCGAATGCATAAGTAAAAAATAATGTATAATGTAGGTATATTTTTTAATAAAAAAAACGAATGAACTCTTTATTAACGAAGATAATCGAATAATAGAAACAAATTCGTGGCGTCGTTTGTGTATGTTCAGCATTGGACGTAGACGGGCTGATGATGATTAATAGAAGCAAATTAGAACTTGTATTTACAATGGAAACAATTGAGCTAACTGCAGACTGTTGCAAACAATCTTCAGGTAGCTCAACTGGTCCGTATCATTTAACTATAAAAACTTTCGTAGTTTGACAAATTCATTATGAATGTAAGCGGGTTAACTACGAACCTAGTTTTTGTTGGAGGAACACCAACGTTTCATCCCTTAACGAGGGACTTCTTGTGTTGTTCCAACACAAACTAGGTTCGTAATTAGCCCGCTAGCTTAATTTCATAATTAATTGGTACATATCAATACCAGTCGGAAGCGTCTCCAAGACGCGCTGGCATAATTTTTAAGAATGCAACACTTAATAAAAGTCCTGTTCATAGTATTATATTTACTCGTATTAACGCTCGCTTACTTTTTATTTGCGGATATTACTAATGTATTTTAGCTTATAATTTAAAAATTTCGTACATTTTTTGCGAAACCGTTTTTAAATTAGTTTGCTAATGACGTGTTTCGTTTTATAAGGAGTTTTTTTTTTGCGCTCACAAGTTAAATGTCAAGAATGCCCCCGGTTCGTTCGCGACGAGCAATAAAAAATGCTGATATATTATTCCCTTCACTTAAAATATACTGTGAAGCGATTTAAAAATACAATAAAAGTAAAACTAACCTTTTTATTCTCGTCTCGATTCATTACTTTGAGCTTCGGAAAATGATTTATAATTCATAAGAAATATATAAGCACATTTAATTATGGAATTAAGTATACCTATATTAATAATGAAAAATTGAAATAGGTAAGTAAAAAATAGAAGTAGAAAGTAGTATATTTTCTTTTAAGGCTATACATATGTATTTATGTAAGTTGTAGATACTTTCTATGTACATACATCGAGAATTTCTTATTTACGTAATCTAGTTAGGTATAACATGTACGTAGATTATTATAGTAAGTTTATACCGATATTTTAGTTTACAATACAAAAGCCAGGTGTCGTGTACAGAGCGCAGTGCCCGGAAACAGTGATTCATAAACAAAGCTGCTCTACAATTAACTTTTTATCGAAACCGCTACAAAAAACAATAAAAAATTACTCAAAATATGGCCGCCGCTCGCTTATCCTCATAAATATTTAACGATCAGGAATTTAAAACACTTTTTGTGGAATTATTTTCGTTTATATATTTTTTATTTTATATTCGAATATAATGGGTGCAGTAACAACGTTAAATACAGTAAAAATAAAGAAAACCGTTGTATTAATGGTAAAACAACATTATTAACTTAGGTAATTCCATTAAAATTAAAATATTTTTAAGGTATCCCATTACCTTGCTTTTTATAATTATTACTTTTCCTTACGCTATAACCAACTAAAACACAAAAACTGTTTAAAACATTTTTCATTTACGATTATGTATTCTCCAAAAAATTGCGAGTTCATAATTAAAATTGCAACGCCCTCGTTCCAGTATTCTTGTAGAGATCGACTAGTTAGTGAGATAGAATGGGGTTTTATCGATCGCCCGAAGTTTCCCGAACACAACTTCGGTACTCTATTCTGCTACATTAAAATTTTTGTGCATCTTTGTACCTAACCTACTACATCATGTTCTGCAATATTCTGTGTTTCAAAGGAATTGCTTCGAATTCCATGATAATGTACAGTCGCGTGTAACATACATACGTAAGTGATGTAACTCAACTTGTTTTATACATTTGAAATGATGAAATGTCATAAAAACGCAATACTAATGACGTCATCGCGTTCGTCGCCCTTTCGTAAAATAATGACTTCGATCTTAGATCAAATCTTGAAACGATTTTTTGTTTACGTATTTAAGAGAAAATGTAAGAGACGCAAAAAATTGTGTCAGTAATAATCACGAACACGTACTGTGTGTTTTTTTATTTTATTGCTTATTTGTTAAGATATAGGTACCTATGTCGCATGCTTCCAGACGTTCATTGACCCCAGGTTAAGAAACTCGTGCACGTTTGTCCAAAAAATAATGATCTTAGTGATAACAACCTCTTACAATTTATTTTTAAATTAATGTACTCAAAAATTCAATTAATTTTATGGATTCTTGTGCCAACATATTGCGAAACATTCTTCTGTGTTTTTTATTTAAATAACGGTTAATTCATTGTATTTATGTATGTTAAGTTACAAATAAATATTTTGATTTGATTTTAAGATTTGAAATTTAAAAGAGATGGCCCTTTTTAAGTGTCACGTAAATATACTACAAAAATGCTAGCTTCTGCCCGTGTTCTGGTACGTGGTTACATAAAACATAAAAAATTATTTATCTTTGCGTATTTCCTTTGAACAAGACAGAACGACCAAATTAATACCGCTATTATAGTTTTAGTATAGAATATACGATCAATAAATAGTATGAAAACTGGAAGGGCCATAGGGACGGCCTTGCCCCGCAGACGAAATGTCTTGCGAAGAACCGACAACTGCCCCGCTAGCACGGGCTTTTCATTTCTACTCTACCTATCCTAGAGAAGACAGTTTCTTGTCTTCATAATCTTTCTCATGCCCGAATATGCCGTTTCGAGAAACAAACCCTAGAAAACAGTTTCTTCGTAGAGAAGCGCTTTCTATAGCAACGGGAACGAAACCACAGAAAAAATATAAATGCTGTAAAAAGTTCGTTCTTTGCGTTTCATTACCAAGAAAATCAACATAAAACCAGCCGTATCGTTAAAAAGGAAACCGAGCCCGTAAAACGGAACGTTTTTTGATTACACCAAAATGTCACTTTATTGTATTTGTCAATGTCAATTACAATGTTTTGAAGGGTAATTTCTTTCGTTCAAAGATGTATTTTTCTTTTTTTCTTGTATTGGACAAAAGAAATACCGAAATCTTTTCACAAAATGTTTCGGTGAAATACTGTCTCTGGCAAAAGCGGCAAATGAAGATTATTGAACTCATAGCTTAAACAATACAGAATAACGGAGATTAATTTGGTTTTGGAGCAAACAAACAAACAAACAAATTATTCTCCGATTTTTATGTTGCATTTACTCGTAATGACTGCGGTGTCATTAAATAGACACAAAAACCCCAAAAATCTAAGAGTATTATAATAATATAACTAAACATCCAAATATTGCGAGATACGAGGGAAGAAAGACTTTGTCTAGGTCTCGAGAGGTGTAGACAATTTTAGAAGAAATGTTTCTATTCTCAAATGTCAAGAAAGGAGTAAATTGATCCCCATGTTCGCATCGGTAGACTCATCTCTAGTGTAGAATAGAAAAAAATCTACCGCTTATTCTTCCGAACGCCGCCGTGTTCTCGAACGAAGAAATCTTTCCTCATCATCATCATCATCAGCCCATACTCGTCCACTGCTGGACATAGGCCTCCCCCGTACGACGCCATAAATAGCGGTCCTGAGCCGCCTCCATCCATCGACTCCCTGCGACCGCTACGATGTCGTCGGTCCATCGAGTGGATGGGCTCCCACACACCCGTGTAGGGGGGGATTTGCCATAATCACCAACCACGCTTGGCACGCGGATTGGTGATCGCAGTGTTGGTTTTTAAAAATACTCAGAAGGAAGCTGCTGCCCTTCCTCTAGTAGGTTCTTCACTTAAACTTTCCTCTCTACACCTAAATCTCATTTTTACGTCATTTTTTATCTATTCTACCTTGAAAAGAAAGCCTGTGCTAGCCCCACTGGTGGGGTAAACGTGTTCTTGGGTGAAGACCGCGACTCGGCTAAGGCAGGGTAGAACGCCTTCCGGCCAGGTGGAATGACGATTTTATAAGCTTATCCATTCATCCGACATCATCAATGATGATTGACGTACCCAAGTGTGCCTTGTGCTCACTTGGGTACTACGGCGATTAAATATGAGTATTAATTTATGATTTTACTCGCTGTTCCCCGCGGTTTTACCCGCGTTAAAGGCGATTTTCATATTAATGGGGGAATTTGTTTTTTTACCCTGGTAAAACATCAAAATTTGTCCTAATAAAAGTAGCACTTGTTACTCTCTATCCTTTCAACTTTATGCATATAATCAAGTCGATTGATTGCTTAGTTAGGGCTTGAAGGAAGGACAAACAAACATACTTTCGCATTTATAATATAAGTGAAGGACTAGGACTCCCATTAGGTACCTATCTTAAATTCTATGTGTCCTCTCAGATAAGGTCCGACATGGCAATGATGGATAAATATAAATCGGAACCAGTCAACCACAAGGAAAAACACAGGAAACCCTCATAAAAAATCCTAACGATAGATCTAACTCAAGACAATTTAGCATTTCCTTTACGCGCTGCCCGAACAGTTACATAAAACAATGTTCTATAATGTATATTTATTCAAGCTGCGGGTATTTACATAACATCTAACGAACCGAGGCGTGCGAATGTAAGAACAATAGCCGTTTTCGCTGCGAGGAAATTTTTATCGAGTTATTTATTATATTGATTAACTTCGGAATGGTAAATGGTATGCTGGTCGTTATAGTTATACATATAACTGTATAACTAGGTATGTTACACCACTTATAACTCAAGAATGGCTGGACCAATTTTAATTATCTTTGATTTCTTGGATTTGTCCTTGAATCTACATATATAAAAATGAATCCCTATTTCTCCTGGTCACGCTATAACTTGAGAGCGGCTTTACCGATTTCATTCATATTTTTTTTAATGTTTTCTAATACTTCGTAGAAGGTTCCTCCTACATTAAAAAAGTTTAAGCAAATTGCGCAGAAACTTAGAAAATTTAAGAAAACTTAACGACTACCTTTATTATTAACTTATTTTTTTATGTAACCCCAGCGTTGTATACTCTTTGGTAAGTACGTTTGAAATAACTGTCAGTTGTTTGACAGTATGAGACAGATCGCAACTGAATGACAGGACAACGTCTGTCGTGTCAGCTAGTAGGAGAATAACTAAAAAAGATAGAGTTCGGCGCAAAAAAATCCTCGGGGGCGAACCCGCGGGCACAGCTATTAGTATTATTATACATAGTATACCAGCTGCTGCCCGCGACTTCGCACACGTTTTATCGGGATAAAAAATAGCCTATATCTTATTCCAGGTCCCAAACTATAACCATGCCATATTTTAGCGTAATCGGTTCAATAGTTTTTGCGTGAAAGAGTAACAAATATAAATACATCCATACATCCATCCTTACAAACTTTGAAAATTATAATATTAACACTATATATAATATGATAACATTATAAGACAAGTATGATAACGTTGTCAGTGATCAAGTCCAAAATGTATAAAGCTGTCATAAGCATAAATGACAAAATCGGAATTTAAGAAATTAGACGCAATACGACATACATTTCATTGCTACCGTATTTTATTTTTAAATCGCGTCATATTCAAAGCCCTGAAACTCTTCAGAGGCTAAACAGGTCAAACATTTATAATCACACACAGAAGATGAACATTCTAAGGGGAACCCCCCTTAGAAAGTCCTTGACAATGTCCGTTTCATATGTTATGTACATAATATATCTGATTCCCAGCAATCAATACTTCTCGGAACTATTGTTCCGTACCTACACAAACGGAAGGGTGAAGTGAGCGCTATTATTAAAGCCTACACTACTGTCTTTCTGCCACTCACACATGCTATAATAGTCCTTTGAAAAGGTTATTGTGTTGGATATTAATAACAAATGAGGCAGTGTATCAAATCTATGTTGTAAACAAACCTTTGAAATATTTGTATGTAGCATAACAGTACAAAATGAATCACAATATCACACTTCCTACTAATATTATAAATGTCAACGTTTTTTTTTTGTTGTCTAGCATACATTTATACTAGCTAGAATTACATTACAATCTAGCCATAGATTTGGCTAATGGGTAATGTCAAAGTTTGTGAGTATGGATGTTTGTTCCTCTTTCACGCAAAAACTACTGAACTGATCGGGCTGAAATTTGGTATGGGTACAGTTTGGGACCTGGAATAACATAATGGTTTTTATCCCGATAACACGCGGGCGTAGGCGCGGGCAGCGGCTTGTCCTACTAATATTATAAATGTTAAAGTTTGTATGGATATTTGTTACTCTTTCACGCCAAAAGTACTGAACGAATCGGGCTGAAATTTTGCATAGATGTTACTGTAGACTCGGAATAACACACATGTTTAATTCCATAAATCAGTCCCCACTGGATAAGAAATACATACATTAAAACGTTTCCATAGAAATGATGACGCCTGCGAATCCGCAGGCAGAAACTAGAATGCGGGAAAGCCCCGTTAAGAAACGACATGGCCTTAATAAAGAACAACATAATATCTTATATCGGATGCATTAGAAAGAAGACGAATAAATGTAGCGTGTTTGCAAGAGAGAAAACCGAAGAAAAGATGGATGGATTGTGTAAAAGAGTAAATGGCTAAGAAAGATGTAAGTGCAGAGATCATGGCTGGTAGAGGAGAGTGGAAGAAAAATATGTCTTTCCGACCCCACCTAGCGTGGGATAAGGACCGGAATTGTGCAAAAAAATAGTTTTCTTTTGCCCGGGTTCATAGCAAATGGTCTAGAATGATCGCAAAACGACCTATTAGGTAGATAGATAACTTGTTAAACGCATAAAAAACAAGAAAAAAAAAACAGAAAATAAGTGAATTTCCCGGGCGACCAGTGAGGATCCTGTGGACACCTTATGATAAAATCAGATTTTAACAAGAACCCCGTTAGGGCGCTACAACATTACTTTTATCTTTATATATGTACATATGTATCTTAACGTATGTATATACATAGTATACTTACACAATTTTCTTTGTGTCTTTTGTAGGACCATCACCAACCAACAACGACAAAGGCGAGAGCCAGCACAGCGGCATCAAGGTGGTGCAACTGGCTGTGCTACAGAAACCGAACCACGACAATGATGATTCCGATGGTGAGAATGTCTCTGCAGCGTTGCAATACATTTTTATATTTTCTGAACTAAGGCACAGATTTTATAACTAGTAAATAAGGTTTCTGTTAATATACACACATTCACATGTAGAAAGAACTAGAGTCCGAAGGAAGCCCCAGAGTTTTTCGACTGCGCAAATGGTAGCGCATTTCCGTACTGGGAAAGTTGCGGGTTCGAGTCCAGGCGCAGTATTTTTTTTTTTGTATATTATTATGTTTCATAAAATACTTAACGTTTTCAGACGATCTAGAGATCGCTCAACTAATGTAAATAATGTAATTTTTTATTGAATTTTATAGTGATATCCTCCCCCCACTACATTTTACATGAACGATATGGAATGCTTCTGGCGGAACTCCCATCGGATGGACGGGAAACTTTTAATCACATACCTATTATATTGGAGAAGAATACAAACAAACAAAACATTAGAATAGCTGAACTGATTTTCATCAAATGTAACTCACAATAGTCGCAATACTATTTATAAGATAACTTTAGACCAAAAAGTAAAAAAAAAGGAATTTATTTATCCTTAGGAGCGATAGGCAAAAAGGTCACAATAATTATGTATAACTGACAAAAGTGAAACTGATTACAGAAAAAAAATTAGTGATGGATGAAGACGAAGAGACGGACTCGAGCGGCTCTATTTCTGACTCTGCCACCACCGATCCGCAGGAGTCACGCCCTCACGTTTGCGAAGTTTGTGATCTCAGGTAATATTCTAACAAAACTACTTATACTTAGCTAGATTAAACCTTAGGTACTTAAGGAATACCTTACTTTACACCAGAGTTCCGTGTACATAAAGCATCACGACGCAAGTCATAACATAAGTCATCTGGCATTTTCTCCCTCACCGACAACAGTGCCAGCTTACCTATCTATGTTATAATAAATAAATAATGCTACACAATTGAGTGAATTGACACAGCATAAACCAACATAATAATTATTATGTTGGTTTATCCTGTGTCAATTCACCTGTAAACGCGATAAATATCCGTAAGCTGTTAATGCTAATCGCTTAAGTTTAAAAAACTTACTTCCTACGTGTTAGTAATGTGTGACACAAAACTTCTTATTCTCGCTATCTTGAATCAGTTTAGCTAAGACTTAATAAGCCTAACATAGTTATCATTTCCTTGTGTTTCCCAGATTCCAGCGCTCCTCCCACCTAAACCGCCATCGTCTAACGCACACGGGCGAGCGTCCCTTCACGTGTGGCGGCTGCGGCCGCTCCTTTGCGCGTTCCGACAAACTGCGCGTGCACACCAAGATCTGTGAGAAGGTACCTACATTCAGCCTCATATTAGCCGTATACACTAGGAATAGCAATGGTAAAAGTGTAGAGCCTTGCGTTACATCTCTATAAACTTACCTGAACCGCTACCGCACAAGGGCGACGACGGCTGCGAACCCTATGTAAAAAACTTACATATACACAGGGAAGAGTAATGTGCCAAGAATTGAGCCTTGCGATACTCCGATAATTGTGTCTGTCAATGCAAAACTGTCGTTTACTCAGCTCGTATCTAGTACCCATAAAATATCTCAACGCCTATTTATTTGGATCCTATATATTACCACAATTCTAGCTATTACCACCAACCCTGAGACATTTGTAATGTGTCGTGTTAGGTTGTGTGTTATGTACCTATGACCAAATAAATTTGTTTTCTTTCATTCTATCGAAACCGAAGAGCTTCTGGCACTTCTGGCCTATGCTCGGTCGATACTACGCAGTTGACAATATTACAAATTATTACTAACTCTACCATACTTTGTCTGCAGGAGGATCCAACAGTAGACATGGCAAACGAGACATCCTTCAAACGCGAGAATGCCAGCAATGCCGAGGTGATGTCTGGGATGGTGCGCACCACGCATCGCGAGTCCGGCCATCTCGTGTTTACTCCCAGCGGTAAGTCGAGACAACTCGTTTCCAAACAGTTGTGTAGATGGAAATAAAATTCCGTCGAAGTATCGCCTCGTCGAGGTTATCGCCGCGGAAAATTTACACACGTAGAAAACCTAGTTTGGTTGTCTGGGTGGTCTGGTTTGATTGTCTGGGTGGAATAAACCGGATACTTGCGCTACTCGGGTAGGATGTATAGTTAGCGCGGATGTCTTTGTTTTTCCTAAACTGTACAGACTGATTTGTGAATTTAACGTTGTCACTTCTATGATAAAATAAACCGGAATGCAGAACGCAAAAAAATTAGGCATATCTCTACACTACAATCGAAGTAACATTAACTAATCTGGTGGTACAATGCTCTCTTCCAACAATGTTACACTAAGCGTATCTTTCTCCGGGTCGTCTCCATACTTTGGTTCTTCTATTAACTGCCTTCTGACAGAATCTGGAGTCATTAGTAAACAATACTTCTCCCCAATTATCATCATCACAATTAAGATGCGAACGAGCAAAGCTGGACCGAGCTACTCGATGATCTGTGGTGTGCAATGGGCCTCTGGCCGGCAATTAAGCCCCTACTCCAGCTGTCTTAAGTCTTCTTCTTAGCGTTTTGGTGCTAACTGTTACACTTGTCGAACTTCCTGTAGCTTTTTTCTTACCTCGAAACAAGTCGAAGCGAACACTGCTTACAATAAATCTGCCGTTCCTCTCTGTTGTTACTCTTTTGCGAGCTTGTCCTGTACGTCTGATATACTCTCTAGTCTGTTGGTATCATAAGCTAACGCAAACACATGTTAAAAAATTCTATTTATTTAAAAGTGCTTTATAAAACCAGAAGATAACAACACAAAAATAAACACAAATTAGTACTAGAATTTAGAATTCAAACAGTTGAGCTAACTGCAGACTGTTGAAACTAGAGGTAGTTCAACTGATTTATTGTAAATTGCCAGTATTGAAAAACATGATCAATAGGTGTTGTAGATTTTAATAAGAAGTTCTTACTTTTCGTGAGACGCTGCGACTAGGCAACGTGAGACGTTGGGACCCTGTTTTTACCGTGTGCGTTACCCCAGCAGAAAAGTTTCTTCTAGAATGAAGTGAGTTACACAAATAATTAGTGCGTTCTACGCTGTAAATGTGCGTCAAGTTAAAAAATTTGTGCATGTTCACGTTTTGGAATAAAACGCAAAATTCGTTTCCTGCTGGGGTAACGTTTTTCCAGCAGGAAGATTCTAAACGAATGACCCTAGACAAATTTGACTTATATGGGCAGATAGCTTATATTGGTGTATAAACGAGGGTCTAAAAATAAAATTTGTGCGTCTTAAGGTTTTCGAGATATTCAATTTCCTGCTGGGGTAACGTTTTGCAAAAGCTTGTTTCTCGGAAACCATTGAATGTGCTTCTACAAAACATACATACACTAGTAGCTTATGATTAGTGCTTATTTATGAAATAGTAAAATTTTCAAAAATATGTACAGTTTTTATGTAATCTTGTTTTTCTTTGAAACCTTAAAAAAATTCTAGCTCTTTAATGGACAGACATAGAGGTTCATTGTAAACGGTGTTCGGTTCTTGCTGTTATTTTTTGTAACCATAAAAAGTTTCAAGAAGACTCATACACGCGTTTTTGAATAATATCGATTAAGACGTAACTGATAAGGTCATAACTTTGACGTCAAAATACAAGAAACCTTTCAACCCAAGATTGTAGGTAATAACAAAACGATTAGTGCGTTCCATGATAATTATATCCTGAAAATTTCAGCTCTCTACGTCTCGTATTGAGCTAGTTGTAAAGGAATGACTGAAATAAGAGTTAAACTTCTTAATCACCCTTATTCTACCAGGTGATACGACCAAATTCGAATGACCACTAAAAAGCGACTGTTTCATACATATTGATGACCTTTTTAATTTTGCTACCGAGACGCATTGGGCCTTGTACACTCGAGTACAAAAGATATGGATAATTTTTGCCAACTATTTTATAAGGAATGAAACATTAAAAATAACATAATGTACCTATGACTATAATATCAAAAGACAGTAGAACAAACAGCTGAAAAGTAACTTGTCTGTTTGTTATACTCTCCATCCTTTCAGTTAACTCTATGCCAAAAATCAAGTCGATTGGTTGCTTAGTTAGGGCGTAAGGAAGGACGAACAAACAAATAAATACCTAAACAAATACATTTTCGCTTTTATAATATTAGTTAGGGTTAATGATTCGAATCAACATCCTAACTCATATTATAAATGCGAGTGTTCTTTTGTTTGTCCTTCCTTCACGCCCTAACTAAGCAACCAATCGACTTGATTATTGGCATAGAGTTAGTTGAATGGATAGAGAGTAACATATTGTAATTGTTGTTGACGACGATGTGGCGCGGCGGGTGAAGGTCCGCCTGCGACGCAGGAGGTTGCGGGTTCGATTCCCGCCTTGGGACTAATGTTTTTACGAACTGCAAATATTTATCTCGGTTGTTCTGGGTATTTTCTTTGTATGTAAAAAGTATCTATCTATGTAATATATGGTATTATGTATATCAGTCATCTAGTACCTCATAACAAAAGCTCTGCTTAGTTTGGGGATAGATGATGTTGTGTAGATTGTTAAACATTATTTATTTTTATTTTATTTATTTATATTTATATAGGCTACTTTTGTTTACCCCCTAGATATATAAATTTGAATTTAACGCGGGTGAAACCGCGGGGAACAGCTTATTATCAATAAACAAAAAATCATAAAGAAATCAAATTAATTAAAGACATATTATTTATATTTTTAATTAGCTTTAAATCACAGATCAATTAGTCAACAGGTATGGTTTACAAATCACAGATCACATTTTACCTGTAAGGTATTAAATTATGTTTTAAAATAGCATATTATGCTTATAGGTATATTAGGAACATATATTAGGCACTCATAAAATTTGAAGTAGGTACTTAAAATTATTAGGCCGTGGTAATCGTGGCTTAAGAATTGACCCCTACAACTCAGCCCGCTGATGTCTTAAAAGTCTTCTACTAAATAATACTACCAGTATAATATATACAAACTATACATATATATATACAAACTATACATATATATATACAAACTATTAAAATCACTTATGTAGGAATACAATCATCGAAAAACTTTACCCTACTTCGTACGTTAAACAGATAGGTAGGTACTTACCTACTGTCTTGGACCTAAAATATGTAGTTGGCAAAAATTATCCATCTTTTGTACTCGAGTGTACCAAGGCCCAATGCGTCTCGGTAGCAAAATTAAAAAGGTCATCAATATGTATGAAACCGTCGCTTTTTAGTGGTCATTCGAATTTGGTCGTATCACCTGGTAGAATAAGGGTGATTAAGAAGTGTAACTCTTATTTCAGTCATTCCTTTACAACTAGTTCAATACGAGACGTAGAGAGCTGAAATTTTCAGGATATAATTATCATGGAACGCACTAATCGTTTTGTTATTACCTACAATCTTGGGTTGAAAGGTTTCTTGTATTTTGACGTCAAAGTTAAGATCTTATCAGTTACGTCTTAATCGATATTATTCAAAAACGCGTGTATGAGTCTTCTTGAAACTTTTTATGGTTACAAAAAATAACAGCAAGAACCGAACACCGTTTACAATGAACCTCTATGTCTGTCCATAAGAGCTAGAATTTTTTTAAGGTTTCAAAGAAAAACAAGATTACATAAAAACTGTACATATTTTTGAAAATTTTACTATTTCATAAATAAGCACTAATCATAAGCTACTAGTGTATGTATGTTTTGTAGATGCACATTCAATGGTTTCCGAGAAACAAGCTTTTGCAAAACGTTACCCCAGCAGGAAATTGAATGTCTCGAAAACCTTAAGACGCACAAATTTTATTTTTAGACCCTCGTTTATACACCAATATAAGCTATCTGCCCATATAAGTCAAATTTGTTTAGGGTCATTCGTTTAGAATCTTCCTGCTGGAAAAACGTTACCCCAGCAGGAAACGAATTTTGCGTTTTATTCCAAAACGTGAACATGCACAATTTTTTTAACTTTACGCACATTTACAGCGTAGAACGCACTAATTATTTGTGTAACTCACTTCATTCTAGAAGAAACTTTTCTGCTGGGGTAACGCACACGTTTTTACCTGCATTTGCATACTTCCAGGTGACGTAATGCTCCCCCCTCGTTCCGCCTCCAACCCGTTGGTCCTGAACGCGCACCTGGACCCGGTCCGGTCTGTCACCGAGCTGAACGCAGACAACCTGCTGGACCCACCCCGGCGCGGCCGCGGCCGGCCCCGCAAGACGCCGCTGCCCATGATACCGAAGATCAAGAAACGACGCGGACGACCGCCCAAGACTTCTCTTGGTAAGTACCTTCTTTAAACTATGGTTAACCCCCGCGGTTTCACACGCGCTTAATTCAAAATTCTCATTTCTAGGGAGCTAAGAAGGTCTTTCTTCCCATGATTATCCCATGGGAATTTGATGTTTTACCACGACAAAAAGTAGCTTTTGTTACTCTCCATCCTTTCAACTGACTCTATGCCAAAAATGAGTTCGATTGGTTGCTTAGTTCGGGTGTGAAGGAAGGATAAACAAACAAACACACATTTGCATTTATAATATTAGTTAGAATTAAGAGACTGAATAAATACGTCCATTTCTGTTATTTGTTTAATTAAACTATATTCATCGCAGATTCTGTTTGATAGGATTTGAAGGCCGAGATTGGTTCTTGACACATTAATTATCTATTTTTTTATTTACTTCTTGTTATATAATAGTATAATATACATATGTATATATTTTGTGTCACCGAATTGCCGTCCGTAACGTATTAGTACTGAGGTCTTTGGCTGAAAAGCAGCGCTAGGCATAAAATATTCAGCACATGCTGAGCCAACCCTTATTTTGGCGCAGGGTCATGGAGGCAGAGACGCCTTAATTTTAGTAACACCCTTTTGGGTTTCTTACTTCTTACTCTTAGTTGTTTTTGTTTGCCGTTAATTTATGTTATACACTTCTTTACCTGTGTCCAAATAATAGTAAATTGTACACCTAGGCGAGAACGTGCCTAATTCCTACCGAGTGTGTCATTTGAGTTTGCCTTAAAACACACGATGTAGGAATCGCACTTTCTGCCGAGTGATACATAGTGCTTTATACTACACCTTCGAGGAAAATAAAAAGCAGAATAAATATTCTATTTCTGGCAGTGTCATAAAATTTTCACTATCACTCGACGACATTCTGTAGAATTAATAAAATTGCCTACACCAAATTCAAAATTAGAAGAACTTCCCGCGCCAACCTTAATCACTTGGGTTCTTTTTTCAAAATATTGTTCGGAAATCGGAAGAGGCAAGCGGACTTGGAGTAAAAACTTTTTGTCGTTTGACCTATAATTAAAATAACCATAGCTACCGGCCGATCTTTTAGGAAATTAAAAAAAATAACATGAACAAAAATAAATGGATTTCCATACAGTTTTCCCTCCCGCTAAAACGCGTGAGAAATGAAATTCCATAGAGTTTTTCCTTCCGGATTCCTATACGCCTGCAATGACTTACTTTCTGTCTTATATTTGGAAAAGGAATAGGCAACTTTCCGAGCAGGTGTAGTATAAATGTTTTTTCTATTCTATCTATTCTAATTGATAGTTATTATTTTCCTCCTTCAGACATGGAAGGCTGCGTGCTGACAGCAGGCTCTGTGCTGGGCGGTAGTCCACAGGCAGTATCCAGCCTGTCGCCGGCCGGACAGCAGCTGCTGCTCAAGAGGAAGCGAGGACGCCCACCTAAGAACTACTTCATGCCTACGCGACCTGGTAATCTTAACAATACAATATGTTTTATTGTACACAAATAATAATACCGAATTCTAATCTTTTCATAGTCTCTAAAGGAGCATAAAAAGGGTACCATTATGATACTGAAAGTACCTTTAAACTTGCTAGTGCGAAAAAGATTAATGATTTACAAACTCTAATCATTTTTTATAATGAAATGAAAGTTTATAAGTTTTTTTTTACTTGTAAAATATGCTAAGCTCTTTTCTTTTGTTGAATTTACAAGAATACCTGCAATTTTCAGTATTTTATTACCCTTAGGAACTTTAAGACCTTTATTCGAGTCAGAACATGGACAATTGTTTTTTCTTTGCGTGTGTTGTTTGTGCTGTGGAAGTTTCATATCTTCTTATGATTTTTATTATGGTTTTTTTCACCTCATTTGGCTTTTTTATTTGACTGGTTCGTAAGCGTCCATTGTGTTTATCAAACCAAATAATCTACTATTTTAACATGTGCCTGAGGCTTGCATTACCTCCTGATTCTTGTCTTATAAAGTTATCTATATTCCAGCCAAATTGGATGTACAATGTTTGCAAACAAACCGCCCATACTTAACCTATAATTCACTGTGTATTAGTCTTGTTATACGCAATTTACATTACATGTCGATTTGAAATCCTTCCTTCAATAAATATTGCTTACAATTATATCTGAAACTGGACGCCAAGTGAATTTTAGTTTTCGTTGTCGTGGTGTGTTCACAAACATTTCACATTAAGTTTGGCTAGTTTATAGATGAAGTAATAAAGTCTTGACAGTGGACTCTTACAAACAAATCAAAAACCATTGTTTTGTCCAGGTATGGATATGGATTTGCCAATACCGATGGAATACAACCTCGCAGAACTAAGCAAATTTTGTTAGTATACCATTCACCAATTGGCATGAATTACTAAAACAACTCCTTCTAAATTTGGGTAAAAAAATATTACAAATGGGAAATGCTATTGGTAACCTACAAATTCAAATTTTCGTTTGAGTGTGTTACCTAACTTCGTAAAACGTAACGCAGAATACCACGTCCCCGTAAGCTTTCTAATAGGAACCACTTAAAGCGGTTCCCTGACCCAAACTAACAGCGCCACCTATTTTATCGTATTATTACGTTAAACAAAGGAATTTCCATAAATCCCTTGGCCAGTTTGTGATACCTATCATAAGCTTATTTTTAATGCCTTTTTAATAGTTTTATTTTGTACTAGCTGCTGCCCGCGGCTTCTCACGCGCTTTTCATGTACCCTATGTCCGTCCCCAGGATACCATCTACCTCCCTACCAAATATCATCATGATCCGTTCCGTAGTTTTAGCGTGAACACAGACAGACAGAGTTACTTTCGCATTTATAATATTAGTAAGGATAGTTTAGAAAGAGATGCGAAGTTAACACTCAGGTAACACACCCTTTTCGTTTGAATTATGGGTTGCTAATATTTTAAAATGGTTGCACAAGGGGTATATAGAGCACAATATCCATACCCGTGTATTATTATGTATGGAAAATACTGTACCTACATAACCTAATCTTGAAATCAGCACTGTACTAACAAACTTTAACCATATTACTGTAAAAGTAGGTGTGGATTTGTTTTTTTTTTTTATGTAACCTGCTTGCATGCCAAAAAAGTTTATATAAGGGTGTTACCACACAAATCGATCGGTCGGCGATCGACGACATCGATCGATGGTGAAATGGATTAGTCGACGTCAATCGACAGTTTCTACTACACCAATCAGGTCATCGACTGTGTCCATCGAGCAGCCAAAGTTAGTAAACCTATCGATCGATGTCGATGGATCGATTGATTAGTCGACCGATGTCCATCGATCAAACAAAGCTATCCCAACAATCGATCGACGTCTATCGATGCCATCGATCGATCGGTGTGATAACAACCTTAAAATAACCTTAAACTCACTAATGCCAACTTATTTATCGTTTTAAGTGGGGAAACCAAAAAAATGTATCTATTTGTTTTTACATGTAACATGTACAGTCGGCTGCGTAAATATTTATACACTGCAAAGTTTTTAATTTGACTAGAATATTAAATGTACAGTAATTTGTGACAATTTCCATATCGCATTCTGACAAGTACTATGATAGCATCGCAAGCTTAAAGACAATGACTCCTTTCACGACTTTCATATGGTTCCGGATTTGGCTATCCACTCCGATCTCAAAAATTTAACCTTTATTATTACAGAGTGGCCGTTTGCCCAATGGTACATGTAATACACATTGCTATTGTACATATTTGGTGCTTCATCATCATCATCATATCAGCCGATCGACGTCCACTGCTGGACATAGGCCTCCCCTAAGGATCTCCACAATGACCGATTTTGCGCTGCCCGCATCCAGCTATTTCCCGCGACCTTCACTAGGTCGTCGGTCCATCGCGTGGGGGGTCTACCTACACCGCGCTTATTATGTACCATTGGGCAAGCTTTTGTTCATTAAATTCAATTAGAACGGTCGATTAAATAACCACACACGAATTAATTAACATTAAATTCTGATTCATATCAGTAAATTTATTATCTTATCTGTGACGCTAAGGATGTTAGTAAATAAAAACAATATATAATAACAATGAATAATACAAAGATTCAGTATTATTGTTGGTTAGAAAGTAACGATACCTGTGTTACAGATGGACGACCCAACGAGAACTACAACGCTTCCAACCTACCGTTCGGCGATTTCTCCTACCTGACCGATGTTATTTACAATCCGATGGCGTTCAATTATAATGTCCAGGTAAATAATGATTACACTCGCTGTGTCCATTTTGCATAAGATTCAACGCAATCAAAGTTACAGGTGTTTATGCCCAATTTTTTTTGGGGTAAGGTACTTCCCGTTGACATAGAACCATGAAATTTGACAAGAAATCAGGTCTTATAATTACCGAGCCCTCGGTGCGCGAGTACAACTCGCACTGGATGTTTTTGTTTATATTTCAAGTGCCTAAGTTTTTCCATCCCTAATGCATGTGTGTTTATTTATATGAGAATAAATGATTTACTAAAGTTTTCACAAATCTAATCCAGGCCGACCCAGACCGCACCTCCGAAGACCAATCCCACACCGAGAGCTCCCACGAGCGGACCATAGACGTGTCCGACTCATCTTCAGACGAGGAGGAGTCGCGCGTCTCGCCGGAGAGCGTGCCGCCCGTTGCCATGGAGACGCAGGTCATGACCGTCGGGGACTGCCAGATCGTGAAGCTGCCCAACAATGCTCCCGACGAGACTGATAAGCCGGACCAGTCCCCCGAGGTAAGGACATACTCAATATATTTATTGTTGTCATCACATCGGCTTAATAGGTAGGTAATTCAATATAGTAAGTATCGCAATGTGAACCCTGTTGTTGACATCATCTATACACGTCCACTGCTGAACATAGGCCTACAAACTGCTGCCATCCATCGACTGCCCGCGACCGCTTATATGCCGTCGGTCCATCAAGTGAGAGTCTTCCTAAACTCCGTTTCGCATTGGTCGCCCGCCTACTCGAGGAGCTGTGTGATTTTATAAGTTGACTATTTATTGTTACAAACAAAATTCACCAACATTTCGCATCGGAGGAGTGTATACTCGGCGATAGAGGCGATAGATTCGCATCACTATTCTTAACAAAAAGCAGAGGCTATGAAATATTGTAATCTTTATGGACGTGTGGACGGAGCATGATTAAGTTTATTACTAAGCTACTCCTCGTGCATGTGCAGTTAACAACAAAAAATGCTGAACAGCAGGCTCACAACACAAATTAGACGATAAGTGTATGACGCTTAGATGCGTTTTTGAAAATAAACAACAGCTATTTATATCTGCTCTCTCGGACCCTCTTACTCTAAAAAGCATAGTCTTAGCTACTTGATTTCGGTTTAAAGACATGTATTTATACTCAAAAGAAGAAACGAGTTCACTTAGAGTATACATTGCTGTCTAATAATATATATGGCATGTTTTAAAAAACCGACTTCAAATTCCCTTACTTTTACACTTATTGTAAGTTTTGCGGGATAAATAATAATCACCTGGGGATCAAAAATTTATGAGACCCCTTCGGGATCATTTTCTATACAATAGTGAAAGAATTTTCAAAATCGGTCCATAATTGGCGGAGATATCGCGTAACATACATACAAAAAAAAACATACAGACGAATTGATACCCTCCTCTTTTTGAAGTCGTTTAAAAATAAGTATTACTTGGTAAAGTTACGGTAGTTCTTCGGCTTTTATAATCTGGATTACAAATATTAAAAACACGTAGGTCAAATAACAGTGTCCCAACAAAAGGTAGGTACATGATTAGTATTAAAATAAAGTGTGTAGGCGTAGTTAACAAAACCGTGAGCGTCCATCGTCCATCGCTCGTCGCGATTGCATGCCCGGCGCAAGAAAATTTATCGCCTACCAAATAAACCAACCCTCTCTCTTCTCCAGGTAAACACTGTGACATCGTCAACCAACAGCGCGGTCACCATAACCCCCATAACAACCGTGGGCGACTGCACAATACGGCCGGTCGAGAACGCCTAGCACGCAACATTATACCCCATCATACAGAACCGACGGATCATGGGATGGTATAGGAAGTAGACACAGACGCGTTTGGTTTTACCCTGTTTTTTAATTACAAGTGTATGGTATTTGCGGAATAATTTTGTGGTGTGATTTTCGATCTGTTCGCAATGAAATTTGGTAAAGAAAATGAATGATATCTCAAAAATTTACAAAAAAATATTCAATACATTTCGCATGGGAGGAGGGTATTGATGCATTCCATATTGACGGCATCAGATGACAGACAGCTCGCGTGCCACCGTTTGTAGCTTGTGGTAAGTCATTTTATCACTGTAAAATGTATCTAAAGATAACGTGTTTAAGCCCATATTTGAATGCACATTTTTGTGCTGCACGGTAGTGACGTTCGATTAATGTGCGCAGAGATTTACAAACAGTATACGTACATTGTGTATAGTTAACTCCCGAATACCTACACAAATCAGATCTCAGAACGTCTCAAGTCGCGATTTATTGACAGTTATCAAAACATCATCACTTGGGATCTATTAATCTGATTTGCATTCGAGTATTCGAGGGTTAGTTCTCGTTGATCAATGATTAGATCATTGAAGGAACGTAATTTTCTATAAAAGATCAAAAAATTCAAGATTGTGGGTAGCAAAAAAAGATGCTACTTAGTTCTATAAAAGCTTAGATAAAAGCTGTTATATGTTACAGACCGTTAAATTATTTAGACCGTTAAATTATTTCGCAAATACTAAGTAACTTCTGAAGATTTTTTTTGTATTATGTATACTTTTAAAAGTATCCTATCTTTTATTGAGTAAGGTATCAAACTTTTGATATTGCTTTTGCGATCAATGTACTCTCCAAAGCAGCTTTCCTCAGAACGAATCCAACATTACGAGCATAATTTAAGTATGAATTTCTAAAATATAATTTTTTGTCGCCATAAAACTAAACTTAGGTGTCAATTCTGTTGGTAAATTAAATAATTTGAGAGCCCTTGAAATGTTGCCGATTTCTTTACGATCTAAATAAAAAGCTCCTTTATGTTGTCAAGTTTTTAGTTAAATCATACGAACAAAATACGACACCAATCGGAATAAGACTTAAATTATGTTTGTGTACAAGAAAATATCATAAAATAAGTGTATTTCTTCCTAAAATATATCCAAGATCCTAAAGTTTCTTAAGCCTTACTATGTGCTTCTTAGCTGTTAGTTTATCAAGTCTGAACGCAGTGTTCCGCGTGCCTAAACGTATTTATGTGTGACTCAACTTCAATGCTATAGTTAAAGGTGTCTTTATTTTGAACATTTGGCGACATATTGAACTTGGCAATGTTCTGAGCCCCGAGTACAGTTGATGATAGTATCGGGACGTGATGGTCACGTCTCATTTTTGTATGGGATTTGCGTAGTTCCCTGTCTGTACGATAGAGGAGCTGTACCAAATACGATAGAAAAAGGAGACGTCTCGATCACCTCTCGATATTAATGTCAACCGGACTCATCTCTCAGAGCGGTAAAGATATGTATATATTTACCGCCCTGAGGGGTGGTAGATATATTTTTACCGCCTTGAAGGGTGATAAAAAGATATACCTTACCGTCCTGAGGCGTGGTAAATATATATATATTTACTGCTCTGTTGAGTGAATCCGGGGATATGCTGAAAGTTAATTCTGTGGGGTGGACCTTAATAACATTGTATTAGCTTCACCAAATCTACAAAAATTTGATATCGTTCATATTTACAGAGTAATGCAATAAAAAATTGCTCAGTGAAATGATAGCACATAAAAACAATGCATACCATGTCTTCCTGAAACATAAAGTACTTCTTTTACAATGGAGACATTTTTTTTTATTTCAAATGACTGTCAAATGCATTTAATTGGCGGCGTAGAAACTAATTTATTTATCGGTGAACTTATTACTTAAGTCTACGTTCTCACTTGCGAAAATGTTAAACATGAATTTTATATAATCCTGTAGAAATTCGTGTAATTTAATGAAATTTGTATCCGCAAGTGAAAACTAACATTAATATAGCTTTACAATATTATACTCGTGATAGAAATAGTATAATTTAAAAAATATCAAAACAAAACAATGTCACAATACCATAACACAACGGTAATTGTACCATGGCAATGTTTTACATGAAAATCCATAACCAAGATGATATTTTTCCAATATTTTTATGCATCACAATATACCATAGAAAATAATAAGCAACAGTAATCGGTGATTTATAAACTTATGATTATCAATAATATATATTTTAGTATAGAAAATATATATTTTCATGTAGAACATTGGATTACTACATACATAGAACTTGTAATATTTTGCGAATATCTACATAGAGGCGTCGTTATTTACTCGATTTAGTGTTATAATAATTAGATACGCAGTGTTTAGTAGTGCTCTATAAGGGCTTGTCCCCATCACAACATCTCGACGTCGTCAACGTGGAACGGTGCGGTGTCGCGGCGCGGCACGTTGACGTGACGCGCTAATTTACGTTACCGTGTCGTGAAATTGTACATCACGATGTCGCAACATTACGTGTGCGCTATAAAATTCCGGTGCATTTTTCACTCACTAACCTGTGAAATAGCAGTCTCTTTCTAAATATGGACCGCATAAGATGTATTCTGCTCCTGCTATTGTTAAGAAGACGAACAATCTTAAAAGAGACTGCTATTTCACAGATGCGTGACTAAAAAAAATCACCGGAATTTTAAAACGCACGACGACGTGTAATGTTGCGACATCGTGACGTGCATTTGTACGACACAGTAACGTAAATTAGCGCGTCACGTCAACGTGCCGCGCCGCTACATCGCACCGTACCACGTTGATAATGTCGTGACGTGGTGATAGGGACAAGCACTAACGCCTTCAATGTCTACGATATGTATTTGGCACTCAAAATTATGTTAAAACGATGATGTAATCTCTCGAAATCGATCTGATATGTCTAAGCGAGCGGGGACGCTTGTTTTTAGTATTTTTGAGTGGTGCGTGCGTTTTGTTTCATTTTTGCAAACACATACTCAATTTCACACAAATTAATGAAAATAGAAAGGCTTTTGCTAACAAATTCATACTATTGTATGCGTTAGAAACCTGAATATAATAGTTCGCGCGCCTTTACATCGCTGCCTTATTTACCGAATGAAATTAACTAGCAATCATGAAACAGAACGCACCTTTAGTAATAACGATCGGCTGTCGTTTACTCTCCTAATTTTAAGTTATGATTAAGTGAAAATTAAAATTGAAGCGTAGATTAAGCACATTTTATAATCGCCTTTTCCGTACTTTGTATCGATTTCTGTGAATAATAGAGTAGATGGTAGTGTCTTAGATAAAACTTAATATTCTAAATATTATGGAACTCGGCAACACCACACATAAGAGTGATACGACGTTATATTATATAACAATATATTTCTTTATCGATTGCCAGTAAAAGCAATGTTTATCGTATCGTAGAGTAATATTTATGCAATAACCTCATTGGTATGACAGCTATATTTAAGCTAATTTCATATTATAGGCTGTAAGACAGCCGATTGGCGTGTATCCCGATCAAATAAGTTTCGTTTCATCTATACGACTTCATAGGTCGGTTACTATTGAAAGTATTAAAAATAAATCGTTTTTAATCTGTACAGTAGAATAGTTCCTAACGTATAATCGATAATGTAATCCTCTCGTAGATTAGAAGACGTAATTCCTTTAGAATTAATAATGCGATCAAATTATTTTTTGCTTTTTAAATCATGTCGAATCTATTATTTAAGTTTTATGTAGAAGACTGCTCGGAATAGTTCTATTTAGTTTGAATGGAGCGCAGCAGAGGCAGGTCCAGAGGCTCATTTGGTAATCAAGCCCTGAGTTCTCGAAGAAATATATTTTCTTAAGTTTACCCCTCGACGTATCCCACTTAATATTTCATATAAATAATCGAGATAAAATAATAAATAGACTGTTTACATACATACGTATACTTTTTTTTCAACTCTTATTCATTTTTGTTTTACGTTTGGCTATTCGTTAAGTTTACATTATGTAAGGATTACAAAAAATATAGGCACTTTATCTTTATTATAGTTTTGGTTATCATTTTGTGAAGAACTGTTGCGTGAACAAGTTTTTGAATGATCTACGTTTGTTTGCATTTATATTCAAAGTTAGAAATTATTTTAGAAAATTCACTATTAAATTTATCTGAAATAGGTACCAATGTACTGCCGATATGTTGCACTTAACTGTTTGTCTACGTAATTTCTATTAATTTGCAAATTATTTGTAGTTTTAAGTTTACTTGTTGACTTTACTTGTAAACATGTAACAAGAGATTATATGGGCCCACTGTTTTGATTGTTTCCTGTACGTTTTAAGTTACAATTGTGTATTTTATGAATTAGAGCGGCCGGATAGTTGTCTTAATCCATATATAATTTGATAAACCTTAAGGTATAGTAAGGAAATAATTAATTCCTTTATTGTGAAATGTTTATCATTTTACGTTGTGATCAAGTGAGTGCAAAATTTTATTTTATAACCAGTTTTGACGTCTCGTCAAAAGGGCAGCAGATTATGCGAGTTAAGTTCTGCCGCGTCCAAGAGCAGTATTTTTTAGATGTAATCTTTATTGTAACTTTTTTATTTTAACATCTATTAAATTCGATCGTTAGTTTATTTCTAACAGTGAAATTAAATATTTAATAAAGAAAACACAAAAAATTTAGTTTGATTTAATAGCTTAGTAGTTTCCCCACAGCTTAAGATCTCTATTAACATGGTACAAGAAAACAAAGTATGCTCTTCCGAGTCACGACGGTCACTTGGGTGGCACAAGGCTATGTCATCGACGCCATCAGCGAACTGAGAGAAGACGAATCTGGTTTTCTGGTGTTACCAGCAGCGTAAAATCGCAACTTCCCGAGCTCCTTGTATTATTACCTGTATAAATCTTATAAAACCATGTAGTTTTGTCTACCAATTATTTATCACATGGACTCGTGTTTACTACGCAGTTTTGACTGATCTTACAAATATAATTGACGATTGAATTTTTTTCAATTGACTCTTATCACCATAGAATTATAAGGCTCAGAATAGCAGTTGACACAAACGAGGTACATCCACGATCCACGAAACTAGAACCGTTAGTACAATACATCAAATGGCGCGGAAAGCAGCTTTCACGTAAAAATATTACAATGGTGTATTGTGCGGTAAAAGGGTGTTCAAACGCTACTGATAAGAAAAATTACACTAGTACTAAAGTTTCATTTCACTGGTAAGTACAAATATTAAATTTGTAATTTTGCATTAAACAGTCATCAAAACTCATAAATAAATTGAAAATTTTTGACCACCATTTTGGTGAAAATGTTGCTATGCTCGCGGAAAAAAATACCCCGATTTTGTTACTTAGTTTATGAAATTTATAGAGAAATCCACACTAGGTATGAACATACTTGTTGGGGCGAACTTTCGTCCGAATGATACATAGTGCTTTATTTAAATCTACAAGGGAAAATCGTCGTTTAAGAATCTTCAAAATCACTCAACGATATTCTGAGAATATTCAAATTGTAAACTCAAATTTAAAATTGGTGTCAATAAATACTATGACTTAATCTGTGGCCGCAAGAGCGCTTTTCTCTAATTGATTCTTTTTTAATTTTGTTTAATGACATTAATTAGGTACATTAGAATAATCACACACCTGTTAGTTAAAACAAGAAAATTACCCAATTTTTTAGGGAAAATACCATTCACTGGCAACATTCAATCATATGATTGTGTGAGTGACATCACTGTATTAACGTGCTGTCAAAACACACAGATCGGTTTTTGGCTACACAAATTGACAAATTGTTGAATGACACTATCCCTCTGCTGAGATAGCAGCGAGTTTTTACTCTTAAGTGTATCACAATTGTTTCCCAACTTCTACGTTTTGTTAAAATAAAGTGACAACTGGGCAGTGACGTCATTTTGTGTCACTCCCGGAGGAGCAGACTGTTTTCTCGTACCATATCTTATCATGAGTAGGTAGGTAGGTAACAAATAAAATGCAAGTACGAATCAAAAATTATTTATTACATAAATATTTAGATATTTGGATAACCACACTTCAGTTACTTCAATCTTTATCTATTACTAAAGAAAATAACAAGCCTTACATTTACATTAGAATAATAGTGCGTTTACGTCCCCGGCGGGGGTGGGGGGTCAGAGCTGACCCACTGCGGTTGTGACCCTGGCATCCTGCAGAAGTTAGAGCCGAATACGGGCGCGTTAGGTCTCATGATGCCCATACGAATAGGAGCGAAGTTAGAGTAACTTAACGGCGGGGCAGGCGGTGGGGTATTCGGGTTAAACGGGCTGAATATGTAAGGGAAGTTCGGATGGTAGGTCAGATCGTTCGGGTGATGTGGAGGCGTTCTGACATCAGTACCAACGTTCCAGGGTCTTGCGTATCTTTGAGACGGGTTAGGGTTCCTTCTATGAACGCCAGCTGTGAAAGGGTTCCTCCCGCGACTGGGCCCAGATCCGAATCGACTGCTAGATTCGAAGGGTCTCTGATTCCTCTGTTGAACTTTTCGTGGGTTCTTGGAGGTTTCGCCGTCGTCTGTTTGTTCGTTGTGTTTGTTCTTGGCCTCGCGTTTTGCCCGGCGCTCCTCTTCGTCGTCGGAGAACTCCACTTGGCTAGCGGGAGGTTCGATATCGTTCTTCCACGACGCGTCTGAACCTTTCATTCTGAAACAAAAACGACCATTAGCTTTATCACTACTAAAAATCTCCCGTCCGCGCCTGTTTATCTGAACGCTATAAAGTAAAAAACTAGCGGACGGATTATCACCGGATTATTCACTAATGGATGGAGTGTTTTTGTAGAAAAACGTAGCTAGATGATTCATTAGGATTTGGTGTAAACTGTCTGAAGTATGAGGATTATTGTTGACAAAGTCGGAAAAAAAATTACAACTGGAAGCCTTGCAGGCGTGCACCGCGTATATCAATAGGGTTATTTATGGAAGCAATGTATCACGGAATATTCCTCTTAAGGTTCGAGCCATTATGTCGGGCCGCATCGCACGGACACAAATCCGGCTCGCATTAATGTGAGCCGGTGCGGCCCGACACAGTGTGCGATAATTCATACAAATTGTATTTGAGCGGATTTTCGCGAGCCGCCCCGACACGCTGCAGCCCGGCATACTGTGCTCGTACCTATAAGGTGTTGCAACTGCTACTGCTCTGCTACTCGTGAGAATCAAGAACAGATTGCTTGTTTGTTAATAATTGTCCAAAAT
This sequence comes from Eupithecia insigniata, assembly GCA_947859395.1. Classification (NCBI taxonomy): domain Eukaryota; kingdom Metazoa; phylum Arthropoda; class Insecta; order Lepidoptera; family Geometridae; genus Eupithecia; species Eupithecia insigniata. The sequence goes on from OX402011.1 coordinate 11,703,351, forward strand.
ATGATATATACAATTATGGTACATCAATCATACAACCACCCATCGTCTACCAAAGAGCAATACCAAAAGAAAAAGAAGTAAAAGAGTATAACAGTACGGACATTATGCTAGAAATGCAAGTGTAGCAAAATTTGTTTGATGTTGCATAATTTCTGATTGAGTGAACCGAGCAGATTGCATAATGTATTCTAACAACATGGGTATAGTACAGAGACAATAAGTAGCTTGCAGCGCGAGAAAACACGCAACCACCGGCCATGGGAACTGCGGTTGTATGCCTCAAACTAGCCCCGCTGCAATTACGTTAATCAAAGGAATTTTAAAAAATCTATTGTACAGTTTATAATACCGATCATAAGCTTTTTTTTAATGCCCGTAAAATATTTATAACAAAATATTTTTCTTTTATTTCCTTAATGCAGAATAACGAATTGGTCTTGGTGACCACCTAACTCTGTTTTCGCTTCTCTAAATTATACGAAACTAAACTATTTCAAAGGGATTAAAATAAAGCTTAGGATAGCTATATCACAAACATTGAATTGAATTATTTGAAAATTCTTGTGCTAAGAGTAAAAATAGGTGGTGGCGCTAGTGTGCGGCATACAACCTCTGAAAAAAATATACCTAACTACCTACATCAAATTAAAGTCCTGCATCTCAGCCGCCAAGACGTCCACGGCTGGACACAGGCCCATGAGTGTTATTTATGTATAGTAAAAAATTTGTACCTATGTACGAGTATGTATGGCTGCATTGCCATATAGCACTGCAACCGGCGTCTTGAGGACGCTTCCGACTGGTATTGATATGGACCAGTTGAGCTACCTGTAGATTGTTTGCAACGGTCTGCAGTTAGCTCAATTGTAAATATTAGTTTAATTTGTTAATATTATTTGTTTGTATGTATGTATGCATGTATATCGGTAATCTAGTACTCATCACAACACAAGCTCTCCTTTAGGGCTAGTTGCCAGCATTGTTATTTTTTGATATTGCTTACAAGAATTGCAAAAATCTAGTGTCAGTGGAGAGGGCACATAGCTCGTAGAGATGACGGCCCTTAGGGTCGTAAGGCTCTTGAGTGGTGACCATCGTACCGGAAGGCGTAGACCAACGAACTGTTGAAGATCGCGGGAAACCGCTGGATGCGAGCAGCGCATGATCGGTCAATGTGGCGATCTATAGAGGAGGCCTATGTCCAGCAGTGGACGTTGGCTGATATGATTGCTTACTTCATAAGATCCGGTAGGAACACATAACTGGTATGTTTGCTCTCGGGTGCGACGTACACCTCGGCGCCAACCGCCACGCCGCGGTCCAGCACGTGCTGGTGGCTGTTGAACCGGATGGCATAGTGGGGCTCTGTTACCTGGAAATAAGGGTTAGATTCAGAAACTTATTGATTAAGAGGGAGATATATGACGCCATTTTGTGAAAAGGATAGGCATAGGCTTTCGCGTTCGTAGGAGCGGGACAGAGCAGAGCATCTGAAGGTGCAAAAGTCATGTTTTTGCTTATTATCTATTAATGAGGACATTGATATGCAAAGGAAACAATATTATAAATAAACACTTCCTAGTAATATTATAAATCTTTATTAAAATCCCAATTTTTGTAACTCACTTAGCGTTTCGTTGTACCAGTAGATCTAGATTCTTGACATATTCTCATCACAACTGTATCGTGAGCGTTATTTGTAACCTTATTACTTTACCTACCTATTGTGTTCTTTCGCCCTTGAGTTTATTGAACGTGACGGCTCTATTAAGAGATCGCTCCATTTCTTATTGGTTTTATAGACCCTACATAACTCGATGTCATTGATTGAAATGCGTTGTCGTTCTAGTCTTAGTTTTTTTATGCTTATTTTGGGTTTTATATGTTTTTAGAGTTCCGTGCCTGAAAAGGAAAAAGGAACCCTTATAGGATAAATTTGTGTTGTCCGTCTGTCTTTTCTCCTTCGCCGTAGGAGCACTGGGCGGGCACTTGGATAAGTCCTACTAATAAATGTCAAAGTTTGTGAGAATGGATGATTGTCCTCTTTCACGCAAAAACGACTAATTTGGTATGGGAATAGTTTGGGACCTGAAGTAACATCACCATCAGCCCATACACGTCCACTGCTGGACATAGGCCTCCCCCGAACGACGCTACAGATCTAATTATTATGGGACTCCTTCGGGATCATTTTCTATACGATAGTGAAAGAATTTTCAAAATCGATCCATAATTGACGGAGATATCGCGTAACATACATACATATAAAAAAAACATACAGACGAATTGAAAAGCTCCTTTTTTGAAGTCGGTTAAAAATAAAAAAATATAAATCAATAGTGCTACTATAAGAGGATATTATACATTATAATTTCGCATTAAAATAATAAGTGTGATCTTGATCCACTTCGACGTTTTTTGCTAACTTTTGTTGGAGTCTGTCCTAACGGCACTACACGACCTAGCGCAATTTCATGATTCTCGTAGTAAAATAGAAGGTTTCTCGTTTAAAAGTTCAGTTGGACCAGTAGTGTCACGTAGTTTAAAAGATAAGTAAGTGGATACAGTAAAGTAAAAGATATTTATTCTGTGTCACAAAGTACAAATTCAAAGTTAGTCTGTAAAAAAATATCTGTAAACAAATATATGTTACAAACGTGACAACCAATAATTTGGCGTGTTTTAAAATCGATAAACAGCCTTCTTATTCCCTGATGATAGTACTCGAATGCCTTACATTTACACTGTTATTAAGTAGGAAGTAAGGAATAGATACTAATCAATCCCTTGGAAATAAAAATTTTATGTGATAACCTCGGGATCATTTTCTATACAATAGTGATAGAATTAATATTTCAAAATCGGTCCATATTTAGCGGAAATATAGTGTAACATACATAAAAAAAAAACATACAGATAGATAGATAGAAGATAGAAAACTCTTTATTGTACCACACAACACAAAATACATAGAGAAGGAAAAGTTGACAACAATGAAGTACAAAGGGCGGCCTTATCGCTTTGAGCGATCTCTTCTTAAGAGTTACTTATAAGAAATAAAAACAATAATAGTTACACCTACAGTACGTACTATAATACCTACTTATCATAAACTTACATAAACATAAAAATAAGGTTATTCTAATTGTTACACGGATAATAAATAATGTTGATGAAGCAGTTTTTTAAAGATACAGCTGAATTGAGAACCTCCTCCTTTTTTGAAGTCGGTTAAAAAGGTTGTCGCTAAGCATGATGCACAGTTACGATGACGCTACTGTGCGCTGGTGCCATGCGACACCTAGAGGGCGCGGCAGTAGCAACTTTTTTAGGTATTTATTAGTTTATGGTTTTTTCTTTTAAGTTCGACTGTCTAGTTACGGGGCAATTTATTTATTATTTAAACGCTCCAAGCATTAAATAAAAAAAATGGTGGTGGCTGCACACAGCATCATCTAGTCCCACGCCTTGTCCTTGTTGAGACTGACCGCCGGACTTATTATAGTGCACAAATGTGCGCGCAAACACAGGTAGTGCACCTGAAATATCTATCGTAAATAATATATGTCTATCCCTCAGTCTCATAATCCGATGGAATGGCAGGGGGAGAGGTTGGGCGCAGGACCAACAGCTTTAACGTGCTTTCCGAGGCACGCGGGTGTAACTATAGATTTAGTAGAAAAAATATTCTAGGTCTATGGGTGTAACACCACCATTTTCCTAACTCAGGGCCGCTACCGCCCCCTACTGTGAAATTTTCTTGCTAGAAAAATCCCAATAACACAAATCTTGTCCCAACTCGGGAATTGCATCACCTTATTATCAGCAGTTGGACTCGCGATCGTTAGTCAAGTCACTAGTTTTTTTAGGGTTCCGTATCCAAAGGGTGAAAATCGGATCATATTACTAAGCCTCCGCTGTCTGTCCATCCGCCCTTCAGCGGGCATCTCATGAACCGTAAAAGGAATACAGTTGAAACTTTCACAGAACGTGTATTTATTTGCGAATTTATCAACAAAAAATTAAATAAATATTAAAATTAAAGGGGGCTCCCATACAAAAAAAATTGTTTATATTTTGGTATATGTGCTCTACTTTTTAACCGATTTAAAAAAAGGAGAAGAATCTCAATTCAACTGTATGTTTTTTTTGTATGTATGTTACGCGATATTTCCGCCGATTATACACCTATTTGAATATGTGAATAGTTGAAATTTTGTCAGGGTGTGTACAACTATTGCCACCATAACAAAAAATAATAAAAATAAAATAAATTTAATAGGTTTGCAACATCCATACCAAGTTGAGTATCACCGATGTTAATCAACGTTGTCGGATGCGGCCAGAGCTTAAATGACTATTTGCTTTTTCAAATTTAGAAAAACAAAATTTTTAAGCGTTCCTTTTACGAAACAGTTATGTATGGTACGGAACCCTGCGTGTGCGAGTCGACTCGCACTTAGCCTTAGGTTTATTTCGTTTTAAAACTAAACACTGAAAGTACTTGCGAGGTAATAGAGACTAAAAGTTGAGAGGATGATTGCAAGTTTAGCGTGGACACGATTTCAGCCACCTATCTAAATTGACCAAATATATCGGAAATCCCTGACGGTTACATTACAATACTTCAGACAGACTCTTGTATACCCGCTTAATTAAAGACGACTCTAGTTTGCGTCGGGCGTTACATTAAATTCATTTATTAAACCAGACAATATATTAGGTAATTTTATTGTAAGTGATCTAGCTGTCTTAAAATCTATGTTTAAATACAAGGAAAGCATAATATGTACATAAAAATTAAAAATGAAGGTTTAAGGACTTTTACTAGAGTGCCGATCAAGCTGGCTCAAGCGAGACTTTCTGCTTGATCAGGATCCGAATAAAGGCCATTACATTTCATTACAGGCAGGTCGTAGCGCTCTAAAATGATGCTGCGGGATGGTGTTGGAACTGCCTCGCACTCTGTTAAGCATAATCACAAATTAAAAGAGAAAACACTCACAGGTCCAAAAACATCGAACACCTTGCCCAGAGCTTTAGCGCCGTTTTCCAAAAAGAGGATGCTCTCCAAGTCCACCGCTGGGGTTCCTGGGGTTGCCTTCACTACGACTGCAATCGAGAAATAACAAATTAAGGGGCTTCCATGATCCATATCAGCGCCGCAACCAATTTTAATCGTATTATTATGTTAAACAAAGGAATTTTGAATAATCCTTTGGACCTAGTTTGTAATACCTTATCATAAGCTTTTTTTTTGCCTCTGTAATAATTTTATTTTGTTTAGCTTAGGAAGACATGTGAAGACCGAGTTTGGTGGCCAAAAAGTGCAACCTCGCATCTCTTCCTAAACTTCTACACAGCATCATATAGCTCCAGAGTAGAGTAGACAATAGCTTGTATAATGGGTAACGGTAAGAGATTACTGATCCTACTAATATTATAAATGTCAAAGTTTGTTTGTATGGATGTATGGATATTTGTTACTCTTTCACACAAAAACCACTGAACCGATTGGGCTGAAATTTGCTATGGGTATAGTTTGGGACCTAGAATAACATTAGGCTATTTTTTATCCCGATAAAACGCGGGCGAATGCGGGAGCAGCAGCTAGTAAGAGATAAAATACGTGAGTGAAACTATTAATTTTCAGCTACCATCGCCCTACTACATGGGAAATGCCTCCCTCCCTTTCTTCCATCTTGTCCTGTCACTAGATCCCATGATGGTCCAGTTAGTAGGACTTAAGAAACTAAAGTTTCTTAAGTCCTACTAACTGGACCATAAAGTTTCTTAAGTTTTATTGTAAAACGCTTAGTTTTAAGATAAAAATATTTTCGCATTCAGTTTTTTTGCTAGTGACTTGCGACCGCAGGTATGTCGCCCGAGTTGATTTTTTTGCTCGCGAGTGTAGTTAAATAAAAGCTTGTAAAAATGGCCTCTGCGATAGGACAATAAAAAGCAAACATCGGAAGTGGAACCGATATCGCGAAGAAAAGGTCGTATTGATTGTCTGCAGGCGAAGGTCAAGACCGACCGTCCTCTAACTAGAAGGCCGTTAACCCTCAAATGGCGCCTTCTGAATTTTTTGTGGAAACGGATACAGTTCAAAATTCTCTATCTTTCCGTCTAACAACCATTCCAAAATTCCAAATAGTTCCAGACATATAAAAACTTCGTTGGCAGTTAAGTTACAGAATTATGACTGCAACTTGAAAACCACTAATCCATAATTATATTGCTAATTAGTGGGTTAAAATACTTTAACTGCGAAAATATTATATAAACGACACACGACATTGGTATCATAGAAGCAAAGCACAGAAGCTCGAAAATAAATTTGGTTTTGAAAGCTTTCATTCATTATTTGATAGATTTCTCGTTCGTTTGCGAATTCAAGTTTAAACATTTTTTGCTACACATGTGAGATTATGCGTTGTTGAAGTTTGTGTTTTAGTTTTTAGTGATAACTTTGTTGTTACCTTGTTGGTTCCTGTTATTGTTAAAATGAATGATTGTTATCAGTTTTTGTTTAGTTTTCATTCATAAACGTCTTTGTTGACATAAAATATCTGGGATTCTAACACGGAGTATAAGAGTAAATAGAGATACACTGAACTACTGGAACAATTTGTGTCCCAATAGTTTTGTGAACAGTATTACTTATTTATTTATTGTTTTAAGGAAACAAATTAGAACAATATATATAATTTCGGCACAGGAATAATTAACACAGCACATATGTACATATGTATTGGATGTACAAATAATTAGTCATTAAATAACCCACCTCTGACCGTTCCCGGTGCAAAGGTGCCCATAATGGTGACTATTGGTGACCCGGAGCGGGAGTCACCTGTCACTTTATTAAGTTTACGGCCTAATTCTCCCACTAAACACTTCGCATCCACACTCCAACTACCCAAGGTCTCTACTGCTATAGGTGTAAAATTAAATGGTAAAGCTGATCCAAGGGAGCGCGCTTAAGCTTAAGTTTAAAGTAACAAAATCTACAGCCCTTAAATCTAGACAATTCAAACCTTAATAATCGAATTTACGGCAAATTAAAGATTTATATTTTATAAAAGAAACTTTCAAAATAACACTAAATAAAAATACAATTAATATAACCTTCAAAACAACAACTAATTATACATACCTAATTAGTTAAACACCTTAAAATAAAAGTCTGGGAATAAGCGATTTTTTCACCCAAATATCATCCAAAGTATTTGGTGAGATTAGAGTGTTTTCAAGAGTACCTAAAACACTACCTACCGGTATTTTGTTAAAGCGCAATATGATTGTGACACTAGCGCCACTTTGAATTTTTTCTTGTATTATCGTTATGGAAAATAATTACCAAAAGTTCTGACAGCCAATTGATACCCGGTATAAACTATTTTTCGATACCTCTGTGAGCCGCGAGGACTTAAGAATGATGGTCGGTATCATCATAGGTCACTGCGAACTGAACCATCATCTTTTTAAGACTGGAGCCACAGACAGCAGTCTATGTCGTGGCTGCTTCCAAGAAGAAGAAACTGTGGAACACGTTGTTGTACACTGTACGGCCACAGAGGAGGCCAGACACAAGACTGGACTGAAGAGTCTCATTGAGACCCAAACCACATCCACACCCACAGAGAAGCTGAAACGAAGCTGTCAAACACCAAAAGTCCTGCTCCGGTACTTCAAGGAGTTGGGCTGGTTAGGGCCTGTCTAGGCAGGGGGATAATGCACAATACGCTCCTATGCGAGATGTCAGTGTAGATCTCAGTTCCCCCACTAAGAATAAGAAACCTCTGTAAAGCAGAAAATGGTTTATTGCGTTTGGTGGCCACCAAAAAATAAATAGTGGCGCTAGTATCACATCACTATGCGCCTTAAGAGATTTTGCAAACCGCGGGATTCTTCACATGTTTTCCTTTACACACGTTTAGGTATAAAGGTTGTCGCAGATCCGGACCGCACCATTTGCCGCACAGCTCATACCTAAATGTGCATTCAAATATGGGTTTTAACTCGTTATATTTAAGTACATGCATTTTATATTGAGGGAATCAGTTAACAGCTCGCGGGCCACTCACTTGAAGTTTGCGGTAAGCTATTTTTAACCTACTTGAAAAAAGGAGGATATTCTTGTTTTTTATGTGCTATTTCCGCCAATTATGGACCGATTTTGAAAATAATTTCACTATTGTATAGAAAATGATCCCGAAGTGGTCCCATAAAATTGTATCCCCAGGGGATTAGTATTTATCCCGCAAAACTTAAAAACAGTGTGAAAGTAAGGGATTCGAAGTCGATTATTAGGTTTTTGAAAACAATCAAACTATCACAATGACTTTTAACAATCATTTTCCACGGCAACGGGCGTAAACAGAAGTAGGTTCAGGAATTAGAAGTTATCGTTTTTTAAAACACGCCAAATTATGTCACTGTAAAATTTATATAATGAAACCCATATTTGAATGCTTATTGTTGTGCTGTGCTGTAGCGGTGCTACATAGGCGAAGTTCTTAAGTCTACGAAGACAATAAACAGACATTTATTTTGCACGCCGAAGGTTATATTGATTCGCAGCGAAGAAGGTCAAACAGACGAGACGTCCCAAGGGCATGTGAATGCAAATAAGTATTTTTTGCGTAAAACCATTTGACTGGGAAATCAATAGGCGTATTGCAGCGTATTGTTTTCAATTCGACTGAACTACTAACGCGATTGACTGCGGCCTGCTCGAGTCTGCCTCTCTAAAACCCCACTCGTGTGAAGCCTCACACGAGTTTTACGGGATAAAAAGTAGCCTATGTTATTCCCGGTCTAGAACTAAATCTATACTCAGATTTAAAATCCAAGATATTTTATGTCAACCAGGACATTTATGAATGAAAACTGATAATAGTAACAGAAAACAACAGGGTTACAGCAAAGTTATCACTAAAAACTAAAACACAAACTTCAACAACGCGTTTTATCACGTAGTAGGGAGGAGAGAAGTAACAAATATACAACCATCCATACTACGCATTTTTAATACATATTAGTGATAGTGTGACGCGTTACGTTTAGTGGGCGTACTGCAAACATCGATTAGATGATCGCAAGTTTGATACTTCGAGTCCGAACTTTGTTTGCCAAATTGTTAGTTTCCTACAAAATATAATAAAGTTGTTGCAAAACAAACATGGAATACGATTAAAATGACTTTACAAAAAGTTTCTTAGAAGACAATTGCTACGAAGTTGTATTTGGCTCTGAATTTTTTGTTTATGTACCTAGTATATAAATGCGTAAGTGTGTTTATTTGTCCTTCCTTCACGCCCACCTAAGTAAGCTACCAATCGACTTGATTTTTGGAATAGAGTTAGGTAGTTAAAAGGATGGAGAGTAACATAGGCTACTTTTTGTCCTGAAAAACATCAAATTCCCATGGGAGATTAGGGGGAAAAAATACGTTTTTATCTCCCTTGAAATGTGAAAATGGAATTTAACGCGGGTGAAACCGCGGAGAACAGCTAGTACTTTATAAATTCGAAAGTAACTCTGTCTGTCTGTTACCCGTTCATGGCTAAACAGATGATACGTTAGTAAATGGTATCCCGGGGCAGGACATAGGGTTCTTAATAAGTGCGGGCGAAGCCGCGGGCAACAGCTAGTTTTTATTAACTTTTGTTTTCTAATTTTCTTCTAATCTATCTATAACCATAGACAAACAAAATTCTAGAGAGTACTAGTAGAGGTAATTAGTCTATGCTATAACTTACCATACCAACCAGTAGTGCAAGAAATTATGAAGAATAATAATAAGAAAATATTTATTGTAAAATTGTGTAAAACATCCATAGGAAAGGTCTTCTATCATCTTATATTAGTAACAAACTATTTTATTCATTTTGGACATACAATATTTGAACAAGACAATAATAGAAATTGTACAGTTAGGTATATATACCTACAGTGAATATAAATATAAATAAATAAATAATGCTGGACAATATATATCTCTTAACTTTTAACTATACCAAAAATAAGTGCATTGTGAATCATGGCAAAGGTCAAGGCCTATAGAATAGATACATGAGATATTATGATGTAACGAAAACTCAGTTAAATGATAAGGTAACAGTTTTTGGAACTGCAGGTGAAAGGTTATCTTTTCTGTGTGCATATTTCTTTCAAAGGAATTTCCCTTTATTATGGTTAAAGATATTTATTTCTCAAAGAACATTGTTCACTTAAAGAGAAAAGTTTTTACATTTGTGATGAGATTATAGCAGTAAAAATATTAAATATATAACTCTAATTAATTACATAGTTTAATTTAACATTCCTTAAAAAGTTGTCATGGTTTTTTGTAACACATATTACCTTAACTTTTTCTTGAAAACAAGAACACTTGTGGATTCTTTATTAACATTAATAGGTCAAACATACAATGCTGCTACAAGAATCGAGTTCTTTGTAAAAAGGGGGAGGATATCAAGTTGTGTTTAAAGGAGCTTATAGCTTGGCCTGTGTTTTTCTGGGATGAAAAGTAGGCTAAGTGATATTTCAGGTTTATTTTTTTAGGTAATGTGCAAAATCGCAGGCGGATCCATTTTTTGCATGAAAAGTAACAAATATACATACAAACTTTCGCATTTATAGTAATAGTGCGACGATTATCGGAATCACTACGTATTATATAGCAAAGTCCTCCGCCGCGTCTGTCTGTCTGTTCGCGATAAACTCAAAAACTAGTGAACCTATTTTCATGCGGTTTTCACCAATCCATAGAGTGATGCATGTGAAAGGTTTAAGTATACAATTGTTCAAGGTTTTGTATAAATTGGTTGAAATATAACGACAATTGTAGAAAGTATCGGAAAAAGTCAAACCGCCTGGCAGCATTCGTCGAAAACGCTGTCTAATGCCCTTTGAGATTAACAAAACAATCCAGGTTGCTAGTTTTCAATAAAGAGTACTTTTTTTTACTTTTTGTATGAATATTTTAGCTGTTTTTAACATGAATCAAAATGGTTTGTGAAGCGTTAAGGGACATTCAGACTACGCTTCTACAGATTAATGAAATATTAAAACATTTTGATATGAAATTCAGCCTCACCTAATTGTTCCACAATGCTGTAAACAACCCCAATCTTCAAGGTCTCCTTGGCAGGCAGGCTGATGGCAAGATCTTCGATCGGCGGCAGGTCTTCAAGACCTATCTCTCCGTTGACTTTAGGCGCTTCTGGCTTTGCAGGTTTGTTCCCTGTACCTTCATCTCTGAAAATTTAATATTGGGAGTGTTATTTTATAATTTACCGGTTAGTATCCGACACGGCACATCAGAATTGCCATACAGCAGCACAATGCGGCCAGTATCTTGGGGATGCTTCTGACTGGTATTTATATGGATCAGTTGAGCTACCTCTAGAGTGTTTGAAACAGCCTGAAGTTGGCTCAACTATTTCAATTTTTAATCCTAGCTCTTATTTGTTTCTTTTTTTACTGTAAGTAATTTTCTTTGTTAATTATTTTCCTATCCACAGCTATTTTTATAGTTTTGTAACTTGAATAACTATTAATGTGTTTCTAATTTATAAGGTTCTGAAGGGGTTCCGCTCAAATTTTGTTTGTCCATTGTATTGGAATTTTTTAGCTTTTCCATTAAAGAAAAGTTTTTCCTAGGTTAGACAATCTAACATTAAATCTTTCATGTACCAAGGCAAGGCATGTAGCAAGGGACTAGAATTTATAAGTAATAAATAAATAATGCAGGACAATCTACAAAGCATCATCTAGCCCCCAAGCTATGCAGAATGTAGAATAATCTATAATACTATGGAAAATTCTCGATTCTACTATTATTTATAGATACACTACTTATTTACAATTGACATTACATTGTACTGGTTTTTTTAATCAGTTATACCTTTATCAGCTTAATTGTGCTTTAAATATTTAATAAATGCTAACCTATCAGTAAAATATTTTACCTTTTTTTAACCACTGGAGGCCTAGGTCAAGCATGAAAATGAAAGAATATTTTAATCAAGATTAAAGATTTAAATGTATTTATCAATATGAAAGCTTTATTAGTCCACATACAACATATGTATAACATAATAAATAATAATAAAATATTTTACCTTGTTTTAACCTCTGGAGGCCTAAAGTTAAGCATGAAAATGTAAGAATATTTAATTTTGTTGATAAGCATCAAGACAAAACTGTATGTAACAATATGAAAGCTTTAGTACCTAGTTGGTTTTAACATAGAATTAAGAATACAACATAAATAACACACTACTTTAATATGAAAAACATTAACACTATTACGGCATAATGTTCACCTATGTACAACTTTTGTGCAATAAACTGAAATTTATTCAAAAATTACCTTGTCTCTACCGGGATACTGAAAGCATGAAAATTTAAAAAATCAGCATTGAATTACACATACATATAATAGCTTAACAATATCAGTGTAAGAATTTTTAAAAATGAGCAAACTACCGTGAATTTTGCATCAAAATGTTAAGTTTTATTGCAAACCGACAGAGCTTTTGAACGCTGCAATGATTTGGTAAGTAAGAGAACTCACCCACTAGACTGCACTTCCTCTACATCCTTCACAGAATCCACATCACTATCCGTGTCACTGGAGGAGGCGGATTCATCAGAGTCACTCACATCCTCTCTGTACACCGCCTCCTCGTAACCATTCTCACTCTGCGGGTCGATGATCATATGCCGCACACTGTTCTCATCATCGTCTTCATCATCATCCGCATCCCCCAGAGGACCATGGGCACAAGCATTGATAATATTATTCTTCAGCACCATTTCACTAAGTTCTGAACCGTCAGAATCAGCGTTGTTCGACACATCGGCATCGGATTCGCTGTCTGAGGCACCATATTCCGCTATCAAACTCAACGACACGTTTTTGTTATTGGTGTCTTGGTAGGCCATTGTGATCGCGACCACGCGCGATTAGTGTGCTACCTACTATTGAACTCAATTTTCGCTAATTGCTATACAGCTGCCAGCACGTTGACAGAGAGAGTTGTAAAGACTCAAGTTTTTAACTTAAAGAATGTTTGTTATTATGAACACCGTATGGAGGCACGATTATTATTTAGAAACATGTTCTGCAGATACTTTTGAGCAAACTTGTGTTCTACAAAATTGTTTTTTCACATATGGATGAGTGATGCTATTTCACCGATAAATAAGCACAAACGGAAGTGTCAATGTTAAAGTGAGCAAGATATTTCACCGAATTTGATCTTGGACTGATTTGCGCTTGGACATGGTTTGGACGAACTAAATCACCCAGGAGTTCGCATCAACTTCGTGCGCCCCTATGCGCACGAAGTTGATGCGCACTCCTGCTACAAAATCAACGCTAATCATGCGTTTCCACGGCGCAGGTCTACCATGTATGTGGCTTCCACAGAAATGTATGCTAGTATCATGTCTGTGTGCACTTCGGACACAAAGGAGATGTTTAAGAGTTTTTTAAGGAATACATACTGACTTGTCATAGAGGTTAAGTAGCGGCATAATCATGAGATAGTACATGACAAAAGCATCATAAATTCATTGAAATCATACATCGATTGGAATAATAGCAGCCACTGCTATAATTTTATAGCCCGGCCACACGCTCCAAGTAATGCAGGCATGCCTGCTTAAACCTGTTTGCGCAGGTAAGAAGGAGCGTAAGGACGGGTCGACGGTAGCTCGCACAAGCCAAGAAGCTTGTGCAAACCTAAGATAATAATTATAATGACTACACTACATTAGAGTGCAAACGTTGACATGCGTGACATCGAATGCTTTTTAGTGTTTACTTCAGCGTGTGGCTGGTCAATCAAGCTGCGCTTCAGCAAAATTATTAATTATGGTTTTCACTAGCTGACCCGACGGACGTTATCCTTTCATTCCAGTCAAACAACTCACAGTTATTTCATATGTGCTTAGCAAAGAGGTTATAACACTGTGGCTAAGGTTTCATTAAAAAAGTTCATAATAAAGGTAGTCGTTAAATTGTTTTAAATTTTCCCTGCGCTATTTTCTCATTTTGGTCTATCGTAAGAACCTTCTACGAAGTATTAGAAAACATAAAAAAAAGGAAATTAGAAACATTTAAAAAAAATATATGAATGAAATGGGAAAGCCGTTCTCAAGTTATAGCCGAATCAATAGGGGTTCATTCTTTGAAAATATAGATGATAAGTTCGGATATACAATGTATGTATGTATGTTTAAATTTTTGACGTTTTTTACCGACACACGACACAGTTGTTTGTTCTTTTGGTTTGCATTTGCACAGTCCAGTTTGCACATGTGGCCTATGCGACTGTGTGGTGAATCGTCTATTAGTACTCCTAGAAAAAAAATTCTAGGTCTATGGTCCTAACTGAACCGCGCAAACAAGTTGGAGTGTGTGGCTGGGCTTTAGTCCTTTGAAGAGAGGATAGCTCTGCCTCTACAGATGTAAAGGTACTATAATAGGCATGTTGCCTCGCTAGGTGAAACACGAGTGAATAGGCTAATCAAAGAGAATACAATACTGACGAGGAAGAGACGGGACATCCATAGAGCAAAATGAGTCTACTAAACGTCATTGTCTTTGACTTAGTTCTCCGAAAAACAAACCTAGCAACCAAGCAATAGGTCTATAATTCTGAGCGTGCGACGTCCTGTTGTTACATAAAGATTTGTAAGATCTTTATGTAACAAACAAACAAGTTCTAGACCTAAATATCACAAAATTACAATCTAACATACACTTCTCTACATATTATAAAACAAATTACTTACTGAACGGATTTTCATGCGGCTTTCTCCAATCGATAGAGTAATTTATGAGGAAGGTTTTATGTATATAATTTGTCCAGGTTTTGTGTAAATTGGCTGAAATATAACGATAATTGTTTGAAGTATCGGATCAAGCCCCCTGGGAGCTTTCATTGAAAACGATGCCTAATCCCGTTTGAGATCTAACAAAACAATTCAAGGTGGGATATGCCTCTTTTATACCCGTGCGAAGCCGGGGCGGGTTGCTAGTTACGCAAATAAATTGCAAAATATAGATAGACCAACTGTGTCGCCGCCTGTTCCGTTGAATCGTGAAGTAAGAGTGCTGGCTGCGCTCGGTTGGGACTTTACGACGTCACACGTATCCTCGTAGGTACATTGCTTTTACCGGCAGGAACGGCGTTATGTTTATTACTTAATATCTTCGCAAGTAATGGTCCGATTTGGATAATTCAAAAAGATATATAATTCTTATGCCATAACGAATAACCTGAATACTAGTTCTATTGATTTTGCTAAAACTTTACTGATCTTCATTCACGTATGGGTCAATATGCGAATTAGAGATTTGTCAAATCGACCCATTTTGACCTCTAGTGCCGAAGTCATTGTACTTTGGGATCGATGACCCGAACAATAGTTGCCCCTTTAGACGCCCCCTCGACGATTCAGCAAGAAAAAGCAGATGTTAAACATACATTAAAAAGGTTGGGGAAAATTTCTAAGTCCTGCGTCCCGTAACTCCACTTCAACCTCGAACCCGCTACTATCTGTAGCGCAGGTGGAACTTCGTCATTTAGATCGTCATTGGGCTTTAATTACCTATCACAGGATTATAATAACAAAATGCTTAGAATAGAATATGCATCAATATCGATATCGATGTTTATCGTCGCACTACACTATTGTTGAGCCGGGCCTATTGGTGAAATTCAAGAATTCTTGATATTTTGGCATAAATAGATATAATGGTCTGTTAATAAAATTGATGTTCTTCTTACCGCACTTCATCCAGCGGAAAACTGGCCACAAAAAAACGTTTTTGGCCATCTTTCTTAGCAGTTCGTAAACCATAAATTTCACAGTTTCTTCGTAAATTCTCAATGATACACAAGTTTCTATAACGCAGTAGGTATTTAGTTTATATAAGTACTCTTGTGAAACTGAACTGTAGTACATAGTAGTATTTTCTAAATATGTATTCACATAAAACCGCCAATTTTTTGAGATCTTTTTCCTCAAATTTATTGACAAGTGACTGAATGAAGAGTGAGTGAGTGTGAATGGAAGAGTGGCAAATGACCGACTGAAGAGTGAGTGAGTGTGAATGGAAGAGTGAATAGGAACTGACGTCATTGAAAGACATTGACATTCACTTACATTTGACATTCGCCATTAGAAAGTACCCCAATTCCATACAAATTTTTTTATATTCCTGCTTGCGACCGACTGAGGCTAATGTAGGCTAAGCTATTCTTTATTATTCCTGTAAGGAAATCGTAGAGGGCAGCGGGCTTTAAAGCTTGTGGGGAGCTATTTTGACACTGTAAAATGTATCCTAAGATAGTTAACGAGTTTAAGTAGGTATTTAATTGAATGCATATTTTGTGCTGTGCGGTAGCAGTATTGGATTAATGTGCGCAGAACTAAAGAATTAGCAGTCTGCACTGGGAGGAACCATTTCAATTTCCTCACCATTTGGCTAGAATAACATAATTACATAAAAATACAAAGTTGCACGTAACAAATTTTATTTTATCATAAAATATAAAATTTAACATTAGCAGTTGCTAGATTATAATTACAGCTTTTGATTTTGTTAGTGCATGTTTACCTGAGAGTTCACGTCTGTACATATTCTTACATTTTCGTTTGATCCATTACGGTTTGCTCGAGATTGGAGATGCGGTTACTACCTACCAAATGTTGCTAAAATTATATAAAATTATATCATCATTTAGTCTAAAACAAAGTCGCTTCCCGCTGTCTGTCCCTACATATGCTTAGATCTTTAAAACGATGCAACGGATTTTGATGCGGTTTTTTTATAGATAGAGTGATTTAAGAGGAAGGTTTATATGTATAATTTAGTATTTGCATTGCACCCGTGCGAAGCCGGGGCGGGTCGCTAGTTGTTTATAAAGGTACAGCTGGCAGCAACTTTCCTTCGCACTTTCCGAACCCAATCCGAACGCCTTGCTCATTAGTGCAGTATCCGCGTAATACGACAGTGTCGCCATCTTGCAGGAACTTCCGCTCTTCGCCGGATATCAGGCGGAGTGACTTCGTGCCTTTCCAGGATAGCTCGAGCATGCTTCCGTAGGAGTCTGGCAACTGGAAACAGAAAAAAAATTGCCATCACATTTTTATTATACAGAAGAGAGGAAGTTAGGTAATTAAAATATTTTTTTACGGCGTAACGTGCGTGTTTTTCTCTACGTTTGAAATTTGAATGTTCATCATGCTCTCTTTATTATTCGACTTGAAAAATAGTAATATACTAATCTTCAAAGTCGAATGACAACTACTAATTAGTAATTACTAATGCCTCTACGAATCGGGTCATTCATGGCTCCGAGTCGATTTTGTTAGTCGAACGATCATAATCCAACCAATCCACGTCGAATAACGAATGAAATGAAGGCCGACTCGGGCAATCGAACGAATGGAACGACGCGTGATTACTAACCCAATTAGTTACTAATTTGCTCTAGTCAGTCGAATTGTTCGAATGATTTGTCAAGTCGAATAATTCGAATGAAATCATTCACAGTCGCAAATGTTTGAGCGTGTAGCCGGGCTATTACGTCAAAACTACTGAACTGACTGAGCTTCAATTTTACATAGAGGTAGTGCTAGGCCTAGATTAGTTTAATACTTATAGGCTATTTGTAACATAAAAGAACGCAGGCGTAGCCGCGGGCTGAAGCTAGTAATAGTAGATAAGTCAGTCTGATAATCAATCTTTCTCTAGTCGGAATAAGTAAGCCACCAGACGGCTTACATATTCCGAGTAGAGAAATATTGATTATCAGACTGCAACCAGTCAGCAATTACTGGGTGAATCGACGTTTGTCAAAGGAACACAAATTCTTAGTACCGTGTCACTTTGTCAAAAAGTAATGTGAAAAAAGTGTTATTTTGTTATGCAAATCAATGTAAAGGTTGTTAATGTAAAGATCAAGGCACAGAGAAAGCTAATCGAAGCGAATATTTGTAATTCAAGCGCTTTTGTTCGATATTTCGAACAAAAGCGCTTGAACGCTTATTAGCGTTTCTTTTTACATTAATACAAAAGTGTGCTTTAAGTTTAGATATAGGGGTAAACATAAAAAATTGCAGTTAACTGAAATTTTGGATATTTACTAATTGGTCATTTAGAATCAAAATTTGAGTTGTACCGTTTGTTATTTGGAAAAAAATATGAAATTCCCTACCATTCACATATTACCATACTTATCTCTAAACATGTGATTTCGGAAATGTTCCGGTAATGAATCCGACGATATGCTATTAAAATTAGCTTCGATTCGCTTCACTGTGTGCTTTGTACAAGCAATTGTCAAAAACAAACATGATTCATACTCACTTCTCCACTAATAGTCCCTGAACCCAGTAGATCGCCCGGATTGATGTTACACCCTGTGATGGTCTGCTGAGCGAGTTGCTGCTTTACCGTCCAGTACATAAACTTGTAATTTGAACGGCTGATCGTCGACGCGACTTGGGATTTCTCAGCTGAAAGAAATGGACGCATTATATGATAACATTTAACGAGAAATCTTCTTTATAAATAAAAATGATTATGCAACTCATCGATGGATGTACGGATGTGTGGATGTATGGATTCACAAACTTTCGACATTTATAATATTAGTAGGATTTAACTTAGTATCTTCTTTTTATTTTCATAATAGTTAAGTGGTGTAAGTTTAGTAGGGGTAACTTAATGATCTACTAGATATTGATAGGTAATCTTGTCTATTATGCATACCCAGTCTTTATACTAATACTAGCTGACCCGCCAAACGTTGTTTTGCCTTCAACCCTTATCACTTAGGGGTATGGAAAATAGATAGTAGCCGATTCTCAGACCTACTGAATACGCATATAAAATTTGGTAAAAATCGGTAAAGCCGTTTCGGAGGAGTACGGTAACTAACATTGTGACATGGAAATTTTATATATAAGATTTACTTTATTGTTTTGTTTCTGAAAATTTATACTGTTTAATTGATGTGTTGTGTCTATATCTTACCTGTATATTGGCTAATTTGGTGACGTCGTTCTTATTTTTCAAAATTATAATAATGTAAATCCTTCTATTGTCTGTTAGTGACATGTATAAGATAAGTTTATGTATATTTTAAGAGCTGTGGATTTTTTTAATAAAAAAAAAATCCTTACTTTTCAAGTCCACCTCCAGTTTAATATCAAAGTTGAAATGATCGTCATGCTGTAGGTACGGGAACGGTGGCGGGTCTTGCGGGTAGTTGTCAGTGACGTACGGACGTAGGGCTTCGATCGTTACTACCCAGGGAGAGATTGTGGTGCCGAGGTTCTTAGCGGTGAACGGGCCGAGGGGAATGTACTCCCATTTCTGGATGTCGCGGGCTGGAAGGTGAAAATAAATAAATACTAATTCTTAAGTCTTTATTGCAAAATAAAAATATATTACAAGAAAAACATTTAAAAAGAAAATATATGGCAAAGGCGAGCTTAACCCTAAAAGAGTTCTCTTCCAGCAAACCTTATTGGGAGAGAGATATAAAGTTATAAAGGTGGGTTTATGTGCATGAGTACAGGACAAAAGATTTAGTTTTAACCTTCTTACCTAATATACTACTAAATTTTATAACACAATATATAAAATACTAATAAAAAATAAATTGGATAATTCACAAACCACAATCTAGCCCCTAAACAGAGCTTGTGTTATAGATACTAGATGACTGATATATTTAATAGAATACTTTACATAGTTTTTTTTTAATTATACATAGAAAATACCCAGAACAACCGGAACAAATATTTGCAGATAGTACAAACATTTGTCCTAAGGCTGGAATCGTACACGCAACAACCTGCGTCGCAGGCGGACCTTTGCCCGCCGCGCCACATCGGTCGTCAAGTCGGTTTATAAATACAAGCATACATGTTATGAATTGGTCGATAGTAGGAAATGTAACATTCTTAAAAAAAAGGACACATCGTGAAAATGCTCATCAAAGTGAACTTGCACCCCTGCCTTTTAGTCGTTTTATAGTTTAACCCCCCTAGCACGGGATTGTTATCTAGGATAGAATAGAGAAAAAATACGTCACTCTGTCATAGAATGCGTAAGTTATTTGAAATGCATTCCTTCAAATTCAATTAAGTACGCAATGTATGGCAATGCGATGTCATTATTGTCTATTCTAGAAAACAATCCCCGTGGTAGTGAGGCAGTTTGGTAAGTATCATAGAAGGGCGCCTTGCGTTTTTGTCTGGGTAAGCAGTACATTTTATAGGCTAGATTGTTGAATATGATAAGGCCTTGGAACCAGTTTAAACTAAAGCACACACAGCTATTTAATATATCTCAGACTTTAGTATATAATGTGCGTGTGGTGAGTAGTTTCTCTCAGTATATTTCGCGGCGACCAATGGCGTCACTTGAAAATGTTGCCAACTCACCGCTCCAATCGTTCATCAGCACGAACCCAAAGATCCTATCCTCAGCGTCCTTAGCAGTGACTCTCTCGCCGAGCTTCGTAGGCGGACCGCCGACAAACGCGCCCATTTCTAACTCGAAGTCCATTAGGCGACAGGGACCGAAGAAGGGGGCAGCACCTAGGTGAATAAAATACACTGTATAGAATGGACAATAATAAATGGCGACTAGAAAAATGCCTATGTAGCCTAACTAAAGCACCGTGTGATAAAAGCGTTATCATCGTATCATATGGCGACCGATGTGGCGCGGTGGGCGAAGGTCCGCCTGCGACGCAGGAGGTTGCGGGTTCGATTCGCGCCTCGGGACAAATGTTTGTATAAATATTTGTTCAGGGTGTTCTGGTCGTTTTTCTATGTATAATAAAAAATATCTATCTATGTAATATCTTGTATTATGTATATCAGTTATCTAGTACCCAATATATATATATGTTAAATTACAATACAATTTCTTTATTGTATAATAATATAAATCATTTGGTTCGAAAAACGAGATTAACTGAAAAGTATTCCGGGATTTTTGAAAATGGGCAAGTAATTTCATAGATTTCGATATTCTTTCTGAATTTCAACTTTGCCACCTCCATCTTTACCGCTCTAAATCTAATCGACGGTAGATGGAACCAAGTGCAATTCATAAAAATAGCCCAGAGGCGTTTCAGGGTTAAAAAAGCCGCCAAGCTATTGCACTTACAATTATTTCCACCTGCCCCCAGTTACCATATGGCACACGGTCTGCCGAACGCCTGTAAATTACAGATCAAAACGAAAAGATACTGACAAAAAATGTAAGTAAACTATGTCATTTTAATTATCTGGTGGCCATCTTGTCTCTTATGAATACTCAATCTTTGTTTTGATTCCATACAATACCTACTCTATTGTTTTGTTTCTAAAAATGTATACCGTTTAATTGATGTATTGTGTCTATATCTTACCTATACATATACTGGCAATATTGGTGATGTCGTTCTTACTTTTCAAAATTAGAATAATGGTAATCCTTCTATTAGCTGTTATGTATACTTATACTCTAAGCCGTGGGGTCGCGGCGTACGAATATCGACCCCTCCAACTCAACCCGTGGATGTCGTAAAAGCCGACTAAGAGAACCTACCAGAGGAAGGGCAGCAGCTTCCTTCTGATTATTTTTAAACACCAACACTGCGATCACCAATCCGCCTGCCAAGCGTGGTGATTATAGCAAATCCCCCCTACATGGGAGACCATCCACTCGATGGACTGACGACATCGTAGCGGTCGCAGGGAGTCGATGGATGGAGGCGGCTCAGGACCGCTATTTGTGGCGTCGTACGGGGGAGGCCTATGTCCAGCAGTGGACGTGTATGGGCTGATGATGATGATACTTATACTTTAAACTTTTTATGACTGATATGTATACTATAACTTTTTTTTTAAAGTTTATGTATACTTAAGAGCTGTGGATTTTGTTAATAAACCGTGTATAGAATGGGATACAGAGGGCCAAAGCTAAAACGCTACATAGATATAAGTCACCCTTATTTTAAATGAAATTTACCTTCAACTGGTAGAGTCTGTCCTAGCGGCCTGGTGATGGGTGTGCCAGACACGACTATAGAACTAGACCTGCCGTGGTAACCAACCGGGATGTACTTCCTGAAATCAAGTTGGGTATGCTTAAACTTAGCTTCGTCTGGCGCCCATTTGGCAGGGTAAGGTCGCCGAGGTGGTCGCGGCACATCATGTGTTTCTGGTGCATCGTGAAGGGGGGTGCTCCACACCCCCCAGTGAGGGGCCCAATATCGGGCAGCCGGGGTAAATACGCGGAAGAGAAAACGTTCCCGTGTTCCCACCACAAGTGGCAGAAGCGAAACACCCTGAAGGTTTCAGTGGGTTAAAGTTCCACTTAATCGTACTGTCTCGCCGTGACAGTACGATATGCGTGAGCATTTCCCTCAAAATAATAAAAAAAGGCTTAAACTTAGATGGCCGTAAACCAAACATCTATTTTATCAAATCAGCCCCATGGATCCCGTATCTTTTGACGTTCGCTCGATGTACACATTACTTTTGGTTTCACTTGAGACAAGGGTTTCCTTCTACTTTTGTTAAACAAAATTTGTTACACATCATAATATGCGTTTGATAAAAAAGGCGTTAAATTAGAGATCACTAAAAATACGGTTTATGGATATTTAACCATTTATATTTAATTCCTTACCAATTCTCAAGCAGTGCATTCTCTTTCCCTCTAAACATGATGCCGACGTTCGTGGCATGGTGGATGGACGAGTAAAAGTCTGTATAGTCTCCGATTGTAGCTGGAAGGTGCATCTGAGCATCGCTCTGTTTTACGAACGCTCTGAAATGGCATTTAAACTTTGTAAACTGAAGTAGGTATCTTAAATTTGTCTTCGTAAGTCTAAATAAAGATGCGCGACTGCGGATGATCTGACTAGTCGAATGATCTACAACTACTAATTTCCTCATTCGACTTGAATATACTAATCTTCAAAGTCGAATGACAACTACTAATTATTAATTACTAATACCTCTACGAATTGATCACTCATGGCTCCGATTCGACTTTGTTAGTCGACCGATGGTTTTAGTGATTGGAATAAATGAATTATTCGTCGGTCCTGCGGGGATTGAACGGATTAGTAACATTTTTTTAACGAATCGAAACCGACTCAGGCGGTCGAACGAACGACTGGCGACTACTAACCAAATTAGTTACTAATTTGCTCTAGTTATTAGAACCGTTCGAATGATTTGTCAAGTCGAATAACTCGAATGAAATTATTCACAGTCGCGCATCTTTATCTATACTCCAACTCATTTACATATGTTTATTATTACTCTATAATTGTCATTTTAACTGAGGAGCTTAGCTCTACCTAGACAGATTTCATGTTTAGATATCTAGTTGTCTTCTAGTTGCATGTCCTTTTATTTTTATGTATAAACCTTAACTGTGGATAGCGCAGTGGTCTACATTAATAATATCATTAAACTTTATATTATTTAAAGTATTTATACAGATGCAATAATATATAAAAAATAAATAAATAATTTTTGGTGGATTTTGAACATTCAAACTTTGCTAGAGGATTAAGAAGACTGAAACTTTAGTTTTGCGAGTTATTTTTCTGAATTATGATAGATTCGTGATGTCACAGAAACAATTTAAAGCTCTTTGGCGTTATTCCTCCTATTTATAAAACTTTTTTGTTCATTTATGGAAAGCATAGCCAGCCACCCAAAATAAGCAGGAGTTACCAAGACAAGAGGGTATAGATTGTAGATAATGCTAAGACACATTATCAAATACCGTTCAAAGAACTATATTTAAATCGCCTTCTGTGACATCACGAATCTAAGAGTTCAGAGTAAGAACTGGATCAAAAGGTTGCCTGCCATATTACTTAAAACATTGATGTTATACCTAACCTCTATACTCACTTTTGTCTGAGATTGCTGTCATTTTGTAGCGTGGGGTTAGCGACATCCAAGATATTCTGAATGGTTGCTCTAGCTTCAATCCAATGCGGCTTCGTGAGACCCATAAAGGAGTTCAGAGTTTCTGCCTGAAATAGATACATAATTGGGTATTTTGTTACATAAATGTAGGTATACATTTACGATTACTTCTCAAACACGGTTCTAGTAAAAATTAAAAGGGGATGGATGCTTTTATTGCTTTAAGGCCGCTTATTAATTATTAGATATTATGTTTATTTCTATTTTTACTCAGGAATAGGTCTTTTCGTTTGACCTCACATGATGGTAACCTAGTGACGATGTGGCCGACGATGTATCACGAAAGTCTACAAGACACCTAATCACGTTGTCTTTAAGGTTTTGAATCCGCCGACTATTAAACACATTTGTAACGCAGTAGTAGGAAACTCATCAACAAAGACTACCGGGTAAAACGGGGTGAATAGACACTCCAGGGTGAATAGAAAGGGACGAAATACTGGAGCACGACATAACCTGGCTTGCAGCAGTGGAACTATCATTAGTCCGTGACTGTTCACCTCCTGTGTCAGTGGATCTGACCTCTGCAGAAGGATGTTTTGCTCCAGTATTTCGTCCATTATTCACCGTGGAGTCTCACCCCGTTTTACGTAGTCTAAGATAAAATTTAGCCTTAATCTTTGTACTTCCTTGATTCTCAGCATTTCCTTCTGTATTTAAGAAACGAATAGAATTTTACTTTAATGCACCATCAATACTTGAAAAACATAAACAAGAACTGAATACTAACTAAATCTATATGTAATCTGTCGCATAATCGGCGGCCTTATCGCTAACAGCGATCTCTTCTAGGCAACGTTGTATTGTTTTTGTGTTTGTGTGGTATAATAAAGAGTTATCTATCCATCTATATCATAGATTTCAGAGTATAATATACATATACTTACAAGCTACCTACAGAAGTAGAAGTATACAGATGAAACTTTTATCACTTCACTTAAGTATAAAAAATACATTCTGTGAAACAGGAATTTGTATAATATTGTGCAATAAAGATATTTCCATAACCTGCCTTAAGCTTGACCAGAAATGCTGGTAAACAACTAATTAACATAACATCTCTGTATCTAGGTACTCGTCTGGCGACGGCGACCCATAATAAAATGCCATAGCATAGCAGTAACTGGACGGTTTGAAGTTAGTCAAAAACCGAGATGAAATATATGACCTACCCATTGAAGACTGACAAAAATTAAAGAATTGCATAATTTTCTTAAAACCTAACTTTACCTCCGTAGGTATTTCATAATAATATACACTAGATGTCGTTATATATAAATTAAAATATGACTCCACAGCACTCAAAACAGGAAAAAGGAAGCACCTTATGGGATTGTATACAGAAAGAAAACAGACAGACAGTCAAATCTTAAGTACACTAAAATTAAAACTTTATAAGAGTTGGCCATAAAATGATTAAGAATTTAAAAAACTAAAAGTTTAAATTTTAGTTTATATTTTGCCCAATGTAAGGTATAAGTTAACGTTGGACATTGTACGAGCCAATATGGCTCATACAGCAGTTTTTTTTTTAAATCATTTGTTTTGTTCATAAGGGTTTTGCCGAACATGACATGTCACCCCCGTATTTCTAAATTACAATATTGCTTATTATACTAAACAAAAAAACTACTTTATTAACAGGTGTCTTCTAGACCTTCGTGATATGTGCGGCTCAGATTATCTTCATCATCATCATCATATCAGCCCATACACGTCCACAGCTGGACATAGGCTTCTCCCATACGACGCCACAAATAGCGGTCCTGAGCCGCCTCCATCCATCGACTCCCTGCGACCGCTACAACGTCGTCGGTCCATCGAGTGGATGATCTCTCAGATTACCTTATTAACATTTTTTTTTGTTTTTTTTTTTATAAATTAATAGTATTTATAAAAAATACAATATAAAAATTAGTCATTAAATAACCCACCCCTGACCGTTCTCGGTGCAAACGTGCCCATAATGCTTGCAGCATTACCTCGCTGAATAGCGATGGCTATCCTTTGCACCAGGAAAGACCCGGAGCGGGAGTCACCTGTCACTTTATTAAGTTTACGGCCTAATTCTCCCACTAAACACTTCGCATCCACACTCCAACTACCCAAGGTCTCTACTGCTATAGGTGTAAAATGGTAAAGCTGCTCCAAGGCAGCGTACTTAAGCCTTTTTTTTGAGCAAGCGTCTTCAGCAGCGGCACAGAGAGCATGGTGCGACTCAGGTGACTGGCGGCGACAGTGCTGACGCAAGTTGCGTCCCAGATCAGGCACTTCCCATTTTTCCATGGCACCAGAGTCAGCCCATCTGGCCTCTTCCCGTCAGACCTGCTGAGACCTGGAGGCTCAAGCACGCAGGGGACATTCGCCGATATAAGGGCTCTACGAACTATGTCGTTCAGGGCATGGTGACGCGGAAACCTCCCAGTGCATCGACAACTCAGAGCATTTAAATTGTTAATAAATCTAAAGACTATAAACAGTGGTTTGGTGTTGCTATATTACCTACAAACTTAACTATAACTGGAGTGCCCTCAACGAGGAGATATTTTTACACATTTTTAATATTACCTTGGGAAACTGATTGGTGGTGTCCCGTTCCCTATAAGTTGATACGCGCCAGTAAATGGAGCAAGAGGGCCTCTTTTATCCCTTATAAAGGAGTGTCTGACGAAGGGTATGTTAGGTCACGTTAAAATATTTACATACCTTGAAAACATCCTGTTTGTCCTTTAGCAGTGGTCCTTCGAACAAATGTGAGACCACGTTCAAATCCAATATCACATTTCCTATAGCTACACCAATGTGTTTTTGTGCCTGAAAAAATAATTTAAAATGACAATAATTCCATTTATAGAAAAAAAAAATCTCTTAAACTGCATACAAATTATTTTTATTTATTTAAATATGACATCCAACATAAGATCGCAGAACTAAATAAATAAATAAATAATGCTGGACAATTCACACAGCATCATTTAGCCCCAAGCTAAGCAAAGCTTGTGTTATGGGTACTAGATAACTGATATACATAAACTACATAGATAGATATTTTTTATTATACATAGAAAACGACCAGAACATCCGGAACAAAATCTGCAGATCGTACAAATATTTGTCCCGACGCGGGAATCGAACCCGCAACCTCCTGCGTCGCAGGCGGACCGTCGCCCACCGCGCCACAGAGGTTATCAACAAGGTATTGTAACAATTATTTGAGTCTACATTGAGTATTATGCGGTTTCTATAGAATAAGTACCTAGAAGTCTCAGTATGCAAAATAATAACATAAACAACAATTATAATAATTTATACGTTACTTACCTAGCTACCTGCAGATCAAGCAGTTTGTTTGAAATAAAAATAAATTAACTAATTCAGTATGATTAAGCCACCTCGGGATTGTTTAAAATGCAACAATCTGCAGTAAGCCTGTTTCAATGGTCCTAATTTTGTTTCTATTATTTCTCTGTAATTTTCTTTGTTATTAAAGACATATTCAGTATCTACATTAGAATAAAATACCGACCGTTACCGACTAAAGTGACTTGCAACTGCATTTAACAACTTTATAAATTAACACTCAAAACTCAACATTCTGTGTTAACTCCTAAGATGCAAAACATAATAATATTACCTATGTAGTTTATATAACCATTTCGCTATACCGGCTCAACGACCGAGTACAATGTCAAAGAAAGTAAAACAGATAAACATCCACACTGAAAACTAAACCTAAACTCAACAAAGCAGAGTTTACTATCAAAAACCAATAAAATTACTCACATTATTAGGCGACGTGAACACTCCATATGGCAGGTTTTCTATAGGAAAATCTGTATCGGGGGAATATTCCACGAAAGATTTCATTCTGTTTAATTTCAATACGAGTGCGCCTTGGTCGGAAGCCGGATTGAGTCTGCTGATAATTTCTGTACTATAGGTACATACGTTTAGATAGTTTTATTATGTTGTTTGGTACGATGTAGCGGTTTTGTTGGACTTGTTTTGTTTGTTTACCGGTGCGTATTGCCTTGTTGGAGATTGGAATTATTTGTAGAGATTTATCAAATTAATCCAAATAGATTGTGAACCTATTCAATCATCAATTTTGTTTCAGAGGTTTCTTAAAGGTGATTCTGATTGACTGACATTTTGCAAAAAAAATTGTGTGCTTACGTAATCTAAATTAGGTACCTAACTATAATAATAAATTCATTGAATCTAAAGCAATAACATTCTAAGAACTTTCTGTGTTAACTTGTGCATTAGCATTGCCATACAGCGGGGCAATGTAGCCAGCAGCGTCTTGGGGACGCTTCCGTCCGACTGATATTGATATGGACCAGTTGAGCTATCTGTAGATTGTTTGCAACAGTCTGCAGTTAGCTCAATTGTTTCAATTGTAAATACTAGTTTAATCTTATATATAAAATTTCCATGTCACAATGTTACTTACCGTACTCCTCCGAAACGGCTTTACCGATTTTTACCAAATTATATATGCGTATTCAATAGGTCTGAGAATCGGCTACTATCTATTTTCCATACCCGTAAGTGATAAGGGTTGAAGGCAAAACAACGTTTGGCGGGTCAGCTAGTTTCTTTATCTTATTGCATTGTTATTTTCTTTGTCAAGAACCTTCTAATTCTTACTAAGGTACATTATATTTATAGGTATACCTACTAATCTGTAATTTTTCCTGCAATAAAGCTTTTTTTTTTATTTATCTTTCATTCTTTCAGTTCGTTTCTTTTCGAAGTCTTCACTATTAAAGCCATGCCATACAATATTATCTTTCCGTTTATAGATCCAACCGAGCGAGCCCTATTTTGTTGATGAAAAGTGAATCCATATTACCTATGCAAACAGTTTCTCGGCCGGCCGGTTCGGTTTCTCCTAGTGGGCGTGGCATGGCAAGGTCAAGTTCACAAAATACCTATTTAATTTTATATCCACGTCAACAATGACAACATAACACAGACACACAAAAAAAAATTAAGTATACCTAATTCGTTTTTTGTGTGGCTGTGTTATGGTTATGTTGTGCGCGGACAGCGTTGTTTTTTTTTTGAGGTTATGTTAAAATCCTAACGTGATGGGTTCAATCTGACATTGGAATCTGATTCGGCGACCCCATAAACATACAGTAAACGTAGTCAAGTTTTTTTTTTGTGGCTATGTAATCAACCTCAATAGACACCACAACCTTGCAGAGAAAAAAAAGTTGAATCTATACCTAGGTAGAGTGATCGCAAAACTTAATGAGCTCTTT
Source organism: Eupithecia insigniata (assembly GCA_947859395.1). Classification (NCBI taxonomy): domain Eukaryota; kingdom Metazoa; phylum Arthropoda; class Insecta; order Lepidoptera; family Geometridae; genus Eupithecia; species Eupithecia insigniata. The sequence goes on from OX402011.1 coordinate 11,732,678, forward strand.
GAACATAGGCACGGAAGCAATACTGCGCAAGTACAATAAAATAGAACAGTGATATTAACAACTAGCGACCCACCCGGGCTTCGGCTAGAAATCCTTTTTATACTTTTAATTGCTAACTATAAATGTATCCATCTAGAATGAAGAATGTTTACTAACAAAGCCACTGACAGTTCAATCAGCTGATGTAGGGGTGAAAAACATTTTTTTATTTAGGTTAGCTCTTGCCTGTTGCTTAGTTTGCGTATTTAGGATGTACATAATTTAGCTCTATTTGAGTTTTACCAAGATAGATAAAAGATTATAAAACCTATATAATATACTTAACTAAAATGCAACAAATTAGCCTAACCTACCAAACTACCCACATCTTGACCTTTGATGGGTTGGTGATATTTGATGTAAATAATTTAAGTGCCATAAACAAAGCACCCCTGGAAAATCAGCCTATTTTTATCATAACCTATCCTTATGAAATCATTGGAATTCTATTAGGCCTGCATCATTTCTTGGTGATAACCCTTAAAATCAGCTGATTTCTATTGGATACAAACATTCTTCATTCTGGATGGATACAGTATAGATTATAAATAAATTTGCTACAAAGTAATTATTTCATTTTCAAACATGTGTTAATTGCGTTAGATAAAAAGTTTAATTTCTTCTAACGTTGTAGGCTTTAAAAAATCTGTCATTGAGTATAAGATGTTTTTACGTATTCTACCTATAAATATTGAATTTCAAAATATTGTAATGCATAAAAAAATGTGCTAGACACAATAAAAATAAGCCAAAATTCAGATCCCCTCTCACCCCGCTTTTTCCCCTCAACGCCTTAATTTACGGTTCAGTGCGCAGCCGTTGAAGCCAACTTCACAGAGCTCATAAAGATTTGCGCGTACTCTACTTATAAATTCGAAAGTAATTCTGTCTCTCTCCGTTGAATACTCAAACGCAACTCAGATTTAAGCACGTCTCAAGTGACGAGTTTTTGACCGATTTTCATTGAAAACTGTAAAAGAACTTGATTTTAATTTGGTTGTTTATGTTTGTTTTTGTATATGAACTTGATTGAGTTTATATAATTCCTTTTTTCTGTATAATCCAAACTCAACCTCCTTTTTTAATCTATTGTTCCCAAATGCGCAATTCATACCTAACTGACACTGGCAGAATTGCATCAATGTAGATGCAGAGCCAAAGCTAAAAGAAGAAGAAGACGAGCTTAAATCTGATTTACGTATTTGGGGGTAACTTTTTACGACGGAATGGCTAAACGGATCTCAATGAAATTTGGCATGGAGATAGATAACTAATATCTACCTAAGAAAAGGGATACTTTATAATCCGGGTGGAGAGCGAGCGAAGCTGCAGCCAGAAACCAGCGTACTATAAGCTGGTACATACACAACATTTTAACTAATTGTAAGTAATGACTTATTACATACTTTACTAAGTCATGTATTTTTACACACAATTGAGAAAGCATTTTCATAAAATATTTACATTTATTCCAATAAAATCTAAATCTACTACCTAATAGACCTAGGTGCCTACAGTATGCATGCTATACCTTCAATGTCAAACCTATCCAATAAAATCATATGACTGGATCCTATTAGTTAAGGTTTATTCACACTGCCGCTTATCTACGTTATAAGCACATCTCTAGAATACTGAGGGAAATTATTATAATCTGCGTACTAAAAGATTGGGATTGAGTGTGACGTCATATCACATGCTGTTCCGCATAGATAGGATTCGAACTGCTGTGCGATAATGCAGAGGCCATCCCGTATTGACATTTGAAAGCCACGAGTGGACAAAACATTTAAGTGAAGAGAAAATCAATAACACATTTATAAATATAGATAATAATAACTATATTTATAACTGTTTATAGTATAACATTTGACTTGTAAGTGCTTATTTTGTAAGCCTAAAGAAATAAAGTTATTGCTTCCGATTCTATGAGATGATGAGCTGAGAATCAACAACATGAAAGACGTCATTATCAATCCCATTGTTTATGTACGCAGATTCTACCTCTTCCCAGATAGTCTATGAATCTTCATAAATCTATTCAGTGTCAGGTTTCCACTGGAAGTCAACTCTAACTGGCGCGGGGCGGATTACTTTGCGCACTCTGCTGCGAACCGATGTGGACTGGTCCCCGACTGCCTGTGAATACCAGTACTGCAGTAAACTTTGATCATCAACTCCAGAGATCTTCATCAGCTCAAACGTCCAATGCTAAACAGGTCTTTATAAGGGAGGTTTTGTCGTGTTCATCACAGTAAGCCAATTAGTGATCAGTGGGTACTCTGGGGGATATTCGAATCCTGGAGGCCAATTCTGACTATCACGTGATATTTTATCGAATGATACTCAGTATCACAGGATAAAATATCATGTGATAAATATCGTGTACCGTCAGAAACTGCATTCTCGTGCGATGTCGCACGATGTGAAACTGATTTTTATTTGTTGGATTTGTCTCCGTCCGGAATAGAATAAAGATTATAAAAAAAGGGTACCGCGAAAAAATTCAACAGGGCCTCCAGGCAGAGTTCAGGGAAGCTCCAGGCACAGCTAGTAGGATATAAAATAAGCGATACAAATAAATCTCAACCGATGTGTTAAAAAACAATCGAATACTACTTTTCGGGGTTCTAGCTGACAGACGGCAGAACTTGAGTTTTATGATATCCAGGAGTGGCTCTGGCTAAGTTGGGGTCGATTCTGACGCCCTCTACAGTTGGGTTGTTACCCAACTGTAGAGATGTTGCAATTAAGATGCCGCGCTGGACCGGTCACTGCGATCATTGGAGGCATATGCCCAGCATTGGACGTCGTTCGGCTGAGATGATGGTAATAAACAAATTAACTGAATGGTCAATCGGAAAGCAAGCGTTGATAGATAGGGCGTCAATGGGCTACAAGCTTTCTAAATGAGGTTTTCAAATACTTACACTAAACATGTACCTACAGTAAAACGGTGTCAATAGGCTCCAGGGTGAATAGAAATGGACGAAATACTGGAGGAAAACATCCTTTTGAACTTTTGAACTGAAAACCAGCGCAGTATTGGACAATTATTTGCCCAATACTGCATAATGCTGAGATAGGGACCCTTTTTACACCTTTTTTTAATAATTGTTAGTTAATAGAATTCTATGTATATACGTCTCCTATGTTAATTTTAGGCTGTCTATTTGTTGTTTTTGTTATTTAATTTTGTGGGTAAATAAATAAATTTTATCTTTTTTTTATCTTTTATCTTTAGCAGCGGTCACGGACTAAGGTTACTTCCAATGCCAGGTAATGTCTTGCTCCAGTATTTCGTCCATTTCTATTCACCCTGGAGCCTATTTAACCCATTTTACCCGGTACCTAAGTAATATAATAGTACTTAAGTTCTTATGGTTTCTGTTAAGAAAAATGTATTTTAATGCGCGTTTTGGGTGGACACGGCGGCTTATTTTTGACAAATTAAATGGATCTTTTGCTCGATACGAGTGAAAATAGTACTTTGCTCACTGTCAAAAATTTATCTTCCCACCACAAAAAACTTGTTCGTGGAGTTTAATTGGTCCCAAAGTAGATAGGAATTAGGAAGTTTCCAACAGGTTGTCAGGAAAAGGACCTATTTTTACCCGACTACCAACGGAGGAGGGTTATATCATTACGAATACTATTAACTTAAATAAATACTGACCAAAATACATACGTAAATAATTTATTAATATCAGCTTAAATACCATACCTAAATGCACTTTACATTACATACAATAAATACATTATGTACATTACTTTATGCTTAATTTCAAATCCATTCTTTTCCATGAAACTATGTAGTTCTACTCAACAAATACATAAATGATATAAAAACGGTTAAAATGCCATATTTTGTCGTTTTATAGTTAATTATAAGAGAGGCACGGTTTTTGTGGAATTATATCTTATCTAACGTTATAAGTGCATCTCTAGAGGAATACTAGGACATAATTATATGCATTCTGAAAGAATTGGATTGAGCATGACGCTGTCATGCTGTCCGCTTAGATAGGATCCGAACTGAGCAGGAGAGCATGAGATCTCGTCATTCTCAATCCCATTCTACAGGTATGCAAGTTCTACTTTTTCCCAGATTGTCAAGAAATCTTCATAAATCTATCTAATAAGGAGAAATTTATCCATTGAATAGCTAAAAATAATAAATAATGCTGGACAATTCACAACATTATCTAGCTCCAAGTTAAGCAGAGCTTGAGTTATGGGTACTGATATACTTAATACTCTACATAGAAATATATTTTTTACACATAGAAAACATCTAGAATACCCGGATCAAATATCTGCAGCTCGTGCAAACATTTGTCCCGAGGCGGGAATCGAAACCGTAACCTCCTGCTTCGCAGGCGGTTCTTTGCTCGACACGCCACAGAGGTCCTCGAAAATATAGGATAACATAAGGTGGAGCGATTCTTAGTGGTCTATTTCGTGCACTTTCACTTGATAACAATAAATGCGCACGTTTATATTATACCCATATTATAGAGGTATTAAATCTATTATGCTTTAGCGAATAATCAATAGCATGGATTTTATGTCTTTATACAATTTTGAGACAAATTGACGTTCAGTCGTTATAAAAAGATAAATAATATACTTACTAGAGATAATGGCGGTTATAGCTACTTAAAAGCACGCGCCCACGGTGACTTTTTGTAGCGGTGCAAACGCGCGACTGGTAAACGCGCCCGCGGGGATAACTAAGAGTGGAGAGGGGAGCGCGAGCACCCCCATCCACTGGTATAAGAATATAAGGTATGATCTTCTGAGACACGTCGGTCACGTGGGTGACACAAGGCTACGTCATCGACGAATGAGAAGACGAATCTGTTTTCTGGTGTTACCAGTAGCGTAAAATCGTAATTCGCCAACCTCCTTGTATTACTTGCATAAATCTGATAAAACTATGTGGTTTTGTATTTACCCATTATATAACATATCGACTAGTATTTAACGAACGCTGTTTCAACTTAACTAACAAAACATAATTGACGATTGTCAATTATCACATTTGTTTCCTAATTTCTAGGATTTGTTGAAATAAAGTGGCAACTGGACAGTGACGTCATCATGTGTCTCTCTCTCGGAGGAGCAGACCTTGTTTTCGTGGATCATGATTCTCCCGATGTGTATGAGACGATCGCACGTTTGCATCGATACAGTCGTGATCGTTTGCATTGCTACAAAAAGTCGCCGTGGACGCGCGCTCTAAGATACTGCTACAGTTTCATACTACTAATTCTACAATTATATGGTCTGTTCTTTCCATGGAGCACGTATCATTGTTGCAGTTTTTCCGGCTAGTTACAACCCGGGTCTTTTTAAGACAAGAGTGAATAGGTGTCTTCTAGACCTCGTGATACACCGTCGTCGGCCTCATCGTCACTTTCCATCAGGTGAGATTGTGGTCAGACGAAGGTCTATTGACTATTAAAAAAAGTCAAGTAGCATTTTTTGACTCCAGGTAAGTTACAAAACTTAAAAAAAATGATTGCAAAGACTCGACTACTGCACTACAAAACTGTATAATAAAGAGCCAGTGGCTCGCATTTAGCACAAAATTTTACATTGTAGTCCCTATTATTTTTATTTGTACATTATGTAAGTTTATGATAAATAGGTATTAATGTACGTGGTTTAAGTATAATTATTATTGTTTTTATTTCTTTAAGTTAGTCAACGGTATCATATTGTTATTTTATGTGCAGTCCATCCCAAGGTTGCCCGGAAGAGATCGTTCAAAGCGATAAGGCCGCCCGTTGTAGTACCTACATACATATATTTTTACTTTTAGTATATACAACCTCGACCTTCCTTCTACTTGTTTACGCCCAGCAGGGTTCACATTGTAATACTTATATACTAAATTACCTAATAAGCCAATGTGATGACAACAATAAATATATTGAGTATTGTACTTCATTATCAGCATTTTCTTCTGTATTGTATTTTGTGTATTTTGGTACAATAAAGAGTTATCTATCTATTATATGTTTTACTTTGTTCTAAGCACAAGATTTTCATACTCCAGTAAAAGAAAGACCATTATCTTCTACTATTCTACATATACAAAAAAAATATAAACAAAATGTCTTATCTACACAAAGTGGCGTCGATCTGCTGTAGCGACGGTAGAGTCAGCTTCATTTTCCTTCGGTAAGCCGCGTCCTCGGCTATGGGGTTCCGTTCTAGATACATTGTCGCTAGCTTATTGTTGTTCTTCAGGTGCTCTATTGATCTCCAATCGCAGATCTGGTTGTCGTTTAGCTGTGAAAGAATATTTACTTAAGTGGGAATTCTCCTTAAGGCCGTATAGGCCAAGCACGGGGATTGTTTTCTAGGGTAGAATAGACAATAAATTTACGCATTCTATGACAAAGTGACGTAATTTTTCTCTACTCTATCCTAGACAACGATCCCCGTGCTTATCCTACAGGTAAATGTGAATTGACGTCAATTAGGTTACGTTAAAACCTTTTTTCTCAGTAATCTTTATCGAAAAAGATTCGAAAAAATCTATCTAAGCGATACAAAAATGAAAAAAAAAACAAAAACAAACACAAGATTATTTTATTGTCATCACCATATTAAATAATGGAATAACTTCGGCATATAAATGTCATCATTATTACATAATAAGCAAAAACATGATTTTTGCGCTTACGACGCTCTGCTCTATCCCGCTCCTATGAACGCAAATTTCGATGCCTCTCCTTTTCACAAAATGGCGTCATATATCTCCCTCTTAATTCACTCATTTCGTAAGGTTACGAAATGAGTGGTTTTTGAAACTATTAATCATTATGTAAGTTTACAATACTGCATATTGTAAACTTACATAATGATTAACAGTTTCAAAGACCATGACGCAGACTTCGTTCTCCGGCCCCGTGTACCGGCGGCTGGCAGTGCATGCGTAGATAGAAGACTAATAATATGGTAAAGATAAAACTGCGCAAGAACTCACCCAAAACTCCTCCAGCTCAGCTAAATGTGAGACATTTTCAATAACCGTTATCCTATTCATAGCCAGATCCAAGGTCTGCAACTTAACTAGATTCTCCAAGTTCTCAATAACACGAATACCGTTCTCTGATATGTACAACTGGTCTAGGTTCGTCAGGCGGTCTAGATTTTCTATTTCGGTGATCCTATTGCTCTGGAGGACTAGACATTCGAGCTCGGTGAGGTCGTCTAGATTCTGGATTTTGCAGATTTTGTTCTTGCCGAGGTAGAGTTGTTTTAACTGCTGCATGCCGTCTAGGTTTTTTATTTCCTGGAAGGATAGACAAGTCATGTTTAAAATAAATTAAATAATGCTGGATAATCCACATGTCATGATCTAGCCCCAAGCTAAGCAGAGCTGGTGTTATGGGTACTAGATAACTGATATATACATAACCAGCTGCTGCCCGCGCCTTCGCCCGCGTTTTATCGGGATAAAAAATAGCCTATATGTTATTCCAGGTCCCAAACTATACCCATACCAAATTTCAGCCTAATCGGTTCAGTAGTTTTTGCGTGAAAGAGTAACAAATATCCATACATCCATACATACAAACTTTCACATTTATAATATTAGTAGGATAAGGCGCTCGGCCACGACACGAATTTCGCGTCCTGTAATTTAAGCGGTTTCGCTTTGAGTATTTTTGCTCTTTGTACAAACTACAAGCCGACAAGGTTTCCTTTCAATTCCCGATTTGGCCGCTTTTACAGAGCAAGTACTTGGGTAGAAGTTTAGGTCTTCCCGCGTTTTTCTAGGTCTTCAACACTGTCGCATCGCCTTCTCTTACGGAATATAATAGGATAATAGGGAATAGAATATAATTATTAACAACAATATGGCGTGTTTTAAAAAACGATGAACCGACTTAAAATTCCCTTACTTTTACACTTATTTTAAGTTTTGCGGGATAAATACTAATCTGGGGATAAAATTTTATGGGACCTCTTCGGGAGCATTTTCTATACAATAGTGAAAAAAAAATCTAAATCGGTCCATAATTGGCGAAGGCGCGGGCAGCAGCTAGTATAAACTATTTTATCAAGCAAAGTTCCTGCGTATTCTTTTTTAAATTATTGGATAGCCAATGCCGCATTGGCACGAGCGCTTTTTAATTACTACCGGCCAGGATTTTATTAAAGCGAATTGCGTTCTAACTTTTTAATTAAATAGTGTTCCAAATTCAAAAGTCATTACGTCACTGTTATTAAGTGCGCTGGAATGACTCATTTTCGAAATTATCGAGGAACACTGCATCTTTTCGAATAGATGGAATGAAAAACAAGCATACAACATCCTTAGGTACAATGACTAAAGAATATCACATAGGTACAATATATAATATGACATAGGTTGATATTGCTTTATCAATAAAGATAATATAAATGGAACTTAGGATTAGTTAAACTTAACATTATAAAGAAAAATCATAAATGCGATTAAGCCCTTTAAAGTAAATAAAAACGTAAAGTGCGAGTTGGACTCGCGCGCCGAGGGTTCCGTAATTATAAGACCTTGTTTCTTGTCAAATTTCATAATTCTAGGCCAATCGGATGTAGGTACCCTATAGGTTTTCGGTCCATGATGAGATATTATTAAATATTATTTTTTATGTGAATAAACTAAACTATATTCACGGTTTTCTGATTTTTCCCTTTATTTGTACTATAAGACCTTGCTTCTTGCCGAATTTCATGATTCCCGGTCACCGGGAAGTACCTTATAGGTTTTTGGTCCAGGGTGAGAACGAAAACAAATTTTTTATATGAATAAACGAAAAGTTCATGGTTTTCGGATTTTTCCCTTTAGTTGTGCTATAAGACCTTGCTTCTTGCCAAATTTCAATATTCTAGGTCAACGGGACCTTTAGGTTTTGTGTGCTTTTTGTTTGTGTGCGTTTGATTGCCATACAAATTTCAAAAAAATTGGGCTTAAACGGCTGTAACTTTTGATTGCGTTGACTTAGAAGTTTGATTTATATCACGTCTCCAAGAGGTTACGGACCTAAGTATTTGATGTTAATTTCAACTCGATAGCTCCACGCGTTTCTGAGAAAAGAGGTTTGACAGACGGACAGACATACAGACGGACAAAAAAGTGATCCTATAAGGGTTCCGTTTTTCCTTTTTAGGTACGGAACCCTAAAAATGGGTGGAAGGTAATCTAAATTTCCATTAATTCCTATTTAGTTTTAAAATTGACATTTCTAACTGCTTTTTATAATCATTGAAGGTAAACATTATAATCTCTGAAAACTGGTATAATCAAAGTACAATTGTAATTTTTTTTTCTCTTTAAATGAACAATGTTTTTTGAGAAATAAATATCTATAACCACGTCTTACCCTTATTCTATTATCTCCTAATTCGAGCAGCTCCAACTGAGGCAGATGATTCACATTCTTGATCTCGGTAATCTTATTTGAGCTCAAGAACAATCGTTTCAAGTTCAACAGCTTTTCTAATCCTCGTATTTCCTTTAATCTGTTGAACGATAGGTCGAGAATTCTGAAAATAAAGAGCTAAATGAGCTTGGGACAGAGTAAAAGATGTGGAGAGATGGAAAAAAAAGATAAATAACAAAAAAAAAAAATCTTAGCCTTTTAAAGCCAATTAGAAATGGGAAAAGAAATAAGAAAAACTTTATTTATAGGATTATTTACTACTAGCTATGTAATTAAAAAACTTAAATGCGATAAAGTGGCGTCCGACAATTGCTTGTTATTTTGTAAATTTGAAGCACAACAAGTCATGTCTGTGTTTTTTCTTTGTACAATCCCTTAGGGTGTTAAGTGTGAAAAGTGAAAAGTTTGTGTGTGAATATCATAATATAACCAGAATTAACGACATCAAATGTAACATGTGTACCTACGGTGGAATAAAATAAATTTAAAATCATATATATCTCAATAATCATAATAATTACAAAATCAAATAAGAGCTGGACAAAATTTGCTTAGCAAAATTAATTTACAGTGGTAGCTGTCGTGTATGCCTGTGGACGGTAATATACCTTAATTTTTAACACACTGCAAGTTAAGAAGCTCTGCACAACTAAACGTAAAAATAGAAACATAAAATAAGTTCTTATTTCAAGATTTAAAATGATAAACCAGTTTAGTTACCATTGTATTCATTCATGTTGCCATTTATGGTACTTACTCAACAAACAATGCTGTAGAGTTATTAGCAAAGACTGGCTGTTAGTCTACATCATGGCATAAGAAAACAGGTATGCTCTTCCGAGACACGATGGTCACGTGGGTGTCGCCAGGCTACGTCATCGTCGCCATCGGCGAATGAGAAGACGACTCTGTTTCCTGGTGTTACCAGTAGCGTACAATCGTAACTCCCCGAACTCCTGTATGAATCTATGTGGTTTTGTATTTACCAATTATTTATGACATTGACTCGTGTTTAACTACCGCTGTTTTGACTGATCTAACAAATATAATTGACGATTGAATTTTTTTATAGATTTTTCAATTAACTCTCTAATCACATTTGTTTCCCAACTTCTACATTTTGTTGAAATGAAATGGCAACTGAACAGTGACGTCACCTGGCGACACTCCCGGAAGAGCATACCTTGTTATACGTACTTATATGGTGTACTTATATTGTTTTCTTATACCATGGTCTACATAAGGTGCTACCCCGACCCAAGTCAGCACCACCATCTATTTTATCGTATTATTACCTTAAACAAAGGAATTTTCATAAATCCCTTGGCCAGTTTGTCATAACTATCATAAGCTTATTTTTAATGCCACTGTAATAGTTTTATATTGTATAGCTTAGGAGATGCGAAAATCGAGTCAGGTGGCCAAAAAGTGCAACTTCGCATGTCTTCCTAAACTATACAAATTAAAACTATTACAGAGGCATAAAAAAAAAGCTTATGATAGGTATCACAAACTGGCCAAGGGATTTTTGAAAATTGCTTTGTTTAACATAATAATACCATAAAAATAGGTGGCGGCGCTAGTTTGGGTCAGGAAACCGCCATTCAATAAATTAAATAAATAAAAATCCACACAGCATCATCTAGCCCCAAATTAAGAAGAGCTTGTGTTATCCTTGTGAATCGAACCCACAACCTCTCTTTCTCTGATCTTTACCCACACCACCACATTCATTGTCACATAAAATAATTCTCAATGATCAGCACTGATCAATAGCCAGCGTGTCTCAGCCGTACTTACTCCAAATTGACAAGGTTATCCAGGTTCTCAATCAGTGTAATCTGGTTGTCATACAACTCCAGCTCTACAAGTGTGGTCAGTGTGTCTAGCCCTTCGATCTTCTTAATGAGATTCCACCGTAAGTACAATCTGAAATATTATACAGAAGATATTAAGATTGGAGGGCAATTCGGGCAATATATCTATTCGATAAATATGGCAGGAACTGTCAAAATTTCAAGTGATAAATAACCATTCGATAAATAATCATTTTCATCATATCATCTATTTTGATATCCATATGAGGGTAACGGTGTTGATTACCCTTATAGAACATCACATGGAATAAGTAACAGTGTAATTGTTCATTACCCCGAATAAATAAAAAATAAAAATAACTGAACACCAGCTCTGTGTTGAATATACACCAGATTATTTAAGTAAAAGAAGTTTTTATAAACCTGTAGGTAACCTATGTACATGTTTGCTATTTCATCTCATAGATACAAATACAACAATACAACCTTTTCAATGAAAGCACCACAAAAGGTAGAGTTTTTTAAATTACTTTTTAAAAGGGCTACCTGTGTGGAAATCACTTAGGGGCTAATAATCTACACTGCAGAATCTTAAGAGCTGAGTTTTTCCACATGTAAGAGATGCCCCAGCATGCCTAATTTTTGTTCTCAAATGTTCAATTAAAGGAACACAACAAATGGGTATATCATTAAAGTTAAATAAAGGTAACATTATAATATTATTGTCAGTTAGACAATACTAAATGCTGTATACAGATCATCATTATAGATACAAATACAAAACAACCTCTATAGCTCTTCAATGACAGCACCACAAAAGTCATACGTAGATATTGTATAGATTGATAGGAAAGTCAATAACTCAAAGAGTACACAACATGATGTAATCAATTGACTTCAAGATAATAATATCTAAATAGATTGACTAGATAATACAGGTCTTTATTGTCTCAATAGGATCATTATTGCCAATTGAAGTCTTGATGTCAGATGCAAAAATGGTTTTAAGACATTGTATGATGTGCTTGTAAAGTTGGCGTGAAGTGAAGATGTGTCATACAATGTTAGCAACTTTAATCTCAGGTTTAAGACCAAAATAGTAATCCATTTCATACCTTTGTAAGTTCTGCAAATTCTCCAAATTTTCAATCTTCCCAATCCGGCCATGGTTCAAATCTAGTTCCTCAGTGTGCTCATTGACTGCAATGAGCTCCTGCGAATCAACTTCCTCTGTTGGAGGTGTAGCAGGTGGGTTAGGGCTTGGTTCACGGACTTCTGCTTTCTTTGGACCATTATCTCCAGTGAATATATTTAGAACTGGTTCCTCAGGGAGTGGGTTTGATACAGCCTCTACGGGAGGTATGGTTGGAGCAGCTTCTCCAGGTTTTGTTGGACCAGCTTCTCCAGCTTTGGTTGAAGCAGCTTCTCCAGGTTTTGTTGGAGCAGCTTCTTCAGATGTGGGTTCACCAGTCTTTATTGGAAGCTGTGTTTCAGCTTCCTCAGGACTTTTGTTTGGTTCCGCCTCTTCTGGGTGTTTGATTTGCCCAGCTGTTTCAGGAGGCTTCATTGAACTAGCTTGGTGTTTCATTGGACCAGCCTCTCCTGGATGTTTGTTATGAGAAGCTTCCGCGGGATGTTTGTTAGGAGCCTCCGTAGAATGTTTACTAGGAGCCTCCGTAGAATGTTTACTAGGAGCCTCCGTAGAATGTTTACTAGGTGTCCCAGGATGCTTGTTCGGACTAGCCTCACCGGGAAGTTTTTTAGAAGTTCCCTTGGCTTCTTTATGGCCCTTCGGTGCGTCTTTTTTGTCTAAACGAAGTAGGAACCTGTTATTTATCTACACTTACGTTAAATATATTTTAATATGTAGGTAATATGTGGAAAATACATAGAACTTACCGGACATTGTGGTGGTTCCTAAAAAGTTGGTAGGTAGTAATAGCAATGCTACCTACGTATGGTTTTCTTAGGTAATACAATATTTTAAATCAAAGAATAAACTCAACAGTTTAATTTGAAAATCAAGTCCAACAAGACTAAGTGAAGACAAACAATAAATTCGCACGTAATATTCCTGAAAATTGTTTGCGATTTTTGCAAATTTTTGGGAATGCGACGAACTGGCTGACAGACAGTGACATGACAATAAAATTGACTGACTGACGGTCATGTCGGTTCTCGGATGAAGACGCTTTAGGCCATAGTAGGAAATAAGTAGGTAGAGGTAGCATTAGTCATTTCTGGTCTTATATCTATGTATCACCATAATAGTTGTCGTGTATCTTCGTCTATCCACCGCGCCGGAGTCAAGCTATGAGTAAAAAAGATAGCTGGTGTACGTATACAGCACTGTCAGTATCAATCGTGTCAGCTAGTAACTGACTAGTTAGTTCAAACTTGTGGTAAGACTGATGAACTTTATTAAAATTCTAAGAAATTACTGCGTTTTACCTAAAACTTTGTTGAAAATATGAAAATATGTCGTGTTCTGTTGTGTTCTATCCTTCAAAAAACACAATAAGTGGAGTAAAAGTCCTGTATTTGTCATTAAATGCGTAAGTTTTTCGCTCAGTATAAATACTAAAGTAATTATTTTTATTACTAGAAATCTGTAGTAACAACATTTTAACAATCTAGTTCATGTGTTCCTATGAGTCTAGGATACAAATAATGTCCAAAACCATGAATAATTAGCCGAGATAAATTTAGCTTCTGTGCTAGTGATGCGCTTAACAATCGAATTTAGTTTTCGGGTTATACCGCATTCGACCCACTCACTAGTTTCGGCCAAAACTAGTCCAAATCAGGAAAATAAAATTAATTGCTGATTTCATTCCTGATTCGTCCCATTTCAATATTTTTATTGCAAAATTATATTCTTAGTCTTACAAAATGACATCGACACCGATGTAAAATTTTGAGCAAAAACAACATATAAGCAATTACAAATTTACGCAAAATAAGTCCTTATAGCTAATCCATTAGACTCCCTGAATGAAGGATGTTTCACACCCGTGACTATAAGTTCCAAGTGTCAATTAGCGCTCTAGACTATACACGCAACAATTGGAAGGATGAGCAAAAAAATTCAGGTTTTATAGCGGCACTTGCCCAAAATCACCAAGAAACTAAGGCAACGGAAAGCGGAGCGAACACTAACCCTTTTTTTAGATTTTTGCATCGCGTGAGTGGAGCAAAAAAATGGCCAAAAAACATGTTTTTTGTGGAGCCCCCATTAATTATAATATTTATTTTGACAGTATGTTATTGAATAAATGAAAAACATACTGAAAAATGCAAGAGTCTACCTTTTACGAATCATGAGATACAATAAAGCCCGATAGATGGACAGACAGACAGACAGACAGCGGAAGGCTAGTACTAGGGTCCCGTTGGTACCTTTTGTTTACTTAACCCTTATAAAGTGCGTAGCTTTTCTATAAAATATGTATAGTTTTTCGAAACTCGTTTTCGATTGGTAGAATCATCTACATTGAATTAGTGTGGCATACTCGGTTCGCGATTCCGACACGTACATGGCCAAAATCAGCCAAAATGAAAAGCATCAGGTTATGTGTCAAAAAACGGTATCAGCAACAACCCTGGTTGAAAGTACTAAAACGTGCCTGTTAAATATGGGACGAATCAGGAATGAAATCGGCATTCAAGTGTATTTTCCTGATTCGGACCAGTTTGGGCCGAAGCCAGTTCGGCTCGGCAGCAAAGTCACGTCCCTAGTCATGCACACTATTACAAATCTGCAACTGCACACTAATAAAAATGGACATGCGTAAAAGTGAAAGGCGGTGTCCATAAAATTCTTGGTCCTAGGGCGTAGCTCTACGATGCTGTGTAACAAACACACTTTAACTTGCGAGATGGGTCTGATTTACGCAGAGCCATAGACCAGTTAGTATACTTCCTAGCGGTGCAGAGCCATTAACCAAGAAGTTAGTTGCGTTTACATACGTTACGTTGTGAAACGAAGTTGAAGTTGGTTGATCATTTTCGCGGTATTTTATTTTGCATTGCTTTTCTGCTTTTTATTCTTTTGAAATCGTAGAAATTCTTGTATTGTTACAAGTTATGGACGAGGTTGATGAATTGGCACAGCTAGAAGAGTTGCTTTGCGCTGATCTGGACGTTATTGAGGAAAAGACAAAGGATACTTGCGTTGCTGAAGTGAACATCTTTTTGTCCGAATCAAATTTTGATAATGATGAGAGAAAAGAATTGCCTGTCGATGAAAAGCTCCCACCTTCTACTTCTGCAATTCACGAAGGAGACACTGATTCATCTGACGACGAAGAGAAAAGGAATTACACCGAAAGAAAGTACAATGACTACGGCGCGCAAGTTAAAAAGTTGCTAGACAACAAAGAGCACGAACGAGAAGATAAGCGGCTTAATTTCGAAACTAGACTACGCCAGACGAATATTGATATAAAAGTGGAGCAACGCAAATCATCTTTTGTTAAAAAGTTGGAATCTACGAACGAGGTAAACAATAAAAAGGTATTGTGCGCGCCAGAACCTAAAAATAAAGTACCTACTGATGTGTACACTGACCCTGTGTTCGGAATCAGGATAGTGAAGCCCCTAATATCCAGCTCAGCTCTTCTTGACCGGATGCAAGGCAGAGAAGCTATAAATATGCTCAGAATCAGAAGGCATGTTGAAAATGAAGATCTGTCTAAAGATTGGGTAACAGCTGGTGTTATAGTTAGAAAGAGTGATTCCAGAAAGTCTCAAAAGGGCAGTAACTTTCTAATTTGGACCCTCAGTGACCTAAAAGATGATTTGAAAACTGTTTCCATGTTCTTATTTCGTAAGGCTTATAATGACCTGTGGAAGACCCCTACTGGAACAGTTGTAGCTGTCCTTAATCCGAATGTCCTGGACAGGTCCCAAAATAGTGCTGAGCAGGCATCTCTGAGTGTTCACAATACTGATCGAGTTATGATCCTAGGCCATTCAAAAGACTTTGGCACTTGTAAAAGCAACAAAAAAAATGGGGAACCTTGCACAGCTTTTGTCAACCTGAGCCAATGTGAACACTGCATATACCATGTTAAACAAGAATACCAGAAATTTTCCCGAAGACAGGAGCTACAATCTTCAACCATGGGCAAAGGACTGGTCAATCTTCAGAACAAAGTTCTAGGGAAAAGTACTGTAATTTATGGAGGCAAAGCCTATTCAGCATTACCCAGTGGAAACAGCAAGAAAGTAAAAGAACAGGATTCAAACAGGCTCATGTCTTTGAGTGACTACTACAAAGCAGAAGGAGACAAGTTTATGATGAATAAAGCTCCTCACGGGACTGGCTCTCTGAAAAATAACTCCACATTACTGCATAGTCCTACAGCTCAAAGGAAAACAGACTCAGATAGGTTGAGCAAGCTCACGGGTTCAAGTCCCCAAAATTCACATAGCTTAGCTGACAGAGTTGCTAGTTCACCAAAACTAGGAAAAGGATTTGGTTTGAAGGGAAGTGGCACTATAGACCTGACCATACCTTATGGCCAGAAAGCAGCTGAAAGAACAAAAGAAAATGCCATCAGACTTATACAAAGAAGTGGAGGCATACAGAAGCAAGACCCAAACAACATAAAAGGTACAGAAGCAGGAAAGAAAAGGGCATTAGAAAAGTTGAACAAAAGCACTGAAGAAAGTGATAGCAAAAAGCCAAAACCCAATGAAGAGGAGTCAAAACCCAAAGGGATCATGACTGAGAGGTTCAAGAAGATTTTAGAAGCAACATCAGCTCACCAGAATCTGATAGAACAACATGATGATGATGAAATGGGAAAATACTTTAACAAGCTGGAGAAAAAGGAAGCTATGGAAGAGAAAATGTTGAATACCTTCAAATTGCCTTGTAAAGCTGTAAGATGTGCTAAATGTAAATACACAGCTTTTTCTGCAGCTCAAATATGCAAGGATGAGAGACATCCCCTGAAGGTTTTGGACACAGTGAAAAGGTTCTTCAAATGTCTGGATTGCAACAACAGAACTGTTTCTCTAGAGGTGATCCCATTACACTCCTGTGGGAACTGCAATAGTTCTCGATGGGCTAAAGCTCCAATGCTAAGGGAAAAGAAAGTTACTTCTCTATCAGAGGGTTTATCCATCAGAGGGGAAGAAGAGACATTTGTTGGTGGGAATATAGCATCAGGCAAAAACATCAATCTATTAGTGCCTGAAAATTAACTTTCTAAGAACTATAAACCTACATATAATCCAATTTTAAAATATTTTATGACTATGACTGATTTTATAAATGCATGTTATTTATTGATAATGTTCCTATGGATTTATTGTCTTGAGGTGTAGTGTAAGTAAATAAAATTCAACATAAAAATAAAGCATATTATAATTTTATTACGAAACTTCCAGTCAATAACACTGAACCATTCCATAACACAGTGTCTTAGATTTCCAGACAAGATTATTATAACAATCTTGTTGCACGGTGGCTACGCCCAAACTGGCACACAAAAGGACAATACAAGCATGAATAGTGTTCTGATTTTAGCTAAATACACAAATGTATAATCTTACAAGTTGTCACACACGAAATTACCATGTTATGGTCTTGCATATCGTCGTAGAGCGAGAAATCAAGTGCACGTTACTTGACATGCACCTAGTGACTTTTCGCTATGCTTCTCGCACTACGACGATATTGTGCTTGCATATTATGCTAGGTTCTCCATTATTTAGCGACACGAAAACTGCGTAAACTCTTCAGAGCTTTAACCTTGTCTACAATGAGGGTGAAAGCAATGGCTCTTTCATCAGCTCTTCTTTCACTGAAGACAAAGCTTTTTCTAAACAGTTCACTACTCATCCATGAGTGTGGAGAGACCCAGGTCACAACTTACGTATGCTGTTGTCAGTTTTCATCGACGGCGAAACTGAAAATATGAAAAATCCCGACTGATGAGGTCAGCGCCGAAAAATGAATCACTTCGTACGAGAATATGTTTACAGCTGCTTCATGTTGCACCAGTCTCGTTCGTGGCACCAGTTTAGCCATAACATTAAGGGCTTTAATTTTTTTTACACAGCCTTTTACAATAAATTACTACATGTTACAAAACTGATCAGTGGAGCTAACAATAACGTGACAATAGTATCTTGTGTAAGGTATACCAATGTATTTACAAAAACTTCATTAACAGGGCAGTGGTCACACTCAGATTTTCAAAGTACATACATACATTATATCAACTAGATTAACAATACAAAACAAATATATTCAACCAATTAAAAATTCTTCTAAGTACACTGGACAAATAAAATAAAAATTGTTATAGTACACTGGACAGATCCATTTACACAGGCACTTGTAATCCAGAAAATATTACAAAAATAATATAACAATTCATTGATAACAGTGGTATGCATAGATAGCAATCACTGTGATTATTTTTACAACAGGCAATTAGGCTGAAATCTATTAACTACTGACATCCAAGACCTAATTATAGTACATTAGTACAAATAAAATACAACAAGTACATTGTTTCTTGCAGTTACACTATCAAATTGAGACAGATTGACGATAATTTAAACGTATCAATACATTACATATTTATCAGTGTGGATAACTAACAAAAGGCGTATTTAGAGGTGAACGAACACGCGTCAAAAACGTGCGATGCGTTGCATCGTGACATATGATGTAAATAAGATCGTTTATAGATGTGCTTGGAAAACCAAGCATAAAACTGTACATAGAAAGTTAAGTGAACAGGCAAATAGACGCGTCGTCTTGCAGCGGAAACTACCTCAGCCTGTCTACACAGCTGGCAGAGGTCGGTCTATACAGAGGTTGTAAGTTCACGAAAGAGTTTTTGAGTATAGTTTAGATTCCAGCCTAGCCTAAGACCACTGCCCACTGCGTTTCGTTCAGAGTGTAGTGAGGTGCTCATTCCCATTCCGTGGTGGCAGGCGGTTTCGGTGTAAGGTCGTAGAGGATGCGAGATATACCCGGTACATTCATCATTTCGTTGCGCATTTTGTCCACAACCTGTGAGAGAAAATACAGTTACAAAAGATTTGAGAAATTAAATGTGCTAAATATAATAAGAAATCTATTAGTAAGTACACAATAATCATCATTATCAGACTTCCTGCCTGCTGGATTGACTGCTGGATAAGCTTTCACCAAAGAAAACCGGTTCCTTACAACCAGCGTTGTGTCAGGCTGGATGCTCAGTATAGTTTAGAGGATATCGAGTGGCGGGCAGCAGCACCCCTGCAGAACAGATCTACCACCGAAATGCGCCACCGTGCCTGCAGAGCGTGGCGATTATAGCAAACCCCCTAAACATTGATGTCCATAATCGTCGGACGTCTTTTACCCAAATACTTGATTTGGGTAAATGTCTAGGTCTTCCCGCCTTAGGTCAAATGTTACTACAATCTACAAATACTTATCTTAGGTGTTCTGGGTATTATCTTTGTACAATAAAAAATATTAATATATTGTATTAAGTATATTAGTCATCTAGCCCCAAGCTCTGCTTAGCTTGGGGCTAGAGGATGAGGTGTGTGGATTATCCAGAATTATTTTAAAAAATTATTTATTATCTGTGGGCTGACTTCTACTTTGGGATATCTTGTTAGTAAGTTACCTCTTGCGGCATAGCGTCCGTGTTGGGTATAGCGGCTTCGCCCGTCATAAAGTCCGAAGTGATGAAGGGACGTAGAACGAGCGAGCGCTGGCAGGACGCTGCGCGCACGCCGGCGTCGCGGTCGAAATGGATGGGGATCATCACTACTGGCATCTGGGCTATCTTGCTGGCGCAGCCGTGGGCTGTCAGGATCTGGGGAGACAGATGGTTGTTTTAATGGGGTCATTTACTCTGCCAAAGACGCAGTAGCCAGTCACAGCCAGTAAACAAGCGACTAGGTTCGGCAAACAACCTAGCTAGGCACTGAGCCTCAAAGGTCAAATTCAGCATCTCAGCCCGTTGATAGTTATTGTTGGTAAAAGCTGAATTTCCAGGAAAAGACAAAAAGGGAAAGGACTCCTTTTAAATCAAATAGGTTTACATTTCCACCAACAAAGAGTTGTGTTTGTTGAATTCCACCGCAAAAGAAAAATTAGAGAGATGTGTGATCGGAGCCACAGACGTGGTACTAGCTGCGGCGAGCGGAGCGTGGTTCTTGCGAATTAACGAAGTTCTAAGTAAGTACGCTCCGCTGCCCGTTGGAAACCGGGCTTAAGACCTCTATTAAATAACACAGCTTTATCGGTACTGTGCGAACTTAAAGTTAAGGGTGCGGTTCGCGCTGGGACCGAGACCAAAGACAAGACCGTGACACGTGTCTTCGTTTCCTGTGGTCTAGCCGTCTCGCATCGTGATCTTTTGTCTCTACGTCGAATCGCCAAAAGGATCGCAAACTAAACAAGTATTGGGAAGCTTAGCTATAATAGGCATGACGACTGATTTTGAGAAACTACACCGTGGTATTTTTAAACATCTACTGAATGCAAAATAAATCATACATATTTCTGCAAAAAAAATGGAATTCGAAGTAAAAATACAGCTATTAAAAATGCATTTAAATTTCGCTCAAAAACTCTACGTCATAGATGCACGAACATCTGATGATACAGAATGATCATGATATTTTCAAGAGAAGCTTTACTAGCTATTCTGTGCCTTTACATTATTGTGACGTCATGACGTCACAGTTATGTATTCTCTGATTGGTGTTCAACGTGTCATGGCGGATTGCTGTATTTTATAGTTTTATTTTATCAAAAAAATAATTAATCTCTATCAAAACATAAAAATATAATACGTGTTTATGTGATAGATTACATGTATGGCTTAGGTATAATTCGGTAAATACATAATTTTTGTGATTTTTATTTACTGTCTTCATCCCTATTGCAAATGTATCGCGTATGTTTTTTTGCCTCTTCTCTTGCCGGCAATAAAAATCTAAAACCATGTTACCTGTGTCGCGATATCGTCCGCCTGGCGTAGAGTTGAGACGACTTGTTGCGTGAGGAAAGTCGGCGTGATGTCTACTACTTGCTCCTTTATTAGGCCTCCGAAAGCATAGCAAACCCTGGAAACAATAAAATGAATGAATACTTTATTGTACTAAAAAAATTAGGTACATAGATAAAAAACTCATATATCTATATAAAACAAAGTTGTGTTAGTTACAACACTTATAAATCCAGAACGGCTGAACCGATTTTAATGATTTTTGATTTGTTGGATCCATCTTCATCCGGATTAGGGTATAGATTATAAAAAATAGGGTTGCGCGCATAGATTGAAATAAAACAGAGCGAAACCGAGGGCATAACTAGTCTAAAATTAAAATAATTTTTAAGATTTAAATTAGGTGTCTTAAGTCACAAAGAAAACACAAAGCAATATCTGGCAACATATAGATTGCGTTTATTCTATTTGCAATAAATAAACAAGGGGTTTCTGTACAAACCTAAAATTATAGAAAACAGCGAAGACAAACCTAAATTCTATACTACTAGCATTGTGCTAGATATTATGTATGCAGAAAAGAACAATTAAATATATGGCTGAATTTTTTTTACAATGTGCATTTTATAAATGAACAGGCGAT